>OW818033.2:58472969-59672969 GCA_942486065.2 Calliphora vomitoria
TTCCTATGTACATTAGGGTGGCTCCGTTTGTATGGAGTTAAAATAAGGTGTCATTGTTTTCAGCTAAAATTAAATACCATTTCACATGATACTTACCAATATTTCACATGTTTCCTTTGCTGGAAATATGAAAAAAAATCTTAAAAAAGAACCTATTTGTCATTTGATCCAGTTCATTAAATACCGACGCCACACAGTGGGGTCAATTTAAAAAAAGTTGTAATAAATCTGAATCTTCTAAACGAATCGTAGAGGAGGGTATAGATAGTCCTTAAGAAAAACAAGGATTGCATGATAAACTTAGATATTTTTTTAAATTTACTATTTTCGACCATTGACAATTGACCTCACAGTGCACCACCATTACAAACATTTTGAGAAATGATCACCTCTCACAAACTAGACTTTCATTTAAGTTGGCAACATTGACACCCGGTTTTTCCTCCATATAAACGGGGCCACCCTAATATACATATGTACCCAGCAGTTAAGCAAGTCGTCAATGCATCCCTTATAGACAGTAATCGCCACAAATGTTTTATCACTTGGCTGACTCCAATTTATATATTTTAGTCATTTGACACGTAGACAATTGGTTATTTTATACATCCTAGGTAATCTAGCATGAACACAATTGTCGCTTAAGTGTCTCCAAGTAATCTAGAGCGTAGTTACTTTAAACGTGATGTGTGATAATTCGTTCAAACTGGTTTTTTACAAATTGTGCTGATATAATTCTCATAGAGTTAATTTTTATTTTTGCTTAAGTATACTGATATCCTATCTAACATAGCATGAAGTCAATAGACACTTTAGTGTCTCTTAGTAACCTAAAGTGAAGTCACTTTAAACGTTCTTTTTTGTACTGCACTTTAGAAAGTAGTTATTTTTCCCACCAGAAGCAATCCATTGAAGAGTTGTCAAAGAAATGTTTGTTTACAAGCTATCGTTTATTGGGCTGACTATAATATGTCTTTTAGCTGACTATTTGAGGTCAATTAGCACTCGTACATGTTAAAATAACTAGTTATGTAGCTGACCAAGTTACCACTTAGGTAACTGTCGCTATTTAACCAGTATGTGAATCCAATGCGTTGACTACTTTGGACAGTCTCATTGTAGTTAAAAAAGGGTCAATTGACCCCCTCCTTAGGACATTCCCGTGTTAAAATAACTAGTCAATTAGCTATTGAAGTAACTAGTTCCCACCCTAAATTATGGATAAAATCACTAGTTCGGGACTGTCTCCTAGAACTGCTGGGTATGTACATATTAATATGTTTCTTGATAATTAATTACACACCATTACACAGATTGTTCATGTCTAAAAATTTTAATTAACATTTTAGTACTTTATTGATTTTTTTTTCAGCGTATTACTCAACTCTCCACCTTGCTGTGGGAGTATTATTTCAAACAACCTGGATAAAAATCTATATACTGACCATAAATATTTGACATGCATGTAAATATGTAAATAGGTAATAAATACTGTGTGTATGAAATGTCACTGTTTATGTCAAATTACCGTTAATGAAATTGTCCAGTTTGTCAATGCATTTCGAGACACATGACACACGGTCGTATGTCACGTTTTTAGTTGTTTTTTTTTTTTTTTTGTTGTTGGCTGAAATTAAAAAATCAGCAACCAAATAAAAACAACTAATCAACACCTTCAACCCCAAAAACTTGCACGAGTATGAAACAAAATAAAAATTTGTTTTAAAATAAAATAATCACGAATAAAAATGTTATTTTGTTTTAACAAAAAAAAAAACAAATCAGTGACAACAACTTGTTTTCAGTGTTGGAATCTATCGCTTACAAAAACAAAAGGAAGATGAAACATAAACCCCACATTATGACAACAACAACAACGTTAGAAACAACAACAACAATAAAAAACTAACAAAATCCAATTAATATGGATATGGCGAAGCTAAGGAAACAAAAGCAAACGAAAAACTGAAAACACACAGAAATGTAGGAAAATTATAATAAATCTTGCTCAATTCTAAAAATTACCCTACATTTGGCCAAACGTTTATTTATAAAGAAACATTTTTAAAATAGTATACAATAACATCGTTTAATATCCTTAATTTCTATTAACTTATCGAAATTACAAAAGTACAAGACTATGTAGAGAGAATTATTCATATCCTATTCAATTTAAAGTAAAACTTTCAATAGCTTTCATATACAAAATAAGTTGTTTTTTTTCACTCCTGAAAAACGAACACCTAAAATGAATTCGAGCTTAAGTCTGCACACTTGGATCTACTGACCTCACTCACATAAAATATTTCATACGACGAAAAAGTTTCAAACAAACATATAAAGACCTGCAAATGTGTGTTTTGGTCAAAGTTGTCTTAATCCTGCATCATCTACATCTTTTTACAAGCTTTTTCTGTTGCTGAATCGTGTGTTAATGAAAAAGAAGCCCACTTTATTCCTTTAATTTGTAAGAAATATCTTTACATTCATGACAATGAAAATATTGTTGAACAATTTTTATATTAAAGCTAAAAACGTTTAAATATTTTTTTTTTTTAATAAATTGCCAATGATTTTTTTAAATTTTTCTTCGTAATGTGTTATAATACTCGTAACGTCTGCTTATGCCGTCGCTGACGAGAATTTTGCTAAGACTTGGACATCTTCCACGAACATGTTCTCTTATATATTAAATTCACTGGAATATTATGACTTAAGTAAAAACTTTGATTTTTTGTATATTATTCCTATGACAGTGAACTTTTATGTTTGATTGGTAGTAGTGGCATAATTATATTTAAAAGTATGCTACCTCAAAAATATTGCACTTTTTCATATTTTTACGAATGTGCAATAGCGATTTGAATTTAACGGTCCGCAACGACTGCCTGCAACATTCATCATGTTTATAAACACGTCCATCAGTAGAAGCTTCTACTTATCAACAATGTTGATAACATGCGGTTATTAACATTGTTTGTAAGTATGGCAGCACTGTATGTTTAAGCTGCTAACATTAACATCGAAAGCTCTTGAATTCGAATGTACTAGTATGTCTGTTAAGATCATTGTAGAAGATTCCCGATAGATGGCGCGTGTATAAATAGTGGCAGTGGTGGCAGTCGTGAGTTGAGGTGTCTTGTACATTTAAGGTTCTACGTTATAGAGTGTGTTTGCATTTCTGCGAATTGATAAACGTGTATAAAGACACTGAGTGAATATTTGAACTGTTGTTGTTGTACATTTTAAATAAATATAGAGAAAGAGAGTTGTTACAAATTTGAAACTACTGAAACTGCTTTTTATTTGCAATATTTTTGAAGGACGGAGTTTTAAAGTGTCATATTTTTGAATCTGATTGAGATATTGACTTGAAATTAACAGATCTAAATAAACGAAATTAGTTCGGAAAAATGTGGATCAAATTGTTCCTAATATTTGTAATCATATCAAAATTTTGATACAAATTTTAGTTTTAGAAACTCAATGAATATGTAATAAAATCTTTATTTACTAACAAAACTCAAAGAAATTTTCAACGTTTTTTAAATTTTTTATTCTATATAAAAAAATTTTCAAAAGATCAAAGGGAATCCCGCAATTCCTAAAAATTGGAACGAAAATCCCAAAAATTTTATTTTTTACAATTTTGCTCACAGGGTCTACATTTCCTCCGGGGCTGGGAAAATACTTTGGAAATAAATGGGGATCACATCAAGGTTTCTAAAGCTGCTTTCCGTTTTCTGTTCCCAGCTTTGGGATTTTAGAACATGAATTTTTTATAAAAAAATAGGTCAAATTACGAAGGGCGTAGGGGCGACATATTCGAAAACTATGACATGTTTTTTATACCTAAATATTTTTCGTAAAGATATCCTACAGAAAAACATAAAATTGTTATACGTTCTAAAAGAAAGTTTCTTTTTTCATACAAAAAGGGTTAAGTCTATTTTTTGAATTTTTAAATTGAAAATAGTTTATTTTTGGATCCGTAATCGATATTGCTCTGAAATCTTTTGAATATTATTGGTAGTTTAGTTGTCTAACTAATGAATGAAATCTGAGTCCTTTATATTTAAAAAAGCGGACCAAGGTAAAATTTTTAAATTTCAATTTTAAAATTCCTTAACTCGGAAATTATAAGACATAAATAGCGCACGCTAGCCCTTGCTGAGCGCTTTCCAAAAATATTAAAATCTTTGAAATCGAATGGGAAACAAAACAATGCCAAAAAAATTGATTCTGCCCCACTGTGAGTACAATACCCCCTTACGGCATGGATAAGCATCTTGGTGAGCTCCACACCTTGATGTTATGCCTCAAGGGGAAATATGGAGCGTAACAGGGGCTCCGATGAGCACGAACCTCATTCCTGGTAAGAATTTAATTTATTAAATTCGCAGCTGACTAGAGTCTTATCTAGTACAGTGGGGAACCTTTGGCCCCTGGACTTCGGTTCTGTAGGATCATTGGTGAGGTCACTTCGGTGATTACGCTGTGGTTGTGGTTAAAACCCAAAGCGGGTAGAAGATCGTTGGTTAAAGGACTGATATTTGAGCTAGGACTACCAAATGTATCTTACTAGGTGCTGTTGCTGACTCAACAGAGCCATTGAAAGTAGTAGATTCCAACTGGCGTTTGTGCTCAGAAAATGTATTGAGGTAGTAGCATTCGTGATGTACTGGTCGTTATACTTGCTTCTTGGTTGAGGGCAAAAGTGTGTGTTAAAGTACACTCACTTTGACTTTTATCGGCTGGGAACTTTTAAAGTCAGAGACCACACATTGGACTAGATTACCAGGCAAGATGTTGCAGCTTTGATAATTGAATAGCTAGCTATGGATGGCAGGGATTAGATAGCCCGAGCTCTCGAGCAAGGGGTTTGTGCATTGATATGTGCACTCAATGTACAAGAAGTTGCCAATTGAGTGTTCCTTGCAAGTCATTCAATGGCGGTGATAGACGCATTGTCTTTATCCGTTGTTAAGATCACCGTGCAGTTTAAGCCTATGCGACAGGTACCCATGTAAATCTTAGACACGTTGTGAGTACAATAGTTGACCAGCAGCCGGATGGTAGTTAGCTCAAGTTGTGGACTGGGATCGCAAAATTTTTAACACACGTTTTTCATTAAAACTTTTATCCCAAGTATTATTTGATTTTTTTATCAAGTTACCTTTGAAAAGCATATCAGTTATTTGTTTAATGTAAATTATGTTCATTTGTTGTTAATCTGATTAAAATGAGTGACCAGAAAAGAGTGCGTACTAAAATTATTAAATATTTTCAACAAAACCCAACTTGGTCCTACAAAAAGTTGGCCAACAATCAAAGGTCTGCTATCAAACTGTTTCCAATGTTATCAAACAGTACCGGGAGAACTTGTCCGTAGATATAAAACCTGGTTCAGGTAGAAGGAATGATCCATATGATGTTTCTAAGCCAAAAAAATAGAAAGTATTTTCAAAAGAGTTTCCAACACATTCGGTAGGATAGTATCCCGGTTAGGTCAGTACTCGGACTATTTGGTACGAAAAGTTAAAGCCAATGCAGGTTTAAAAGCATACAAGGCTCAAAAAGTTTCTGACAGGAACTCTGCTAAAAATTTAGAGGGCAAAGACAGAGCACGGAAATTGAAGTCAAATTTTATACAAAAAATATACCTGCTGCATAATGGATGACGAAATGTACGTATGAAAAATATTTCGCAGCTCGAGGGAATGTTGAAGAAAAGTTTAGAACCCAAAAGCAGACAAAATTTCCCAAAAAGTTCTTGGTATGGCAAGCAATATGCAGTTGCGGCAAAAAGCTAAACATTTGTTACAAAGGGCTCTATAAATACCGAAATTTACATCAAGAAATGTTTACAAAAAAGGATGTTTCCATTCATAAGACTTCTTAATATTTCCACTTATTTTTTTCCTGATTTGGCATCTGTCACTATGGTAAGAAAGGTTTTGAGTGGTACAAGACCAATAATGTGGTATTTGTTCCAAGATAGGCAATTTCTCCAAACTGCCTGGAGCTGAGTCCAGTGAATAGATTTGGGCTCCTATTAAAAGAGAATTGAAGAGCACAAAAAAGGTGTCCAAAAGTGTGGTAGATGGACAACCTGTTCGAACAATGTGACATAAAGCACTATAAAAACCATAATAGAAGAGTTTTCGAAAAAGGTTCAATATTTCATCATTAGTAATTAGAACTATAAAAATAATTTTTTTTTTTTTTTTGTAAATTGTAATAATAATTTCAATCAAAAACTGTAAGTTTAGTTTTTATAGCCCATTATTAACATATATGGGCAATTCCATGTCATCGTACGTGACATTTGTACGCCTATAGAGTGGAATAGATTTTGCAAAAATAAGAGTATCTGAAAAATAATTTAGTCTTTATGTTCCATTCAGAGGATGCTATTATATTTTAAAAAAATAATAAGTTCTTTCGAAACATTGTTGTCCAAAATATCGAGCGAAATAAGAGTATATCGTACGTGACATAAAACGGAAGTAATTTTGGGGTTCATGTAGAAATATGCGAAAATTAGCAAATCGTAAGAGGTGTTAGGTTTTCTTTTAATTTCTTACATTAAACGAAATATTTCTCCTTTACAATCCGTCATATTTAAATAAAAACAATCTATGAATGATTTTATAATAAATACAACTTAATATCGTACGTGACATACTGTACGTGACAGATTTTTCACAAAACAATGTATATTTTGTAAATATATGTATACAAAAATTAAAAAAATAAATAGAAAATATATATTCGGTTTCAATAAACAATTTGATAATAGCAAAAAAACAATCAGAGTCAAATTCATTTCATTCTACATGCTAATTGGAGGCTTAGTTCTTGCCGCAATATTAGCCTAACACATACCAATTAAATTTAAAAATTAAATATAAGTGGTCAGTTTAAACTAATATTTTTTCACTTAAAATGTTGTAATAGGCTCTAAATACTTTGATATAGTAACATTTTACTGTTTTCTTCTATTCAAATCATCTTGAAAAAAGTTTCAACGGTTTTTGTTTTTTCAGTCGTGGTAGTCATTCTCGTGGAATTGCCCATATGTATGTTAAAATTTTTTCGATCTCAGTCTTTAAATAAATAATTCTACTAACAAAACAACTTATTTCCGGCCAACATATAAAGGATTGGTTTTGGGACATCGCGAACAAAATTAGAATCGTCAAATTCCTTATTTGTAAGTAAAGTTTTTGCTGGATATTACTTGGATATTACTTAAGAGTATACTGATGGCTCCAAGATGAGCTATGGCATTGGATCTATTGTCTTGTGTGATTAACTTGGGTTATAGTTTCTCTAAATCCTACGAATCAAGTCAGCTTATTTCAGGTTAAGTTAATGGCTATCAGTAAGACATATTAAATTGTAAGTGACATTTTTTTTTTTCATTTTGTCAGGCTTAGTATTTGTAACTTACCCAGCAGTTTGAAAAGTGCCAATTGGAAACCTTACACTAGCTATATTACTACTTGCACAAGAAACTAGTTCGCTGTGGCTGTTAAAGTGGTAATTAAATGGTTATCATTTGGACTACATTTCGCCAGCGTATTCAGTAACATACAATAGTCGGATATTCGCCTTAAGTTTTTGAAAATAAATTCAAGTAAAATAAAATCCTCTAAAATATACCACTTCGATGGCCACATATAATGCTGAATGTGGCCGTTTGGTATTTTCGTTCTCTCTGATGATGAAAAAAAAGCAAAAATTGAGAGTAGACTCACATATAATTCTTAATAACAAATTGAGAGCAGTACAGATACGAGCTCTGTGGCTTAGTGATTAGCGCATTTGACTACAAAACCAGAGGTTATGTGTTCAACCCCGCTCTCTGAAAAATTTATTTTTTATTTTTTTTCTCAAATGCTGGAGTATTCGTACTATTGAATTTAATAGTGAAGTGTTATGCAGAGTGTGCCAATCGGCCACCTACAATGACATCCCCGTGTTAAATTCAACAGTCAATAAAGTTGCGAGTGGGTTGAAAATTCACTAGTGGTAGTTGTCAGTGGCTAACTAATTCGATGTAGCGGAACTAGTTCAATGAACTGCAGAGTTAAGTTCTATATTACGACATTTGCCTTTGAGAATTGTAAAGGCTAGGTCGTCTAACTGACGTTACTTGAGTCCCTGTGCTAGTTTGAGTCCCTGTGGATATCATAGCATATATATATGCTAGAATTCATTTGGTGTTGTGTAACTTTTAAAAACTTTACTCACATTCGGAAAATTTTTGTAGTTACACATCCAAAAATAACAAGAGTGGCAATCGTTACCTCAAAGTTACCATTACCCCTAATATACCCTTTCAGCTCAAATACCGTTAAAAAAATAACTCCCATTACCGCTGCGATGTTGTAGAATTCTGGTTCGTCTTCTTCAGATTCTTTGAGTTAGAAATATAAAATAAACAAGTAAGAGTGTTATAACGATATTTAGAAGACTTTTATGGTTGTTATAGTTATTCTGAGTAATGGATCTTATATGGGAGGTATGGCCAATTATGGACTGACAGCCACAAAATCCACTAGTATGATTTATGCATACATATAAATAATCTGTGTAAAATGTTGATTTGATATCGATATTTTTATGTTGGTTATTTTTCGGAAATGGCCTTTATATGGAAGCTATGACCAATTATAGGCCGATCGTCTTAAAATTAGGTTCTGCAATTTTTGGACAGATCCAAACAAAATATCTTTTTATGATATAGGCATTTACAGTACCGGCCATAACTAAAGCACCCCCTCAGTGAATTTTTTTCATACAATTTTTTTTTTACTATTGATAAACAAATACTTTTTAAGTTAATCTTTCTATAAGAGGTAACTTTAAATCAAAAAATATTTAAAGCTAGAAAATAAAACGGACAAAACTAAAGCACCCCTTCATGGATATAATATAAAACATTTTTTAATTTATATTTTGTTGCAAATCCTTTGTTTTGGATGACACAAGCACATCTCTTAGGCATAGATTATATTAAGTTTTTTATGGTGTCTTGCGATATTCCTACCCAGGCTATAATAACGTCTTAAAATAAATGGTGAAAATAGCTGATCCTTATTTCGGCAATTTTCACAATTCTCCCACAAGTTCGTAATAGGATTGAAATCGGGAGATTGAGCAGGCCAATGAATAACTTCAATCTTATTGCTCTGTATCCAAGTCTTACAAACTTTGGAGGTGTGCTTATGATCGTTATCCTGTTGGAACATCCCTATAAGTGGCATCTCTTCACTGGCATAAGACAACATTATATCTTTCAATATATAACGGTTCATGAGCCGATCCATAATCCCATTAACTTTATGAATTGGCCAAATGCCTTGACCAGAAAAGCAACCCCAGGCCATTTCATTGCCCCCTCCATATTTAATTGTTCCTATGCAATACTTAGAATTCAGTCTTTCACCTTTTCATCTGTGTACACACCTTATTCCATCAGAAGTTTTTAATTTGTATTTGGATTCGTCAAAGAACAGTACTGTCTTCCATTTTTGGACACTCCAGTTAATGTGGGCTTTTGCAAACTCCAGTCTAACTTTCTTGTTCTTAGCTGACATAAACGGTTTTTTTTTTGCTGTTCGTCGGCTGAATCCTGCTTCTACTTCTTTTCTACGGATTGTTCTTTCGTTAACGCATAATCTTAAACTTATTTTTACTTGAAAAAATTTAGCAAAATAAGATTGGAAAGTCAGTTACGAATGGTTTAAAGCAACCGGATTGAGATGATATAATATTTTAAAATCGTTGCCAAAATATTATACAAAAAGCAATTCGGCTTCATGATGATGAAACGCCAGAGACATGAAACAGGTTACGGGCTGGTTTGCACTAAACTTTGGAAAAGCCTTAACATCCTTTGGTTAAAACATAACTACTTCTTCATAAATATGTCCTAACAATCCTTTGTAATATCAGATTATTTACGTATACATATACTAAAACGAAATTTGTATTGAATCGTTATATTCCATTCAATGTTCTCTATTCACAAATAAGAATTAAAATTTTAATAGATTTTAGTTTAAATGTGCTAAATATTCATTATTAGAACAATATTGTATTAAAAGTCTCGCATAACGCAATTAGAAGTGTGTAGAGTGCACAAATATAAATACGAGTGTGTATGTCTGTATGCAGTCAAGATGATGATTAGTTTGATGAAGATGATGAAGCTTTAAAACGGACATAAAACGAGTACGAGTTTGAAATGACACATTAGGAGGAACTGTATCCGATATGGCAATGTCAACACCGACAACACTAACAACAATAACGATGTACATTGAATTCTATCCCCAATTATAATAGAGTTGTTGTAGAAACAAACAAAAAAATGTAAAATTGACAGTTTATAACACGTCGCAAGAGAGAAATACATACTTAACTCTCACTGAGGTATGCAACAATAACAACAATAGTAACAACTACAGCTAAAGCTGCTACCGCAGATCAACAAAGCACACATTACTGATGGGGGTATAAAAGTATCTAAACAATCAGCATTCAAGTTCAGTCTAGACGCGATCTCACTTTAGGAACACACTTTCATTTCAATTCAGCAAACGTTCCTCAGTTAATTAAAACGGTTCAGTTTCAAATTTCGCTTTTTTGTAATACAAATAATAACGGTTTATATTTTTTTTAAAAAAATCTACCAAAAAAACAAAAAGTGTAAATTTTGTATCTGTATAACGTTGTTTTGAAATCGAAACTATAATTACTTCCGGAGCTAAACGGATATTGACAAAGCTTTCAATTTGTTTTTGCCTTCAGCAAAGTGGTTCTGTTAAGAGAGTAAAATAAAAAAAGAAGAGAGACAGTGGAACAGTGTTTATATAAAGCGTGAGACTTAAAAGCTAGAAAAACAAACGTGTATTAAAACGAGACAAAAGCCAACAAAAAAAAAGCTTTTGTGAGTAAATTTATACAAAATAACAGTGAATTTTGAATTTTAACAGTTTAATTAAGAGTTTTTTTTAAACAAAAAACAAAACTAATTGTGAGCAGTCAAAATTACTAAGCTGCAATTTACTGTGTTTTCTGCTTAATCAAGGATTAATAATAAATTCAAATATTTCAGTTTAAGGTGAGTCAAGTTTAAATGCATTTGTTTATAAAATCTTTAACAAATAAATCAATTTAAGTTATTTAAATTTAGCATAAGTTATTTAAATGCTCGTAATATTTTGGAACAAACAAAATCGTTAAAATTTAATACTGTTTTTAAAATAAATTTCATTTTTAATTAGATACATTTTCGTGAGATAAGAATACTAATATTCTAGCCAGGTTTTTTAATGTGTAGGGGAGATGAATTGTTTAGAAAATAATTACTCGTATAGATTTTAATTGTTTTGTTAAACAATTAACTACTGAAAATTTATTTAGGAACTGAAAAATTTACTGATTTATAAAAATCAAATCAGAACATTCTAGATTTGGTTATATCGACCCTCAGATGTTAGTAATTGACTTTGTTTATGGCATCATTTTCTCATCTTATAGCTCATTTAGATTGTATCCTAATTACTTAATTTCAGAACGAAATTTTGCACAAAATCGAATCTAATCTATTTATTCTGCTATTATTGGTAATTGAGCTAATTTCGCTTACAACTTATACTTTTCTAGATCTAGTTTTTTTAATAGATAACTAATTGTTTTAATTGTGTATATTTATTAATTTTTTGTACATTTTATCATTAAATTCAATGTTTTTGTAATGTTTTACATCTTCTATTTCTTATGGTATGGTGCATGGTAGAAAAATATGGAATTTTTACAATAATTTCATTGTAATTTCAAGTTCATTTCGCCGTAGAGGCTAGTGGCAGCCCAAAGTGGGTTGAAATGAGACCAAAGTGGCGATTAAATCATAACTTTAATTTATTGATAAATAATCCAAAATACATAAAATGCAGCATTTTACAAAAAAGTGGATATTTTCGCTGAAACTTTAAAACGAAAAGAGACAAATTTATAAATTAAATTGCATATTATAGCATACATGATGTACTATTTAAAAAATTTAAAAAATAAATATGGGCATTTCCACCGAAAAGTCCACCTAGACCGGAAATTTAAAAGTTTGGAAACAATCAAATTTGAATAATGTAATAATGAAATTTTACATTTATTTATAACCCATTTCGAGATATTCTAATGTCGCTCAAGGGCAACTTTTCTAATTTGAATATTTATAATGCACATTTTGTTTTGATACAAATTCTTAAAGAGAGACATTATGCGACATTGAAAAAAAAACATTTATTATCAGTGAGTCGAAAGTACATGCAGAAAGCTTTTCAAATATTGAGCGCAAACAGAGATTTTATATAAAATTAAAATAAAAATAAAATTTTATAAAAAAAAAAAAGAAGATTTATGATCTTGGTACTTATTAGAGTGTTCAAAAACCCGGAAAATTCAAAAAACCGGTTTCCAGTTTAACCGAAAACAGTGTTTTATAAAAAACCGGTTTCGGTTTTATCATTCTAAAAAAAACCGGTTTCGGTTTTATCATTCTAAAAACCGGTTAACCGGTTTTTCAGAAAATTTCTAAAAAATAAGTGAATATTTTTTAAAAATGTTATCAAAATATTCTTAAGTTATATGTTCAAATAAGCTTTACAAAGTATTTCGTTAAAACCGGTTAACCGTCTTAAAAAAACCGAAAAGTTAAAGAAAACCGAAACCGGTCAATTTTACAAAGATGAAAAAACCGGTTGACCGGTTTTCGGTTTCGGTTTTCGATACTCTAGTACTTATGTAAATAAAGTTGAGTGTGAAATTTAAAAATTTTAAAATTATTTTTTCTTATATAAATAAAATAAATCATGTAAATATGAGCAATAGGGTGACAGCCGATTTTTTTTTTTAAGATTTCAAAGAGTGCCGGGTGGAATATTGTGACACTAGGTCTAAAAGATAAGTACTGAAAATTTGAGCCAAATCGGATAACGATTTCGGGACGCGCATCGAGGTCAAAGGTCAGATATATGTAAAATTTTACTATTTATATGAAATAAATTTGTAAAACTCCTTAACTTTCTGCATTATGTTACAGAAATATGTAGATTTATTTATATTTGTGAAGATTACAGTCAAAAAAATATTTTTCAGATTAAACCTATATCTCCTTTGGGTCAAATTGACCCACAAACTGTATTATCGTTAAAATTCGGAAAAAATGCAAATTTTTCAGTTTTTGTAAAAATTTTGCTACTAAATAATTATTTTTGCAATCGAATGAATAAGAATCGAAATGTGTACGTAATTGTCGTTCTAATGAGATATAAAATATAAAAATTGGTTTACAAATTTTAAAGTTATTAAAAATTCCCCAGACCATTAACGTGTCTCAGGCCACTTGAACAAGAAATCTAGGAACAAAATTAACATATTTTAAGAAATATTAAAATAAAAGCTAATTTTTACTTAAAATATATCCGAATTTACATTCGTATGAGTTTTTGTCTTTGTAGAATACCGTTAAAACTATTCGCAGGGATGGCCAAAAAAATTAATTTTTTTTAACGGCAGTTTCAAATCTCCATTTTCAAATTTTTAAAAATTTTCTTAAACAAATTTCAGAATTTTTTGGTCATCACATGGGGATTTATTAAGATCATAATAGAGAATAAAAATATGAAAAAATTATGTCAATACCTCTTACAGTTTTTCCGTACCTACGATTTAAATTTAGTGATTTTCGGGAAAAAATGTTTTTTTGGTCATATTTTGGCGAATGAGAGCAATTTCCTTACTGTTACGAATTTTAAGTAAAACCTATACAGAATCTTATAGTTCAGATCATTTTTAATATACTCTGAAAGTTTTATTAAAATCGGACAACTTTAACTCTTAAATGGTGAAGGGCAAAGGTAAAATTTTGAAATATTTGGAATTTGTAATGTAAAGATATCGAAATGATATATATTATTGGGCCGATTTAAATGAAACTTGAGAAAAATATAACATAAAGTCTACAATATACAATAACAATGCAAAAATGGAAATTAACCCTTAATATAATTTGGGGTCCAAACTTTTAAAATCGCGAAAACCACAGTCAAATATAGAGTGATTTTGACCCCAAGTGCTTTTAAGGGTTAATTTCCATTTTTGCACTGTTATTATATATTTAAGACCTTAAGGTATATTTTTCGCAAGTTTCGTTAAAATTTTTTCAAAAATGTATAATATTTCGCTATCTCTAATTTAGAAATTCCAAATATTTCAAAATTTTACCTTTGCCCTTCACCATTTAAGGGTTAAAGTTGTCCGATTTTAATAAAACTTTCAGAGTGTATTAAAAATGATCTGAACTATAAGATTCTGTATAGGTTTTACTTAAAATTCGTAACAGTAAGGAAATTGCTCTCATTCGCCAAAATATGACCAAAAAAACATTTTTTCCCGAAAATCACTAAATTTAAATCGTAGGTACGGAAAAACTGTAAGAGGTATTGACATAATTTTTTCATATTTTTATTCTCTATTATGATCTTAATAAATCCCCATGTGATGACCAAAAAATTCTGAAATTTGTTTAAGAAAATTTTTAAAAATTTGAAAATGGAGATTTGAAACTGCCGTTAAAAAAAATTAATTTTTTTGGCCATCCCTGCGAATAGTTTAACGGTATTCTACAAAGACAAAAACTCATACGAATGTAAATACGGATATATTTTAAGTAAAAATTAGCTTTTATTTTAATATTTCTTAAAATATGTTAATTTTGTTCCTAGATTTCTTGTTCAAGTGGCCTGAGACACGTTAATGGTCTGGGGAATTTTTAATAACTTTAAAATTTGTTAACCAATTTTTATATTTTATATCTCATTAGAACGACAATTACGTACACATTTCGATTCTTATTCATTCGATTGCAAAAATAATTATTTAGTAGCAAAATTTTTACAAAAACTGAAAAATTTGCATTTGTTCCGAATTTTAACGATAATACAGTTTGTGGGTCAATTTGACCCAAAGGAGATATAGGTTTAATCTGAAAAATATTTTTTTGACCGTAATCTTCACAAATATAAATAAATCTACATATTTCTTTAACATAATGCAGAAAGTTAAGGAGTTTTACAAATTTATTTCATATAAATAGTAAAATTTTACATATATCTGACCTTTGACCTCGATGCGCGTCCCGAAATCGTTATCCGATTTGGCTCAAATTTTCAGTACTTATCTTTTAGACCTAGTGTCACAATATTCCACCCGGCACTCTTTAAAAATCGAACTCAAATTTTTTTCCATACAACTGATTGTCACTCTAATGAGCAACACCATTTTTTTAGTGTATTTACTACACAATATGTTATCCTAGAGTTTCCAAAAAACCGAAGAATTTCAAAATCGCGGTATCGATTTTAAAAAATTTAAAACCGATCTGTTTCGGTTCGGTTTTGTGATAATTTATTAACTATTAAATCGCTTGATAATAAAGGAAATTCTATACAAATTTAAAGTTCAAACTTGACGAGTGTTCAAGAGGATAAATGAAATTAGTACTTTTTCGTTTAATGGTACTTTTTAATATATTAAATTAGTTAGCTTATATACATTAAAGTTGGCTAATATGCCAAATATAAGAATTGGGTGCTCAATTGTATTATGATACCAAAAATCGAGAACTAAAATAACTTAGGAGTATTTTTTCGTTCTTCAAATAGTTCTTTTAGAATTTTCTATAATATTGAACCTAGAATCAAGAAATTTTATTGAAATTTCAAACTTGACAGTGGTTTAACTGTGGAAAATTGTTACTTTTTATTCTATTAAATTATTTTACTTATATGTATACATAATAGTTGGCTGATATGCTTTTGAGTAAAGAAAGAATCAAGGATATAGGGAATAGTGATATTGAGGTAACATAAACTATTATTGAAATTTCTATAATAATGAACCTATAAGCAGGAAATTAAACACACATGATCCTGGCTGAGTTAGAATATAAAAAGAGACTTGCAGGTACTTTTTCCAACTAATAGTACTTTTTGAATATTTTATAACAATGGACCTAGAAACACGAAATTAAACGTTCATGGTTTAGTGAATGCGAATTCAAGAGGGATAATTAATGTTACTATTTCTTTATTGTAAAGGTACTTTTTGAATATTTTATAATAATAAACCTTAAATATGAAAATTGGGCACAAATGATTCTGAATGAGTTGGAATTCACGAAAGGTGATTATAGTGGTACATTTCTTTTGTATTTTCTATAATAATGGACACAGAAATATGAAATTAGACATTCATATTGCTGAGTAGGAATACAAAATGTGGGTCTTTATGGTACTTTATTCAAATAATACGTTTCGAATGAGCTAGAATCCACATTACAATGAACAATCAATCAATAAACATGAAACTGAATTAGTATTAATTCACAAAGGGAGACTTAATAGCACTATTTCTATCTTCCAATTGGTACCGGCTTAGCTAGTACTCCATACTTTTATCGGATATTTGAAAATAACTAAGACTTTGTTTAAAAAATTTTGCATTTTTTTATTTTAATTAAATAAATTAACAGTAATTTGAAGTTTAATTGTCGGGAAATAATCGTAGATCAATATGTTGTGTCATGCTTTATTAATAGGTTTCCTTGGCTAGCTAGCGAATGGTAGCCTGCTATATCATCTGAAGCAATTATTGTAATACAATTTAAAAAATTTAAACAAATCTTAAGATATTTTTAACGATTTGTTTTTAAAGATATTGGATGAAAATTGGATGAATAAGTATGTTTCTCATTTCTAAGTTTTGAATTTTTCTACTGAAAATAGATTAAAAGTAAAAACCGAAGAATAATTGTCGGTTTCGGTTTCGGATTTAGGCCTACTTTATCCTATGTCTATACTTGACAAATTTTTGTTTAAAGTCGAAAGAACAATTAATATGTAACTACTAAACTACTTTGAAACTTGGAACATCAATAGTGGAGGAGTTAGACTTTCAGCATATTGTCTTTAGGGATAAATAGTTTAAAAACTGGTGAATACGTATGAATGAGTTAAAAAGTAAACATGTTACGTTCACGCTAAGAAGGGGAAATTGTCCACATATAACACTTAACAATGTTAATATACCTCAGTCCGATTATGTTACATGCCTTGATATTCACTTAAATAGTTGACTTCATCATATAGAAAACAAGAGACTTCACATTAAGTTAAAAGCCTCTAGAATTCACTGGTTGACCAGTAACCAAATTAAATCAAATCAAAATTAGACTTGACTACAAAGTTATAATGTATAAAAGCGTTTTATAAACAATTTCGGCATATGGAATCTTACTGTTACGAACGACGAGAAATACCAGTATTTATATTATACAGAGGGCCCAACCAAAAATTCTTAGGACCATGACAGATGCACCATAATTCATAAGAAATGAGAACATACACAGGGTCTTAGAAGTACCACTAGTGAAGGATGAGTTTAAAAAAGTTCGTAATAAATATATTATGAAATTAAAATGTCACCCGAACCCGCTAGCTAAACTTCTCACACACACACAAACGCAATCAAGGCTTCGTAGAAGCGATCTACCACCCCGCTAAGATGAGCAATTATTATTAATTTTAGTTATAAGATTTAAGATTTAGAGTTTCTATAAATAATTAAAAATGGTTTAAACAAGTAAGAGAGCTATATTCGGCTGTACCTAATCTTATAAACCCTTCACAAAGTTATATACAAATTTTAAATATTTATAGGTAAACAAAATTAAAATTTAATTTTTCAAAATTGTTTTTCGAAATTTAAAAAATTTTTTTTCAAATTGTTTTTCAAAATTTTTTTCAAAATTGTTTCAATTTTTTTTTCGAATTGTTTTTTTTTCATTTTTTCCAATTTTTTTCGAATTGTTTTTTTTTTCATTTTTTCCAATTTTTTTTTAAAATTTTTATCCAATCTTTTTTCTAATTTTTTAAAAAATGTTTTCTAAATTCATTAGTGAATAAAAATGTATAAAAAAGTGTTTGTGGTAAAAAAAAAATATTCGGGTTAAAAAATAATTTTCCCATTGTATGAAAAAACATATTAATATTTTTATTTTTCTACATTGAACTTTTTAAATGTAATTTGATAGAATATTTTTAAAATCAAATTTAAAAATACTCTGAGATTGCTCATAATGTTCAAAAATTTAGAATCTAAATGAAAAACGAATTATCTCAATTTAATAAGTCATAAAACATTTTTCAAATTGATCTAAAAATGGTTATTTTTTTTAATAAATTTTTATTTAGAAAAGCTTTAAATTTCATGTAAATAAAAACATTTATGATAGATTTCCATTAATTTTTTTTTTATTTTATATTATAAGTAATAAGTTTTGAAAGCTTTTGCAAATAATTGTGACAACCTGTCCATAAATGTGGGCGCAAGAGACGATTTGGTGAAAAAAAAAAACAGATTTCAAAGAAATTCAACCAGTAGTATAACTTCTAGGAGGCAGTCCCGAACTAGTGATTTTACCCATCATTTAGGGTGGGAACTAGTTACTTCAATAGCTACGTGGCTAGTTATTTCAACACGTGCTTGTCCTAAGCAGGGGGTCAATTGACCTTTATTGACTACAATGAGACTGTCTAATAGCTGGTCCAAAGTAGCCAACGCATTGGATTCACATACTGGTTAAATAACGTCAGTTACGTTACTAACTACCTAACTGGTAACTTGATCAACTACATAACTAGTTATTTCAACATGTACGAGTGCTAATTGACATCAAATAGTCAGCTAAAATACATATCATAGGCAGTCCAATAAACGATAGCTTGTAAACAAACCTTTCTTCTACAACTCTCCAATCGATTGCTTCTGGTAGGTAAAATAACTACTGTCTAAAGTGCAGTACAAAATAAACGTTTAAAGTGACTTCACTATAGGTTACTAATAGATACTAAAGTGACTACTTATGGGATGTATAAAGTAACCAATTGTCTAATCTCTGCACTACAAAGAGCACATACGTGTCAAATGACCAAAATATATAAATTGGAGTCAGCCAAGCAGTGTTGCCAATTTAGCCCTTTTCTGGCTAAATTTAGCCCTTTTCAATCTTGTTTAGCCTCAAAAAAATCAGTTTAGCCTTTAGCCATTTTTTTAGCCTTTTTTATTTTCATTTAGCCATTTTTATGGCTAAAATAAAACTTACATATTTACTCTAATAATTTTAAATTTTTTGCTGTTGAAAATTCTTAAAATCAGTTCAAAAAAATTGGCAGAAATATTATGACAAAAATTAACTGGAAATTTTGAACCAGTAAACAAATTAAGCACATACAAATTGTTGGAACCTTCCATATATTCTACAAACTTGCTCTAGTTCTCAAATAATATCATTAAATTTTTGATCGAGTATTTTATTACTTGCATCAAGGACGCATTCAAAATACATGTTGTATTCTTGCCTGGGACGCACAGTTGCTCACAATTGTTTTTCATCAAACTCTGTACCTTTGACACGATTGTGATATTTTAGTATTTTTTAATGTACAGATAACTTCTTGAACTCCAATAGTTAAGGCTTCGCGTATATTAGACTTATAAATATAAGCATGTAAAATGAAAACGACTACAAAGATTTAAATAAAAATTTAAATTAAAATGCCATAAATAATATAGAGAATATTAGCGTTATTTAAAGAAATATTGTTAATATTATAAAATATGTACAAGCGGGTCCGGGCGTTTATAAAAGTATATATAGGATTCAAGAGAACACTTTCAACTTTATCTGGGCGATGTATTTTTTGATCCTTAAAAGTTACTTTCCTCTAAAATAAAATTTTGACGTAAATATAGTACTTTAAAAAATATTACACAGACCATGTATACCATGTATTTTTATGACTACAATCCAACCAATTTAGAAAAAATTTTCAGTCCATTATATATAATAGTTTAGCTATAATCATTTATATCTAATCAAATATTAAAATTTTTTTTTTTCTAAAATTATATTAAATATTTATGATTACCACACCCGTAATCTCCAATATTTTGACCAAATATTTTGGCTATCTTAGTTTTGATATGTTTACTAACTAATGGCTAACTTTATGTTTTGACCAATGAAAATCAATTCTGTCCGACGGCGTGAATGATTTTTAGAATATTTTTTCTGCATTACTTGAGAGGCATATTAGCCATATATTCACTTATCAAAATATTCTCCATCGATTTCGAAGTTATCACAAATGATTACCTTTAAATTTGGCTTTCATATAAAAAATTTGAGCTTTTGCAAGCCAGGTGATAAATACGAGATTTTGAAAACATCGGCTTACTTTGATATAAGTATGGCCAAGAATAAGAATAAATATTCTTATTTTCTTCCATTTAAACGTTTGTTATATTCATACATTTTTGTTTGTCTATTCGGTATAACCTAATGTAACATTCTAAGGGCCATTATTACAACTTGCCTTTATGTTCGTAATAGTAAGTAAGAGAAGAAAACGTGTGTTCTTTAATTTAAAAATGTTAGCCCTTTTTTAGCCCCTTTTTAGCCTTTTTTTAGCCTTTTTTTTCTAAGTATTTAGCCCTTTTTGTTCACCAAGAATTGGCAACACTGCTGCCAAGTGATAAGACATTTGTGACGATTACTGTCTATAAGGGATACATTGACTACATGCTTAACTGCTGGGGTACCGACAATGCATTGTTTAACAGTATTTGTGTTTTGTTGTAATAAAACGACTTTGTAGTTTGATGCCCACATTTATATAGCCATAAAGAGTGACAGCGGCTTTAGATATACTCTGAAACTCGTTCCACATTTGTTATAAAAACGATTATAAGTTGTATTAGAAAGAAAAACAATTCATTATATATAACGATTCCGTTATACGGAAATAATTTTATATATAAAACCTAGATTTTTCTCCCCTTTTCCCTTTTAACAATCAAATCACATGGGTAATTAATATTAAATAATTCCACATTTAATCTAATACATAAACATGAGATTTTGATTTCATAATGGCTTCATACTAATCGATTTAACTTTATAATATGTCAAAGGTATTTTTCTTTAGAATAAAAATAAATAAATAAAACTTTTAATAAATATGTATTAATGTTGTTTATTTAACAAAAAAAAACACAAACAAATCGAAATATGTCATTTGAGCAATCAATAAAACATCAACTCAATATGCAGTATTCTTTCTATTTGACGGTAAAATGTTTCCCCATCGATTTGAAATTCCTAAATAATTGAGCAAAAAAACAAACAAACAATTTAACTATAATTGTTTGTATTATTAAGTAAAATACATTTTATTAAAATCAAAAAAAAATACACAATTTTCTAAATGATATAATATTTAAGAGAAACAACAACAATATTTAAACAATTAAATCTACGTTCAAAGAAAATTGAATTATATATTATAAAACATGGAAAATTAATTAAAACAAGTAAGAATATTATATTCGTCTAAGGCGAATCTTAAATACCCTCCTCCCATAAAATACTTATAACGATTTTTGTACATTTTGCATAAAAAACATTTTGGTTTATCAGATTTTGCCCATTTTCAATAACAAATTTTGTATGGATACCAGATTTATGTATCATAGAGCCATATTTCGAGAATACATTTGCATCAATGAAAATTGCTATTTTTAAAATTAAAGAAAATTGCTAAAAAAAATTTTGAAAATATAAATTTTTTCGACATTGTTTACTTTTTGGTCCTACTTGACAAATTTTGTCCCTCACTGTAGGCTCTAACGTGCCTTCAACAGACAGACAGACGGGCGGACGGACATAGCTATATCATATTGGGATTTTATAAGGACCCATATACTTTTATATATATATACTTTTGTGGAACAACGGTGTTACAAACGGAATGACAAAATCGATATCATCTTTTTGATGAAGGGTATAAAAATAAAAAATTGTTGGAGAAAACAGAAAATATTTAGTTTTTACTTTTACTAAGAATTAATTTAAAAAAAAAAACCTAATGAATAGCTAGTTAATTTTAAAAATGTTTTAAGAGGGGAATATTTATTCGCACAGGTATATAATAATACAAACATTTAATATAACGCCAGCTTTCTCAAATGATTATTAAATTTGATAATAATTTATTTAACAAATTGTTTGTATAAGAAACTTAGCAAGGCCTTGGCTGAGGTTAAAACAGGATATTAGAAAATGCTCTTAACAACTAAGATTCACTTAAAAACTTAATAGGAGTTTCGATTTAATCTTATAGTTGTAAAACATTTTATTAATATCCTGCTTAAGGTTCTCATTTTGTAAAGCTTTACCTTAGAAACGTAAGAAATTTAAAATATGAAAAATGTACATAGACATTCGTTCGTTTCACAGAATAAGTTTATAAATTTTATGGCCAGCAACAAGTTTTAATTTCAATATTTTGTTATAATAAATATTGAAATATTGTTTTATTTGTAATGTGGCAGCTTTAATAATAAACCAACTGAAATTAAAGTTAAATTAAATAAAATTTCATCAATTCAAATAAACAGTGGAAAACAAAACTATTGATGTTTTAAATCATTGGTGGCCATTTCATAGCACAATTGTGCAAGCTAACCACACACATATTCCTATTCTCTTTTGTTTAGTCGTCAGTGAGATACTGACGAATGAACATTATAAGCGGGTGTATTGCTATTTTTTAATTTTTATTAATTTTATTTTCATGATCACTGAAAGAAATATTTGGATTGTTTAATATGTTTCGAACTTTAGAAAATCATTGAAGTGTTGTCTGGTTTTTTCCCTCAATTTACTTCTGTAAAATTTTTTTTTTCAGATTTGAAATGATTTTAATCGAAAAAATTAATAAAATAATCAAAAAAAATATTTTAAATATTTAAAAATTTGCCGATTATTAATATCGATCTCTATATTAATATGCTATGAAAATATGTCGCAGACAAATTTATTCAGATTGTTGACTTGATTATCGTTAACAAATAAAGCCTTAAAAATATTGACATCTTTTATTTAGTTCACAAAACTTTTCTTTCAGTGGATCTCTCTTTCGCTCACCAACACAAATACATTTTTAGCTTTGGGCATCTCTGTTTTAAATAAATAGCTTTTTTATATATTTTCTTTGGCAAATAGATCAGAAATAAAAATATATACAAAGAATTAAGAGTGTTATATTCCCCTGTGGCGAATCTTGTACACAATAATATATTTTTATCATATAGAGGTTATATGAGAGTCGTCTCAATTATAAACCGATCTTCACAAAAGTTGGTAGAAAGTTTTAGTTTCATTTGATGCCCAATTTCATCACAATATTAATTATTATAAGACAATTATGAAAGTTCATGTCATTTTCTGAGGAGGACCTTGTATGGGAACTAGAAACAAATGCTGCCCGATGTTCACCATACTTTACAGTATAATTTCAGAGTACCAAGAACTAATTGGTCCAAAATTTTATCAGGATTGGCGCATAATCAACATATTTATGACTACTCAATCTGTATTCCGGGGGACTAAGTGAAATCTTACCAACAGAGTATGAGCATTTGTGGAAATTTTCAGCGAACGTGCTCTTTTCGTTTGTGACCTCTCGTGTTTTCTACAGACAGGCGGACAGGCGGACAGGCGGACGGACATTGCTAAATCGTCTTAGAATCTTATGAGCACCTAGAATATATATACATTGTGGGTCTGAAATATAACCCCCATCTTTTTTGATGGTGGGTATTAAAAATATATATCTTTAAGTACAATAAAGTAATTAAAATAACGGAAATACTTTATAGTACTTCTGCCAACTTTCGGGGGTAGTTGAAACACTTTATATATTGTAAAATGCATTGACCTAGGAAGGAGTAAATTTTCACCATTTAGACATGTCCCGCTGGGTTTTATTATCGATTAAATTGAATCGATGTATACCACCAATTTGGACATTATTGTCTCGAAAATGAAAACACAAGCACTAGTCATTTTTAAGACAACCAAGAGTATTCGTATTTCTGATCATATTAGAATGGATGAGTTTTCTATATTTCAAAATTCATATATCTAAGGACATCATCATGTTGGGAATAGCTTTAAAAAGTAATATTACGTTGATCCCCAATCACATACAGGTCAATTTCGAATAAAATTAGGTCTCAAGAATATTTTTCTGAAATTTATCAAAATAATGTAATAAATACATAATATTTCGTAAAAATGTTTTTGAAAAATCATAAATTTTCAAATTTTTAAACTTTTCTTTCTCAAGATAAATGGAATAGACTTACCCCCATTCTTATACCCTTCACCATCGTGAGAAGGGTATATATAAATTTGTTATTCCGTTTGTAATTTCCACAATATAATTTTCCGACACTATAAAGTATATATATTCTGAATCCTTATAGATAGCGGAGTCGATTTAGCCATGTCTGTCTGTCTGTTGAAATCAATTTTCTGAAGACCCCAGATATCTTCGGGATCCAAATCTTCAATAATTCTGTCAGACATGCTTTCGAAAAGTTTCCTATTTAAAATCCGTCCATAAATAACGAAGATATGAGCAAAAATCGGAGACAACCTCTGTTTTTGGCCTATTTTTGATCTATATCTCGATTACTAAGTCATAAATATAGACAATATGGACATTTAATGATAGATATTTCAAAGTCCATTGCAACGATGTATATAAGTCTATACAAAGTTGGACCTACAATGGGTCAAAATCGGGAAAAATATTTTTTAACCCGATTTTTTTTTATAGAAAAGATTCTTTTGTCATAAATTTTTTTCACTAATAAATTAAAAAATTTTTTTTTTAAAAATTGGAAAAAACTTTTGAAAAACAATTTTGAAAAAAAATATTTTAAAGATTTTTTTTTAAATTTTATTTTAAAGTTTAATTTGGTGAAGGGTATATAAGATTCGTCACAGCCGAATATAGCTCTCTTACTTGTTTTTTCACATGTCACAAAATTCACGTTTTACATTTAACAAAATGGTCTAACATGTTTAGTTAGAAAACAATTTGTTAATCTTAAAGGAGCTAAAAAAGTTGTTTGCTTCATTTTCTTCTTCAAGTGATCTGATTCATGGGAATTTTCTTTCCATGTGCCGAATCAATCTATACGGATGTCTAAAAAATCATTATAAAACTAAAAAGCCACCAGAATCCGCTTTCATGACTTTTCGCACAGAGCCAAACGCAATCAATGCTTCGTAGCGCCGAACTACCACCCCGCTAAGATGGCCCATTTGTACATCCAGACTCTCGCCAGATATCATTTAGCTTTAATTTTAGTTATAGGATTTTAATACCTATTGTTAGACCTAAACTGTTGAACACATGACTTTGATATTAGCTTTTTGTGCCATATTTCGATTATGACCATTATCAATACCAAATATATAGGTCCTTCCCCCTAGGTCCCACAGAGCCTTAAACAGACAGGCGTAGCTAAATCGTCTTAGGATTTTATTATTGTTTGTTTGACCAATGATTTTTTTCTGTTGAACAAATTTTTCTCATATTCGTGACAAAATTTACTGCCATTGATTCTCTCGTTTAACTCTAATCATGCCTTTAATCTACAGATGGATGATTGAATGTAGCTAAATTCTCTTGGAATTTCCATATCTTTATGAAGTCTACGACAAATGGGTTAATGTGACAATATACATACTTGTAATTATATCGATGGTCACATGTTGACACCTTGTAACTACGGTTCCTAATCGGGAACATTTTTAGGGAATTCGTGAAATTTCGTGGTGATTTGTTCCCAATCTAATGATTCGAATTGTGATGTAAGTAACCGAATTTCTGTCACTCTAAATTAAAATTTTTCACCCACAACAAAAAAAATTCCTTCATTTAGAGTGAAACAATTGATTATCAATAAATTCGGCTATGACAACCAAAACTATTTTCTCTGTGACAAAAAGAGAAAAAAATGTTATTTAAAAGGAAAATTAACAAATCTCATAGGTCCACTTAATATAATTGACATTTTAAGTTCTTAAACCAATTATTGACCTGCTCAGATGAAAATAATGACAATAATATTGGTTTAAATTTAACTTAGTCAGACTTAAATCTTTTACTAAAACTATATACATTATTAAATTTTATTTATTTGCAAAAGTTTACTGGTTTTTGTCATACTTAGTATTAAAAAATTCTCTCGAATGAACAGATTTGTTTAATATTTTGAATGGATTCTGATAGATTTTGGTTTTTGGAACAGCAATGAATGAGAATTTCAAAGTGTTTTGGAACAATTAATATTCCATACTTTCATGTTTAAAATGTTTATTATTTTTCCCTTCACTGTTATACAAATATTATAAGGGTTAATTGGGTGAGTAAAGGTAGTTTTCCTTAAAAAAAGCAACAAAAAACAAAAACAAACTAACATTGAAAGTTTTCACATTCCAAAAAAACCGAACGCACCCACAAGTTTTAAAAACATTTTCTAAGACGGCGCTCTAAACAATTGAGAATAATTTTGGTAAAAACTAAAAAAAAAACACCTTTAAAATGAAAATACTAAATAAAAACAATTTAGTATGAAGTATAATACCAAACAACAACAACAAACTCATACTATAACAATAAAAATAAAGTATCAAAGTTTTAGGCGGTTGAAGCCGAACGCAATAAAACCTACCCATTAGGGGTTGAATGGAAACTAATGAAAAAAAGTGAAAAAAAGCGCTTTCAAGAAAATCATTGAAACATTTTTTAATTTGGTCGAAAATACATATTGACTTATGTATTTCAAAAAATATTTAGATATTATTTGACAAGATATTTTCAACATGGTATAACCATATATTAAGTAAAACAAAGAGGCAGAAAAAAGGAAAAATTTTCTTCACAATAGAAATCGTGATATGATTTCGAACATTCAAAATTAACGGCTCCTGTAGTAAATTCACGAGCTCATTTACAACATTAGTATTACAATATAAAGTGTTAAAAAAACTGTGGAATAAAATGATATGAATTCTTCATCAGAATCAGGGTCTATATCTAGAAAATTACTTACAATCTCCACCACAAAACGTATCAAAACTTTTCCCAGCCATAATGATGTAGGTAGGGCATGGAATAGCTCAGTATTTGGCAGCAACTAAAGGTTGTGTGTTTTTATTGTAGTGATATTTCGCGTGACTAGAGTTCAGTACGGAGCTGAATGTGGAGCCGAAGAGTAAAATAGAGTTGAATTTTATGATTATTTCTATTTTTACTGTGAGCAGTTATTATTGAAGTGAGATAGTAGTGGTGCTGGTGGTGGAACTGAGACCAGTGCTAGAAATGTAGTAGTAGCAATGACAATTGTGTTTTAGTTGTAGTAGTAGTAGTAGTAGGAGATATTATAGCAGAGTACTAACTACAACAACAAACTACATACTAACTAAGCAACAACAATACATATATAAGTATTTTCAACCACTAAATAGCAACAATAACAAACAGCACTACACTAGAATACACAGAGAAAAACGAGCAGTGTTCGTTGAAACTTTTAGAACTAAATGTGTAAAGGTTTTTCGGTTGTAGTAACAATAAAAAAAAAAAAACAGAAACAAAATAACACTCTAAGAATAATATTATTACATGTACAATACAACAGGGCTAAATACAAATACAACAACTGCGACGGCTACTAAAACAAAAACAATAATAACAATTACAGCAATGTTTATTGTTAAAACAATAAACGAGACAAGTTAAGAGTAAAATTCACATTAACAACGGCAACGAGTCGAAAACAAAACGTGAACAGAAAAGGTTGATTTCAAATTCGTTTTTCTTACAGAACAAAATTATTAATAATAAAATATACAATAATAAAAAATAACTACTTACTTATTATAGAGTAAAATTGTTCATAAACATTAACGGAAAAATAAACATTAATAACTGTGTAGATTATTAACGAAAAGAAAATAAAAGAAATGAATTTTGCAGCAAATAATTAATAAAAGGACTAATTAGTGTCTTAAAATAAAATTAGCAGTGGAATTTTTAAAGAAATTATTGAAAACTAAAAAAAAATTGAAATAAAAATGTATTAAAAACATGCAAATATTCGCCAAAGGATTAAAACAAAACAATAACTTTTAAATAAAACGAAAATATTGAAATTTAATCATTTAATTTGGATAAAATACAACAAAATTATATTGAAAAATAAATATTTAAATAAAACTACCAAATCGTTAAAAAAAAAAACGAATAAAATTACAAAATTTTTCAAGTAATTTAAAATATACAACCCTTCAACTTCGTTACTTACTCCTGACAGTAAATGTGCTTTCTTGTAATATTTATTTTCCAGAGAAGCAGTTAAGAAGCTTTAAAGAAATCTCATACGCAGACATTTTAGTCACCGAATATCAAACAGAAATCGTTTATTAAAACCCATACATAATATAATTAGAAATCCTTGCAACATAAACCCCTTATAGGTCTATTATCGATTAAATTGGATCGAGGAATGAGCACTTAGGAAAACGAGTTGTCAAGAGGTTAAAACAACCATCCAATTCGCAAAATATTTTATAACTGGCATACTATGTTGAAGGGAAAATCTACAACGTGTATAGATTAATTTAGAATTCCCTTATTTCAAGAACTGACCATTGTATATCCCATTGTTGAATACATCTTTTGAATATAGAATCTTGGTTGAATGTGTGTATCGACTTTAATCAACTTCTTTAAAAGTAATTGATTTAAGCTGATTTCAAATCTGCAATTATTTCTCTAAGACTGGGGATGTTAAAATGTTCTACGATTTGAAACTAGATTCAGGCCAATATGTTATTCTAAATGGACTTTTCGTTGATACTAAATATTCCAAAACAAAAAAAAAACGTCTTCTAAACTAAATGCTTTAATATGTATGCCATTTTTAATAAATTCCAGTGTCTTTAAATCATACAATCAATTGCAAACTTTTATACCATTCACCTTCGTGAGAAGGGTATATATAAATTTGTCATTCCGTTTGTAATTTCCACAATATAATTTTCCGACCCTATAAAGTATATATATTCTGGATCCTTATAGATAGCGGAGTCGATTTAGCCATGTCCGTCTGTCTGTCTGTCTGCTGAAATCAATTTTCTGAAGACCCCAGATATCTTCGGGGTCCAAATCTTCAATAATTCTGTCGGACATGCTTTCGAGAAGTTTCCTATTTAAAATCAGCAAAATCCGTCCATAAATAACGGAGATATGAGCAAAAATCCGAGACAACCTCTATTTGTTTGCCTATTTTTGATCTATATCTCGATTACTAAGTCAATATGGATATCTAATGATAGATATTTCAAAGTCCATTGCAACGATGTATATAAGGCTACAGTAAGTTGGACCTACAATGGGTCAAAATCGGGAAAAATATTTTTTAACCCGAATTTTTTTCACAAAAAACTCTTTTTTCACTAATAAAATAAATTAAAAAAAAATAAATTTTTAAATTAAAAAAAAATTAGATTGGAAAAAAATTTAAAAAAAAAATTTCGAAAAAAAATTTTTAAATTTTATTTTAAAGTATAATTTGATGAAGGGTATATAAGATTCGGCACAGCCGAATATAGCTCTCTAACTTGTTTTATTATAGATGGTCAATTCACAAAGGGTCCTATCATGTCATAATGTCCTAATATTTCACAATGGTTTAAAAATGTTGTTAGTGCCTTTCAAGCTAAAAATAATACCACTCTGTATGTTTATTATGTTATCGTATCCAACCAGCAGAAACCTGCGCCGAACGCCTAAAGGTAGGGTCACACACGGCAAATATTTACTCAAAACGTCGTAACCACTTTTTTTAGCACAAATTTGTTTGACGTTGTTTACTCTTACGAGTGTTTTGTAAGATCAAACAGCATCAAATAAAATAAAACTAAATATTTGTTTTGAATCATCCAAAATAAGATACGTTTTGGAAATAAATAAAAGAATTCAAATTTATTTTATTTAGTGGTTACATCTTTTTCATCAAATATTAGCCATCGTGAAATATTAGGACATTATGACAATATGACAAGATAAGAGACCTTCTAAATTGACCAAAAGATTCACGATGAATAATTTTATTTCAAATCTGTTGTATATAGAAACGAAGCTTAAAAAAACCCTGTCATGTTATTGACCGGGAATATTTGTGTTTGGTAACGTCGGAAACTATAATACTATGAAGATACAAAACATTGCAATACCATGCTGTGGGATTAATTTAATTGTTCCGAAAAGTTTGGCTAAAATGGGGTTTTTGGATCAACTTTAAACTTGTATTATATATCGAACCGTAAATGCAAAAATATCTTAAGTGCATAACAACAAACTTTTCAGGAGAATCTTTTTTGTGATTGTTGGCATGTTTTAATTCAATGTAAAATGTGTTTTGCTATAAAATTGTTGCGGTACTTGGTACACCTATGAAATTTCAGCAGTTTATGTAAACGATCCTAAGTTATCAATGAAGTAGCGAAATATTGGAAATAAAAAAAAGACTGTTTAATATAAAAGTTGACCTAAAGCTCAATAAATTATAAAATGTAAAAATAAATAAAAAGGTCGAATAAAATAGACTTTAAATTTAAATATTGTTGGTTAAGATATTTTTGCGGTTATGGCTCGTTATAATGGGATGTTTGTTTTTTTAACATAGCGCAAAGTAAGGTAAACTATGTATTGATAAAAAAAATTAAAACATTTTGTTAAAAAGAATCCCAGAATAATCCAAAAAGGATACTAAATAAATCATTTGTGGGATTTATTGATTTTTTCCCATTGGGAACACATATAGTCATAGGCTGTTAAAATGCTTATACGGCTTATTCAAAACCTACTAAGATATATACTAGGGTATTCAATTAATCGGGTTTCTGGTTTAATCGGTTAATCGAGCTAATAATTAATCGGGGTCTAGATTTAATCGGTTAATAATCGGTTAATTTTAAATTAAGCATTTCAACAAAAAAATAAATAATAGCAAAATAATAATAATACGCATGTGTGTATTTTTTACGATTTAAGTGAGATTTTCTGAAATAATCTTTTAAGAAAAAAGTATAATTAAAAAGCTTTCCTTTTAAAAGATTTTTCTTTAGTTTTAATAAAACATGACTTGGAAAAAACTCTCACACTGATTGTAGATGTTGGAAAAATCAAAAGTAAGGCATGAGAAAGACTATCCAATTTCTCAGTTCTTTATTTAGTTTTTTTACGCATATAAAATCCTCATTTTTAACACTGGAGTCCTTATGGGATTTTTTAGATTTTTAATACTTTTAATAGTTTCGTTAAGTTCTGATAAAAGACTCGTTTCAGTAATGCCTTCGGTTTCGTCTATTGTCATGTCATCCTCCATCTCATTGGAACAAAGTTCATCATGGAGCCTTCTAGAAAAAAGGTCATTTCAAAATTCCTTAGTTTCAGATTTTGAGCTATACTTCAAAAAACTATTGCTAGATGGGAATGTTCATGAGTTAAGAAATAAAATGTATGTGTTTAACACCATATATCTATATAAAGTACAAAAAAAATAAATATCGGTTAATCGAAACATATTAATCGGTTTATTTGTTATTTGAAAATCGGCAATTTTAAATTATTCGAACAGTTAACCGACCAAAATTAATCGGTTAACCAATTAACGGTTAATCGATTGAATACCCTAGTATATACTTAAAACTATATTTCGTTAGGGATTTCCTGCTTTGGCAGTTTAAAACAAATTAGAAAAATCTAATATTTCGACATAAAATCGGTTAAATTTGGAAGAATCCCTATTACGAATTGGACACATTTTTATATTCTCTATTATAATAAAAACAAGTAATAAAGTATGGTAGGTCTTGAGTAAATAGCAAAAACATTTTTCATTTAAAACTTCAATAGTTTATTTTCGAGAATGATTTTCGGAAGTAGGCCTTCTATTGGATCAATTATAGACAGATCGCCATGAAATAATGTGGTGTGAATTATGTCTATAATAAGCTTATTTCTGTTGAATTTTATTTAGATTAAACATTAAAGACTTCTAATGTCAAAAACACTTGCTAAGTAATACTAAGTATACTTAAAAAAAAACGTTGTAAGGTCCGTCCTTAAGAAACATCAAAATTTTCTTAATTTTCAAAAGCGATTATTTTTGAACACGTAAAAGATATTCAGCCTAAACACAAAATAAATTTTAAAGTTGGCGTTATTTTAAAATGAAACTTATGTTTTTTCGCACCAAAAGAAATATTAAAACAAGTAAGAAAGTATGGTCGGTCAAGCCCGACCTTATAATACCCTACACTAAGTAAATGAGCAAAATCATTATTCTTTCAAAATTTCAATAATTTATATTCGTGAGTGATTTTCGAAAGTGGGCCTTATATGGGAGCTATGAAAAATTATGGACCGATCACCATGAAATTTGGTCATGTGATTAATGTCTATATGAAAGTTATTTATGTTGCATTTTATGTGTATACCAACATTTTAAAGAGATTTATGCTCGTTAAAGTGATTATCGGAAGCAGGTCTTATATGGGAGCTATGACTAATTATGGACCGATCATAACAAAATTTGGTGACATAAATTTGGTATATATAAAACTTATTTGGAGAAAAAATTGTGTAGATACCTATATAAATTAAACATTTATGTCCAATTTCGGGAGGACATTTGTATGGGGGCTAGGTGAAATAATGGACCGATTTCAGCCAATTTCAATAGACTTAGTCCTTGGGCATAAAAAATAACATGTACTAAATTTTATCGAAATATCTTCAAAATTGCGACCTGTACTCTGCGCACAAGGTTTACATGGACAACCAGCCAGCCAGACGGACGGACGGACATTGTTTAATCGACTCAGAAAGTGATTCTGAGTCGATCGGTATACTTTAAGGTGGGTGTTAGACTAATATTTTTGGGCGTTACAAACATCTGCACAAATCCATTATACCCTCCCCACTATGGTGGTGTAGGGTATAAATAGCTTTCAAATAATTTTCGAAAGTTATACACACACAAGCTAGTTTTTATAGGCCTCGATGTCAATACTAAATCTCGAATACTGCTCAGCTATTCCTATGTGAAATTTCATATCAATCGATTCAGGCAGTTAGAAAGGGCCGATTTATGTCCAAAATGTTTTAATTCTACCCTAATGTGCATTCAAGATCAATATTTTCATTTTTACCTTAAAAAGTGCAATATACGAGTGTATTCAATTTTTAAAATTTTATTTTTTCAAAAAAAACCGTATCATTATAATTTACCATTTGTTATTGGTGCTAGGTCAAAATCCAATATTTTTGTAGAATTGTTTTTTTAGAAATACTGTGAAAAAAAGAATAATCAAGCGAAAAGTAGAGCAAATCAAAAAATGTGGAACTAATTCTCTAAATAAATGTAAAAAACTGTGGATATTCAATTACAAAATTAACTTATTGCCAAAGGTGGCAAGAAATATTTTTTTTATAATTTTTATACAAATGGGTTCCCTGAGCAACTTTTTGCCTAAAATTTCGAGACAATTTCTAAGCCTCATAACCAGGGTAACTAAAAACAGACAATATCATATTTTTTGCTGTTCTCTAGTTAGTTATTTATCCGTTTCAGAAAAGAATTTAAGAATTTTGGCAATGATTTAGCATATTTTAAAGCATATTTTAGCATATTCTGTAGTTTACAGTATATGTTAGCATATTTTGCTTTTTATAGCATATTATTGCATATTTTACTCATAACTGGATTTTTTTTTTTAAATTTTAAGAGCACATCTTTCGTTTTTAACTGAATATTTTATGCGCATATAGCACTTTCTTAGATCATATTTTTGGATGCCCTGCTCATAACCAATGTCGGTTATATAGCTGATATTTACGGCTTTGTACGCCAGAAGAGTGCTGAAGAATAACGTATCGGTCCTTCTTCTATATTTGCTACAGCAAATAAAATGTTGGTTTATTTCCTTTAAATAAACCGGATACTTTTGATTGCAAATAAAAGCAGTTTTAGTAGTTTAAAATTGTAACAACTCTTTATTTATTTAAAATGTACAACAACAATAGTTCAAATAGTCACTCAGTGTCTTTATACATGTTTATCAAATTCGCAGAAATGCTCAGACACGTTTATAATGTACAAACTCAAATGTACACAACAGTTGATGTTAACTCTAACAGGGCCAATGATGAACTCACTCACTACTGCAACCTCTGCCACTATTTATACACACGCCATCTTTCGGGAATCTCTTAAGGGACAAACTAGTACATTCGAATTCTAGAGCTTTCGATGTTAATGTTAGTTGCTTACAAACAATGCTAATAACCGCCTGCTACTAATGGACGTGTTTATAAACATAATGAATGTTGCAGGCAGTCGTTACATATCATTAAATTCAAATCGCTATTGCACATTCGTAACAATGTATACATAGTTTCCTCATATGGGAATAAATATGAATGTTCGCAATATCTAATAATTCTCGATATTTTCAATAAACAGGAGAAAGAAGACATTTTATGCAAATTAATACATACTGAAATTTCATTAAACAGATATCTTGAATAAATTCTATTTAATATTTTCGATAAACAAATTATGTTGAGCTAGTCTGGAATATAACTTTAGATCTTTCGCAATGTAGTACTTAGTACAATAATTTTGCAATATCAATGTAGTAACAGCTCTCTTTAATTCTCTTTCTATACAAACTACCTTTATAATCTTATCAATTTGGCCTTTTACGAGTACATAGTAAGTATTCCATGCATTTCTGATCTAATCACGAGTGTTAAAAATGTTTTGCTGCTGTGAGAAGTTACCAAACGTATAGAAGTCTCATATCATTCTTATCTGCAACAAAAACACAACAACTTTTAAAGATAAAGATAAAATTTATTTATATGGTGCTATTGTTTGTAATTTTTTTTTTTTTTTTATCCTCAACTAAAATAAACAAATTATTCATATTTTCCATAATAGAAACAAGCAAATTATTCTCACAATTTTAAGAACAAAAAAAAATCCCATTTATAATTAAATAAATTAAATTGCAAAAAAAAAAGTGAAAAATTAAATTCATTTACTTATGGTTTTAATGCAAAACTAGTGTGATTTTTTATTTTTATTATATTTATATAGTGTTTTAAAGATTTACTAAAAATTTGCTCAAAATATATATGTAAAGAAAGAATTGAAAAAGTGAAATTTAGTGGAATAAATAAATTACGGATACTATACGAGTTTCTCGATTATAAATAATTAAAGGTAAGTGATTTTAGAAATTTCATATAAAAAAATCTATATACATACATAGTAAATAACTAAATAAGGAACAACTTTAAAACTTTAAGCTATTCAAATCTTGAATAAGGACTGAGATCGTAAAATTCTTAACACACGTTTTTTCATTAAAACATTTATTATTTGATTTTTTTTTTTTTTTTTGATTAAGTTACCTTTGTAAAGCATTTTAGTTATTATATTTAATGTCAATTATGTTCATTTGTTGTTAATCTGATTAAAATAAGTGACCAGAAAAAAGTGCGTATTAAAATTATTAAATATTTTTAACAAAACCCAACTTGGTCCTACAAAAAGTTGGCCAAAATGTTATTAAACACTACCGGGAGAACTTGTCCATTGATAGAAAACCTGGTTCGGGTAGAAGGAATGGTTCACATGATGTTTCTAAAGTCAAACAAATAGAAAGCATTTTCAAAAGAGCTCCCAACACCTGCGGTAGGAAAGCCGACCGGTTAGCTCAGTGCTCGGACTATTTGGTACGAAAATTTAAAGCCAATGAAGGTTTAAAAGCAGGAACTCTGCTAAAAATTTAGAGGCCAAAGACAGAGCACGGAAATTGAAGTCAAATTTTATACAAAAACAAGTAAGAGAGCTATATTCGGCTGTGCCGAATCTTATATACCCTTCACCAAATTATACTTTAAAATAAAATAAAAATTTTTTTTTTTAATTTTTTTAAAATTTTTTTTTTTCGAAATTGTTTTAATTAAATTTTTTTTTTTTAATTTATTAGTGAAAAAATTTTATGACAAAAAAATGTTTTTTGTGAAAAAAAATTCGAGTTAAAAAATATTTTTCCCGATTTTGACCCATTGTAGGTCCAACTTTGTATAGCCTTATATACATCGTTGGAATGGAATTTAAAATATCTATCATTAGATATCCATATTGTCTATATTTATGACTTAGTAATCGAGATATAGGCCAAGAATAGAGGTTGTCTCGGATTTTTGCTCATATCTCCGTTATTTATGAACGGATTTTACTGATTTTAAATAGGAAACTTCTCGAAAGCATGTCTGACAGAATTTTATTGAAGATTTGGATTCCGAAGATATCTGGGGTCTTCAGAAAATTGATTTCAACAGACAGACGGACATGGCTAAATCGACTCTGCTATCTATAAGGATCCAGAATATATATACTTTATAGGGTCGGAAAACTATATTGTGGAAATTACAAAGGGAATGACAAACTTAAATATACCCTTCTCACGAAGCACAGTGGGGCAGAATCAAAATTTTTTTGGAAATAAATCTGGCATTTCGGCATAAAATTTTACGTGGTGGTAGCCAAGGAGAATTCAAGTTATTAAAATGGACCCTACAAATGCTCCAGGCGCGGCTCTATGGGGGCTCAAAGTAGGGTACCTTCGATATGTAAAATTTTTAAACAAATGAAAAAATATGATTGCGTGTGCTATTTATCTCTTACTAGCTTGACCCGGTGCGCTTCGCTACCCCTGTCGATGTAAAAATCGGTTCAGCCATTTAGTAATTATTGTTTAAAAACTAAAGGTACCAATTTTACCCGTTTTTCCCTTTTTTATCCCTTTCTGGTCCAAGTATTGAAAAAATTTATAGCCTATTGACGCTTCCAAGTAAGGATCTATATACGTTCCAAATTTCAATAAAATCGGTTCAGCCGTTTAGGCGTGATGCTCAAACAAACAAACAAACAAACAAACAAACAAACAAACAAACAAACAAACAAACAAACAAACAAACAAACAAACAAACAAACAAACAAACAAACAAACAAATAAACAAACAAACTTACAAAGACATTTATATATTTATATAGATAGATAATTCCGAGTTATAAGCATTTCAAATTTGAAATTATCAAATTTTGCCATACCTTGGTCCGCTTTTTTAAAAATATAGGGCGTACTTTTGAACCGAATGAACTCCAATTTTTTTTCGTTAGTTAGATATCTAAATTACCATTAATATGCTAAAAATTCTGAGCAATACCAGTTAAGGATCCGAAAATAAATGATTTTCAATTTAAAAGTTAAAAAATTTTTAGATTTTTGCTGTTTTTTGGGCGAAAAAGTGACTTAACTCTTTTTTTATTAAAATAAAACTTTCTTTAAGAACATATAAAAGTTTTAAGTTTTCTGTAAGATATCTTTACGGAAAATATTTTAGTATAAAAAACATGTCATATTTTTCGAATATGTCGCCCTTAGGCCCTTCGGAATTTAACCTATTTTTTATCAAAATTTTAACTTTGGACCACATGTTCTAAAATCCCAAAGCTGGGATCAGAAAACGGAAAGCAGCTTTGGAAACCATGATGTAATTCCTATTTATTTTTAAAGCATTTTCCCAGCCCCAAAGGAAATGTAGAACCTGTGGGCAAAATTGTAAAAAATACCATTTTTGGGATTTTCGCTCCAATTTTTAGGAATTGCGGGATTCCCTTTGACCTTTTGACAAGTTTTTTTACACTTTGTTATTGAGAATGAGAAATTTAACAAACTCTGCAAATTTCGTTTAGTTTTGTTGATAAATAAAGATTTTATTACATATTACATATTTATTGAGCTCTAAAACTAAAATTTTTATTAAAATTTTGATAGGTTTGCAAATATTAGGAACAATTTGGTCCACATTTTTTTTCGAATTAATTTTTTTTCTTTAAATAGGTTAATTTCTGATATCACAAAAAAAAAAAAAAATTCAAGTCAATATCTCAATTATTTTCAAAAATATGCCACTTTAAAACTCCGTCCTTCAAAAATATTGCACTTTTTCATATTTTAATGTGACTAAGTCAAAACCATTGACTTGTTGTTGAATAAAATATTAAGAAAATTTAAAAAAATTTTTTAGTTTCAAAAAGTGCAATATTTTAACCTTATCAACAGAGCGTATTTGCAGCCAGCTAGCTCATTTCGGTTGGCTAGCCCTATCGAGTTTTTAACAGACAGACGGACATAGGCAGATCGTCTTAGAATCAGATGGACGGACATTGGTACATCGTCTTAGAATCTTATGAACACCCAGAATTTATATACTAATGTGGATCTGTGACAAATATCTTAATGTATTACAAATGATATGACAAAATAAATATACCCCCCCCCCCCTTTTTTTGGTGGCGGTTATAATCATTTCATAATCTGTCAACTGAAATATTAAAATTTAGTTAGGAATCTTTTTTTTAACTTTTTAATAAAATTTAATTACAATTTCATTTGTATTAAATAATTTGGAAAAGTTTTTAATTGCTAACATTTTATTTCCAATTCAAATAAAATATTTCCTTGTAATTTTTTTCCATTTTGAACTAAACCGCCTGTAATTAAAGTTTTAAAAAAAAAAAAATCCTTTCGTAATTTTTGTATAACAGATGACACCAACTATAAAATATATTTTAAACTAATAAATGATTGAAAGCCGCCACACACAGTTGACAATATACAAACATTTTGTTTTCCAATTTTTTTCCCCCCACTATTTTATTTAATTTGCCAGACATTTTGACACTGAAATCGATGACGTGCATTGATTTTTAATAAAACAAAACTATGTAGAAGTTATTATTATTTTTTTTTAATAATATTTGACTTGTTAAAAAGCTATAAAACTGAATAATTACTGGTGACAAGTAATAATTTATAAATATGTTTATTTATTGTTAATAAAAGGTTAAATACCAACTATATTATTGAATAGTTATTATTAAAAAATACTGTTTATATATTATGGGGAGGGTGGTTTAGATAATAATTAAAAAAAGAGTTTAACATTTTAAAAATGGTTTAAATACTTAAATAAATGACATAAAAATTTAATACTCAAAATTATTATTTAAATACAAGTTTAAGTTCAGTGTCATGGTAAAATATTGCAGTAATGGAGAGTTAATTATGGTCAAAGTTCGAATAGCTAACACACTTTTGCACAAATGTCAGGAGTGTCTAAAGTTACATATGGGCAATTCCACGAGAATGACTACCACGACTGAAAACCCAAAAACCCTTTAAACTTTTTTTCAAGATGATTTGAATAGGAGAAAACACTAAAATATTACAATTCGTAAGTATTTAGAACTTATTACAACATTTTATTGGCAAAAATAATAGGTTAATTTTTTAATTTCATTGGCGTGTTTTATGCTAAAATTGCGCTTAAAACTAAGCTCCCAATTGGCATATCGTGTGAAATGAATTTGACTCTGATTGTTTATTTGCTATTATAAAATTGTTTATTGAAACCTAATGTATATTTTCTATTCATTTTTTTAGTTTTTGTATACATATACTTACAGAATATATATTGTTTTATTATAAGAGAAAAATCTGTCACGTACGGTATGTCACGTACGATATTAAATTTTTTTTATTATAAAACCATTCAAAGATTGTTTTTGTTTAAATATGACGGATTGTAAAGGAATAATATTTCGTTTAGTGTAAGAAATTAAAATAAAAAACTTAACTCCTCCTAACGATTCGAAAATTTTCGCATATTTTTATATATACCTCAAAATGACTTTTATGTCACGTACGATATTTTGGACAACAATGTTTCTAATGAACTTTTTTATTATTTTAAAATATAGTACCCTCTGAATGGAACATAAAGACCATATTATTTTTCAGATACTGTTATTTTTACAAAATCTATTCCACTCTATAGGCGTACAAATGTCACGTACGATGATATGGAATCGCCCATATGTCATATCATTTGTTATATTCCAAAAATATTAATTAATGATTTTTATTTTACTTGCTTGATGACATAGTCAGACTTTCTCATAGTTAATCCAATCGCAAAAACAAGTTTCAAAAATGTTTACAAAAAAAAATATAAATAATTTCAATTAAAACTTATTCGACCATAAAGATCAACTAACTAATTCAATGTGAAGTATATACATATGTAAATGTATATACTTAGAGGCGTATAACTTTAAATTGGCAGCACTGTTTTCTGTGACAGCTGATTTTACAGTTATCGGTTGTTTATCATGAATATACTCACGCCAGAGCAACGTTTGCAAATTGTTAAAATTTATTTTGAAAATCATGGCTCAAATCGACTAACTCATCGCTTGGTTTCGCCATATGTGCGCTAGCCGCAGCAACCACATGTCCAAAATAAATACATAATAAAATTATGTATCCAATTATTAAAGTCAATTGTATCCCAATAAGCATTTTTACTGGAATTCAAGTTGAATTCAACTGTAATTCTTGAATTATAGTCAAGCAATTGAATTACACTTGTATTACACTTTACATCAATAGCATTCTCCAGTAAAAAGGAAACATAAATTCAAGCCATATGCTTTTTGTTTGAAAAATATTTAATTTTTCAAATAGTTTTCAAGTTTAAAATATAATTACATTTGCTTTCAAGTCAAATTCCAACAAAATGTTCAAGTGCTTGAATTTTTTGGGGCTTTGTTGCTTATTGGGTATGGATATTAAAAACGTTTTTCTCTGCTTTATTTCAATTTAAAGTTCTCCTCCTGTATGAAAAACACCCTTTATACATATACACTAATAAACACCCTTTACCCAGCAGTTAAGCAGTAATCGTCACAAATGTCTTATCACTTGCCTGAGTCCAATTTATATATTTTAGTCATTTGACACGTATGTGCTCTTTATAGTGCAGAGATAAGACAATTGGTTACTTTATACATCCCAGGTAATCTATCGTGAAGACAGTTGTCACTTAAGTGTCTCCAAGTAATCTAGAGCGTAGTTACTTTAAACGTGATGTGTGATAATTCGTTCAAACTGGTTTTATACAAATTGTGTTGATATAATTCTCATACAGTTAATTTTTATTTTTGCTTAAGTATACAGATCTCCGATGTAACATAGCATGAAGTCAATAGTCACTTTAGTGTCTCTTAGTAACCTATAGTGAAGTCACTTTAAACGTTTATTATGTACTACACTTTAGAAATTAGTTATTTAACCCACCAGAAGCAATGCATTGGAGAGTTGTCGAAGAAAGGTTTGTTTACAAGCTATCGTTTATTGGACTGCCTATGATATGTATTTTAGCTGACTATTTGAGGTCAATTAGCACTCTTAAATGTTAAAATAACTAGTTATGTAGCTGATTAAGTTACCACTTAGGTAGCTAGTTAGGTAACTGAAGTTTTTTAACCAGTATGTGGATCCAATGCGTTGACTACTTTGAACCAGCTATAAGACAGTCTCATTGTAACCCCCTGCTTAGGACATGCACGTGTTAAAATAACTAGTCACGTAGCTATTGAAGTAACTAGTTCCCACCCTAAATAATGGATAAAATCACTAGTTCGGGACTGTCTCCTAGAACTGCAGGGTATATACACTATAAATATTCCCAATGTTAATGAAATATTATGTGTGTTATATTTATGTTAAATAAATTATCACTTAAAATCTCTAACAAGCACAATTTTTACATATAAATCTATAAATAAATCAAAAGTCTATTTGACTTAAAACTTCTTCGCTTAGCATTTAATAGCGTATGTCAGCATATCGTATTTAGTCATCAAACATCTGCATTATTAAATGCATTTCAAGAGTTTGGAAAACATATTTGATTCCTAGAAAATATTTAACTAATACACAAAATTTGTTTATTTATTAAAAAATATATTGTCTGTTTCATTAATGAACCAACCACAAAATTAAAAAAAAATATATGTATATATTTAGACAGCTCAAAAATATTGAAAACTTTTCCAAACGGAAACACACAAAAAATAAAGCACTTTAGTTTATAGGGTCAAGTTGACTCTAAGATACCCTAAACTTATTTTAAAGTTTAAATTATTTATAATAAATTGATTTGCTTCTTTTTAGAGCACTTGAATACGAGATTTAATTTTAATTCGAATTTTGAAAATTTTTAAGTTCGAAATTGGAAAAAATAAGAAATTGGCCTTAAATAAAACTAAAATTATTTGTTTAAGGATCCTCATGTTTTACAGATTATTTTAGAAGCTTTAAAATTTTTTCGAATTTTCGAATTTAATTTAAAATTTTCAAACATAATATTTCTTTGCCAGGCATAATATAGAATTATATTTATTTTTTTTAAGAATCCTTATGATTTAAAGATTATTTTAATAGCTTTAAAATTTTTTCGAACATAAGTTCGAATTTTCGAACATAATATTTCTTTACCACGCATAATATAGAATTATAATTATTTTTATAAGAATCCTCATGATTTAAAGATTATTTTAACAGCTTTAAGATTTTTTCGAACATAAGTTCGAATTTTCGAACATAATATTTCTTTACCAGGCATTATATAGAATTATAATTATTTTTTTATGAATCCTCATGATTTAAAGATTATTTTAACAGCTTTAAAATTTTTTCGAACATAAGTTCGAATTTTCGAACATAATATTTCTTTACCACGCATAATATAGAATTATAATTATTTTTTTAAGAATCTTCATGATTTAAAGATTATTTTAACAGCTTTAAAATTTTTCGAACATAAGTTCGAATTTTCGAACATAATATTTCTTTACCACGCATAATATAGAATTATAATTATTTTTTTATTAATCCTCATGATTTAAATATTATTTTAACAGCTTTAAAATTTTTTCGAACATAAGTTCGAATTTTCGAACATAATATTTCTTGCTCATGCATAATCTAGATACTTTTTCAACAGCTTTAAACATCATATTGCATTTTGACTTAAAATAACATACAAACTAACAAATACAAAACTAACATTCCATGTTAAATAAAAGATTTTAAAAACACTCAGAAATCATTTGAAAACTGAGTGATTTTCAGTAAAAAAAATTATTAATTTGGGTTTCTGGTGCTGTTTCTGAATCAGTGCCTTAATTTATTAATCAGTTCAAATCGATCTTTTATTTTTTCACAAACTTGTTCTGTTAGATTTTACAATAGATTTGTAAAGTATTCGAAACCAGTAGGTTTTTAAAAATATATCCGAGAGTTTCTTAAAATAAGTTCTGAGAAACCGCCAAGTATATTCAATATTGTTATCAATATATTTCAGATATAAGCTAAAATAATACAAGTAAGAGAGCTATATTCGGCTGTGTCGCATCATATATACACTTCTCCAAATTATGCTTTAAAATAAAATTTAAAAAATTCTTATTTTTTTTTTGAAAAAAAATTTTTCGAATTTTTTTTTAAGTTTTTTCAAATTTTTTTAAAAAAATTTTTTTTTAAAAAAATTTTTTTTTAATTTAAAAATTTATTTTTGTTTAATTTATTAGTGAAAAAAGAGTTTTTTGTGAAAAAAATTCGGGTTAAAAATTATTTTTCCCGATTTTGACCCATTGTAGGTCCAACATACTATAGCCTTATATACATCGTTGCAATGGACTTTGAAATATCTATCATAAGATATCCATATTGTCTATATTTATGACTTAGTAATCGAGATATAGATCAAAAATAGGCAACAAAAATAGAGGTTGTCTCGGATTTTTGCTCATATCTCCGTTATTTATGGACGGATTTTGTGATTTTAAATAGGAAACTTCTCGAAAGCATGTCTGACAGAATTATTGAAGATTTGGATCTCGAAGATATCTGGGACCTTCTTAAAATTGATTTCAACAGACAGACGGACAGACAGACAGACGGACATGGCTAAATCGACTCCGCTATTTATTCTAAGTATTGGCCAACATATGGATTCCAAGCCAAAAGAACTGCTCATATTTTGAGGCCAAGAACAAATCAATCCAACTTCGGATACTCAGTTCCAAAGTAAAACGTATCCCAGAGAGAGCGTTCTGTATCTATCGAAACAAATAGTATTCGGACGGGGCAAGGTCTGGACTACAGGCGGGTAAGGCAAATATTCCCAACCATTTCATTATAAATAGTTTTTAACAGGTATTGCATAATGTAGCCGAGCGTTGTCATGATGGAATATTCCGGTTTAATGATTGGCCACATATTTTGGGTGCTTTTCTATCGAATCAGTTGCTTTCGGTACAGGTTCAATGTATTTCAGCAGCTCATAATAGATAGTACTATTTTGCTCCTACCAAATATAGAGCAATTACCTTAGCGCTTTGGTATCGATTTGGCTGGTTGGCTGGGCTTCACGAACAATCTCTTACGCTTCGGGTTATCGTAATGGTGATTTTCTTTTATAGCATTCAAGCTGCAATCGTCTTTCACGGATTCTTGGCTTCAATTCGTATGGTACCCGATTTCACTGCTTTCTGATGAATCCTGCTGCTCGCAAATGTTTTGAAATTGCTGCTCTAGTAGCTTCCAATGATTTTGCAAGCATTTGTTGAGTTTATTTTGTAACTAACAAAATATTTGCTGGTTTTTCTAAATATTTTAAATTAACATAAGTTATGTTAATGATAACATTTGAATGTTAACTCCAGAGTTAAAATAAGAGATAGCTAAATTTGAAATCAAATAAATACAAAATAGAGAGAAATATAATGTACTGCAGAGTGGAGTACCCATTATTGTAAACGTAGCTATGTTCACAAGAATTTTAGTATTAAAAATCAGCAAAGTCGATCCATAAATGGCTTAGATATGAGCATATATTTATATAAGTAGTAATGCAATTATATTTTACAATTTCAAACAGCTTATTAATCTCAATATTTCATATTCTTATGAATATAAGTAATCATTTATTTTCATTCATTATTTATTATGAGCAATTGCCTTAATTACACATTTAAATATGATGAATGTGAGTCCAGTAATACTCCTATTTAAATCTAAATTATATTTAACTTAATACAAACACTTTGATTAACTTAGAATACATCTTAACACATCATCAATTGTAACTGAAAAAAAAAATAATACAATTTATTTTAATAATTTTGTTGATGATTCATACAATATTCTTTGAACTATATATGTACGAGAACAGTGCATAATTACTGTGTATTATTAACACATTTTTATAGCTGTAAAACGCTTACAGTGCGTTTAATTTTCTTTTAATTTTTTTAAATATTTATTGCTATTTAATCATTTTTTTGTAGATGTCTAAATAGCTATGATTTTGCACTATTTGCTAGTAAAAATTCTTAATTTAAAACTAATTTATGGGTTAGCAAAATTAGTCATTGCAATATAAGTTGTTGGAACATTAAAATTTAATTATTTGTGAGTAGTTTTCCATTATATTCTCATTTCAGTTTAAAGAAACTATAATTTTTGGCAATCAAAGTATTCAATTGCTATAAAAGTAGTTTTTAGTTGTTGTTACAAAAGTAGGGTTAAGATAACTAAATTGGAGAAACAAAATTAATAAAAAACAAGTAAAAGATCTATATTAGGCTGTGTCGAAACTTATATACCCTTCACCAAATTATACTTTAAAATAAAATTTAAAAAATATTTTTTTTTTTCGAATTTGTTTTTTAAAAATTTTTCCAATTTAAAAAAAAATAATTTTTTTAATTTAAAAATTTATTTTTTTTAAATTTATTAGTGAAAAAAAATTTACGACAAAAAAATGTTTTTTTGTAAAAAAAAATTCTGGTTAAAAAAAAATTTTCCCGATTTTGACCCATTGTAGGTCCAACTTACATCGTTGCCATGGACTTTGAAATATCTATCATTAGATATCCATATTATCCATATTTATGTCTTAGTAATCCAGATATTGATCAAAAATAGGCCAAAAAATAGAGGTTGTCTCAGATTTTTGCTCATATCTCCGTTATTTATGGAAGGATTTTGCTGATTTTAAATAGGAAACTTCTCGAAAGCATGTCTGACAGAATTATTGAAGATTTGGATCCCGAAGATATCTGGGGTCTTCAGAAAATTGATTTCAACAGACAGACGGATAGACAGACGGACAGACAGACAGACAGACAGACAGACAGACAGACAGACAGACAGACAGACAGACAGACAGACAGACAGACAGACAGACAGACAGACAGACATGGCTAAATCGACTCCGCTATCTATAAGGATCCAGAATATATATACTTTATAGGGTCGGAAAATTATATTGTGGAAATTACAAACAGAATAACAAATATATATATACCCTTCTCACGAAGGTGAAGGGTATAAAAATTGTAATAATTTAAAAGTAATCAAAATTTAATTAATATTTATGTTTCAAATATAAAAAATTTAAAGCAGTTGCAGGGATCATTATAGACAAATTTGTTACCTAAACTCAAAATTTCAGTTGACAACAACTATTTCGGGCCATGTAAACAAATTACAATTACTTGCATTTAAATGGAAAAATTGGCTCATATGGGTTGGGCCGGTTGGTTGGTTGGCTAGTTAATTATATTATGACACATACTTGCTGCAGTTGCTTCTTTCTTAAAAATCTATAAGCACGTTTGTCTGCAGCAGCAACAGCAACAAAATTAAATAAAACATAATGTAGACAATAAACAAATGAATGAATAATAATAAAATACAAATTAAATAAATAAATAAAATATCTCAGCCGTACAATTGATGAAAGAATATAATACAAAAGTCTATTTAACTACAAGTAGACCTACAAGACGCAACACGTTCGTGCTCGTAAAAACTTTTGTAGTCCATACAACAACGAACGTGTGCCATTTCATTGTTGTTTAACCAAAATCTAAAACAAATAAATGAATGTCTGCCAATGGAATCGATCATGAAAAAGGTTATTTTAAAATGAGGTGTAGATTGAAAAAAGATTTCTGTAATTTCTATAAGTCATATTATAAGTCTACTATACAGATATTAAGTTTTAAACTAGTACATTAGGATTACAAAGCCTTAAAGTGGGCCACCTCGGATATATGCAAAATTTAAAACTATCCAAATTTTCTGTTTTTTATCCTATCCGAAAGATTGTACTATATATGGAATCTAATAGTTAAGATATACAAAAAATCTAGCTATACTTATAAATTATCTCTTATAGTTAACGAAAAATTCCCATTTTTATATTACAATTTTATTTTTTTTTTTTGAACTTACCCTGACATTGTCTAGTTTTTAAATAATAGCGCAACCAAATCTTTTAATATATTACTATATAATATATTTACATTTCTCTGGAAGAGAACTTTATAGGAAATATTAAAAATTATCAAATAACTAGCTAAAACCTGGTTTGCTTCGCTACCCATATCGTAATGAAATAAATAGTTTAGAGCATTGGTGCCCATTTCATAGCACAATTGTGCAAGCTAACCACACACATATTCCTATTCTCTTTTGTTTAGTCGTCAATGAGATACCGACGAATTAACATTATAAGCGGTTGTATTGCTATTTTTTAATTTTTATTAATTTTATTTTCATGATCACTGAAAGAAATATTTGGATTGTTTAATATATTTCGAACTTTAGAAAATCATTGAAGTGTTGTCTGGTTTTTTCCCTCAATTTACTTCTGTAAAATTTTTTTTTCAGATTTGAAATGATTTTAACCAAAAAACTTAATAAAAAAATCAAAAAAAATATTTTAAAAATTTGCCGAAAATTATTAATATCGATCTCTATATTAATAAGCTATGATAATATGTCGCAGCGAATTTATTCAGATTGTTGTCCTGATTATCGTTAACAAATAAAGCCATAAAAATATTCACATCTTTTATTTAGTTCACTAAACTTTTCTTTCAGTGGATCTCTCTTTCGCTCACCAACACAAATACATTTTTAGCTTTGGGCATCTCTGGTTTAGAGTTATGTCTACATTTTTCCTTAATTTTTATATAATTTTTTGAGTCATGGAAAATAACCATATACGGATAAACTAAAGCATACTTTTAGGCAGCTTCAACAAAAATGTATTCGAATTTTTTCTAAGTTTTTTGCGATTTTGATCTTGAAGATGAAGTTTTTTTGATTTTATATGTTCACAATTTTTGTTCTTTATGACAAGTACTACAAGTTTGCCTCAGAGTGTAAATCAAAATTCCGAACTGTTTGCAAGATATGAGCTTGGGAAAATGATCACTTTTTTGCAAAAAAAAAAAATTTATTCGAATTTTTTTAAGTTTTTTGCGATTTTGATCATGAAGATGAAGTTTTTTTGATTTTATAGATTGTTGACTTAATTATCGTTAACAAATAAAGCCTTAAAAATATTGACATCTTTTATTTAGTTCACTAAACTTTTCTTTCAGTGGATCTCTCTTTCGCTTAGCAATACATATACATTTTTAGCTTTGGGCATCTCTGGTTTAGAGTTATGTTATGTTTATTTAGTAATTAAAATCTACATTTTTCCTTTTAAATTAATTCTTATTCTATTCACTTTGTGTAATTTTTTGAGTCATGGAAAATAACCATATACGGACACCACTACGTGATAAACTAAAGCATACTTTTAGGCAGCTTTAAACCAATTTTTTTCGAATTTTTTTAAGTTTTTTGCGATTTTGATCTTGAAGATGAAGTTTTTTTCATTTTATATGTTCACAATTTTTGTTCTTTATGACAAGGACTACAACATTGCCTCAGAGAGTAAATCAAAATTCCGAACTGTTTGCAAGATATGAGCCTAAGAAAATGATCACTTTTTTGCAAAAAAAAAAAAATTTATTCGAATTTTTTTAAGTTTTTTTGTGATTTTTATCTTGAAAATTAAGTTTTATGATTTTATATGTTTACAATTTTTGTTCTTTATGACAAGGACTACAAGTTTGCCTCAGAGAGTAAATCAAGATATGAGCCTGAGAAAATTATCATTTTTTGGAAAAATGACACCGAGGCCCCAGATCTTTGGGGGCCCATAAAAAAAGTTCTGTACCGAATCTTATATACCAAATTATACTTTAAAATCATTTTTTTTATATTTTTTTTTTTTAATTTTTTTTAAGTTTTTTCCAATTTTTTAAAAAATTAGTTTTTTTATTTATTAGTGAAAAAAATGTATGACAAAAATATTTTTTTGTAAAAAAAATTCGGGTTAAAATATATTTTTCCCGATTTTGACCCATTGTAGGTCCAACTTTGTACAGCCTTATATACATCGTTGCAATGGACTTTGAAATATCTATCATTAGATATCCATATTGTCTATATTCATGACTCAGTAATCGAAATATAGATCAAAAATAGGCCAAAAATAGAGGTTGTCTCGGATTTTTGCTCATATCTCCGTTATTTATGGACGGATTTTGCTGATTTTAAATAGGAAAGCATGTCTGACAGAATTATTGAAGATTTGGATAGCGAAGATATCTGGGTTCTTCAGAAAATTGATTTCAACAGACAGGCAGACAGACGGACATGGCTTAATCGACTTTGCTATCTATAAGGATCCAGAATATATATACTTTATAGGATCGGAAAATTATATTGTGGAAATTACAAACGGAATGACCACTTATATATCCCTTCTCACGAAGGTGAAGGGTATAATATACAGATTTTATGAATTTTACTATTAAGTATGAATGGAAGGTACCACGCCCTCTATTGATAGTCCGCCCATTCTTGTCCTAAATATTGATGGTAGAATTACCCTTACAAATATGGACGCTTATCCTGTATATTCAATTTTGTAAATTTACTTCATATGGGAGGTGCCACGCCCACTATCAATACTCCGCCAATTTGTTCCTCAAAGATTTATATAAAACGGCAGAGACGCAAATCGGGTCAGCCGTTTAGCCGTCTATAGCCTTTAAACAAATAAACACACATTCACTTTTTTATATATAGATTGCTGTTACTGGCAAGAACCAAAGTCCTCCAACTTGATCTATTTTTTATGTAAATTTCAATTAATAATTAACAATATGTATATATAAAACCCTGGTATTTACTGATTACTTAAAAAAATAACCCATTGTGTGTGGTTTAGTCCTTATTGGATTTTTCATATGAATTCCTTTATTTATAACTCATAGCTTTTTAATATAATGCACAGAAATAGGAGATATTTGTTTAAAAATTTTATTTTAGTTTATTGAAATAAAATTTCTTATAAAATTTCAAAGAAATTTAAAATTGTACAATATACATTCTATTGTTTAAAAATTATGGGCAATTGTGTATAAACACTGGTGTAGATTTTTGCATATTTCTGGATGGGCTCAAAACTAAATATATAATTGGACAATTCACAAGGTCTCTTATCATGTCATATTGTCATAATGTCCTAATATTCCACAATGGTTTTTATTGGTTTTCAAGCAAAAAATGTCCTAAAATAATATTACTTTTTATGCTATGTTTATTGTGTTATCGTAACGAACCAGCAGAGACCAACGCCGAATGCCTAAGAGTCATTTAAGCCTATCTGCCGAGTCGTGATATATTAGGACATTATGACAATATGACAATATGACATGATAAGAGACCTTGTGAATTGACCAAATATCTGTAGCAAAGTTCATTAAAAACAAAGATGAAAAAATACAAATTTTAATACACTATTTATTGCAATACCCTATGTTGTGTGTGTAATATCCAAACGCATATTTATATAAACATACATACATATATTTATTTCAATATTAATCATGCCAAAAACAACACAGAACTATAAAGAATATTCATTCTTCGCAACAAAAAGAAATCGTAAGAGATAAAAAAAACAAATAAGCCGGAAATACTAGGAAATTCTCCACAAAAAAAATATAAAAAAACAAAAATAAATAAAATCGAAAATTCATTCATAAAAATTGTGTATTGACACACAAAGTTTTATTAATTTCGACCACTTGTACTACAACAGCAGCAGCCGCCTCAATAAGAATATTATTTTGGGGTTTCTCCATTCAACTGCCTGCCAGCAGCCAGCCAGTCATTCAAGCATGACTTGTAGAAAGATTTTGTTTGTTTCATTAAACTTCATACCAATCGTAATGAATTCATTTGAATTTTAACATTTTTAAGATGAAAACCAAGAAATAAAAACGAAACGTTAAAACAATTCACTGTAACAGGCACTGATGACAAAGAAATTGCGATACAGCCAGCAAAAACAATAAAAACAAATTGCAAACAAAAGCTACCGCTTAATGGGTCACACACCCTCGTACATACATACAAACACAAATACACAGTTATGGTATCTATATGGTGACTGAGTTACAGTATCACCTGTCACCCGGTTTACAAAACTCCCCCCTGTATGCAATATTTATACATACTTAGTGTGTATTTTGTCTTTTCTTAAAAGTGTCTGGTTTGCTGCCATGACGAAGTTTTTAAATTCCCAGAAATCTTTGATTATTCATCGATTTACTACTATTTGCTGTTGTTGCTGCTGCTGCTCATTTCTTTTCATTCATTTTTTTATTAAGCATTTGTTGTTATTTGTTAGTTAATAGCTAACAAGATCATGATTTTTTTTTTCTCTGCGCTTGTTTACTTTGTTTTTGTTTTACTGTAAAATAGTATCTCACAGATATTTGCCCATATATACCTGCTTAGCTACATACTCGTGCATACGTAACATTGTTTATTTGTTTTTTTTCAATTTTAGCCAATTTAACAGATCCCTGTGATTAGTGCAAAGCTTCTGTAAAGCGAGTCACAGATAGAGAAGAACAGGCCAAGAGGGTTTGATTAATGACAGCGAGAGTTAAAGATCAAATAAACTTGTAATAGAGTTGCCATTATAAATAATGATTAAATGATTTGAGGGCATAATGTGGTTTATAGAAAATGTATGAATTTTATATTAAATGAGTCTGGCAGTCGAATAGATGGTGTTATACCGACCCCCCGTCTTCTTATTATGTCGTAAGTTTATGTGTGCCAAATCATACATTGTCCATTAAGAATACATATATGAAATCTAATCGAGTTCCTACCAAAAGAGTCCTGTTTTTTCCCAGTCAGGGAGGATCAAACCATTTTGGATATTCTCCAAGTGGTAACCAGAGTTCCGTCTCCTATACAATACTCCAATCAAGGGGATATGGGTGCAGTGGTGTTAACCGTACGGTAATTACCGTATTGGCTCAGTCCATTGTTATTAAAATAAACTTAGAAAAGTTGAGATTTACATAACCTTTAATCTTCTTATATATTGCGATTCAATCGCCTCAGTAGTTTCGGAGATATAATACTTAAGCAATAAATATAATTTTTACGTGAAAATAGAAATTTTTTTGTTTAAATAAAATCATGAAAAATCGAAAACAACAGAAATTTTTCAGATTTATGACTTTATCACAAAGCCACATGTAATAGGAACAAAATGAGATATTGATCATAAAAATCGAGGAATTCTTTTCTAATTTATTCACAATTAAGTGAATTCGCTCATTTTCACAAAATTTTAGTTTTTTGTTTGTTATACATACAATTGAGTAGTTAATGTTCTGCTTTCGATTGATTGAATTTTGAAAACATTTTCCCTATGCTATGTACAAATGTTCACATATATATTGCTTTTCAATCGGCTCAATAGTTTCGGAGTTATAATAACAAATTGAAGCAATAAATATTATTTTTACGTGAAAATATAAATTTTTTTGTTTTAAAAAAATCATGAAAAATCGAAAACAACAGAAATTGTTCAGATTTATGACTTTATCCCAAAGCCACATGTAATAGAAACAAAATGAGATATTGATCATAAAAATCGAGGGATTCTTTTCGAATTTATTCACAATTAAGTGAATTCGCTCATTTTCCCAAAATTTTTGTTTATTGTTTTCTATACATACAATTGAGTAGTTAATGTTCTTCTTTCGATTGATTGAATTTTGAAAACATTTTCCCCATGCTATGTATAAATTTTCACATATACATAGCGTTTCAATCGGCTCAATAGTTTCTGAGTTATAATAACAAATTGAAGCAATAAATATAATTTTTACAATTTTTTTGTTTTAAAAAAATCATGAAAAATCGAAACGACAGAAATTGTTCAGATTTATGACTTTATCGCAAAGCCACATGTAATAGGAACAAAATGAGATATTGATCATAAAAATCGAAGGATTCTTTTCGAATTTATTCAAAATTAAGTGAATTCGCTCATTTTCACAAAATTTTAGTTTTTTGTTTGCTATACATACAATTGAGTAGTTAATGTTCTTCTTTCGATTGATTGAATTTTGAAAACATTTTCCCTATGCTATGTACAAATTTTCATATATATATTGCGTTTCAATCGGCTCAATAGTTTCGGAGTTATAATAACAAATTGAAGCAATCAATATAATTTTTACATGAAAATAGCAATTTTTTGTTTTAAAAAAAATCATGAAAAATCGAAAACGTCCGAAATTGTTAAGATTTATGACTTTATCGCAAAGTCACATGTAATAGGAACAAAATGAGATATTGATCATAAAAATCGAGGGATTCTTTTCGAATTTATTCACAATTAAGTGAATTCGCTCATTTTCACATAATTTTAGTTTTTAGTTTGCTATACATACAATTGAGTAGTTAATGTTCTTCTTTCGATTGATTGAATTTTGAAAACATTTTCCCTATGCTATGTACAAATTTTCACATATATATTGCGTTTCAATCGGCTCAATAGTTTCGGAGTTATAATAACAAATTCAAGCAATAAATATAATTTTTACGTGAAAATAGCAATTTTTTTGTTAAAATAAAATCATGAAAAATCGAAAACAACAGAAATTTTTCAGATTTATGACTTTATCACAAAGCCACATGTAATAGGAACAAAATGAGATATTGATCATAAAAATCGAGGAATTCTTTTCTAATTTATTCACAATTAAGTGAATTCGCTCATTTTCACAAAATTTTAGTTTTTTGTTTGCTTTACATACAATTGAGTAGTTAATGTTCTTCTTTCGATTGATTGAATTTTTAAAACATTTGCCCTGTGCTATGTACAAATTTTCACATATATATTGCGTTTCAAACGGCTCAATAGTTTCGGAGTTATAATAACAAATTGAAGCAATAAATATAATTTTTACGTGAAAATAGCAATTTTTTTGTTTTAAAAAATTCATGAAAAATCGAAAACGACAGAAATTTTTCAGATTTATGGCTTTATCGCAAAGCCACATGTAATGGGAACAAAATGAGATATTGATCATGAAAATTGAGGCATTCTTTTCGAATTTATTCACAATTAAGTGAATTCGCTCATTTTCACAAAATTTTAGTTTTTTGTTTGCTTTACATACAATTGAGTAGTTAATGTTCTTCTTTCGATTGATTGAATTTTTAAAACATTTGCCCTGTGCTATGTACAAATTTTCACATATATATTGCATTTCAATCGCCTCAATAGTTTCGGAGTTATAATAACAAATTGAAGCAATAAATATTATTTTTAAGTGAAAATATAAATTTTTTTTGTTTTAAAAAATTCATGAAAAATCGAAAACGACAGAAATTTTTCAGATTTATAAATTTATCGCAAAGCCACAAGAAATAGGAACAAAATGAGATATTGATCATAAAAATCGAGGGATACTTTTCGAATTTATTCAGAATTAAGTGAACTCGCTCATTTTCACAAAATTTTAGTTTTTAGTTTGCTATACATACAATTGAAGTAGTTAATGTTCTTGTTTCGATTGATTGAATTTTGAAAACATTTTCCCTATGCTATGTACAAATTTTCACATATATATTGCTTTTCAATCGGCTCAATAGTTTCGGAGTTATAATAACAAATTGAAGCAATAAATATTATTTTTACGTGAAAATAGAAATTTTTTTGTTTTAAAAAAAATCATGAAAAATCGAAAACGACCGAAATTGTTTAGATTTATAACTTTATCGCAAAGCCACATGTAATAGGAACAAAATGAGATATTGCTCATAAAAAGCGAGGAATTCTTTACGAATTTATTCACAATTAAGTGAATTCGCTCATTTTTACAAAATTTTAGTTTTTTGTTTGCTTTACATACAATTGAGTAGTTAATGTTCTTCTTTCGATTGATTGAATTTTGAAAACATTTTCCCTATGCTATGTACAAATTTTCACATATATATTGCGTTTCAATCAGCTCAATAGTTTCGGAGTTATAATAACAAATTGAAGCAATAAATATTATTTTTACGTGAAAATATACATTTTTTTGTTTAAAAAAAATCATGAAAAATCGAAAACGACAGAAATTGTTCAGATTTATGACTTTATCGCAAAGCCACATGTAATAGAAACAAAATGAGATATTGATCATAAAAATTGAAAGATTATTTACGAATTTATTCACAATAAAGTGAATTCACTCATTTTCACATAATTTTAGTTTTTTGTTTGCTATACATACAATTGAGTAGTTAATGTTCTGCTTTCGATTGATTGAATTTTGAAAACATTTTTTTTATGCTATGTACAAATTTTCACATATATATTGCGTTTCAATCGGCTCAATAGTTTCGGAGTTATAATAACAAATTGAAGCAATAAATATTATTTTTACGTGAAAATATACATTTTTTTGTTTTAAAAAAAATCATGAAAAATCGAAAACGACAGAAATTGTTCAAATTTATGACTTTATTGCGAAGCCACATGTTATAGGATTAAAATGAGATATTGATCACAAAAATAGAATGATTCTTTTCGAATTTATTCACAATAAATATTATTTTTACGTGAAAATATAAATTTTTTTTGTTTTAAAAAAATCATGAAAAATCGAAAACGACAGAAATTTATCAGATTTATGGCTTTATCGCAAAGCCACATGTAATAGGAACAAAATGAGATATTGATCATAAAAATTGAGGGATTATTTACGAATTTATTCACAATTAAGTGAATTCGCTCATTTTCACAAAATTTTAGTTTTTTGTTTGCTATACATACAATAGAGTAGTTAATGTTCTTCTTTCGATTGATTGAATTTTGAAAACATTTTCCCTATGCTATGTACAAATTTTCACATATATATTGCGTTTCAATCGCCTCAGTAGTTTCGGAGTTATAATAACAAATTGAAGCAATAAATATAATTTTTACGTGAAAATAGCAATTTTTTTGTTTTAAAAAAATCATGGAAAATCGAAAACGACAGAAATTGTTCAGATTTATGGCTTTATCGCAAAGCCACATGTAATAGGAATAAAATGAGATATCGATCATATAAATCGAGGGATTCTTTTCGAATTTATTCACAATTAAGTGAATTCGCTCATTTTCACAAAATTTTAGTTTTTTGTTTGCTATACATACAATAGAGTAGTTAATGTTCTTCTTTCGATTGATTGAATTTTGAAAACATTTTCCCTATGCTATGTACAAATATTCACATATATATTGCGTTTCAATCGGCTCAATAGTTTCGGAGTTATAATAACATATTGAAGCAATAAATATAATTTTTACGTGAAAATAGTAATTTTGTTTGTTTTAAAAAAATCATGAAAAATCGAAAACGACAGAAATTGTTCGGATTTATAACTTTATCGCAAAGCCACATATAATAGGAACAAAATGAGATATCGATCATATAAATCGAGGGATTCTTTTTGAATTTATACACAATTAAGTGAATTCGCTCATTTTCACAAAATTGCACTCCCAACTTTAATCATAGTACTTCCAGTATAGGTGCAATTGTAAGTCTTATGTACTCCCAGTTTTGCTACAATAGAAGGTATTTCTGTACTCCCAGCTTCAATCGTAAGTCTTCACAGTTTCGCTTTAATCGTAGATATTTATATGCTCCCAGTATAGACTAAGAAAATTACTCTACTATTCCAAAATGCGAGTAGTATATTGCCATAATTTGGATTTTAAACAAATCGGGAATATACCCATATACAGTGGGAATTGTACGATCATTTAAATTGGCAACTATATTGAAAATAATAAACAAAAGATATGTATTTTAATAATTGTTGTCCAAAGAGATAAAAAAAAATACCAGCAAAACAAATATAATAAGCAGGTTTCTCATTAACTCACAAACATTAACTCACAAACTCTCTCTGTCTCTCCCTCGCACTGTTAACAAGATCCCAAAATTAAAACAAAATAAAAAGCTATCATTAAATTGCTTTGTTCTCTGTTGTTGCTCAACAAACAAAACAAAAGCTTTTTATTCTTTATATACGAGTATTTTGGCAAAGCTTTAAAGCAAAGCGATCAGTGTGGCTGACTGACTGACTCTGTTCAGTATATTTAGTTCGATATTAGTCAATGAATGGAAGAAACGATAAATAAGTACGAAAACAAAAAAACTGAAAAAACAAAAACAATTGAAAAGCAAAATAGCAACAAGATGATGATTATGATGAGGTTGTTGTTTTAACAAATTGTGAATTCGAAAAATCAGTTGAAATTTGCTCGCCTTAGCAAGAGGTTGTTAACAGCTCCTCCTCTTGATAGAAATAAAATAAAATAAGACAGTTTTTAAAAATAAAAAACAATAACGCGGTTTCAAGAAAACAAAACTTTTAATTTATTTTGAAAAATCATAAAAACGAACGAACTTTTGAACAATTTTTTTTAAAAACAAGAACTAAAAAATTTTAAATTTCTTTATATGTAAATTGAAAATTTAATGAAAGTGCAAAGTGTTTTTAAATCCAAAAAGAAGTTTTATTAACGAAATTAATAAAAAATTAGGTTAAAAAAACAGTTGCAACGAAAAAACAAAATACCTACATACCTATTACACGGAATTAAAAATCATTTACTATAATTAAACAAAAATTCTTTGTCAACTACTACAATACAAACCACAAAAAAAGTAAGAAACATTTTATTGATAAATAAAGAAAAAAAAATAAACATAAATACCTATATTGATTGTAATATTTCTTAATAAAGAAAGAAAGAAAAACTTTGCAACTAATAAGTTAAATTTAAACAAAATACCACAACAATACCACAATAATAAACGATTAATTATCTTCAATTAAAATCACTCAAGACACAAGCACAACAAAAAAAAAAAAAAAAAGTGCATTAAAACAATTCTAAAATAACCATATTAACACCAACCCAACCAGCAGCTACAGCATCTCATCATCATCATCAACCTCATCATTATTGTTGTTGTTATTCTCGTCTTATTCTCCTATTGCAGGGGATTCCCAAACGATGAGGCATGCTGCTGCATGGTTGATGTCAGTGATATATTTTAGAGATTATGATGTTTGTTATATATAGTTTTAGCCGGTTTTGTTTAGTTTATTTTAACGAATGGTTTAGTTTTTCTCTTTTTTTATTTATTAGCTATTTAAATATTTTATTCTATCAGGTTAAAAAGTGTTTTCGTGCTTTGTATAAATAACTTAGGAATTTTTATTATATTTATAGTTATATTTAAAAAAAGTTTGAAATATATTTAATTCCAGATATCTTGTATATATCATATATTTAAATCACCGTTATTGGGAAATAGAATTCGAGATTGTTTTAACTTAATATATCAAACAGACTAATTTACATAAGAATTAATTCATTTATTAAGTGATATGGTGATTTTTGGAACTGGGCCTTAAAAAGTCTGTCAATTTTGAACCGAATCTCTTGCCATTATTTGGTAACGTGATTTCTGTTACATGTTCATTAGTTGTATCTCAATTTAAACATGTAAAAGAGCTTTATGAGAGCCACAGTTATTTTCGGAATATGGTAGATTAAATTTTAAAAATGTAAAACTTAATTTAATTGTGTCTTAATAAAAATAATAATATAGTTAAGATATTGAGAAACATTTAAAAAGATTGTTTTAACTTAATATATCTAACAGACTAATTTACATAATAAATATTTCATTTATTAAGTGATATGGTGATTTTTGGAACTGGGCCTTAAAAAGCTTGTCAATTATGAACCAAATCTCCTGCCAGTATTTGGTAACGTGATTTCTGTTTACATGAAGCTTGTGTGTTCATTAATTTTATAACAATTTTAACATTTATGAGAGTCACAGTTATTTCCGGGGTTAAACCATAAATGGGAGCTTTTGCTCGATATTAAAAGAATGTGGTAGATTAAGTTTTTTTTATATAAAACTTAATTGTGTCTTAATAACAATATAGTTAATACTTATATTGAGAAACATTTAAAATTAAAATTTCCAATTCTATGGATAGATTTTTTTTAATTTTTAAGTAAAATTATAAATTTTGTTAAATGTTTCTCCACATAATGAATGATATCACAAAAAGGGTCAGGCTCAGTCCATTGTTATTAAAATAAACTTAGAAAAGTTGAGATTTACGTAACCTTTAACTCTCTTATATATTGCGATAAATCGGCTCAATAGTTTCGGAGTTATAATAACAAATTGAAGCAATAAATATAATTTTTACGTGAAATGAGCGAATAAAATTTCCATGGGGACCGGAAGAGTCTTGTCATTTCTACATCAAAAGCTGTTTGCACAGAGAAAACAGATTCGTAATCACAACCGAATTTGGCGCCAATCGAATTTTGTCGGTTGCATGTACTATCTTATAATTCGATTGTAATGACTGAATTTATGGTACAGGCAACCGTTTTACAAAATTAATTCGGTGATGAACACCGATACTAGTAGTTAGAGCAATTCTATTATATTTTTAATAATTTCTTTGATTTATATGAAAAATAATTATAATTGTTGGATTTTATTTACTTATCAACTAAAATAATACAACACAATAAATAAATATACAAAAAAACTACTAATTAGTGTATTTTTTATGTTGAATATCGTTACTTAGGTGTTGACATCCACAACTTTAGATAGGCGAATTATTTAACACAAGAGCGAGGTTTTCCAATGGAAGAATTCATAACATCGTGGATAATTCGTAAAGCGCGTTTACGTGCATTGTTGACTATAAATGTATCTCTTCTAATACGTAATTCCTGTAGACCGAACATGAACTATTGTCGTTAAGGCACCTGAATTAAAAAAACAGTCGTTAGTAAGAATAAATACATACATACATAGTATATTAAACATACTTACATACAACTTAAATATATATATGTACATATATATATTCTGTGGTCCAAATTAATACCAATCATCCACCAAAAAATATTTTATTCAAATAAATATTTTATTTTTATTAAGTTTTATTTACAATTTTCTTTTTTTTTGGAATGTCAAACAAAAAACAAAAACTTTTATTGATTGAGAACACCGAATTTTAAATTTTATTGGATTTTATAACCAATGATAGATTGCATTAACCAATAACTCAAAATATAATTTAGTAAAGACACAATCCGATTAAATCAACCAATTTTACGTTTGTTGAAACCTTAATTCGATTGCAATTGTGGTTTTTTGATTCTAAGCTCAATAAATCTGTTAAGTTTATTGAATTTTAGTTATTATAATATAATTTCTATCCTACCTATTAATTATTAATAATCAATACCGATTTCCAAACGATCTTTTTTCTGTGTGTGGCAAATTATATCAATTTAGTTTTTAGGGGTCTTTGTTTTCATTAAATGGTGTAGGCTTCTCCAATCATTTCTATACTCTGTTCAAAATCCAAGACTTTTTAAAATTTGTTAAAAATATAATCTGGAATCTATTGAGTTATATCTTAGTGGAAAGGTCCAACAATATACCAATCGACTCAATATAATTTTCTCATGTCTATCCGCCTTGTAATCATGGTAATCAAACAAAAGGTCACTAAATGACATTATATTGGACCAAGTACAAACCATACTGAATCTATTTGAAATCAGCCCACTATTTCACCTAGCCCTCATTTAAATGTTCTTCCGAAACAATACTTTATCGGTCGTACATTCCTGACACACATGTATCTCCACAAAATAAGTTTTATGTAAGAAGAAATCATGCAATTTTATGATAATCAGTCCATAATTGATCAAGACTATCAGAAAGATCCCAATTCCAAAACAAACAAAAAAAACGTTTTAAAATGAATAAATATCTTAAACGTTTTAGTAATGACACAACAGTTTGTACAGATAAAATTCAACACAAATAAGCTTCGTGTATGCAGATATTTGGTCATAAAAACTCTAAATAAAAAAAAAAATTTAAATTTAAGGACTGAGATCGAAAAATTTTTAACATACATATATGTTAATAAAAATGAAACCACTGAACTTACAGTTTTGAATGTTTTTGTATTTGATTGAAATTGTTACAATTTACAAAAAAAAAAAATATTTTTATAGTTCTAGTCACTAATGATGAAATTTTGAACCTTTTTCGAAAACCCTTCCATTATGGTTTTTATAATGCTTTATGTCACTTTGTTCGAACAAGTTGTCCATCTCCGTTTAAAATCTACCACTCTTTTGTATACCTTTTTTGTGCTCTTCAATTCTCTTTTAACAAGAGCCCAATATCTATCCACTGACCCTAGCTCCAGACAGTTTGGAGGAATTGCCTCTCTTGGTACAAATACCACATTATTGATCTTGTACCACTCAAGACCTTTCTTACCATAGTGACAAATGCCAAATCAGCCCAAAAATAAGTGGACACATTAAGAAGTCTTGTGAATGGAAACATGCTTTTTCGTAAACATTCCTTGATGTAAATTTCGGTATTTATACAGCCCTTTGTAACAAATGTTTGGCTTGTCTGCCGCAACTGCATATTGCTTGCCATACCAAGAACTTTTTGGGAAATTTTGCCTGGTTTTGGGTCCTAAACTTTTCTTCAACATAAAAAAATTTACCCAGAAGCTGCGAAAAATTTTCCATACGTACATTTCGTCATCCATTATGCAGCAAAAATATTTTTTGTATAAAATTTTACTTCAATTTCCGTGCTCTGTTTTTGGCCTCTAAATTTTTAGCAGAGTTCCTGTCAGGAACTTTTTGAGCCTTGTATGTTTTTAAACCTGCATTAGCTTTAACTTTTCGTACCAAATAGTCGGAGTACTGACCCAACCGGGCTGCTTTTCTACTAGATGTGTTGGGAGCTCTTTTGAAAATGCTTTCAATTTTGTTGGCTTTAGAAACATCATGTGGACCATTCCTTCTACCTGAACCAGGTTTTATATCAACGGACAAGTTCTCCCGGTACTGTTTAATAACATTGGAAACAGTTTGACGGCACACCTTTGAATGCTTGACCAACTTTTTTTAGGACCAAGTTGAGTTTTATTGAAAATATTTAATAATTTTAGTACGCACATTTTTCTGATCACAACAAATGAACATAATTGACAATAAACATAATAACTGACATGTTTTACAAAGGTAACTTGATAAAAAAAAAAATCAAATAATACTTGGGTTAAAAGTTTTAATGAAAAACGTGTGTTAAGAATTTTACGATCTCAGTCCTTAATAGTAATCAATTCAAATTGTGTATAAATAAGTTTCATAAGATATTTAATACTAAATAGTCCAGTCTATACTAACCTATTCAGTTCATAATTGGTCATTGCTCAAATATAAGCTCATATTTGTCATATAAAGCAGTTGTCGGCATGTAGAGAACATGGAATATGGATAATAATTACACATTATGCAATTTCTTTATCTGTTTTAATCTAACCAGCTGTTTATTGTAATTCTTATGAATTTCGTCAGCATTCGTGTTGTTTACAATTATTTTTGGCCACTGGTGGCTACGAATGCAGACCACTGATATTAGAATTAAAGCCGGTTCTGTGTCACTTCTCATTTTTATGCAATATATAGTTACTTGACCTGTCACAGAGATTCTAAATAGTGTCAATACGTCCCTTTCATATAGAATGTTAAAACTAAAATCGGTTCTGTGTTCTTATTACCTTAAGGAATTTTTAATAGTTCTAATTTAGCTTTTTTAGCTCTCAAACTGAATAAATCTAAGTATGAACATGGTATTATTGATCTTGGAAATGTTACTAAAACAAAGTTGAAGAACCCCTGACATTTTAACGCAACCAATGGGACGGGACGACTCATTAATAAGTATTTTTACAGTTTTAAGAGTGAGAGTGTATAAGTGTGTTGGTGTGCATGATATTTTGTTGTTTCACGCACAAAGAGCGAGCCTTTTTTTTTCGTTTAATTCCCGTTATTCTCAAATAAAAGAAAAAAAAAAGGGGGAAAAAACTACTGGATTACAACAACGTTAATTTTTAAATATTTTTTTTTAAACACATAAAAATATACTTTTTTTATCTTTTTCATAATAATAATGATGATGATGCTGATGCTGATGATATTTAAAACAAAAACAAAAAGTATCCATTTAATTATTTATTGCATTCAGTTCATTGATCTATTAAATGTTTGTTTCTGTTGCTTTTGTAATATATATCCACATATACTAAATAAATTTATTGTTGCAGTTGGTTTTCTTTTTTTTTTGTAAGTGGGAAAACGCAAACAAATATTGTTCCCTTTTTGGATGAATCCACATTGACGTTTTTATTTTTTTTTTTTAATATGTATAAATTGATTATACAGTAGAACAAAACAAAAACTGAACAAAAGAATGTTGTTAAACCCACAAGCCTGTTTATTTTTTTACACAAATTTTTATTGTAAATGTCCAGTATTTTTCTTACACAGCCAGACCGGTATCTGAGATGTTTTTAATGCATCTCATAGTTAAAGTTACAAAAACTGTCCTTATACGTCTGCAAAGTGCTAATGATAGAGAAAAAACTCGCTTAATAAATAAATAAATTTATATTGGAATTGTGGAAATTTTAGAAACAAAAAAAAAGAAAAATCAACTCTCTTTATTGGTGTTGAACATTTTTTCAATTAAAACTGAAGAAAACTTTATGTGGGCATGTGACTACTTTACAATTTATTTAAAATGGTTAAACAAAATTATTCTAGGGTCACAGATATTTAAAGTTCTGTTTTCTCTATACATATTTTTATTCCTTATAAATTTTTTGCTAAAAAAAAAATTATAAACAAATTTTAAAACCCCCCCAAAATCAATGATTTCATTAGCTAATTTAACATTTCAAATATGTACAAATTCAATAAATTCTAGATTTATTTATAGTATTAAAAACATTCTAAACATTTTGATAATTTCATTAACATTTGTCACAATATTGATAAAAATTGCACGTTGCTAAACCAAACAAACATTTCATTATCAGTCGTTTATTTAAGATAAAAAAAATATATATATTTAAAATACATACATACATACGTTTTAACTGTGACATCATCAGTAGTACCTTTACACTTTTTTTTTTATAAACTAACAAAAATAAATTTTAAAATAATAGTAAAAATAACATATGTATGTACATACGTTATTTGTACATACATACGTTCATTAAATAATGAAATTAATTTAGACTTAGGGAGTGCCAAAAATAAAATAATAATAATAATAAAAAAGCCAACAAACAAACAAAACTCAAAATTAGTTTAAAGACAACATTTAAATTCAAATGAAAGAAATGAAAATTTAATGACTCATTTCAAAATGAACTTAAAAAATGGGAATTACCTAAAAACTTAGAAAATATTTCTAAAGAAATGTTTGAATGGTGACAATTTAAGGAAATGTCAAACGCTTTCAGAATTTTCAATAAGCTAGAATAATAAGCCTTCAGAGAAATGGGAATTTCATAATTTTTCAAAGAAATTTTAATAAAATTTTCCAAAGCAAATAATCAATTAATATTAATCCAAACTAAAACAAATTCGTTTGCATAAGTTCCCTGATATGTAGAAAACAGTAAATTTCCCTCCTCATGCGCCATTCTCTTTCATATGAAGTGTTGAAATCAGAACTGGTTCCTAACTCTGTATTTATATTCCTTTTCCTTTAGGCCAATTTAGGTCCTACCAATTGTAAATATTTCTTTCAAATGTTGTATACAATTTTTCGTTTGGAATCCTTAAATAGGCTCTCAAAGCAAGGTTCTATATTTCATTAGTATTGTAATAAATGTAACTTCTTATGATTGTAAAAGAAATTTGATTGGTTGAACATCTTTTAACAATTTTTAGAATCATATGTTTCTTGTAATTCAACAAGAAAAAATATGATCCTACAAACTAATTCAAATTTAAACAATACTAATTTCATAAAGAATAGACATAGAGCGGAAACTCTCCTGTCAAAGACCTAACTCAGTTGTCAAAAACCTAAGTGGTGAGATTGTATTAGTAAAAAAAACAATGTGTAAACAAAAACAACACTCGTGTGTGTAAATTTTTTGAGTAATTTTTTTGTTTGAGTTTTTTTTCTAGTTTCCGCTCTATGTATATTTTCTCTTTGACTAATTTTTATACCCTTCACCATGAGTGGCAAGGGTATATATAAGTTTGTCATTCCGTTTGTAATTTCTACATTTTTCATTTGCGACCCCACAAAGTATATACATTCTCGATCGTTATAGATAGCGAAGTCGATATAGACATGTCCTTGGCTATATCGACTCAAATCCCCTAAATAACTTACAAACATGACCGATACATCAAAATATCGCTAATTTTTCCAATTCAGTTGCTATTTGAAATCGAGAAAATCGGCAAACAAATGGCTGAGATATAAGGAAAAAACCGGAACAACCTCGATTTTTTGTCTATTTTTTATCTACATATATCTGGATTACTAAGTCATTAATATAGATAGTATGGATATCTAAAGAGAGTTATTTCAAAGTATATTGCAACGATGTATATAAGCTATACATGTATGTAGTAATTTGGACCTACAATGGATCAAAATCGGGAAAAATATTTTTTAAATCGATTTTTTTTTTTTACCAAAAAAATGTATATGAATGTTACTACGATCGAAATGTTCATTATAAAACTTTCTTATATACGAAACTATTCAGGACTACATTTTGTCATGGATCGTATAATTTCAAGGGATTTATGAGCGTTTAACTGATCTTCGGGAATAGGGCTTATTTGGAAGTTATTATTGATCGATCTATACACAATTTGGAGTAAGATTTCTTTTAACATAAAAGTTCTTTGAGTTTTGAATTATGTGAGGATATTTACACAGAGAAAACATATTCGTGATAGCAACCGAATTTGTTGCCAATCGAACGATTCGGTTGCACACATAGAATTGTTCGTTTCTATCAACAGAAAATCAGTTGATAAAGAGGAATTTCGGTTGAAGCAACCAAACGTTTGCTACCCCTTCTAAAATGTTGTAGCCACAACTGTAAAATATGGTTACTAAGGTAGATTCATTCGATTGGCAACAAATTCGGTTGCTATTACGAGTCTGTTTTCTCTGTGATAATTATCCTGTTGCATGGAGGCTAAGTGAAATAATGAACTGATTTCAATCAGTTCAAGTAGTTTTTTGCTAGGCCTAGAAGGTATTATCATTAAAATTGCAGCTGACAGTTTGATTGCAATTATTCCATGAACGGTCAGAGGCACGTAAACTGAGTCGGGCCAAAGTTTCTGTAACAAAAATATCCAAATTTTTTTCAAAAGTTCATGGTTTTCAAACTATGCTATACGTAGCGTGCATATCAAACTGCAATTCTTATTTCAAATTTAATAATTTGCAAAAATTTCTTCTTGTTGAACATATTCAAATTTTATAGTTTTACTGGCAAAATCTTGATAAGGAATTTAACAAATGATGTTCTCGTTTTGTCCAAATTTGGTATTTTTGAGCACAGTGAAAATCCTATAAAGCCCATCTCGTACTCAAACAGGCTGGCTAAGGACGAAATTTACAAAGAGCTTTAAAGTTTCTCTATAATGTTCCCATACACTTTGTTATAATCGTTCTAGCAATTTAAAAGATTCGTAGGAACCATAAATGACAATTAGATAGGTAACTGACAGCCAAAAACCTAAGTCTGTTGTCCAAAAACCTAATTCATAAGAATGTATTGCCATGTATTATGTTATTGTATCACCCGTATCCCAGCAGTTCTTTGAAATAGTCTCGAACTAGTGATTTTACCCATCATTTAGGGTGGAAACTAGTTACTTCAATAGCTACGTGTCTAGTTATTTTAACACGTGCTTGTCCTAAGCACGTGTTCTAATTGATTACAGTCAGACTGTCTAATAGCTGGTCCAAAGTAGTCAACGCGTTGGATTTACATACTGATTAAATAACGTCAGTTACCTTAGTAGCTACCTAACTGGTAACTTGATCAGCTACAATAACTAGTTATTTTAACATGTACAAGTGCTAATTGCCCTCAGCTAAAAGACATATCATAGGCAGTCCAATAAACGATAGCTTGTAAACAAACCTTTCTTCGACAATTCTCCAATGGATTGCTTCTAAAGTGCAGTACAAAATAAACGTTTAAAGTGACTTCACTATAGGTTACTAAGAGACACTTAAGTAACTATTGACATCATGCTATGTTACATGGGATATCAGTATACTTAAGCAAAAAGAATATAAACTGTATGAAAATTATATCAACACAATTTGTATAAAACCAGTTTGAACGAATTATCACACAACACGTTTAAAGTGACTACACTCCAGATTACTTAGAAACACTTAAGTGACAATTGTCTTCACGATAGATTACCTGGGATGTATAAAGTAACCAATTGTCTTCTCTCTGCACTACAAAGAGCACATACGTGTCAAATGACCAAAATATATAAATTGGAGTCAGCCAAGTGATAAGACATTTGTGTCGAATACTGTCTATAAGGGATACATTGACTACTTGCTTAACTGCTGGGATGTGTGAAAAGAGAGTAATTTCTTCAATTGATACTTCTCTCTTCTTCCGCTCTATGTATATTTCTCCATGATAGGAACTGTGCAAGACACTTAAAATGTTTATGTATGTGGAATAAACCTGCCGCTGAAGTGTTTCCTGTAATTTTCAATGTAGGAAAGTTCAACTCGAATGTTCACAAATACTACTCCCTCTTTCCTATCTCCCATAACATATATTCCTAGTTCCAACACAATGCTTTGCATGAGTAGATGTCATCCTGGTCCAAGAAGAAAAAAAAATTTCCAATCATTTCTCATTTTTAAGATGTGTGTCATTCTTTAACATTAAAGTATTTTTGGTAGTGTTCTAAATATAACAAATTAACCTTTTAAACAAACTCGAATATCTTTTCCACAAACAAAAAGACGATGTTATTGTTTAATCAATAATTTAGCTAATTGTAACTATGGCTACAAAAGTTTACCTTAAATTCATACATATCATAAAATTGTGTTTAAATTTAATTGCAAATATCAGAAAGAGAGAATATTTAGAAAGTTACTTAAATTTACTTAAATAGAAAACTTAAAGGAATTGATCTTTATGGCATTCTACTAAATATTTAAAAAGTAAATTCCATTATAAAGCATACCTAATACTTTATTTGGGGGAAACTACTGTGCACATTCCGCCTGTTGCTTAGGCTGTCTCACCTTGCGAAACCCCTTTCCCAAAAGGGTTAAGAACAGTGGTCGTCACAAACAGCACATGCCACATTAGTATATAGATTGTAATGTTGCATAAAACCAATTTTAATGCTCAAATTCTCACAGTTTCCCCTTTGATAATTCTAACGAGTTTCATTTACATACCTTGGGGCGTACGGCCTCTGTTATGTAGGACTGCCGACCACTGGTTTGAATTATATTTGAAGTAAATGAGGCCCATCTTTAAGAATAATAAAATTAATCTTGTCCTTCTCTTAACTACTTATTATCTAGAATTAATGAAATTACAACGAATTGTCGATAATTTTTTAATTGAAATTCTACAAAATTATTGCTAATAAATTTTCTGCTTTAAATTTAAGTTTTCTCTAGAACCAAATTACATACATTATTTATAAGGGTTTAATTGAACTTTAGTTAGGTTTTAAACATTTCTCGATAAGAACAATTGTATTTTATTATTGATTTCAATTTAATCTTAATCAGTTTAAAAAAAAAAATGTTTCCATTATTTAAACAATTAACTTAATATATAATTTGTTTTCTTTTTCTCTTGAAAAAAATAAAATAAAACAAAACAAAAATTTAATTAACCATTTAGTTTCCAAGTATGAAACAAATTAACATATCTTTTGTTAAGCGAAACTTTAAATGAGTCATTTACTTTTTTTTCTCAAATATAAAAAAAAAAAATTGTCTTTTTTCGTGTAAAAAAATATGATGAGTGTAAACAAAATATTTAAATTTTGTCTTATTTTATTTATGTATAAAAAAAAACACACACAAATAATTTGATTGCAAAAACAATAAAACACACATAAAAAAATAACAAAAACAAATTAATATTATGAAGTTTGTAGTAGCAAGAAAAAAAAAAAAGATAAAAACAAATTGGAATGCTGTATGTTTAATTTAGGTAAAAGACGAATAGTAGGTACCCTGCCTTTAGTTGACAGTGCTCTTTAATGGAAACTTTACAAGGTTATAAAAGCACTATTAGGATCTTAAAAACCCAGCTGACTTCATGTTTTTATATCGCAGCAATAGAAAAGTACTTTTGTGACGCTCCCTGAATTTCTATTTTAGTACTAAATAATCTGAAATATTTCATGAGTACTTTTACATATGTGCCTATACAAATCTCTAATAATTAAGTACTAAATAATAAATACTTTTATTTAAAAAAAAAGTACCATTATGTGATTTAGACCAATTTAAATAGATTTACTCAAGTTCATACATTTGATTGCCATGAATATATATAAGTAATTTCTACATTTTTCATTTGCGACTGCACAAAGTATATATATTCTGGATCGTTATAGATAGCGCAGTCGATATAGCCATGTCCGTCTGTATGTTGAAATCAACTTTCGTAGACCCCAAATAAATTACAAACATGATTCATACATCAATATATCCCAGCTCGGTTACATTTAAAATCGAGAAAAACGGCCCACAAATAGCTAAGATATAAGGAAAAAACCGGGACAACCTAGATTTTTGGCCTTTTTAAGGCTATAGTAATTTGGACCTAAAATGGGTCAAAATCGGGAAAAATATTATTTAACCCGAATATTTTTTTTACCAAAAACAGTTATTTGTTAAACAATTTTTGTTCACTAATAAATTTAAAAAAAAAAAAAATTTGAAAAAAAAAATAAAGAAAAAATGTTGAAAAAAGTTAAAAAAAAAAATGTTGAAAAAAATTAAAAAAGAACAGGAACAAATCGGGAAAAATATTATTTAACCCGATTTTTTACCCACAACATTTTTTTGTTATAAATTTTTGTTAACTAATATATTTTTGAAAAAAATTAAAAAAAATTTGAAAAAAAATTTTGACAAAAATTAAAAAAGAACAATTTCGGATAAAAAAAATTAAAATTTTTAAAAACAATTTAAAAATTTTTTTTTTTAATTTTGTTAACCTAAAAATTTGTATTTTAAAGTATAATTTAGTGAAGGATATATAAGACTAGCTCCCTTACTTGTTAATTATTATTTATATTTTAGATAAATCAAAACTCATCTATTTAACTTCGTCTTTCAACAAAGAAACATTTTAAGTATTTTTATTAAAAAGTACCTTTTATTTTTCTTTCAAATTTCGTACTTTTAAAAAGTTCTATCCTTTAATTTCTATAGTAAATACAGTTTTGTTGTTTAGGATCTTTTTCGTACTTTCATTAAAAAGTACTTTCTGTTTTAGACAAATGTAAATAGAACTACTAAATTCGCTTTATATTTCGCTTTATATTTTCAACGAATTGAAATCCCTCTTACCATTTTCTGACTTTTGAAGCTTTATCCCTAAGTTTTATAATAAAAACATTTTGTTGTTTGTGAAATTTTTAGTACTTTTTAAAATCTTTTGGTTAATTTTAGCTAAAGATCATTCGTTAAATATTAATAAATACAAAGTACCATTTGATCTGATGCATTCACACATTTAAAATGGTACTAATTTAAGTAATATTTGAAAAGCTATCAAAATGCTACTAATTTAAGTAATTTTTAAAAAGGTATAATTTATGTTTTAGAGGAATCAAAACTTTTTTACTTAATTTCGTACTTCAAGACAGAGACTTTTTAATTAGTTTTATTAAGAAGTATTTTTTATTTGTTCGATGAACAGAAACTTTTCTTTTTAATTTCGTACTTTTAGAAAGCTTAACTTTAGCTATAGATCATGTACCATTTTTCTGATACATTCATTCATTCATTTAAAATGGTACTTTTTAATTAGTTTTAAAAAAAAAATACCTTTTATGTTTTAGATAAATCTATTTTATTTCGTACTTTAGGAAAACACTTTTTAAGTACTTTTATTAAAAAGTACTTTTTATTTGTTCAAAGAATAGAAACTTTTGTTATTAATTTAGTACTTTTATAAAGTACTTTTTAAGTTCAATCCTTTCATTTTTATAGTAAATAGGTTTTGATGTTTGGGATTTTTTTCGTACTTTTTGAAAAGTACTTTCATTAAAAAGTACTTTTTTATGTTTTAGACAATTTAAAATACTCAACTATTTCGTGCTTTAGGAAAACACTTTTTAAGTACTTTTATTAAAAAAGTACTTTTCATTTGTTCAAAGAATAGAAACTTTTGTTATTAATTTCGTACTTTTATAAAGTACTTTTTAAGATCTATCCTTTAATTTTTATAATAAATACATATTTGTTATTTAGGATTGTTTTCGTACTTTTTGAAAAGTACTTTCATTAAAAAGTACTTTTTTATGTTTAAGACATTTTTAAATACTCAACTATTTCGTACTTCTGGAAAGCACTTTTTAAGTTTCATCCTTCAATTTTTATAGTAAATACGTGTACGATTGTTTTCGTACTTTTGGAAATGCAATTTCAATAAAAAGTACTTTTTTAAGTTTTATACAATTTAAAATACTCAACTATTTATACTTTCATTAAAAAGTAGTTTTTATTTTTTCAAAAAATATAAAATTTTTTCTTAATTAAAGTTTTTTGTTTGGGATTTTTTTCGTACTTTTTGAAAAGTACTTTCATTAAAAAGTACTTTTTTATGTTTTAGACAATTTAAAATACTCAACTATTTCGTACTTTTGGAAAGCACTTTTTAAGTACTTTTATTTAAAAGTACTTTTTATTTGTTCAAAGAATATAAACATTTCTACTTAATTTCGTACTTTTAGAGAGGTACTTTTTAAGTTCCATACTTTACTTTTTATAGTAAATGCATTTTTGTTGTTTGAGATTTTTTTTGTACTTTTGGGAATTTATTTTCATTAAAAAGTACTTTTTTATGTTTTAGACATTTTAAAATACTCAACTATTTCGTACTTTAGGAAAGCACTTTTCAAGTACTTTTATTAAAAAGTTCTTTTTATTATTTCAAAGAATATAAACTTTTTCTTAAATATATTTTTGTTGTTTGGAATTGTTTTCATACTCTTCGAAATGTACTTTCATTAAAAAGTACTTTTTTATGTTTTAGATTATATAAAATACAATTACAAATTCGTACTTTTTGAAAGAAACTTTTCAGGTAGCATATTTTCAAGTTCATAATATTACTTGCTATTGAAATATTGTTTTTTTTAAATAAAGTATTTTAGAATTATTGTATAAAAATACTTATTTATGTTTTCGACGAGTTAGTACTTTTAAGAAAGTTACTTTTTAAGAACCTTTACTAAAAAGTACCATTTTATTTTATAAACGTTTTAAAATACTTCTTTTCTTTTTATTCATACACAAAATATCTGTATGAGTCATTGCACTCAACCATTGCCATTGATTTGTGTGCCAACCATAGAGTACTATTTAATCTACGCCAAATAAAATGATAATTTGTTTTATTTTTTATGGCTATCGATCTCTACTGAATATTTATTTAAAAGCCACACTAGAGAGTAGAAACTTTTTTTTTTTTATATTTAACATACATTTAGTAATGTTGTTGTTTTATTTCGCATACAAAACGTGTAAAAAGTTTAAATTTTTTTTTCCAATCGAAAATATTTTTATTAAAATTCATCACAGCTTTGGCAATAATAAAAAAATAAAATTCAACGAATATGATACACCAGAACTGGTTTCACATTTAGTAAAATTAAATACATAATAAGATTCTTTTTTTTTTAAAAAAATCAAAATTTGGCGACAAAAATTAGAACAGTAGAACAGACAAAGCGAATATTATGAAAAATACTTACATAAAATTTAGAATAAAAATTTGTTTATCAATAATACTTAATAATAATGATAACAAAGGCAAGCGTTTACGCTTATGTTTAAGGTATTCCTTTTTTAGTTGTATTCATTGTTCTTGATAAGATAACAAATTGTATATTGTTTGATAAAAAGTACTTGCTCGTACATACCTACCTTAAGACCTATTGTATTTAAATTTGGCGCTATTGAAAAATATTTCAGTTTATCTGTTTAGGAATTCAGCAGTTAGCAGAATTCTACTTCATTTTCGTTTCTTTGGAAGTTCTTTTTTGCTAAATTACACATAATAATTTAACAATTTTTTTTTGTACGAAAAACTCTTGGCATGTTGACTTTAAATAAACAAATATATAACACATGAAATATAAATAAAAATTTCAGCACATTTTGTCAACGCCAGGAACTTGACCTTATAGATAATAAATAGTTCATTATACATATTTTTCGGGGTTTTTTTCGTTTTTAATTTGGAGGTAATTACAACTATTTGTTACTAAACATTGTTCTCATTATCTTTTATTGATAACCAGAAATTTATGACACTTGAAATTCAAACAGTACAGGTACCTCTTTTCTTACTAAAATCAATAATTTTGTCACTGTGGTTATTATTGTTTTTGGCGATAAGTAATGAAAATTCTTAACTTTCAGTGTTTAGTTTAATAATGTCAAGTTCATTACATTATTTATTGAGTTGAGCCGAAACTGTAGACGCAAATATGTACTTTTTAATAATAAAAAAAAAAAAAAACAAAGAACAATTTTATTTTGTAAATATTTATTTGTTAACAACTCATACGAACTGGAAAATAATAATGAAAAAAAGAACATTTAATAAATATGAGTATTACGGTATGAATTGGTTAAGAAGTTTTTTTTAAGTGAGTCATTCTGAAATATTAATATTGTATTGTATTGTATTCCACAAAAATGTAAGGTAAACAGCTTGAAACATAAATATTTGTTGTGCCATTACAAAGAAATGTAATCTATATAATTTAATAAAAAAATATTGTTTTATACTTTTTTATTATTTAAGACACATTTTTTTTAACTTTTTATTATTCATTATTTTTGTACATTTAAAATTTCGCAAATTTATAAAGGATTTTTTTACTGTAGCTGTATTTTTCAGCGAAATTTATGTGAATTATGTTGAACGCACTAGTTACATGGCTGGTGAATAGGGGCACATTAGTTAACTTATCATATTGTGGCAAAAACAAATTAAAACTAATTTGGAATATGCGCTATGTTTATTCTCTCTAGCCATGTCACACAATAGTGCAGGAGTTTCAAGCATTTTTTCTATGTTGTATGCAAGTTCCTAATCAAAACTGTAATCATCACATTCTGTACTTGTACTGAGTATTTTTTCTAACTGTGTATCCGAAAAAACAATTCCTTTTCGCCATTTCCAAGAACTATTATTTATAAAAACAAGTAAGAGAGCTGTATTTTTATATACCCTTCACCAAATTATACTTTAAAATAAAATTAAAAAAAAAAAAAAATTTAATTTTTTAAAATTGTTTTTAAAAATTTTTTCCAATATTTTTTTTAATTTTTTTTTAAATTTTTTTTCTTTAAATTTTTTTTATTTTATTAGTGAAAAAAATTTATCACCAAAAAAAGTTTTTTGTGGAAAAAAAATCGGGTTAAAAAATATTTTTCCCAAATTTGACCCATTGTAGGTCCAACTTACTATATATAACCTTATATCTATCATTAGATATCCATATTGTCTATATTATGACTTAGTAATCGAGATATAGATCAAAAATAGGCCAAAAATAGTGGTTGCCTCGGATTTTTGTTCATATCTACGTTATATATGGACGGATTTTGCAGATTTTAAATAGAAAACTTCTCGAAAGCATGTCTGACAGAATTTTTGAAGATTTGGATCCCGAAGATATCTGGGGTCTTCAGAAAGTTGATTTCAACAGACGGACAGACAGACAGAGAGACAGTCAGACAGACAGACAGACAGACAGACAGACAGACAGACAGACAGACAGACATGGCTAAATCGACTCCGCAACTTACTATATATAGCCTTATATACATCATTGCAATGGACTTTGAAATATCTATCATTATATATTCATATTGTCAATACTTATGACTTAGTAATCGAGCTATTGATCAAAAATAGAGGTTTCCTCGGGTTTTTGCTCATATCTCCTTTATTTATGGACGGATTTCGCTGATTTTAAATAGGAAACTTCTCGAAAGCACGTCTGACAGAATTATTGTAGATTTTGATCCGGAAGATATCTGAGGTGTTCAGAAAGTTGATTTCAACAGACAGACAGACAGACGGACATGGCTAAATCGACTCCGCTATCTATAAGGATCCAGAATATACTTTAAAGGGTCGGAAAATTATATTGTGAAAATTTCAAAAGGATTAACCTTCTCACGAAGGTGAAGGGTATAAAAACTATCAGTTTCTAAGCAGTAAATATTACTTTCAACACAAGGTGTTCAACAAAGGTATCAATTAGCTCCCACCTAGTACAACTGCAAGTTTAAATGAAAGGTTGACACTGGAATCGGTACCTACCTTAGAAGAACCAGTCACATAACTAGTTCTGTGACATTTTGCTTTCCCCGAGGGATTCTTCTCAAGTTTTTTACCGATCGTTTACAAACCCCACCACTTTCACTATTTTTTTTTTTTTTAACTTTCTAACACTTTCGTGTTCAGTATTGTTTGTGCTCAAGAATATTTCGCTAAAATTTTTTAATATTGTTGTTATTATCAGGGAGATGACAGCAAAAGTCAAGTCAACTGATTTCTAAATCTTTAAATAAATAAATTTCTATCAAAACAAAAGCTGCAGCCAGCACTAAAAGATCTGCAAAGTTTACTAATCAGTTAAACCCTTAAATCTTTATATACACTTGTAAATTATTCTTGCTGAATTAACAAAATAAAAAAACAGCTTCAAATAGACAAAGAAAAAAAAAACTCAAATTGAAATCTAAATTTAGACAAACTGTATATGAAAATAAAACCGAGTCATAATAAATATTTAAATTTAATGCTAAATAATATACATGCAAGTGTAGTAGCTAGTTGTTGTGGAGCACCATTAAATTTCCTTTCAACAGACAGTTTTCATTTGAAAAAATATATATAATATTTGCCATGGCATTTCTAGTTGGAATTAGTACCATATCTGACATAGAAAATCTATAAGTGGGGAAGTTGTGGAATGAAGTTGTTGTGGTATAAAACCCAGCAAATGTTTTGGATAGCACAACTAAAATGACTTTAAATAGTACTAAAACTTAAAGCACTTGCTTTACCAAAAATCAAGCTATTCCACAGTAAATCATATAAAATAATCTGAAAGCTTCAAATTTGTATGTTTTTACAGTTTCAATAATTAATTTTGTTTTTTTATTAAAGCTTTTAAACATTATGTAAATAGACAGAACTTGTCTTTGTTTGTTATTAAAACCTTTTGCTGGGCTCTATATATATTTATTTAAAAAATATATCAGAGTTGCGGGGAAAGGGTGTTTTGTTGGTATTTACAATACATTATTGTTGCCTAGTTTTAACATTTAACCCTTTTGCCAAGTTATTTAGGTTTTGTTTCCGTTACTTTGAGGTTGTTTTTTTTTCTGCCAACATTCTTCATGTTTTAAATTCAACCTGTTGGCATTTAAATTTAAAAAAAAAATACCAAACTCAAATACATTCTAGATTTAAAAATATTCCAAACATGTTATAAATAAAAACACACTAAGAGATAATTATAAAAGCAGCAGCGTTTTTAAGAAAATTACACAGTTGCTTGAAAGCTTTGAAAGTGGCCATTTACACATTCTTACAGTGTAATTATCAATTAAAATATAAATAAATTTTTATTAATAAGTTTTATTTTCTTTTATTCTTCTCTTTTTAGATTTCATTTCTCTCAGTGTAAACAAGTCTTTTAAAAAAAAAAACAGTGCCTTCATAATAAGAGAATCTTAATCTTAAACAAAACATAGAAATCATTAAGCAAATAAAAGTAACATAATAATCAAAGTGTTTTAAATAGAATATGTTTAATAGAAAACAATTACCACCTCCAACAACAAAGCGACGAAATAATATTCAATCATTGCCAGTTTCATCATCTCCAGCTACATTACAATCATCATTAAACACCACCGCCACCTGTAAAAGCTCAAACAGCCGTGAAATGTCTACCCGCCAAAGTTATGTGTTCTTAGGTTTAACCATACTGTTAACAATTGTTGCCACAGTTCAATCTGGACCAGTGTCAACGACAACGCAAGCTGAGGTAAGTGACAACAAGTTTTAAGTTTTTTAAGTATTCAGTTTAACACTTTTTATGAATTGAAGTAGTTAGAAAATTAAGCCTCCTAGGAAGTCAATTAAAATAGTTCTGCTGAAAAGCTGTACATTTAAACTTCTTCTTCAAATATAAGTAGCAGCTATTCCATAAAATAGGATAAATTTCCTTTTATTAAACCCTGTATAATGTAAAAAGCTTTTAATGATTGAATTGAAAAATTGAATAACTACTTAATGAAGCTTTTTAGGAAGTCATTTAAAAGGTATTTGCTTTAGAAGCTTTACGTTTAAGCTTCTACAAATATTATTAATTAATAAAGATATTAATAATAACAATTTTCGTGTTATAAACAAAAATATCATGATTTATATAAGCTTTTGAAATCGCAATAGGTTATACAAAAATCTAGATTAATATACAAAAGCTTTTAAGCTTTTAATTAAATATGTTTATTATAAAACACAAAATTTAAAAAAAATCTTGAAAAAGCTCCATAATTCGTAATATCAAAGCCTTGAAGTGTTAAAACGAAAAGCTTATAGGGATTATAAGCAAAAAGTTTCAAAATGCTTTATGAATTTCAACCTCAAAAGATTTTCATGTTTAAATTAAAGGCTCTAAAGACTAACATGGTATTTTTGCTAGTTTTTAAAGATTTTTATCTTAAATTACTTTAAAAGTATGAATTATGCTTAAAGTATAAATATATACTTTATACTATATATACTATACTATATAATAAAATACTATACTATATAATAAAAATTAGAAGTATTTTGTATTTATAACACAAGCTTCGAATATTTTATAGAAAAATATGTTTTATTTTAAATTCTTTAGATGTTCTGTATGTAATTATCTCTCTAACAAGATATAAAACATTGAATAAACAATAGACAAGTCAAACATTAAACAACATTATACATAACAGCATTACATTGCAATAAAATGTTAGTATTGTGTGCTTTAAATAAAAGCTTTAAAATAAACAAAAAGCTTTAAATTTTTGTCATTCCGTTTAAAATTTCTACATTTTTCATTTGGGACCCTACAAAGTATATAAATTCTGGATCGTTATAGAGAGCGAAGTCTATATAACCATGTCCGTCTGTATGTTGAAATCATCATTCCGTAGCCACCAAATAACTTACAAACATGATTGATATATCAATACATCGGGAATTTTTCCGGCTCAGTCGCTATTTAAAATCGGTCCACAAATGGCTGAGATATAAGGAAAAACCCGCGACAACCTCTATTTTTTATCTACATATATCTGGATTATTAAGTCATTAATATAGACAATATGGATATATAATGAGAGATATTTCAAAATCCATTGTAATGAAATATTTCAAAATCGGAATTTTTTTTACCAAAAAAAAGTTTTGTTTTAAATTTTTTCACCAATAAATTTAAAAAAAAAAAAATTGGGAAAAAAATTTAAAAAAAAAATTTTGAAATTTTGAAAAAAAAAATTTTTTTTTAAATTTTGAAAAAAAAAATTATTTCGTTTACCTAAAAATTTCAAAAAAGCTTTTACAATTTGTATATATTTTTTTCACTAATAAATTAAAAAAAAAAAAATAAAAAAAAAAAATTTTGAAATTTTGAAAAACAATTTTGAAAAAAACAAATTTTTTTTTTAAAAATTTTGAAAAAAAAATAATTTCGTTTTCTTAAAAAATTAAAAATTTGTATTTCAAAGTATAATAAGATTCGGAGCAGCCGTATAAAGGCAACATATTTTTAACCCAAAGTTTTATTTACCAAAAAAAATGTTTGCAATAAATTTTATTCACTAATAAATTTTAAAAAAAATTTGGGAAAAAAATTAAAAAAAAAAAATTTGAAATTTTGAAAAAAAAAACAATTTTTTTTTTAAATTTTGAAAAAAAAAATAATTTCGTTTTCTTAAAAAATTTAAAATTTGTATTTCAAAGTATAATAAGATTCGGCTCAGCCGTATAAAGCTCTCTTACTTGTTTTTATATCAATATTTTAAGAAAATTAAAAGATTTATGGAATTTTTAAAAAAGCTTTTACAATTTGTATATTTTTTTCACTAATAAATTAAAAAAAACTTTTGAAATTTTGAAAAAAACAAATTTTTTTTTAAAAATTTTGAAAAAAAAAAAATAATTTCGTTTTCTTAAAAAATTAAAAATTTGTATTTTAAAGTATTAAAAGATTCGGCACAGCCGTATAAAGTTCTCTTACTTGTTCTTATATCAATATTTTAAGAAAATTAATAGATTTCTGAAAAGTTCAAAAAAGCTTTTACAATTTGTAATTTTTATGCAGACCTATCGATTCTTTAAAAGTTAAATTATAACAAACAGTTTTGTCTGCCAATAATTTATATTTATAGAAATGCTACTATTTTATTTATGTGCAAATATTTATGGGAACTTTAAATTATAAATATGCCATTGACTTGATGAACTTAAAGCTTTTAGTTAAATTCGTAATTTCATCTATGAACATAAAATGTGAACGCTTTAAATCATATTATGTTTACTTACTATAAATTCAAAAAGCTTTAAAGCTCTGCTTGTAACAGAAGCTATTTACACAATGCTTTCATTGGCTTAAAACTTTTACCATTACTCTTTGAAATGTAAAAAAATGTGTAAACTACAAAAGCTTAAAAAGCCTTTTTAAATTATTAAATAATGCTTTTAATATTTGTCATTTCTATTGAGACATATTGATTCTTTTAGAGTTTTGCTTTAACTAACAAGAGCTTTGTATGCTCAAAAAAGTTTTAAAAGCTTTAAAAGTTTTACTAGATCTAACAAAGCTTTTATTGTTATTCTGGAATGGGAGAAATTGTTAAACTTCTAAAGCTTTGATATTTTGTAGGTCTCAGCTCAGAAGTGGCTAAAGTTTTAAATTCACTTTAAATAATTATTTTCCATTGCAATTAAATTCCTAAAATTCCCTTAATTTCATTTTGTCTTAACTTTTAAAATCATTTGACAATTCTTTGAAATTTATAAATTTCTCGCTTAAAATGTTAAACAATCTGTCTTAATTTACTGCAGAAAATTGATAATGATTTATGGTGAAATGACTAGTGATATATTATGTCTGGCAACTAGTTTAATGGCCACATTCTCCATGATATTTTACACTCTATTTAAATAATAATGACTCTAGGGAGGGGGAGGGGGAAGTTAAATACAAAGCTTTAATTGGGATGTGCTGCACTATATGTAGTTGAGAGAGCAGCGAGAGTGTTTAGGGTTCAAAAATAAAAAAATAAAAAAATAAAAAAAGTTTAATTGTAGTTAATTTACATAAAAATTGCATGTATCATGAGTTTTAATTTTGACACGAGTATAGCCGTAATCAACACACGAGATACAAATGTGTGTATGTGTGATTAAGTGCATGTATCTAGATATAAATTAGTATTTATTAGTGATTTTAACCTTAGCCTTAACATTTATTTATATATTTTTGTTAGAACGAAATGTAACTGGTAAATTTTTGTATACATACATATGTATGTAGTGGGTTTTAAGTCAAATAATGATGGCAGTTTAAATGGCTGAATAGCTGCCAATAGTTGTTGGGTTTAATTGTTCAGTTATTAAAATAAATTTAAAATGTTAATGACAATGAAATATTCACACAGTCAAACGTACCCACATGGCTGTCATAGATATTGTTTAAAAAAAAAAAAAAAACAAAAACCAATTGTATTACAAACATATTTATGAAAAACAAAAAAAAAGCTTTTTTTATATTCATACAACTTTAAGCTGGCTACAAAGTACTTTTCCACACATATTTACATATAAGTACTATTTACATACATATTTCAATCACATGTAACCATGTTTAATGTCAGTCAGTCCGTCTGCATTTGCATTTCATTGATTTGTTTTTTTAAAATGTACACATTTATAGATTTTCCAAAATCGTGTCTATAATGTTCAATTGTTGTGCATATTCTAAACTGATCATTATCATAATAATTTCATTATTATTATTTCTAATACTTTTTTTCTTCTCTCTCTATTTTTCTCTATTTTTCCATTATTAATTGATGCAAGGTTGTCACGTTCTTATGTTTTATTTTTTTTGTTTTTAATTTTAATAAAGTTTTATTGTTGTTTAATATACAAGCATTATGCATACTTAACTATCTGAATAAAAATGGGAAAAAATATTGTAGGGATCACATCAAATTAAAAAATACAAAAAAAAAAAAAAAAGAATACTAAGTATAGTAGCTTTTTAGCTTAAGGCTTTAACGTTTCTCTGTAATTTGTAATAAAATTCGTCGTCTTCTGCTTCTTTATAAAAGGTGTGATGTTGTTTTTCTTTTAAGTTTTATATGTAAAAAGAGTTTTTTTTTTAGTTTTGCCTTTTTTGGTTTTATCACGTGTTGCTTAATAATAATTTCCAATTCTTATCAATTTTGTTTATTACTTTAAATGAACACTCCTACTTCGCTTGAATATGCAATTCATTAAATTTATGGCCTTTGAGTAAAATTATGGTCAAGAATTTTGCAGTTAATTGTGTTTGGAAATTTTTGAGTTTACAAAAACAAAAAAAAAAAACAAAAGTAATAACTTTAAGCTAAAGTTGAATTATACCACACATATTTACTATGGTATACGAGTATTAATTGGCGTCTGAAAACTTTTGTTTGCCAATAATTTCTATTTATAGTAATTCTTCTATTTTATTTGCTAATATTTATGGGGACTTTAAAATATAAATATGTCATTAATTTGATGTACTTTAAACTTTTACTTAATATATATATATAATGTGAAAGCTTTAAAGCCTCTTCTAGTTTCTTACCATAAAAGCTTTAAGCCCAGCTTAGAACAAAATAATGCAAATAACTAGAAAATATTTAAACAATGTTTGTAACTAAAAATTAAAAGCTTAAGAAATACTTTGGTAAACTTTAAAAGTGCTTCAAAACCCATTTAATGCTTTAAAAGCTGGTTCACTTACGTCAAGTTAGCTTGCGCAATTCTTGATTTTGTTGACGAGTGAGGAGAGGAGATTGGAAAGATTTACCTGTTTTTCTTCCTCTCTCTCCTATAGACTCCAAACTTACTCAATTAAACTAGACGTGAGTGAACCATTACTAAGTTATTGTATTACTGCAGAAAGTCCTAGCTTTAATTTACTATAAATTAAATAAGCTTTTAATTAAGCAACAATTTAAGAAATTTTTAAAAATAAAAATTTTAATAAAAACTAATTTAACATTTAAAATTTATAATTTATTTAAAAGCTATTTTCAAAGCTTTATAATATTTACCCCCATGTTCATAATAAATTTTTAAATTTAAAAAAGATTTATAAAACAAAATTCCAAAAAAAAATGAGATTTACGTAACCCTTAACCCTCTTATATATTGCGATTCAATCCCCACAGTAGTTTCGGAGATATAATATTTAAGCAATAAATATTATTTTTTACGTGAAATTAGCAATTTTTTTGTTTTAAAAAAATCATGAAAAATCGAAAACGACAGAAATTTTTCACATTTATGGCTTTATCGTAAAGCCACATATAATAGGAACAAAATGAGATATCGATCATATAAATCGAGGGATTCTTTTCGAATTTATTCACAATTAAGTGAATTCGGTAATTTTCACAAAATTTTAGTTTTTTGTTTGCTATACATACAATTGAGTAGTTAATGTTCTGCTTTCGATTGATTGAATTTTGAAAACATTTTCTCTATGCTATGTACAAATTTTCACATGTATATTGCTTTTCAATCGGCTCAATAGTTTCGGAGTTATAATAACAAATTGAAGCAATAAATATAATTTTTACGTGAAAATATAATTTTTTTTTGTTTTAAAAAAATCATGAAAAATCGAAAATGACAGAAATTGTTCAGATTTATGACTTCATCGCAAAGCCACATATAATAGGAACAGAATGAGATACTGATTATAAAAATCGAGAGATTCTTTTCGAATTTATTCACAATTAAGTGAATTCGCTCATTTTCACAAAATTTTAGTTTTTTGTTAGCTATACATACAATTGAGTAGTTAATGTTCTGCTTTCGATTGATTGAATTTTGAAAACATTTTCCCTATGCTATGCACAAATTTTCACATATATATTGCTTTTCAATCGGCTCAATAGTTTCGGAGTTATAATAACAAATTGAAGCAATAAATATTATTTTTACATGAAAATATAAATTTTTTTTTTTACAAAAATCATGAAAAATCGAAAAGGACAGAAAATTTTCAGATTTATGACCTTATCGCAAAGCCACATGAAATAGAAACAAAATGAGATATTGATCATAAAAATCGAGGGATTCTTTTCGAATTTATTCACAATTAAGTGAATTCGCTCATTTTCACAAAATTTTAGTTTATTGTTTGCTATACATACAATTGAGTAGTTAATGTTCTTCTTTCGATTGACTGAATTTTGAAAACATTTTCCCTATGCTATGTACAAATTTTCACATATATAGTGCGTTTCAATCGCCTCAATAGTTTCGGAGTTATAATAACAAATTAAAGCAATAAATATAATTTTTACGTGAAAATATATATTTTTTTTTTTAAAAAAATCATGAAAAATCGAAAACGACAGAAATTGTTCAGATTTATGACTTTATCGCAAAGCCACATGTAATGGGAACAAAATGATATATTGATCATAAAAATCGACAGATTCTTTTCGAATTTATTCACAATTAAGTGAATTCGCTCATTTTCACAAAATTTTAGTTTTTTGTTTGCTATACATACAATTGAGTAGTAAATGTTTTTCTTTCGATTGATTGAATTTTGAAAACATTTTCCCTATGCTATGTACAAATTTTCACATATATATTGCGTTTCAATCGGCTCAATAGTTTCAGAGTTATAATAACAAATTGAAGAAATAAATATAATTTTTACGTAAAAATATAAATTTTTTTTGTTTTAAAAAAATCATGAAAAATCGAAAACGACAGAAATTTTTTAGATTTATAGCTTTATCCCAAAGCCACATGTAATAGAAACAAAATGAGATATCGATCATATAAATCGAGGGATTTTTTTCGTATGTATTCACATTTAAGTGAATTCGCTCATTTTCACAAAATTTAATTTTCCAATTTGAATTTCTTCCCTATTTTGGAAGATTGAAGCTTTTGTGTTGCTTAAAAGCTCTCATTCTGTTTTCTAACTGAAACATCAGTTTATTTAGAGATATTTTGTATGAAAAACAATTAATTTATTTCAATCTTTATTTATGATCTAAAGTTTTCAAAGTTTTCTGGTTTTCACATTCGTTTATTACCGAATTATCTTCAGTATAAAGAATTATTCAACAAAATTACATTTAGCATGCAATCATTTTAGTTAAGTAATTATTTTGTTGTTTTTTTATAAATTTTTGTTAAGTATTTATTATTTGTTTGTTTGTTTTTATTTATATTTTTAACAATAATCGGAAGTGGCTGTAAATAAATGATAAATTTCATTTTGAATTGCAACTCAAACTTGTGTAATTTAGTAAATAATGTTTTTTAGTCATTCGAAAGAATATAAAACATTATTTTTTTTTTATTTATTTATAGCTACTTAGTATATACTTCAAACAATTGTCTTTTATGTATGAATCATAAAATGTTTTGTGCCAACAAAAATGTAAATGTGTTAATCAAGTTTTGTTAGAGAGCAGTTAAAATGTTTAAATAAATGACTTAGAACTTTGATATGATTTAATTTAGTTTTTTTTTATTCTTATTAAGCTGTTATTTATTTGTTTTGTTATAGATATGATTTGATTATTTAGTAAAGTGTTATTTTGTCATATTAATGTTTATTATTGCGATGTTAAAGTATGTGTTTTGTTTAATGGACAAATTACTGTTGTCAATTTAACAAAGATTTTATTTGTTTGTTAGATTTAATACAGCTTTGCGTCATGGGGAGATTGTATGGGAAATAAATTTGTCATCTCAAGTAAATATAAAACAGTAAGGCAGGCTGGTTATCTTATCTTAATATTAAATATTATTTGCCAAAGTTTCTCAAGTATCTAGAGAGTTGTTAATAAAATGACAAGTAATAATTGGTTTGTTTTTTAAAAAAGGAAAGTCTGTTTATATTTATATTAAAAAGTCCTTAAGGCCATTCATATTGACAAATCTATTAAATTTTACTTATTTAGAAGCTTCCAAAAGTTCCAAAAATCACAGAGAGTCTAACAAGTATGAATTTAACCCTTACCAGGCCAACACTATACTGAACTGACAGTACAGAACAGTCTCCTACCCCCCCCCCCCACAGATCTTATCACATAACTAGATATGTGTCCTAGGGTTGGGGCTTGTAAATCAATTCGTTTGAAGTTCTTCTTCTATTAGACATGCGATTTCGTTTAATTTAACAACATTTAATTATTTTCCATCCAACTACTAATGATTCCTTTTGAATTATTTATTTTATACAATTATTTGTTCGACTCTTACTAAATTTTGAACCTTTAGGTCAACGCCATGTTAAAGGGGCATTTCCCTTTCATATAAAGTAGTAGAATGACTCCTACCCCCAAAGAACTAGTCACATTACTAGTCCTGTTTCCCAAAGCTTTTTATATGGCAACTAGCGGCTTTTATTCTTTGTATGTAAATCATTGCGTTTGAAGTTTTTCTTTTATTTGTTTAATTGTTATGGCATGTAATTATTTTCCATCAGACTATTAATAGCGATTCCTTTCAAATCAATTATTTTATACGATTATTTGTTCAACGCTAATTAAATTTAGAACTTTTTTTTTTTTTGGTTTTTTTGCTGTTAAATAATGATGATGATAAAAACAACCTTTGTTTTTGGCCATTTAGAAAAATGTTGTAATATATTTACTTATTTGATTCTGTTCATTGTTTTTTGAAATTGTATAAATACAAACCGAATAAAAAAAAAAAAAACTAATTAATATTTCACGCACATATCAACAATAACAATAATAAAAACAATGAAATTTACAACAACAACAACAAAAAAGCCAAATTACAATAGTTTAATTTTGTGGTCAACCAATGATTTAACAACAACAACAAAAAAATTACAAATACGAGCAAGTGTTTATACGAATATTTAAATGTTTTGTGTTTTAAAACTAGCTTTCAATAATTGTTCTAAGTATTAACCCCTTAAATGTAATAGATAATATGTGTAAGCTTTTTAAGTTATCTGACCATTTAAATTTAAAAACCATTTAAATATCCTTTAACCCTCTAATGCTAATTTCTAAAAAATGGCTAAAAACATTGGTAATAATTTTTTTATGGTAAATTTGGCCATGTGATTTCAAAGCAACATTTAAAAGTTTGTACAATCAATAGTTTACCTGCCAGGTGGAAAAACCTATAAGAGTGCCTTAAGGCACCCTTGTGCCTTTAGAGATTGAAACATAGTCGGATTTTAGTTAGTAAAGTTTGTAAATTTTTATTGAAAACTCAAATCAGATAACTTGAAACGTTATAAAACTGAAATCTATATCTCAAAACTGAAAGTTTAACCAACCACAACTTAACCAAAGTTTAACCGTTCCCTCTTCAATCAGCATTTCAAAGGTTTAATTTCTATATTAGGTTTATGGATGTTGCCATTTTTGGCTTTTAAGCTATTTTAAGTTTAACTAAGCACAGTTTAAATTATTCTTCCTATGGTCTCTTAAATAAACACTGTTAAAAACCCTATAAATATTATAGCTTTATCAAATATATACTGTTAAACTGAACACTCTCTATTAAAACTGAAAGTTTAACCAACCACATTTCACCTAAATTTTAAGCACTCCCTATCAATGGTTTAATTTAAATTTTGAGTCAATATTCAAAGCTCTTTTGGCTTACAAACTATTCTATGATTAACCAATCAGAGTTTAAAAAATCCCTTTATTAAACTCTTCACTACACCTCTTAATGGTTTAATTTAAATTTTAGGTTTATGGTTGTTGCCTCTATTTTAAAATTTTATTCTAAAAAACGTTTGTTCACTCGACCAGCCTTAAAATTTTATGTAAAAAATTGCAAATCAAAGCAAAGAAAACCATACAACATATTGCTATATGAGGGAACAACAGAGGCAGCAAAAATTAGTCCGTAATGCCCAAAAGTGCCTGAAGGCACTCATCAATTAATCACGTCTCTAAAGAGTAGCTTACCCTTTTTTACATAAATCTTGACTCCAATATATAAAATATAAGTATACTTTATAAAGAAAAAAATATGATTGCAATCGGAAAGCTTTAAAACACTTTAATCAACGTTTGATGACACAACATGAGCTTTGTTTGTAAAAAGTGCAGTAACTAAGAAAGAAGAGAGCTTTAAAGGCCTTTCAAGGCTTATTAAAATATTTAAGTACATTTTTCAGAAACTGTTAGAAGAGTTTTTGATATGAAAAATCAGTTATATTTGCATTTATTGGAATTTATGCGATGAGTGCCTTGAGGCATGCTTAAGCTTTAGAGGGTTAAACCAAAAGGCTATAAAAATTATTTTGAAGAAAAACATATTGCAAACGATTTTTTTTTTTTGAAGCATATAACCAAATGGTTACAAACAAGTTGTTTGAGTTGCTTAAAGGGTTCGTAATCGGAAAAAATTTCTCAGGAATATTATTTTTAGAAATTTTCGACGATAATTAGTGGAGTTCACAATCTTGTGCAAATGGTCTTGCATCATTGTATATGCATTGTATTTTTTCTTTAAACTAACAAAATATACAGAAATACACCATTGCATGAATTTGCAATACAATTGCACAATATTGTGAATACCACTATTGTGTTTTATTGCCAATCGAGTGATTCGATTATATTTATAGATTTTAGCAATACTAGCAATAGAAAGTCAGAATTGCAGTTTAAATAACATAATTTTTATTACCGCATCTAAAATTGATCTTCCATAGACTGAATAATTTGATAAGCGATAAATTCAGTTATCCCAACTAAAACAATTTTCTCTGTGTGACAAAAATAGGAAATTTTTTATTTAAACAATAAAATGAACATTTCAAGTAGGTTGATAATTATAGAGATGCTTTACATTAAATCTTCTCAAGATATTCATAATGGTTTAAATTTGTTTATATGTTACTAGATTGACCCGGTGCGCTTCGCTACCCCTGTCGATGTAAAAATCGGTTCAGCAGTTTTGTAATTATTGTTTAAAAACTAAAGGTACCAATTTTACCCGTTTTTCACACTTTTTATCCCTTTCTGGTCCAAGTATTGAAAAAATTTATAGCCTATTGACGCTTCCAAGTAAGGATCTATCTATGTTCCAAATTTCAATAAAATCGGTTCAGCCGTTTAGGCGTGATGCTCAAACAAACAAACAAACAAACAAACAAACAAACAAACAAACAAACAAATAAACAAACAAACTTACAAAGACATTTATATATTTATTGACGCTTCCAAGTAAGGATCTATCTATGTTCCAAATTTCAATAAAATCGGTTCAGCCGTTTAGGCGTGATGCTCAAACAAACAAACAAACAAATAAACAAACAAACTTACAAAGACATTTATATATTTATATAGATATTCAGGTTTGAAAATATTCTCTTTCAAAACTAATATTTACTAAAATGCTCAATTTAAATAAAAGTATTTTGATCTATTATTTGTATTAAAAAACTACCTGGAATGAACAGATTTTTTTTTTAATATTTCAAGCAAGTTACAAGTTCATTTCTATTTCTCAATAATAATGAGTTAAATAAATGATGTTTACACTAGAATTTGGACATGTAAGACAGGGTAGGAAATGCCTTCCAATTTTATAATTGTCTAAATTGCTTTAGAATTCCATTCTATAAATTATTACAGATTAGTAATAATAACAAACTTTCATATTATGAAAAACTTTATAATTGTTTATGTTATTCTTAAGTAATACATTTTCTAGAACTTGAAGCCACAATAAATATTAATAAGTTCGAATAAAATTGAAAAAAAAAAATCAAAGTTTTTTTTATCTTATTAAACTCTGGTGAAAGTGTTTTTTTATTTATAACATATGCATTAAGTGCAAAATCTAAAGCTTTATTAATATCTCTTCTTATTAATAATAAATACTTAGTCGTTGTTTTAACCACCAATTAAGTACAAATATACATTAAATTTAAATCAATATAGAAATAAAACATTGTGTTTTTCCATGATGTCGTGTTTTATTTTAAAATGAAAAAGTTAATTGAAAAATCCTGACCCATTGTGCATATAAAGGTGATTTATTGAACACATTTAACTTTGATCAAATGACATAATAAAGAATTTCTATGATAAATGAATCATTTAAAAAGAATACAAAAAAAAAATAATATTAAGATTTCTTCCTTGAATGAATCATTGGACAAAAGAGTCAGAAACAAAAAGATAGAACGTGTTTGATAAAAATTGTAAAATGAATCACTTTTTTTTTGTATACATATATGAAACAGTTTCTTCTCGTCTCGACAAGAATTTATGTTTGTATATCCTTTTATAACTAAGTAAAATGTAAAGAATATATGTGAATCATTTAAAGTAATGATAAAGAAGTTGCACTTAGATATTTATATGTAAGGAATTCTGCTAAGTAATAACTACATATTAAACATTTTATGCTGGAAATGTAAGGCAATTTCAATGAATTTCTTTATTAAGGTTTAAATACAAGACTGTGTTAGTTAGCTTAGATTTAACCAAAGTTGAAAACAATTACCCTTCTTTCAGCTAGATTATCCCAGATTTGTTACGGACACTGACAGCTTTCCAATGTTAGTTTTTGTGTAAAAAATAAAGAGAATGTGCTATATTTAGCTTATATCTCAATTTAATTTAAGTTTAATATATTACCTGCTTACCACCATTATTATAATGTATAACTATGTTTTAACCTAAAGTTATACTGAGAGTTTTCATGCAAAAATGATTTTAACCGACAGTGTAACCATAAGTTAACATATAACCAGACATCGTGATAATGAGGGTTAGTTCATTATTTGTACTTTTAAATATTTGTTTAACCTTTTAATATATAAATAAGTTTTTTAGCCAATATTTGAACCTTTTTCGACTATAAAATATTATAAGTTTATCTAAGAAGAGCTTATATATATCCCCCATATGAACTCTAAATTAAACTCAATTAAAAACGCTACAAACAGTATAATGTAAAACTGAACACTCAACCACACCTGAGAGTTTAACCAACAACAACTAAACTAAAGTTTAACCGCGCCCGCACCCTCTTCAATTAGTCTCTCAAAGGTTTAATTTTTATATTAGGTATTATTAGGCCATTTTTGACTTCTAAGCTATTCTAAGTTTAACTAAGCACATTTTAAATTATCCTTCCTAGAGTCCATTAAACGCAGTTAAAATCCCCACAAATATTATAGCTTTATCAAATATATAATGTAAAACTGAACACTCTCTATTAAAACTGAAAGTTCAACAAAGGTTTAATTTCAATTTTGAGTCAATATTTAAAGCATTTTTGGCTTATAAACTCTTCTAAGTTTAACAAAACAAACTTTAAATATTTCCCTTATTAAACTCAATTTAAAAATTCTACAAATTAGCTAAATATATAATGTAAAACTGAATACTCTATTTTAAAACTGAAAGTTTAACCAACCACAACTTAACTAAAGTTTAACCGTTCCCTCTTCAATCAGCATCTCAAAGGTTTAATTTCTATATTAGGTTTATGGTTGTTGCCATTTTTGGCTTATAAGCTATTCTAAGTTTAACTAAGCACAGTTTAAATTATTCTTCCTATGGACTCTTAAATATACACTGTTAAAAAACCCTATAAATATTATAGCTTTATCAGATATATAATGTAAAACTGGACACTCTCTATTAAAACAGAAAGTTTAAACCCTCTGAATGGTTTAATTTAAATTTTGAGTCAATATTCAAAGCTTTTTTGGCTTACAAACTATTCTATGATTAACCAATCAGAGTTTAGATAATCCCCTTATTAAACTCTTCACTTCACCTCTTAAAGGTTTAATTTAAATTTTAGGTTTATGGTTGTTGCCTCTATTTTAAAATTTTATTCTAACAAACGCTTGTTCACTCGACCAGACATTTCTTAAAATTTTATATAAAAAATTGCAAATCAAAGCAAAGATAACTAAACAACATTTTACTATATGAGGGAACAACAGAGGCAGCAAAAATTAGTCCGTAATTCCCAAGAGTGCCTGAAGGCACTCATCAATTAATCACGTCTCTAAAGAGTAGCTTACCTGTTTTTACATAAATCTTGACTCCAATATATAAAAAAAAAGTATACTTTTTAAGGAAAACAAGTGAGAGAGCTATATTCGGCTGTGCCGAATCTTATATACCCTTCACCAAATTATACTTAAAAATTAAATTTAAAAAATTCTTATTTTTTAAAAAAAAAAAATTTCGAAATTTTTTTTTAAAAGTTTTTTCCTTATACTTAAAAATTAAATTTAAAAAATTCGTTTTTTAATTTAAAAATTTATTTTTTTTAATTTATTAGTGAAAAAAGAGTTTTTTGTGAAAAAAAATTCGGGTTAAAAAATATTTTTCGTGATTTTGACCCATTGTAGATCCAACTGACTATAGCCTTATATACATCGTTGCAATCGACTTTGAAATATCTATCATTAGATATCCATATTGTCTATATTTATGACTTAGTAATCGAGATATAGATCAAAAATAGGCAACAAAAGTAGAGGTTGTTTCGGATTTTTGCTCATATCTCCGTTATTTATGGACGGATTTTGCTGATTTTAAATAGCAAACTTCTCGAAAGCATCTCTGACAGAATTATTGAAGATTTGGATCCCGAAGATAACTGGGGCCTTCAGAAAATTGATTTCAACAGACAGACAGACGGACATGGCTAAATCGACTCCGCTATCTATAAGGATCCACAATATATATACTTTATAGGGTCGGAAAATTATATTCTGGAAATTACAAACGGAATGACAAATTTATATATACCCTTCTCACAAAGGTGAAGGGTATAAAAATATGATTGCAATCGGTAAACTTTAAAACACTTTAATCAACGTTTGATAACACAACATGAACTTTGTTTGTAAAAAGTGTAGTAAATAAGAAAGAAGAGAGCTTTTTAGACCTTTCAAGGCTTATTAAAATATGTTTAGAAACTGTTACAAGAGTTTTTGATATGAAAAATCAGTTATATTTGCATTTATTGACATTTTTGCAATGAGTGCCTTGAGGCATGCTTAAGCATTAGGGGGTTAAACCAAAAGGCTATAAAAATTATTTTGAAGAAACATATTGCAAAAATGAAATGAAAAATCAGTTATATTTGCATTTGTTGACATTTTTGCGATGAGTGCCTTGAGGCATGCTTAAGCTTTAGAGGGTTAAACCAAAAGGCTATTAAAATCATTTTGAAGAAAAACATATTTCAAACGAATTTTCTTGAAGCATATAACGAAATGGTTACAAACAAGTTGCTTGAGTAGCTAAAAAGGTTCGTAATCAGAAAAAATTTCCCAGGAATATTTTTTAGAAATTTTCGGAATCATTAGCGGAGTTCATAATTTTGTGGAAATGGTCTTACATCATTGTATATGCATTGTATTTTTTCTTTACACTAACAAAATATACAGAAATACACCATTGCATGAATTTGCAATACAATTGCACAATATTGTGAATACCACTATTGTGTTTTATTGCCAATCGAGTGATTCGATTATATTTATAGATTTTTGCAATACTAGCAATAGAAAGTCAGAATTGCAGTTTAAATAACATAATTTTTATTACCGCATCTAAAATTGATCTTCCATAGACTGAATAATTTGATAAGCGATAAATTCAGTTATCCCAACTAAAACAATTTTCTCTGTGTGACAAAAACAGAAAAATTTTTATTTTAAACAATAAAATGAACATTTCAAGTAGGTTGATAATTATAGAGATGCTTTACATTAAATCTTCTCAAGATATTCATAATGGTTTAAATTTGTTTATATGTTACTAGATTGACCCGGTGCGCTTCGCTACCCCTGTCGATGTAAAAATCGGTTCAGCAGTTTTGTAATTATTGTTTAAAAACTAAAGGTACCAATTTTACCCGTTTTTCACACTTTTTATCCCTTTCTGGTCCAAGTATTGAAAAAATTTATAGCCTATTGACGCTTCCAAGTAAGGATCTATCTATGTTCCAAATTTCAATAAAATCGGTTCAGCCGTTTAGGCGTGATGCTCAAACAAACAAACAAACAAACAAACAAATAAACAAACAAACTTACAAAGACATTTATATATTTATTGACGCTTCCAAGTAAGGATCTATCTATGTTCCAAATTTCAATAAAATCGGTTCAGCCGTTTAGGCGTGATGCTCAAACAAACAAACAAACAAACAAACAAACAAATAAACAAACAAACTTACAAAGACATTTATATATTTATATAGATATTCAGGTTTGAAAATATTCTCTTTCAAAACTAATATTTACTAAAATGCTCAATTTAAATAAAAGTATTTTGATCTATTATTTGTATTAAAAAACTACCTGGAATGAACAGATTTTTTTTTTAATATTTCAAGCAAGTTACAAGTTCATTTCTATTTCTCAATAATAATGAGTTAAATAAATGATGTTTACACTAGAATTTGGACATGTAAGACAGGGTAGGAAATGCCTTCCAATTTTATAATTGTCTAAATTGCTTTAGAATTCCATTCTATAAATTATTACAGATTAGTAATAATAACAAACTTTCATATTATGAAAAACTTTATAATTGTTTATGTTATTCTTAAGTAATACATTTTCTAGAACTTGAAGCCACAATAAATATTAATAAGTTCGAATAAAATTGAAAAAAAAAAATCAAATTTTTTTTTATCTTATTAAACTCTGGTGAAAGTGTTTTTTTATTTATAACATATGCATTAAGTGCAAAATCTAAAGCTTTATTAATATCTCTTCTTATTAATAATAAATACTTAGTCGTTGTTTTAACCACCAATTAAGTACAAATATACATTAAATTTAAATCAATATAGAAATAAAACATTGTGTTTTTCCATGATGTCGTGTTTTATTTTAAAATGAAAAAGTTAATTGAAAAATCCTGACCCATTGTGCATATAAAGGTGATTTATTGAACACATTTAACTTTGATCAAATGACATAATAAAGAATTTCTATGATAAATGAATCATTTAAAAAGAATACAAAAAAAAAATAATATTAAGATTTCTTCCTTGAATGAATCATTGGACAAAAGAGTCAGAAACAAAAAGATAGAACGTGTTTGATAAAATTGTAAAATGAATCACTTTTTTTGTTATACATATATGAAACAGTTTCTTCTCGTCTCGACAAGAATTTATGTTTTTTTATATCCTTTTATAACTAAATGTAAAATGTAAAGCATATATGTGAATCATTTAAAGTAATGAAAAAGTAGTTGCACTTAAATATTTATATGTAAGGAATGCTGCTAAGTAATAACTACATATTAAACATTTTATGCTGCAAATGTAAGACATTTTTAATGAATTACCTTATTAAGATTTAAATTCAAGACTGTGTTAGTTAGCTTAGATTTAACCAAGGTTAAAAACTATTACCCTTCTTTCAGCTAGATTATACCAGATTTGTTACGGACACTGACAGCTTTCCAATGTTAGTTATTGTGTAAAAATATAGAGAGAAACTGCTATATTTAGTTTATATCTCAATTTAAGTTAAGTAAAAATGATTTTAACCGACAGTATAACCATATCGCACTAGTTCCTCTAAAGGGAGTCAACTCAAAATTTTTCAATTTTCACTTTTTGCAAGAAATCGATATACAGTGGTCATATCTACCCATTTTAAAAATCTTACATCATTTTCTCTACTCTTTCGCCAAAAAATATAGCTGTATCCGTTTTCTACTTTCATTGTAATGTATTAAAAAAATACAGTTTTTTGACTCTACTGAAAATTTTTAAATTTTGAGTTAACTCTCTTTAGAGGAACCAGTGCGATATGTTAACATATAACCAGTGACATCGTGATAATGAGGGTTAGTTCATTATTTGTAATTTTTAATATTTGTTTAACCTTTTAATATATAAATAAGTTTTTTAGCCAACCTTTTCGATTATAAAATATTCTAAGTTTAACTAAGAAGGGCTTATATATATCCCCCAAATGAACTCTAAATTAAACTCAATTAAAAACGCTACAAACAGTATAATGTGAAACTGAACACTCATCCAAACCTGAGAGTTTAACCAACCACAACTTAACTAAAGTTTAACCGCGCCCGCGCCCTCTTCAATTAGTCTCTCAAAGGTTTAATTCCTATATTAGGTATTATTAGGTCATTTTTGGCTTATAAGCTATTCTAAGTTTAACTAACCACATTTTAAATTATCCTTCCTAGAGTCCATTAAACGCAGTTAAAATCCCCACAAATATTATAGCTTTATCAAATATATAATGTAAAACTGAACACTCTCTATTAAAACTGAAAGTTCAACAAAGGTTTAATTTCAATTTTGAGTCAATATTTAAAGCATTTTTGGCTTATAAACTCTTCTAAGTTTAACAAAACAAACTTTAAATATTTCCCTTATTAAACTCAGTTTAAAAATTCTATAAATTAGTAAAATATATAATGTAAAACTGAATTCTCTATCTTAAAACTGAAAGTTTAACCAACCACAACTTAAATAAAGTTTAACCGTGCCCACGCCCTCTTCAATTAGACTCTCAAAGGTTTAATTCCTATATTAGGTATAATTAGGCCATTTTTGGCTTATAAGCTATTCTAAGTTTAACTAACCACAGTTTAAATGATCCTTCCTAGAGTCCATTAAACGCAGTTAAAATCCCCACAAATATTATAGCTTTATCAAATATATAATGTAAAACGGAACACTCTCTATTAAAACTGAAAGTTCAACAAAGGTTTAATTTCAATTTTGAGTCAATATTTCAAACATTTTTGGCTTATAAACTCTTCTAAACTTAACAAAGCAAACTTTTAATATTTCCCTTATTAAACTCAGTTTAAAAATTATACAAATTAGTCAAATATATAATGTAAAACTGAATATTCTATCTTAAAACTGAAAGTTTAACCAACCACAACTTAACTAAAGTTTAAACGTTCCCTCTTCAATCAGCATCTCAAAGGTTTAATTTCTATATTAGGTTTATGGTTGTTGCCATTTTTGACTTATAAGTTATTCTAAGTTTAACTAAGCACAGTTTAAATTATTCTTCCTATGGACTCTAAATTAAACACAGTTAAAATCCCCACAAATATTATAGCTTTATCAAATATATAATTTAAAACTGAACACTCTCTATTAAAACTGATAGTTCAACAAAAGTATAATTTCAATTTTGAGTCAATATTCAAAACATTTTTGGCTTATAAACTCTTCTAAATTAAACAAAGCAAACTTTTAATATTTCCCTTTTAAACTCAGTTTAAAAATTCTATAAATTAGTGAAATATATAATGTAAAACTGAATTCTCTATCTTAAAACTGAAAGTTTAACCAACCACAACTTAACTAAAGTTTAACCACACCATCAGCATCTCAAAGGTTACTTTCTTTATTAGGTTTATGGTGTTGCCATTTTTGGCTTATAAGCTGTTATAAGTTTACAGTATAAATTATTCTTCGTATGGACTCTAAATTAAACACAGTTAAAAAACCCTATAAATATTATGGCTTTATCAAATATATAATGTTAAACTGAACACTCTCTATTAAAACTGAAAGTTTAAACCCTCTGAATGGTTTAATTTAAATTTTGAGTCAATATTTAAAGCATTTTTGGCTTACAAACTATTTTATGATTAACCAATCAGAGTTTAGATAATCTCCTTATTAAACACTTCACTTCACCTCTTAAAGGTTTAATTTCTATATTAGGTTTATGGTTGTTGCCATTTTTGGCTTATAAGCTATTCTAAGTTTAACTAAGCACAGTTTAAATCCTTCCTATAGACTCTAAATTAAACACAGTTAAACAAACCTATAAATATTATAGCTTTATCAAATATATAATGTTAAACTGAACACTCTCTATTAAAACTGAAAGTTTAACCAACCACAGTTCAACTATAATTTAACCACTGCATCTCAAATGTTTAATTTAAATTTAAAGTCAATATTTAAAGCATTTTTTTTTTTTAATATTTAAAGCATTTTTGGCTTACAAGCTGTTCTAAGTTTAACCAATCTGAGTTTAAATATTACCTTTATTAAACTCTTCACCTCTTACAGCCATTATTACAACTTGCCTTTATATTCGTAATAAGTAGTAAAAGGTAACTTTAAGTAATAGAAAAAGGTAGCTTTAAAGTTATCTTCTACTATTGCAAACATAAAGGCTAGTTGTAATAATGGCCCTTAAAGGTTTAATTTCAATTTTAGGTTTATGGTTGTTGCCTCTATTTTAAAATTTTATTCTAACAAATGATCACAAAATTACGCACAATGTCAAATTGCAATTTATTTTTGTTTTGCACACAGTGGCCAGAAGAGTTGGGTGTAGTATTACTTCATAAGGTTTTGTATTTTTTTCTCTGGAATACAAACAATAAATTGCTGCTTTAAAACGTATGCTAAGCGTGTAACTAACGATCGTAATTGTTATTGTTATTAAGAAAAAGCCAATGCTGTCAATTTCAAATATATGTACATATATTGAGTTTTGCAGCCAGTTAGAATTGCAATAACATTGATTTTATTGTTACAACAATTAAGCTTTGGGGGTCTTTGGCAAATTGACAGTTTTGTGCTTAAGATGTTCGTTCGACTGAATATGTATGTACATACAAACACATATTAGCCTGGGAAAGTGTCTGGTGGCGGGTTGAGACGAATTTGAAAATGCCTTACCGTTAAAGAAAAAAAAAAAAACTTAGCAGTACAAAGTACATCAGTCATAACTGATAATTTGTTTCATGTTACATGTGCACATGTAGCCAAGATATGTTAGAATATTTTAGGAAGGTCTTAATATGAACACTTTTATTAGTACCCTACATCATGAGTGGTTTGTCATTCCATTTGTTATTTCTATGGAATTCATTTGCGAACCTATAATGTATATATACTTATTCAGGGTCCTTAAAGATGGCAGGGTCTATTTAGTGTTAACCGAATCCCCCTGGTAAATGTTGTATAAATAAAGGAACTTTTGAAAGCTTTCAGATACTGCAAAGAAGCAAAACCACTCTAATCTGTCACAAATACTTTTTGAATTGTCTGTGTTTAAAGAATCATCCTAATCGGATCTGAAATTTATATATCCAAAGCTTTTAGTGATTAGTTTGGTTTGAACTTAAAAAGAGCTTTTGACATAAATTCCATTAAAGCTTTAAATTTTGGGCAGAAAAAATATCTGTTACTTAAATTAAACCCAGCTTTTGAGTTTTCTTTTAAAATGCTTTGCTTTAAAGTTCATCAAAAGCTTAAAGTTTCATCAAAAGCTTAAATTATTATTTTCATACTTTGTACATTTTAATTGAACTGCAGCAAAAAGTATTCAATAAACTTAAAAAAAAGCTTTTCTTTAAAGCTCATATATTTGAAACATTTCTTCCAAGCTTTCTTAAGCTTTAATTATCCCATTTTCAATAGCATTAGCCCATTGTAACAAACTCTTCATTGAACTTAAACTACTAAAGCACTTACAAAGCATTATTCAAAAGGGAGTAGCTAGACAGTTATAAAATTCTAGACACTGTCTAGAGGAAAGTAATTTGTTTAGACAAAAAAAGTAATCATCAACAATCATTGATACTTATTACGAAATTTAGATTTTTTTTTTTCATGCTACATAAAATAAACTAGTGTTTTAAATAAAATAATAAAAAACGAATACATTGAAATATAGCGTATGTCTGTCTGTATGTATGTATGTATGTATGTAGTTCAAAAAACGTTTATAGAATATTTGATGAATGTACTACTACTGGGGAGCAAACTGGTTTATTTAAATTGTACACTTTAATATACAATTTCGTTTATTTTTTTTTTTTTTTGCTTTTTGTTGCTAAAATTTCCATCAAGGTTTATTTCCGCTTTATGAACGTGTTAATCGATTTTTCAGTAAAAATGTAAAATTTGCCTGTTAAATAATATTTGTTGTTTTTACACTTTAATAAATATGAAAAATTATTTAAAAACATTTTCAAGCCGACATAAAACAATAAATAACTGTCATTTTTAATAAATAAAACTAAATATAAATTTAAAATAAATAATAAACTATATTTAAAATGATTTAGCAGCTAAGATTTAAAATAAAACTAAATAAAATTTCAATTTTAATATAGCTTCAATCCTTACAAAAACAAACCTTTAACAATAAGAAAGTTTATTTATTTACGTTGCCCTGGTTGATAAAACTTCTTGCATATTAAATTTCATTTTTGCCCTAGAAATTTACTTGTTTAAACACTAACAAAAAATATGTCAACTGTCAAATATTTGTCAAATAACTAAAATATGTATAAAAAATGGCGTCATATAAATGAATAATTGCCACCTGCTTAATGTTTTTTTCCTTAATTTTTTATTGTTTCTTGTTTTTGACCAACCAAAAAACCACAAATACAAGTCAAGGAAATTATAGTTTCTTTTATACTTATTCATCTTAACTCCTTACCGTTTCATGCCCAAATATGTAGATGAGTAATGACGTCTCTCTCTCTCTCTGTGTGTATGTGTGTGTATATTCGAATATGTGCTTTTGCTTTTTTTTTGGGATTTATTATTAATTTCCATATTGAATTACGTTGAGGAAGTTTTCATAAATGGCGTGACTCACGCACTCTTTTTTAATCTTAACAATAATTTGTTATAATTTTTATTTTATTTTTTTTTATCAAGAAAAATCAATAGATTGAACCTTAAGTTCAAGTAAGTACCAACGCACTGAAATATGGCTTAAATGTCATTTTAAAAATAAGTCTCAATGATTTTCTTAACAGTAAAAGATATTATTGAATTTCTTCAAATTACTCAAAAAAAAAAATGTTCTTTAGTTGCTGAAACCATAGATAAATACACATAGATCGGAAACTCTCCTGTCAAAGACCTAACTCAGTTGTCAAAAACCAAAGTGGTGAGATTGTATTAGTAGAAACAAATTATGTGAAAACATAAACAACACAAGTATGTGTGATTATTTTTATTTTTTTTTTTAAATTTTTTTTTTTCAAAATTTTTTTTTTCAAAATTTTTTTTTTAACTTATTAGTGAAAAAAATTTATGACAAAAGAAAGTTTTTTGTGAAAAAAAATTCGGGTTAAAAAATATTTTTCCCGATTTTGACCCATTGTAGGTCCAACTTACTATTATAGCCTTATATACATCGTTGCAATAGACTTCGAAATATCTATCATTAGATATCCATATTGTCTATATTTATGACTTAGTAATCGAGATATAGATTAAAAAAATAGGCCAAAAATAGAGGTTGTCTCTGATTTTTGCTCATATCTCCGTTATTTATGGACGGATTTTGCTGATTTTAAATAGCAAACTTTTCGAAAGCATGTCTGACAGAATTATTGAAGATTTGGAGCCCGAAGATATCTGGGGTCTTCAGAAAATTGATTTCAACAGACAGACAGACGGACATTGCTTAATCGACTCCGCTATCTATAAGGATTCAGAATATATATACTTTATAGGGCCTGCAAATTATATTGCGGAAATTACAAACGGAATGACAAATTTATATATACCCTTCTCACGAAGGTGAAGGGTATAACAAGCTTATGCATACAAAGCTTTCTTGCTAAAGCTTTCCACAAACTAGATAGAATACAAATAATGAATAAAGTAATATTTAAATATGCAAAAAAGCATTAAAACTATATACATTATTATATTCAAGAAATGTTGAAGTAGACTTGTATAAATATATGTTTTGATAATGGTTAAACATAAAAAAGTTTATATACATATACCAAATAAGAAAATAAAGCTTTTGCCAGCTTTTATGGACAATTGCTGTATTAAAGGTTTTTTGAAAAAAAAATTGAGTTTAAATATTTAAAACGAAAAGCAAAAAGCTTTTTATAAGAAATATTTTTAGCTAGTTGGAAAATCATTTTAATTAAAAATATTGTTTTACATATTTTATTGTATGTTGCAATATAAAAAGATTTTTGCAAAGAAATATATTCCTATAGGTATTATAACAAATGCCATGATAATGCAAATTTTTTTTACTCAAAAAACCTTTTTCTAAACAGCTTTTGTTATTCTCGTATATGTATCATACTAATTGCCAAAGTCAGGTAACGTTTACACAAAAGCTTGTTTCAAGCTTTTTTGGAAATTTAAAGAAATAATTAAGATGTCTTTGAATTCGTTTTGTACTTAATAAGCTTTCAGTTTAAATTGTTTTTCAAGCTTTTTTTATTAAAATTAAAAGATATTAGTTTAGTTTTAAATATTCTACATATTAAGCTTTTGATTTAAAATTGATTTAAGCATTTTCTAGAGAAATGTTAAAAAATATATTTAAAAGCTTAAATATTATTAAAATTTACAAAGTTTGATTTTTAAAGATTTCAAACTTTAAATATTAAGGGTCCTCATGTAAACGCTTAAATGCCTCGCAAACTGTGCAATCTGTGCATTTTTACACTCTCGCAAATGAACTGTCAAAAAATGTATGGAAATTCGTTTGCACAACTCCGATAAGTTTGCGCGACAATTTAGACTCGCAAACTTAAATTTATTGTGCATTTGAATATCAGCTGCTTTTGTTTACTTTTATTTATGAAAAATAAAAATCAAATAAAATATAAATATTTTGGGCATCTGAAAATTGTGTAACTTTGGAACAGAATGATTGGATTGAATGGCAATGTATATGGAAACATTCACCAAGAGCTAGAACATATACAAAATCTTCCAAACTATGTATATCATCGTTTGTTCCAAAGATTTAACTTTCATTCAACATTTTTAGAATTTAAATTTATACAATTTGAAAAACTTATTTTTTACAACTTTTGTTGAATTTATTTTTATTTGACATTTTTAACAAATATAAACTTTCTGTGTAAACTTGCACAAAATTGAAAAGGTGGGTTCATGAAACACGTCGCGCAAATTTGCACATTTGCACAAATGGGAAACTTAAGCGTTTAAATGAGTACCCTTATTATAATGCGAAAATATATAAAATACCGAGTTATAACATTTGAATAAAAGCTTTCTTATTAAAAAAAAGCTCTAATTCTCCTTAGCTAACAAAAACTTATTTTATAACTTAAATGTGCACAAAATATACCCCATTCATTAACATATTCCCAATTACTTCGCATTTCCTATTACTACTTATTTGTAAGCTTATATACATAAGTATAAAAAAAATCCTCTTAAGAATTGTTAAGTTGTTGGTAAAAGATTCCAATCTAGCAAAGCAAACCAACAACTTGTTACCATTAATATTTATGGCTAAAATTACCATCTAAATACTATAACAAACAAGATGTAAGAAAAACTAACGCCCAAAATAAATAAAATCACTATGATTATATTGACGAACGAAATTAATGTGTGCCACATGCCCCCCAAAAGGCAAATGAACTTTACTAAAATGAATGAATATTTCACCTCAAAGACATGATATTTACTGTATACACTAAGGAAAAGTATGCAGAAAAACTATATTTTTTTTAATATCCCTTTAAACTTAAATGCCATGTCAAGCCAGGCAGGCTATTCATGCGTTCTATTTTCTTTTTTTTTTTTGTTTTGGTTTTTATTTTATTATTTAGGGTAAAACCTTAACTTTCAAAGCTTTATTTTTATTTAGCATGTAAAAGTTATTTAAACAAATACCGGAATTCTTGAGTACTTAGTTCTTTTACGTTTCAAACTGACTGTTGCATATGACTGGCTTTAAAGCCGCAACTGGCAAATTGACGTTTGTATGTTGGCTACACACACACACAGAGAGAATCACAAGCCAACATCATTGCAACTCCCAGTGTGTTTGAAATTTCCGGCTAAATAAACGCGTAAGGATATAAATTATATTGTAAAATGGCACGAATGGAGCTTAAGCGCCACAAGGAGCAAGAGGAAAGTAAAATTAAATAAAATATAGAAGAAAATAAATTACACTGAAATATGTACATAGGTACATACACCAACATAAAATAAATTTAGGTCGTTTAGTGTGGGTCAATGACTTAAGTGGAGTGCCAGCAACTGAAACAGAGGGTGTTGAAACTTTACCCACTGTAGGTTAAATAAAAATTTATGTATGTATGTGTATGCGTACATCTAAAAGAAAATAAGGTTAACTAGTGGTTAATTGAATAAGAAACTTTGTTGTATTTCTTTCATTTCAACTCATTATTTATTTAATAAAACGAAATTAGTAAATTATATTTATTATTATTTAATTTGCCGTCATAACATTAAGGGTATTCACAGTAAGCTAGGCATTTTCTTTTCCTATTAAAGTTGTATATCTGTGTTGCAGCTTACATACATACATATTTCTACCATATAATAGCCTATGTTTTTGCCTCTTTCTTCAACCTGTTTGGTATTTTCTTTATAATTTTCTGTGTCATATTTACGTATACGAGCACTGTGGCTATGGGTAATAAAAACAACAGCATAAAACATGTTTCAACATGTTGCATATTTTGTTAATTACGTCATTGATGCAGTACAATGCAAAAAATAAAAAGTTGTAGTGCAGATAGACACATAAACAAAGAAAAAGCTTTTTAAATGAGTTAGTTGCTCTATTTTGCCGCAATTTAAACAAACTATTTTTTTTTTTTTTTTTTTTTTTTGCTCCTCCGCCAGAGAAGGGAGTATGTAGTTTTTAGATAAAACTATGGCAAAATATTCAAGATTAGAAAGTAGTTATATTTGAACTATTTCTGAAACTTAAAACAATATTTTCATGCAAAATTTGTTTTATAAACTTTTGATAAATTTAAAAACTGTTTGTAAATATGGGGTTAAAAGTTTAGCCATAGAGAAACATAGAGTGGAATCTATAAAAAACCCCAAACAAAAAAATTACTCAAAAAAGTTACACATACGAGTGTTGTTTTTGTTTTCACATAGTTTTTTCTACTAATACATTCTCACCACTTAGGTTTCTGACAACTGAGTTAGGTCTTTGACAGGAGAGTTTCCGCTCTATGTCTATTCTCGATGAGTTTAACTACAAATTGTTATGTGAAATAAATTAGAATTGTTTAAAAAAATACATTAAATTAAAAATTATTTGCAAAATGAATAAAACTTCAAAGCTTTTATAAAAATTATAAGCCCATATAAAGACAATCAGGCAAATCCCAAAAGTAATAAAAAAGCTTTTCTTTTTTAAAAGCTAAATATTGATACCTTTTGGCCTTTTAAACAACTTAATATGCCTTATATTACAAAAAATCTTAAATTGTAACAATAAAATTATCATTAAAAACTTATAACATGCCTGATTAAAAGCTTTCACTGTTTCTATAAGTGTTTGTTTAACTTTCTGCTATCTATATGCGTTTAAATGATTGCCTGTGTGGTATTAATTATTTATTGACTTTTTAATACTTTGCTACTGTCTCAGTAAACAGATCTCATTTTTATTTTCATTTCAAATTCCATTTTTCAAACAAAATAGAGACAAAAAAAAAAAACTTAACCTATATTTTATTGAACAGGCTTTTAACATTAAATATGGGCTATTTCAAATTTGAAAACTATTGAAGTGGATTTCAAAATTTCATTACACTAAAATGGGAATAATATTAATAGATTGTTTGAGAAAAGTTTTTATAACAAAACTAAATTACTTGTAAATTATAGTATGACTTTTTTATATATTAAATAAAATTTAGAAAAGTATAAATAACAACCTATGTTAATGTCAAAAATATGTTGCCAAATTACCCAAATTTGAATTGATATCACACAAAACGATCAGCCATCTATTTGGGTCATACATATTTCATGATATTGAACTACCCTAATATGCTGAGAACACTAATACTCGGGGTAAAAAGGGCCTTATCCTGTAGTTATGTAAAGCTTTTCTGAATTGCCACTCTTCTGCGTTGCCCAATTATTTTCTCCTCTGGAACAGAGACTTCGTTTAGTGATATTTCTTGATATAAATTCTATGAGCCATTGTTAAGAGAAGCTATACTTTCATAGATCAAATGTTTAAAAAACAAAACCCATATTCGACATGCCCAAAAAGAGTTTTCAGATTTAAATTTGGCAAAAGGTCAAGATCATTAAAATAAACCTTAAACTAATAACACTGTACTGTGAATTATTGTATATTAAAGAAACGGTGGAGTAATTTATCATCCCATTTTTGAGATCTTTAAAATCCTCCGAAAATCTTTTTTTTTTGTGACATCACGCACTTAATGAATATTAAAGTGTTAAGAGCGTGATGTCAGAAAGAAGCCTACGATAATCTACGAACCCACATATAGTCAAGAGAATTTGTTATAGAAAATCAGCAACATCTGCTTACAAATGGCGGAGATATAAGAAAAATCCCACGACTTCCTCGACTTTTAAAACTGATAGAACTGATTTGTCTATTTGATTGTATAAATCGGTTCTTAAATAGTCGAGATACAAGTGGTTTTCGCCAGAATTTTAATTCTGTTTATCCCAGCTCAGCCATTTTTAGGCCGATTTTTAATACCATCATAATCTATACCTCATATATTGATATATCATTCATGTTTGTAGGCTATTTGGAGACAGACATAAAGCGTCCTTATTGGTTCATAAATAGTCGAGATATAATCGGTTTTTTACTAGCGATTTTCAATATCAGCTTAATCCATACCGAATATATTGTTACGTTTTTACCTTTTAAAAACGTGGGTTTATTTCCTTTAAATAAACCGGATATTTTTGATTGCAAATAAAAAGCAGTTCTAGTAGTTTAAAATTGTAACAACTCTTTATTTATTTAGAATGTACAACAACAACAACTGAATTAAATAGTCACTCAGTGTCTTTATACACGTATATCAATTCGCAGAAATAAACACACATACTTTATAACGTACAAGTATAACTCTAACACCGCCAATGATCAATTCAAATCACGACTGCCAGCTCTGCCACTATTTATACACGCGCCATCTTTCGGGAATCTTCCATCTTCTAACCGTATGCTATCAACATTGTTGATAAGTAGAAGCTTCTACTGATGGACGTGTTTATAAACATGATGAATGTTGCAGACAGTCGTTGCAGACAGTTAAATTCAAATCGCTATTGCACATTCGTAACAATATCATTCAAGTTCGTAAGTTATAGCAGACAAACGGACATATTGACTCAGTTATCCGTAAGAATCCAGAATTTTACACTTTATGCTTAAGAAATAGCTTTTTCCCTTGAGCAATTTTATACTTGCAGAGCAATTTGACAGTGCGTAATCCAATAACGTAGATACCATACAAAGTACTGACAAATACTTTCTAATAAATACATATTCCAGCAGTTAAGCAAGTAGTCAATGTATCCCTTATAGACAGTAATCGTCACAAATGTCTTTTTCACTTGGTTGACTCCAATTTATATATTTTGGTCATTTGACACGTATGTGCTCTTTGTGGTGCAGATAGAAGACAACTGGTTACTTTATACATCCCAGGTAATCTAGCGTGAAGACAGTAATCACTTAAGTGTCTCTAAGTAATCTGGAGTGAAGTCACTTTAAACGTGTTGTGTGATAATTCGTTTAAACTGGTTTTATACAAATTGTGTTGATATAATTCTCATACAGTTCATTTTTATTTTTGCTTAAGTATACTGATATCCCATGTAACATAGCATGAAGTCAAAAGTCACTTTAGTGTCTCTTAGTAACCTATAGTGAAGTCACTTTAAACGTTTATTTTGTACTGCACTTTAGATAGTAGTTATTTTATCCACCAGAAGCAATCCACTGGAGAGTTGTCGAAGAAAGGTTTTTTAACAAACTATCGTTTATTGGACTGCCTATGATATGTCTTTTAGCTGACTATTTGAGGTCAATTAGCACTCGTACATGTTAAAATAACTAGTTATGTAGCTGATCAAGTTACCACTAAGGAAGCTAGTAAGGTAACTGACGTTTTTTAACCAGTATGTGAATCTAATGCGTTGACTACTTAGGACCAGCTATTAGACGGTCTCATTGTAGTCAATAAGGGTCAATTGACCCCCTTCTTAGGACAAGCACGTGTTAAAATAACTAGTCACGTAGCTATTGAAGTAACTAGTTCCCACCCTAAATGATGGGTAAAATAACTAGTTCGGGACTGTCCCCTAGAACTGCTGGGATATCTCCTTAATTTTATCTTCTTAAATAGATATAATTCTTATTACTTTCTTTTAATTAAACAATACATTTAAAATAATTTTAGGACTTATTATTTAAATAATCATTAGGACAATTAGATTTCCATTAGATTCCTCTAACAAAATACGTAATTTTATCTGTATTTACTACCATACGGAAGAAATGCAGCTCTGCAATAATTGTTTGCATTTTAATACCAAGCATTTGCAACCCTGTTTAATGCTATCTTTGACAAATAGCTATATTATTTATTGACTAAGTGAATAAATTATTATGTGATTAAAATAAATATGATATTAAATTATAAATAAATTAAAAAAAGCGGAAATGATTTTAATTTTATATAAAACTCATAATTATGTAAATAATTTTCGAAATAACTTTCATAGTTAAATCCTTTTTGTTCTCTCTTTTCCGCATAACAAAATCATAGTTACAGATTAAAATGAAATGTTAAATCAAATCGTTAACACTTGTGTAAAGAATGGATAATTTTTTTCTAATTAAATAGCAAGTAGCTAGCTAAAAATATCTAATTATTTCTATCGTTTATAATCAGCTGTTAGTATTTTTGACAGATAGTTATTTTTTAAATAAGATATAATCTTATTTATCACTCTTTACAAGTTTATTAACCCTTTTTTTATTTTATTACTCATTTATTTTCTGTTTTAAACGGATATTAAAATTTATAAATCAATTTAAATAATATTTTTTTTTTTTTTTCAATACAATTCCATTTCAATCTTATTGTTTTTCTTGTCATATGTGTCAATTTTATATTAAACAACTACAAATAACAAATTATTATTTCTATGACATTTTAACATAGGATTTGCATACTTAATAAATTTCATTTCATTATGATTACAAAAATAATTTGAATTATTATTTTTATCACAAACGTAACAACAATTGGTTTGAAATATGGATGGCATGAGAATGAAAAATAGAATCGATTGGTTTGTATTGGATTGGAATGGATTTGATAGGAGACGAGTGAGTAGTTTTGTAGTAAGTGTGAATAATTTTGAATGGCATTCGTAAATAGTAAAAAAAAAATAATAATAATTCCAATACAAGTGAGTATAGTATGTAGTAAAAGTATGTGAGTGTATAAATGACTGGTACACTAGATAGCTGTCAATTATTATTTTTCTATGTCAACCATAACATAGAGAAAATGTTTAGAATTTTATACATGTTTTATGTTCAATTTATATCCTTATCCTATCATTTGTTAGTAAAGGAATTTGTGGGCAAAATGGAAAAAAGAAAAAGAAAACTTTGGGGGAAAGTAGGTGTAAAAGGGAAATTTAAGGTCCGCTGTAAAAGTTATATTTTTAACTAACTTTAATGATAAATAGTATTCGGCTCTTTCTTGCAACAAGTTAGAGCCTGCTTCAGCATGTTAATTCATAAGTTTGTGTATGTTCATGAAACATTGTTTAGCAACATTGTTGCAGAGGGAAATAAATGCAGCATTACGTTGTGTCCATTGCTTACTAAGTATTAAAATTCCTTGGCATTAATAATAAAAATTAATAATGCCAGCAATATTGCTAGCAATATGTTGTTAACTTTTTCCTTAACATTTGCTATACAATTTCAGTTCTATTACTTAAATTTATTTAAAATTAACAACATTTGTAAAATTGATTACAAAACATTAAAGCATTGAACTAAATTTGTAACCCCATTTTGTAATAGTTTTAACCCTATTTTTCCAATACTAAGTAATAGCAACATTTTGTAATATGTACTTTTAAATCACTTTCTCTATAATTTTCTACAATTAATTTAAAAGCATTAATCTTTTAGCACAAATCTACATTTGTTTAACATTACAGGCAAAAGTAAATACAATTTATTATAAATAATGACTATAATAAAAAAACATAAAGCAAAATTGATATTAGATAAATGGCCACATGGCAGGAAAATTATTATTAGGATTTGCTAAATAAAGTAAAAAAAAAAAAATTAACAAATTGCATTGACACAATTTCCACAAATAAAACTTTAATAATTTCTAAAAAAAAAGAAAAGAAAATTTTAAATAGGAAATGTTACAAATAGCTTAATATATTTAAAACTTTCTTAGTATTTTCTTTTATATGACCCTGGCCATCATTTTTGTCTTTTGTATTCATACATATGAGTACAAGAATGAATGGGGTTTTTTTTCAAATTCTTTTTAATTTGCATAAATTTTTGCCAAACGTTAAAAGTGCATACCTTTTGGCCATGTTTTACATTTAAGTTCTATAAATATTTAAGAAATATATATAATACAAACAAAAAACAAATGTCAACGACAATGTTGTCGTTCAATTTTGCCATTTTGTAGTTCAACATTTTTCTGCTTCAACACTTTTGTTTGCTCATTTCATATTTTACATTTGAATGTTGCTGAAGGCAATTTTGTTTGAAGTCTACTAGTTACAACAAACAATATACACTGACAAACAACAACAACAACAACAATAATATTTACTATTACTTTACAATCCTTTTTGGACAAGTTGCTGTGTATTTTTGTCTTATTGTCTGTAAATAGGGTCAACTAGCAGGTTTGGTGTTTATTTTTCTTTCAATCATTTAAACAAAAAGGACAAAAATGTTACAGTGTGTGTAAATAACTGTTAATTGAAGACACTGAGAATAATTTTTTAAATTTAATTTATATTTTACTACAGAAAATTGCTTTATTAAAAATCTTAATTGTTTAGCAACATTTTTTAAAGCTTAGCAACATTTTTACTTAAAGTATTTGGTTACATGAAATGTATTTTAAAATGTTTAAATGTTTATTTGTTTTTAATTATGAGAGTAGTAAATTTATTAAAATGTTGCTAGCAATATTTTTAAAATAATTTGAAAATTAAAATGAAATGTTGCTGGCAACATGTTTTAATATGTAACACTTTATGTATACAACTATTAGTAAAAGACTCTGATAAAAATTGTTTCAAAGATATTGTTCATTTAATGATAACTACCAAAGAAAGAAGTTTTATTAAAAGTCTAAAAAGTTTGGCAACATTTTTAATAGCTTAGCAACATTGTAACTTGAAATGACTACAAATGTTTTAAGTTTGTATTTATTTAAAATTATGAGAATATAAACGTTGCTTGCAAAAATTGAACTTGAAATGTTGCTAGCAACATGTTTTAAAGAGAGTGGAACATTTTATAAAAACTAATTAAAATGTTTCCTGGAATATTTTAAGCATAGTTGTAAATTAAAAAGAAATTTTAATGTAAAATGATGTTTAAATGTAATTGTTTTAAATTGTGAGAATAGAAAACGTATTAAAATGTTACTAGCAAAATTTTAAGTATAATTTGAGATTTAAAATTAAATGTTGCTGGCAACATTTTTTAAAATGTTACTCTCTATGTATACAACTATTAATATAAGACTCTAACAAAAATTGTGTCAAAGATATTGTTCATTTAATGATAACTACCAAAAAAAGAAGCTTTATTAAAAGTCTAAAGAGTTGGGCAACATTTTTTTTAGCTTAGCAACATTGTAACTTGAAATGACTACAAATGTTTTAAATTTTTATTTATTTAAAACTATGGGAATATAAATGTTGCTTGCAAAAATTTAATTTTAAATGTTGCTAGCAACATGTTTTAAAGAGAGTGGAACATTTTATAAAAACTAATTAAAATGTTTCCTGGAATATTTTAAGCAGAGTTGTAAATTAAAAAGAAATTTTAATGTAAAATGATGTTTACATGTATTTGTTTTAAATTGTGACAATAGAAAATGTATTAAAATATTGCTAGCAACATTTTTAAAATAATTTGAATTTTAAAATGAAATGTTGCTGGCAACATGTTTTAATATGTAATATATAACACTGTATGTATACATCTATTAATATAAGAAAGAAAGAAGCTTTATTAAAAGGCTGAAGAGTTTGGCAACATTTTTTTTAGCTTAGCAACATTTTAACTTGAAATGTTTAGTTACACTAAATTATAACTACAAATGTTTTTAATGTGTATTTATTTAAAATTATGAGAATATAAATGTTGCTTGCAAAAATTGAATTCGAAATGTTGCTAGCAACCTGTTTTAAAGAGACTGAAACATTTTATAAAAGAGTTGACAGCAAAGGAAAATTTAATGTGAATTGTTTCTGGCAACATGTTTTAAATGTATATTTGCAAAAATTGTATGAGTAGCAAATTAATTAAAATGTTTCCAGAAATATTTTAACCATAGTTGTAAATTAAAAAGAAATTTTAATGAAAAATTTATTTGTTTTAAATTGTGAGAATAGAAAATGTATTAAAATGTTGCTAGCAACATTTTTTGCACTATTTAAAAAAAAAAAATTGATTGAGAAATATTGCTGCCAACCTGTTTCAAATGTGAAATTGTGAATGTGGGAAACTTTTTTATTTTACCAAAATGTTGCTAATCAAAGTTGCACAAAAATATGTTGCCATTCAAAACTATAACATCTCAAGGCAGTAGCTTTTAGTTTTATTTATAAAATTGGAAAGATTTAGAGAAATTATAAGAAAAAACGAAGATTCTAAATAAATAGAATATACAAAAAAAACATATAAATTAAAGTTCTCCTTCATGTGGATTAAAACTGTTAAAGAACATAATTTTTTCTCAATCATTTGTGTAGCTTGTCAATTTTTCAGAGAAATGTTTAGCAACAATGTTGTCAAACAATGTTTTTTGGAAATATTTTAATTTTATTTAAGACTAATGACATTTAAAGCCACTCTATTAAAGTTTATTAGTTTTCTGGCAACAATGTTGCTAACAATATAGTTTGCCACAAGTTTGCTTTACAATTTTCTCTTGGTGCAAGTGTTTTTATTTGTTTATGCAAAACAAAAGTTAGAATGTAACAAAGTAGTTTCTAACACCCCATACAATTACTTTGGCTCAAGAAAAATATCAGGAAATTATAAGAAAAACTAACAAAAACTCACACAAAACCATTTTTATGTTGACTTGCAGGTAAAAAACTAAAGCAAAAAAAAGTGTAGTATCAACATTTTGCAATTGTAAAAGAAACACACATACACATAAAAAGAAAGAGATGGAAATCAAAAAAAGGCTTTAGAAAAGAAATACCACCTAAAGGGTCAAAGGTTTTATGTTTCTTAAACGAATACAAATGTAAAAACATGCTAAAACACATGCATAAAATAACCATGACCTTTTTTTCCCTTTTTTACACGGATTTAACTTAGAACTTTTGAGTTGTTTTTAGTTGCTGTTTCTGTTTTTTTCAACAGATCTAAACTTTGAAGATATAAAACGAGACTGGAAAAAATAAAGAAAAATCCAATTCGAAATGAATGAATGAATGAATGAATAAATGTAGTATTTGTTATTTTTTTTGTTGTGTTTATTCTATGACCCAGTTTTAATTATTCAGCAGATACTTTTAAGTATTGTTTTGAAAAATGATATCACTCGTTTTCGTTCATGTTTCCCATATCGTAAGCACCATACTTTTTATGTTGTACAACATTTTGACAGTTTATTGCATTACAAATACAGACCTACATAATGTATATACTTAAGTATCTGCTAGATATCTGTTATTTTTTTTTATACACACCCCTTTCTCTTGAACTGCTAAGTTTTTCATTTCTGTTTTTTTTTATCGTTAATGTTGCATGTTTCATATAAGTCTATGTTAATGTTAAGTGTCTTTATATTTCAATTTTTTTTTTAGATATTTTTATCTCTTTTTTTGAATGAATACAATTTCATTGTCTTTGTTAGTCTTGAAATAATGCATGTTACAAATTTAGTTTTTAGTCTTGTCAATGCATTTTCATAAAAAATATTTTGAATTCAATTTGTTGTTTAATTTTCTATGATTAATAAAGCTTGCAAATGCGGTTTGAACTTAAATTTATTTATGTTAAGTAGCTTGATGTAACACAAAATACTTGAGAAATTCCACTTGAATGAAATGAAATTTTCAATGATTTTTCAAGTTTATGTTTCTGTGTTTTGCAACAAGTTGCTAATAATTGTAGTACATAGAAAACAAGTTAAAGGGATAAATTTTAATACTATAAAACTATATAGCTTTACTTGTGTTAATATAAATATTTTACTGCACTTATGCAACATTGTTCCCAAACAATGTTTAAAATAAATATCTCGATATTATTTAATACGACACATATTTATTTTAAACTAAGCTTGACATTATTAATAAGCCAGCAGTTCTAGGAGACAGTTACGAACTAGTGATTTTACCCATCATTTAGGGTGGGAACTAGTTACTTCAGTAGCTACGTGACTAGTTATTTTAACACGTGCTTGTCCTAATCAGGGGGTCAATTGACCCTTATTGACTACAATGAGACTGTCTAATAGCTGGTCCAAAGTAATCAACGCATTTGATTCACATACGGGTTAAAAAACGTCAGTTACCTTACTAGCTACCTAAGTGGTAACTTGATCAGCTACATAACTAGATATTTTAACATGTACGAGTGCTAATTGACCTCAAATAGTCAGCTAAAAGACATATCATAGGCAGTCCAATAAACGATAGCTTGTAAACAAACCTTTCTTCGACAACTCTTCAATGGATTACTTCTGGTGGCTTAAATTACTAATTTCTAAAGTGCCGTACAAAATAAACGTTTAAAGTGACTTCACTATAGGTTACTATATGTGACACTAAAGTGACAATTGACTTCATGCTATGTTACATGGGTTATCAGTATACTTAAGCAAAAATAAAAATTAACTGTATGAGCATTATATCAACACAATTTGTATAAAACCAGTTTGAACGAATTATCACACAACACGTTTAAAGTGACTTCACTCCAGATTACTTAGAGACACTTAAGTGACAATTGTCTTCACGTTAGATTACCTGGTATGTATAAAGTAACCAATTATCTTATCTCTGCACTACAAAGAGCATATACGTGTCAAATGACCAAAATATATAAATTGGAGTAAGTCAAGTGATAAGTCATTTGTAACGATTACTGTCTATAAGGGATACATTGACTACATGCTTAACTGCTGGGTAATTTAACCACAGTTTTCTTTTAGTTGCACTAAAACCTTTAAATAACACAATTTTGTTTCGAATATTTATGCAACATTGTTGCTAAAGAATAGTTTCTTAAGAAACATTTCAATTTTATTTAAGAATTATTATTTTAAGACTCATACGGGGTTTTATAATAAATTTGTCTTTCTTTCATCTATGGTTTTATAAAAAATCAGTGGCCATTTCACACCAACTCCACGTGAAATGACCATGCCCTCAAATCGCTAGTGCAGAATGTCCAATGTGGCATTAGCTGTATGGCACGTAGCAAAGTACTGTTTAAAACACATAACGTTAGAGTGCATATCATCTACTTTAGGTCAAAAGAAGTTAATAATCATCGACCTATATTGCTCGCCGTTGACGGTGATGGCCTGCCCAATATTGTTCTCAAAGAAATATGGCATCGGACGCCAGCCCAAAATCCACACAAGACAGTTACTTTTGCAGGGATGCTTTGGACGTTACTTTTGAGGTATGCAAATTGAACATTTTGTTTGTTGATGTAGCCATTGATCCAGAAATGAGCTTCAGCGTAAAATGGGCGTAGCGCGCAGAACGTTAAAACAATTTTATCATCTGAACATGTTGTTGAGCAAACTGAATAAATGACAGCCAATTCGACAGATATAACTATCAACTGTCAAAGTTCGAAAGTCCCTATTGAAAGGCCCTTTATAACTTATTTCTTTTCAATGAATTCCCTTGGCAACATTGTTGCTAAGCCACTCCTTTTTATTATACTATTGCAATCAAAGAAATGTGTAAACAATTGGTTGCTAATGCAGGTATCTTATACAAAAGTTTTGTTTACAATTACAAACAATTTATATTTATATATACATATAAGAATTATAGCAACAATGTTTATAAACATTGTTAACTTTAGAAATGATTCTCTACATTTAAAACAAGTAAAAAATATTGTTTTTAAATTATGATCCGCAACATGTTGCAGTTATTAACAATTAAACAATTATTAAGAAAATAACTATCAACATTTTAAAATTATTAAAAAATCTACCAGCCACATAAGTCACATTGCTGTTACACATTTCCTTAAATATTTAAATCAACTTTTACTCTTACAAGTTCAAGATCACTCTACATTCTTTTGATTTATGTACATGCTTAAGCAATTTCCAGCTAAATTTATATTTTATTTGGCACTTTTGTTTTGGCCACAATATAATTTGTAATATTTTAACTCTACAAATAATATCGCTTTCAAAAAAAAAATACAAAAACCTATTTTATTTAATATCATCATCAATTTGTTTTAAAATTATTAAGCTGTTATTATGGAATTATGTGATTGACATATTAAATACAGAATTTGTGGTCAAAAAAAATAACAAAATCACTCAGAGAAACTTGCATAACATGGAGACGTTTGGACGGACCAATATAACTACGAACTGCGTGTTACTGTGCTAATAATATTAAGTACTCGCATGACCAATATTATGGACAAATTGTGTCTCCCTGTGAGAGGGGAGAGTTAAAACAAAAGATTTATACACATGTAGACATAGACACATAAAATGTTTATATACATTTACTTAATGACTGACGTTTAAACAATTCGCTTGCGTCTTTCGAGACGATTTTTCTGTATAATAGTATTAATTTTTGGTTTTATAATCATAAGAAGTTTTTTGTTTATTTATATGGCCGCAACAGAATATGAGTTTAAAGTTTTATTTAATTTTATTTATTCCAGGGAGGAAGTATTTTTTTATTAACACGAGCACGAGTACAAGTAGTTTTTTATTTAAATGTTTAAAATTGTCTACGGAAAAAATCTATGCGGTTTAGTTTTTTTTTTTTTTTTTTTTTCTTCTTTTTTCAATGTATTGGTCATTTTAAAGCTCTAAGGGTTTTTATGGGGTTTGTTTAAACAATTCGTGTGTGTGTAACTGTGTATCAGAGTAGTAGTAGTAGTTAATAATTTTGTTGATTTTTAGTGTGATTGTGATTGTTTAAAACATTATTATTATTATTTCGTTGTTAAATGGCAAATTTACATAAAGTTTATTGAACTCTGTTTAAGGTGGCTGAATGCCGTGTTTGTACAAATTGTTTGTTTAGAATAATTAAATAAAAATATAGTACATATATAGAGTTTAATGTATTCTATCAAAGGTTTTCTTTTTGTCAACGTTTTGCTAAAAAAAAAAATGGGGTTAAAGTTATAGTTTTTAAGCAGCAACATGTTGCAGGCAACATTGGAATAGATTTTAATGTCATTATCAAATAAACTGCAATATTTCTATATATTTCATTGGCTACATGTAGCTGGCTACAATGATACTTTTAAGGTTCCTTGTATGTAAAAGTTTTTATTTAAATACTAATTATTACAAGCAATATGTAGCTGGCAACATTTCATTGTTTTTTTTTTAGAGTTTTTATTTCATTTTTACTCTAATTTTGTTTAAGCTATATCTTGCTGTCAACATTAAATAAGTTTTGAACTGATTTAAACTTCACAATTGCTTTTATCTAACATCTAGTTATGTATTATTTTTAAAATTAAATTCAGTGACAGCTTTTTGTAGAATTTAAACATTTTGTTACGAATGTGCAATAGCGTTTTGAATTTAACGGTCCGCAACGACTTCCTGCAACATTCATTATGTTTATAAACATGTCCATCAGTAGAAGCTTCTACTTATCAACAATGTGTTGATAGCATGCGGTTATTAGCATTGTTTGTAAGTATTGCAACACTAAATGTTTAAGCTGCTAACATTAACATCGAAAGCTCTAGAATTCGAATATAATAGTATGTCCGTTAAGAGCAATGTAGAAGATTCCCGATAGTGGCAGAGCTGGAAGTCGTAAGGGAGTTGATCATAGACGCTGTTAGAGTTAACGTCAACTGCATTGTTGTACATTTAAGCTTGTACGTTATAGAGTGTGTGTGTGTATTTTTGCAAATTGATAAACCTGTATAAAAACACTGAGTGAATATTTAGACTGTTGTTGTTGTACATTTGAATAAATAAAGATTTGTTACAATTTTAAACTACTAAAACTGCTTTTATTTGCAATCAAAAGTGTCCGGTTTATTTAAAGGAAATAAAAGGTAAAAACGTAACAATTTTATAGCCAACATGTAGCTGGCAACATTTAGTTTTTCTGTTAATTTTTCTAAACGAAAACAAAGTAATTTTAGATATTTTACATAAATTTTAATACAATATTATTTAAGCAACATGTTGCTGGCGAAATTAAAAAAGTTTTAACATATAATAGATTCTTCATAAATATGGGAATATCTTTTACACGCAACATGTTTCATGCAATAAGCTTTACTTAATAATATTAAAATGTTAGTGATAGATTTTTGCATAAATAAGGAACTTAAAAGTAAACATTTTATTAGCATTATGTTGCTGGAAACATTCAATGTTTCTCTGTTATTTTTACTAAACGAAATCAGTGTTATTTTAGTTATTTTACATAATTTTTAATACAATTTGATTTAGGCAACATGTTGCTGAAATTAGAAAATTTTCTTTTTTCATCTAACATCAAGTGGTATAAGTATAAGAGCTTAAAAGTAAACATTTTATTAGCATTATGTCGCTGGAAACATTCAATGTTTCTCAGTTATTTTTACTAAACGAAATCAGTGTTTCATAAATGAGGAACTTAAAAGTAAACATTTTATTGGCAACATGTTGCTGGCAACATACAAAGTTTCTCTATTGTGTTTACTAAGAGAAATCAGTGTTTTTTTAGTTATTTCACATAATTTTTAATACAATTTGATTTAGGCAACATGTTGCTGTAATTTGAACAATTTTTTTTTTACAATTAACATCAATTTGTATAAGTATAAGAGCTTAAAAGCAAACATTTTATTAGCATTATGTCGCTGGAAACATTCAATGTTTCTCTGTTATTTTTACTAAACGAAATCAGTGTTTCATAAATAAGTAACTTAAAAGTAAACATTTTATTGGCAACATGTTGCTGGCAACATACAAAGTTTCTCCATTATTTTTACTAAACGATATCAGTGTTATTTTACATAATTTTTAATATAATTTGATTTAGGCAACATGTTGCTGTAATAAGAACTATTTTTTTTTTTTCATTTAATATCAATTTGTATTAGTATAAGAGCTTAAAAGCAAACATTTCAAAGGCAATATTTATTTTATATATTTTTCACTTTATTTTTATTACAACTGGATTTAGGCAACATGTTTTTTTTAACGCTTTTATTAATTTATTGAATCTGCCTTTTATAGGCCTAACAATAAGTATTTAAATCTTATAACTAAAATTAAAACTAGTTGCTCTCCAACAAGAGAGCCTAAATGGTTAACTGGCACTCATCTTAGCGGGGTGGTAGATCAGCTCTACGGTGCCTGGATCGGGTTTGGATCTGCACAAGTTGTCTTGCAAGCGTATTGGGATGGTTTTGCAGCTTAACAATATATTTCTCACGGACTTTATTGAACTCTTAATTAACCAATGTCACTTCTAAGTCCCTGTGGATGTTTTTATTTCTTATATAACATGGTGCTCCCGTCATGGTCCTAAGAATTTTAGATTGGGCCCTCTGTATAAGATCAATACTGGTGTTGCTAGCCATTCCCCATAATTGAATTCCATACCTCCAAATTGGCTTTAAGACGGTCTTATATAGGATGACTTTATATTCAAGGCTTAATTTTGATTGATCACTGATTAACCAATGAAAGCTAGAGGCTTTTAGCTTCATGTAAAGTCTCTCTCGCCAAGTAAGCCGTCTATCAAGATGAATACCAAGGTAGGTGACATAATCAGACTGCGGTATATTAACGTTGTTGAGTGTGACAGCTGGGCAATTTCCTCTCCTTAGAGCGAACGTAACATGTTTACTTTTCAGCTCATTCACCTTTATTCCAAAGTTTTTCAACCATGTCTCCCAACGTACTAGATAATTTTGTAGTTGACTAGATGCTATGAGTGGGTTTTCGTGTGAACTAATAATGGCGGTATCATCCGCAAATGTAGAGATTGTTAATTTATCGCACATAGGCAAGTCAGAGGTGTAAATCAAATATAACGTGGGTCCTAGTACACTTCCCTGTGGAACGCCAGCTCTATTCTTGTATTCTCTCGTCACCTAATCATTGAACTTAACTCTGAAAAGTCTTTTCGATAGATAAGACTACAGGCAACATGTTGCTGGCAAAATTACAATTGACTATTTTTTTTATAAAATTCACTTATATGGTAGATTTCTTTAGAATAATTTGTAAATGAGGCTTTTTGAAATATAATTTTAACAATAATCACCGTTTTTAAACACATTAAGTGTAATAAGTTTTGCATTAACATTACATAAAATGTATGATTTCCATTAACAAATGTGTCTCTAAAAACAATAACTTTTACTGGCAACATGTTGCTGGTAATAAATTTTATTTTAAAACATCTAGAAAAGTAATAGTTTTTTATTGAAATATAAAAATAATTTCAGCAGATCTTTTATGGGTCTTTATACTTACTTTTTGTATGAACAATCACAATTTTAAATCTATTTGAAAATAAAAGTTTTAGAGGAACCTCTAATACAAGATTTTTTCATAAATATGGCTTTAAGCCTTATTTTTATTATACTTATCTTATGATACATGTTTTTTTATATTTTTTTTACTATAAAATATTCCTAAGCAACATGTTGCTGGCAACATTCATATGTCTTAAATTTTCGAATTATTAGTATGTGTTAGAATATCTGTGAATATTTTTATTGCAGAACTTTTAATGTTTTCTATTTTTAACGCAATAAAATATTTTGTATTAGCTGCCTTTGGAAATGTAATTTTTACTAAAAACATGTTGCAGGAAAGGAAATGCATTTGGCTCATGCCAATTTAAAAGTCCAACCTAGCACCCAAACAAATTTCCCATTCATGTGGCCGAATAATTATCACATTGCTAATGTTTATCAACATACTGCAACATGTTTCCATCAATTCTCTTGCAATTAATACAATATTTTGTAAAACGCCATTCTAGCCATAAATCACTTGGTTTATGTTGCAGTAAAATACTTTTATTTTATACAAATTCCATAGGAAAATAATAATAATAAAGAATAAAAAGCAACCATACAATATGCATTTACAATACAATATGTATGCCACTTTAATAATTTATGGCGATCAGATAAACTGAACGTTAGTTCAGCCTGAAAACTGGCTTCTTTTATGTAAAAAAAAAAATATGACATTGAAACACAAATAAGGATATTTTTTTACTATTTGTTTAGCCTTTTAATAAAAGGCGGCTTTTTCTACACACAAAACAAAGTGATAAATTTCAAAGAAATGCGTTAAAAAAAAGTGTCTTGACATTGTGAAATTTATGAGTTTTATTTAAAGGTATTTTGATTTTTTTTTTTTTCTTTTGCTAAATAGAATTTCACTGAATAGTTTGTCATTTAAGGGAGATTTATTAAAGGTTTCTTTGTTTGTTTATTTTTGCAACCTTTAAGGCTTAAATTAGGCACCATAGGGACTACTATTCGCTAGTAATTTCACTGGCTGTCAAAGGCCATAATATGCGCTTGCTAAATTCAGCTGTCAAGAGCCTTGCAAGTAGTTAAGAGAGTAACTAAAGATGATTTTAATGGACAACACATTCATCATTCCGGAACTAGTTTCACAGGCTGTTGATATTTTATACATTATTTATATTCGGAATTCTTTTAAATACAAATACATCAAATTGAAATCTATTTTATTTCTATATTTAACTACTAATTTCTTTAAAAACTTTAATTAGTTTACTTTACATTATTAAAATTCTAGGTTTGTTTACTAAACTTTCAATCCCGATTATTATTATTTTTTTTTTTTTTAATATTTTTATTTATGGTTACTCATGCCAAAAATAAAAATCGAAATAAAACAATATTTAATTATTTATTCAGTGCGTGTAATTAAAGTGTGAGTTGAGATGAATTGTTTAAACAAATTGAAAAAAAATATATACACAAAGAAAACGCAAAACAAACGCTTAAAATACAATGATTTATTCGAAATACAAATAATTTGATGCTACAAGGAAGTTTATACGTGTTTTTGTTTTGTTCGTTTCGTTTCAATTTTTACAACAACTTTATTGTGTGTTAAATAGTTAAACAAATTAGAAATATAATTAAATTGTAACTAACACTTGGAGCATCTTGAAATTGTTTGCTTAGAATTTCTAATTGAAAGTTGAGGAAATCGGGATTTTTCAAAATGGTAATCTCTCAATTGTAATTACGCTGGCCGTACACAAGGTCAGTAGTTTGTTTTCAAATACAATTAACTGGCAGTTCAATAACTTACAAAACTAAACGGTAGAATAATGTTGTTTGTTGCATGGCTAATTAAGTTTCCGTTAGTTTTGTTTTTCTCAGTTTCATAAATTAAACGCAATTAAATTAATTATGTTGTGCACAAAAGCGTTGCTTCTTACAACCTTTTAGAGATTTAGCTATTTGGTAAGAGTTAGCAATTAAATGAAACACTTAATTAGTCTGGAATGTTGCCATAAGATTTTTTTTAACGGAAAACTATCTCAAAATTGTTAATTAAAATGTCTGGTTTTCATTTTGAGGAGCTCAATTAATCAATACAAAAGTCTAGTTTTGCTTTTAAAGTCGTTTAACAATCAAATATAAAACTGATATTAGATTTAAACTATATTGTTTAATGCGATCTTGAAACTTGGAATTTATCCAAAAAAAAAAAAATTTCTCAAATAATAATGATACCGAAACCAGATAAAGATTTAACCCTGCCATCTTCATATAGACCCTACTCCCTTGTTTGTCGAAGCTGTTCGAGAAAATATTCCAGGAAAAGATCATATCTTTTTTGAATGATGGAAATATTATCCCAGTACACCAATTTGGTTTCCGTGAACATCATGGCACCATTGAACAAGTCTATCGTTTAACTGGAGAGTTTAGAAAATCTTTTGAATTAAAGAAATATTGTTCTGCCGTCTTTTTAGATGTTGGCCAAGCTTTTGACAAGGTCTAGTACATAAAATCAAATGTTTACTAGCACTATGTACTCATAAATTGCTGGAGTCTTATCTATCGAATAGACTTTTTTTCAGAGTTAAGTTCAATGATTAGGTGACGAGAGAATACAAGATTAGAGCTGGCGTTCCACAGGGAAGTGTACTAGCACCTACGTTATATTTGATTTACACCTCTGACTTGCCTACGTGCGATAGATTAACAATCTCTACATTTGTGGATGATACCGCCATTATTAGTTCACACGAAAACCCACTCATAGCATCTAGTCAACTACAAAATTATATCGTACGTGTGGAGACATGGTTGAAAAACTGGCGAATAAAGGTGAATGAGCTGAAAAGTAAACATGTTATGTTCGCTCTAAGGAGAGGAAATTGCCCAGCTGTCGCACTCAACAACGTTAATTAACCGCAGTCTGACTATGTCACCTACCTTGGTATTCATATTGATAGACGGCTTATTTGGCGCCGTCACATAGAAACCAAGAGACTTCACATGAAGCTAAAAGCCTCTAGCTTTCATTGGTTAATCAGTGATCAATCAAAATTAAGCCTTGAATATAAAGTCATCCTGTATAAGACCGTCTTAAAACCAATTTGGACGTATGGAATTCAATTATGGGGAATGGCTAGCAACACCAGTATTAATCTTATACAGAGGGCCCAATGGCACCATGGTATATAAGAAATGAAAACATCCACAGGGACTTAGAAGTGACATTGGTAAATGAAGAGTTCAAGAAAGTCCGTGAGAAATATATTGTTAAGCGGCAAAACCATCCCAATACGCTTGCAACACAACTTGTGCAGATCCAAACCCGATCCAGGCTCCGTAGAGCTGATCTACCACCCCGCTAAGATGAGTGCCAGTTAACCATTTAGGCTCTCTTGTTGGAGAGCAACTACATAGTTTTAATTTTAGTTATAAGATTTAAATACTTATTGTTAGGCCTATAAAAGGCAGATTCAATAAATTAATAAAAGCGTTAAAAAAACAGATTTAAACCATGTTCTGCTAAACTTAAAGTTAATCTTTTATTAATATATTGGGTAATAAAACCAATTTTATACAATTCAAGTTGATTTAACAGTTTATTGATCAATAAAATAACTGAATAATAAGCCTAAACAGAGATTCAATGATTAACGCAATGGTGTGATAATTCTGATTATTTTATGACAGGATTTCAAGAAAAGCTAAAGTATTTTCTGTAGAAAATTGTTTGTACAACTGGATTTTCTAGAGTAAATATTATAATCTATAGAACAGTTTGTGTAAAAAATGTTTCTAAAGAAAAATTTGTGTATAACAGTGTTTTATGTAGAAATTTGTGTATAACATTCTTTTCTATAGAAATAGTTTTGTATAACTAATTTTTTCAATAAAAAAATGTATGTATAACAGTTTTTTTCTATAGAACAATTTGTGTATAACAGTTTTTCATAGACAAATTTGCATATAAAAGTTGTTTCTAAAGAAAAATTTGTGTATAACAGTTTTTTTATGTAGAAATTTGTGTATAACATTGTTTTCTATAGACATTTGTATCTATAACTTTTGTTTTCTATAAAAAACATTTATGTATAACAGTTTTTTTCTATAGAACAATTTGTGTATAACAGTTTTTCATAGACATATTTGTATGTAAAAGTTTTTTCTAAAGAAAAATTTGTGTATAACAGTTTTTTATGTAGAATTTGTGTATAACATTCTTTTCTATAGAAATTTTTTTTGTATAACAGTTTTTTTCTATAACAAAATTTATGTATAACAGTTTTTTTCTATAACAAAATTTATGTATAACAGTTTTTTTTCTATAGACAAATTTGTATATAAAAGTTTTTTCTAAAGAAAAATTTGTGTATAACAGTTTTTTCTATAAACATTTTTTTGTATAACAGTTTTTTTCTATAGAAAAATTTTGTATAACAGTTTTTGTCTATAGAAAAATTCGTGTATAACAGTTTGTCATAGACAAATTTGTATATAAAAGTTTTTTCTAAAGAAAAATGTTTGTATAACAGTTTTTTATGTAGAAATTTGTGTATAACATTCTTTTCTATAGAAATTTTTTTGTATACCAGTTTTTTTCTATAAAAAAAAATTATGTATAACAGTTTTTTTCTATAGAAAAATTTTGTATAACAGTTTTTGTCTATAGAAAAATTTGGGTATAACAGTTAGACAAATTTGTATATAAAAGTTTTTCCTAAAGAAAAATTTTTGTATTGTATTGTATTTTTTCTATTAAAAAAACTTTTTTATAACAGAATTTCCTATTAAATCCTTTCCTTTAAACTGCCTTTTGAAACGTCCTGTTTATCAGTTTTAGCCTCAAATAAATAATTCAATTGAATTGTAATGTAATTGTTTATAATTTGTTTATTTTATTTATTTTTTTTGCAAACAATGCACATGTATTTCATTGGTAATTTATCAGTAAATTTCATGTCTCACATGTTAAACGTGATTTTTTGAAAGTTTTTTTTTTGTTTGATTTTAATTTATTGATGATTTATTTAAATTGTAATGTCATCATGACCGTTAAACCCCGCCAGTTACAACATTTTTTATTAATGAAAGTGATTTTTTTTTTATTTGTATTCTAATGACTTTTGGTGAGTTTTATAAGGAATGTGTGGTCAATGTATAAACAAATTTAATGAGTAAAAAACAATTTAGAGAAATAAAACAGTTTTATCAAGCGAAAGCTTTAATTCGAACATGAAAATATTTAGAATTATAAATATATATAGGATTTGAAAGTTACTAAAAAGCTTTTTGGATATTATCAATTAAAATAAAGCGTAAACTTCACTTATTTAAATTTGAGAAACCTTAATTTTCTTCATTAATATAAAGCATACTACAACATTTTCCAAAATTCCACTTTAGGAAAACTACACGCTAGGAAAACTATATCCTTAACAATAGGTATTAATACTTTTAGTCTTCGTTTAGTGCCTGATACAATTTTAAAAGCTTATTCTTTGATATTATTCTACAAATTAACTTCTTTTAATAATTTTTACTTATTTCATAAATTTATTTAATCTTTTTGTAGATATATTTATCACAATTTGGTTACTTACCCGCCTCCGCTCGCAATTCTGCCAATGGTGGTCTCTTGGATGCCAACACCTGGATCAAAGCTGTGCAGGACTTTCAAAGTTTTGCCGGTTTGAATGTGACCGGTGATCTGGATCCCGAAACCATGGAATTAATGTCACTGCCACGTTGTGGTGTACGCGATAAGGTGGGCTTTGGCAATGACAATCGCTCGAAACGTTATGCCCTTCAAGGCAGCCGTTGGCGTGTAAAGGCTTTAACCTACAAAATCTCCAAATACCCCAAGCGTTTGAAGAAACCTGATGTTGATGCTGAAATCTCTAGAGCTTTTGCTGTCTGGAGTGAATATACAGATCTGAGTTTTACACCCAAAAGCTCTGGGCCAGTACATATTGAAATTAAGTAAGTTTGCTAAGCTTTAACATTAATAAAGTTCAATGGTTTTAATATATAAAATTTGTGTAATTTTAGATTTGTTGAAAGTGAACATGGTGATGGTGATGCCTTCGATGGTGTGGGTGGTACTTTAGCTCATGCTTTCTTCCCCGTATTTGGTGGAGATGCTCATTTTGATGATGCTGAACTGTGGACCATTGGCAGTCCTCGTGGCACCAACCTATTCCAAGTAGCTGCCCATGAGTTTGGTCACTCTTTGGGTTTATCTCATTCAGATGTACGCTCGGCTCTAATGGCTCCGTTCTATCGTGGCTTCGAACCTGTTTTCAAATTGGACTCTGACGATGTTTTAGCCATACAAGCTTTGTATGGCAAAAAATCTTCCTTAAGTGGTAATGGACACAATCCCACTAGCGGAGGTGCCTTCCCACGTACCACACAAAGACCCGCCTTTGCTCCGCCACGCACACCCCGTGATGAACAGTTGTGTAAAGATCCCAAAATCGATGCTCTCTTCAATTCAGCCGATGGCCAGACGTATGCTCTCAAGGGTAATAAATATTATAAGCTTACCGAAAACTCAGTGGCCGATGGTTATCCCAAACTTATATCGGAAGGCTGGCCAGGTTTACCAGGTGGGTGTACATTTAATTAAATATCCCTTTTTTATATTCATAATTTGATTTAATTCGTTGCAGCCGATATTGATGCTGCTTTTACGTATAAAAATGGCAAAACGTATTTCTTCAAGGGTACCAAATATTGGCGCTACAATGGCCGTCAAATGGATGGCGACTATCCCAAAGAGATTAGTGAAGGTTTCACCGGTGTACCCGATCATTTGGATGCTGCCATGGTTTGGGGCGGTAATGGCAAAATTTACTTCTACAAGGGCAGTAAATTCTGGCGTTTTGACCCCTTGAAGAGACCACCAGTTAAATCCAGCTACCCTAAGCCCATTTCAAATTGGGAAGGCTTGCCAAATAGTTTAGATGCTGCCTTACAATACACCAATGGTTATACCTACTTCTTTAAGGGTGACAAATACTATCGGTTTAACGATAGAACATTTGCAGTAAGTAGTGTTGAAAAAAAAAATTATAAAATTAAAAAAACCTTTTAAAGAATTATTTTTTTAAAAAACATTTTTGCTAAATTACAATTGTTGTTATTTAAGAGATTTATGTATGTTTTTTTTTTGAACAGGTCGATTCTGCTGATCCTCCATTCCCCCGCCCTTCAGCCCACTGGTGGTTCGGTTGCAAGAATACGCCCTCAACAACAGGTAATATTGTGGACAATTCACAGGAATCTGAATTGCATGAATCATCTTTCAATGATTATGAAAATGATGATACAGTATTTGATGCAGGTGAGTGGAACCGACCCAGGACTAAAATATAAATTAAAACTCATAAAAAAATAGAAACATTTTAAGAAAAACAAAAAAAAAATACATAGAAAAGAATAGTTACAAATTTGTAAATACCCCAAAAACAAAACAATTGATCTCTTAAAAAAAAATATTTTTATTTTTAAAAATTTGATATTAAACATTTTTTTTAATAAATTTTCCAAAAGTAAAAAAATAGAAAAGAAAATAATGAAAAGTGGTATGTTATATTAAGTTTTATAAGTATAAAGTTATAAGAACTCTGTTAATTGTTGCTGTTTTATTATTAATTAATTATAATTATAATGTTTACTAATATTTTTTATACATACATATTTAATATCTACTTTATATATAAAAAAAAAACATAATTTAACTTTAAAGTGTTTATGAAAGAAAATACATAATATTACATCCTTTTATAATATAGCGAATGTCGAATGTCTTTTTTTAATTCTTAAAAAAAACTACTACTACTATTTCTAGCTCTTTGCATTTCTTCATTTTACCATTTTAGAAATTTCAGTTGGTTTTAAATGGTTGTTTTAAACTTATTTTTTTATATTTCATACTCTCCAGTTTCAAATGATTTTAGGAAAATATAAGAACAAACATTTTAATTATATGCCCACCACCACCTTGGTTAGTAAAAATATTTTTTTATTAATTTTCCTCTGTATTTGAAATTATGTTTTAAATGCACAAACTTTTTTCCACACACCCCATAATTTAGTAACAAAATAACTAAACATTATTATTATGCTTACATGCACCTACAGATGTAAAAGACAATAATATTCCATTTTCCAATAAACACGCCAGCAACAATACCAAATACACAGCAATTACAATTACACCAAGTCAAAGGACGACAAAGCAAAACAAAAGCACAAAAAATGCATGTCAACAAACATCCAAACACACACTTAAACTTTCCTTTGTAAACAAACAAAAAACAATAACAAAACATTCACACGTGTATTATTTTGCTCTCCTCAGTTACACTCACAACAACACACACACACACAATAAAAACCAAAATGGAGAAACACTTTATAACAACAACAACAACCAAAGTAAACAAACATTAAGACCAGGGGTGTTAAATTCAGTACTATTGCAAATTTCTCAGAATAAAAAGTAACAAAATAAATGGTTTACTACTAATCTTTTTATGAAAGCAAGTAAAAGCAACTAGTTATCATTGAAATTAGTTTTATTATTTTAAAAATACTCACTTTGAAGATTAATACAATTTTGACTATGTTTTCGCAACACTTTTCTTAATGAGAACAAGGTACATCTTCAAAACATGTACTTTCCAAACGAATCAAACTTCTTCAGGCTTTGAAAAAAATGCCGTACAACAGCATTTCCGTCCATTAGTTTCCAATATGTTATCAAGTAACTTTTGTTTGTTAATAGCATTTGTGTTACCTTTAAAGACCCATACAGTGAATTTATATTAAGGGCCTGATTCAGAAACACGAAAAGAAAACAATTTTAAAATTTTCAAACATTATTTTTCAATTTTCAAACATTATTTAAAAATAGAGTGATGAGTGAAATTGTTTTCCTTTGGAATTTCTGTATTAGGCCCTATGTTTTATTCTCAGATGTAGGTTTTGTAGTATTATCACGATATTATGAAACACCGCCGCACAGTGGTTTAGAAACTTTTTTTTTTGGAAATAATTCGGTATCTCGGGAACTATTGCAGATATTATTACAAAATTTCACATGGTTAGAGCTGAGGTGTTTTTGAGTTGAATTACATTTGTTCAGCTTCCTAGGGGTAATACGGGCCAGTTTGTGCCCCCTCAAAGTTGGTCACCTCGGGTCTCAAAATTTTTAAAAAAATCCCCAAAAATTCATTTATGATCCGAATGAGCTGAAATTTAAAATATAAATAGTCCTTGAGAAGATCTACAAAAAATACGCTTACATGTGTAGGTTATCTCCTTCAGTTGAAGAGATATTTAGGTTTATTTATTTATTTTTTTTTAATTTTGCTCGATTTTTTTTTGTTTTTTAGATATGGAGGCCCTACGGAGGGTCGAATTTTTTTTTCAAAATATCAGCTATATTGGCAATAAAATTCTAAATAAAATAAAAAAAACTTGGTAACAGTTATCTCGTCCGTGTAAAAAGTTACACGCATCCAAAGTTGGAACATGTAAAATGGGCCTAATTTTTTTCGATTTTTCCTAAAAAAGTCCCTATATTTTTTCTTTTGTAGAAACAAATTTTCTTTGGGACTATATACAATTTTTATATGTTCCGGAAAGAAAACTTAATGCAAAAGCATGTAAAGTAAAATTGGGCTCACTTAAGCGGACACAGTATCCCCCAGACCTATCCAAACTTTGACAATTTTAAAAAAAATATTTAGGTTTCAGTAAAAAATTCTAAAAAGGCAAAGCACCGATCATCGAAAAAGTTCCGTATTTGTATAACCCTATATGTTGTTTAAATACTTAGAAAGTTGTTTTACTATCACACGGTAAATAGCGTCACAGTAGGCACTTTTCTAAAAAAACTCAGTTTTTGGAACACATTTTCCCCGTTTTAGGAATTTCGGTATTTGAAAATAAAAAATGTCAAAAATTATAATGTCATTAATTTAAGGACATTTGGATCTAAATTAGTTCCCAATTTTGTTATGATATCTTTAACCGTTAAAATTTTACATTAAATCAAATTTTATATTTTTCTTCATGGAAAATCACCATATTATAATTTTTTTAGTTTTTAAGGTAAATGAGGTTCCAAAAATTTATAAAATTACTTAATTTTTCTAAAATATCAATCTTCAAGTCCTAAGGTTTTCAACAGTATCAAATACTTATATAAAAAGCCTTTATTTACTGCTCAGAAGTTCCACAAACCTTACTCCCTTCGGAAAATTTGTATATTTTTTCATATATTTCATGCAAAATGTTACTAACATATCAAATACAAATTCTGAATTCAAACATACAGTGACTTAACAGAAAGTTTGGTGTAACAGATTTTGCATGGAATATATGAAAAAACGTTCAAATTTTTCAAAGGCGGCAAGGTTTGTGGAGCTTCTGAGTAGTAGATATATGCTTTTTATATAAGTATTTGATATTGGTAAAAACCTTAGGACTTGTAGATTCATATTTTAATAAAATTAAAGAATTTAATTAATTTTTTGAACGTCATTTACCTTAAAAACTAAAAAAATTATAATATGGTGATTTTCCATGAAGAAAAATATAAAATTTGATTTAATGTAAAATTTTAACGGTTAAAGATATCATAACAAAATTGGGAACTAATTTAGATCCAAATGTCCTCAAATTAATGACATTATAATTTTTGACATTTTTAATTTTCAAATACCGAAATTCCTAAAACGGGGAAAATGTGTTCCAAAAACTGAGTTTTTTTAGAAAAGTGCCTACTGTGACGCTATTTACCGTGTGATAGTAAAACAACTTTCTAAGTATTTAAACAACATATAGGGTTATACAAATTCGGAACTTTTTTGAGGATCGGTGCTTTGCCTTTTTAGAATTTTTTACTGAAACCTAAATATTTTTTTTAAAATTGTCCAAGTTTGGATAGGTCTGGGGGATACTGTGTCCACTTATGTGAGCCCAATTTTACTTTACATGCTTTTGCATTAAGTTTTCTTTCCGGAACATATAAAAATTGTATATAGTCCCAAAGAAAATTTGTTTCTACAAAAGAAAAAATATAGGGACTTTTTTAGGAAAAATCGTAAAAAATTAGGCCCATTTTACATGTTCCAACTTTGGATGCGTGTAACTTTTTACACGGACGAGATAACTGTTACCAAGTTTTTTTTATTTTATTTAGAATTTTATTGCCAATATAGCTGATATTTTGAAAAAAAAATTCGACCCTCCGTAGGGCCTCCATATCTAAAAAACAAAAAAAAATCGAGCAAAATTAAAAAAAAAATAAATAAATAAACCTAAATATCTCTTCAACTGAAGGAGATAACCTACACATGTAAGCTTATTTTTTGTAGATCTTCTCAAGGACTATTTATATTTTAAATTTCAGCTCATTCGGATCATAAATGAATTTTTGGGGATTTTTTTAAAAATTTTGAGACCCGAGGTGACCAACTTTGAGGGGGCACAAACTGGCCCGTATTACCCCTAGGAAGCTGAACAAGTGTAATTCAACTCAAAAACACCTCAGCTTTAACCATGTGAAATTTTGTAATAATATCTCCAATAGTTCCCGAGATACCGAATTATTTCCAAAAAAAAAAGTTTCTAAACCACTGTGCGCCGTCAAATATAATCAACATTTCTTTGGATACTATACGTTAAACATTAACGATTTATTTAATGATATTTCAAGTCTATAACATTCACTAGTATGACAAACATGTACCTTTGACAACGTCAAACATGACTCTACAGATGTCATATTTTATGGTATATATCAAAACATAAGTAGCAATCTTTTGTCGATTTGATATCAAGCCTGAATATTTGATGGTAAATACTCATAAAACACTGAAATATTTATCAAACCTTCGACCTTTGAGGACAGATTTGATTTCAAATCTTTCTGAATTTAATATTAAACCTAAAAAGTTGCAAAGAAAACACTTAATTTAATTATTTAGCCAGGTGGTGAAGTATATAATGGAAATCGTTAGTAAGTTTCATAAAAAATAATAAATTCAATTCATGTGAAATTCGTTATGAAAATGAATATAAAATGATTACTATTAAACTATTCAACAATTTGTGTTTTACTAACAAAGTTTCGTTCAAATTTAACAGCTGCATTATCACTGCAAATTTAAAAAAAAATTCTTCTAACATTTGTTCATTGTCAGAAAATGTTTCAGCATTGTTATATTTCAAAAACTTTAACCTCTTTTTCAAAAAAATTCATGAATCATTTCAAGGTTTTGGTTCGAATTTTCTGTAAATATTTTTATTTATTTTTTCCAAAACAAATCATTATTTCAACATTGGGTAAGTATCATCTAATTAATTCATTATTTATATACAATAACTAAATAACAATAACTTAAAGCATGTGAAATATATTTAAATATAATTAAAAATTAACCAAAATATCAATATCAGAGCTTCGAAATAATTAATTCAATTTATGATTAATTCACTAAAATCTTAGTTCAGAATTAACATTTCAGCAATGAATTCCAAAGGTTTTTATTTGAATTGAATTCATTTATTAATAAATTAATTCTTAATGGAATTAATTCATAATAAAATTCATTCAACCTTTTTGTTAATTCAAATCTAATACAAATTGAATTAAAATATTTATTTTTTCTTAATTCATTTACAAAATGAATTAAAAAAGTCTTTTTGTAATACGTTTGAATTAAATAAAACTTGACTGATACAATAAGTAATTCTATAAATAATTAATTCTCAAAGGAATGAGTTCAATACGTTTGAAGTATTATTATATGCCTGGTATTTAATTCGTAATGAATTCTGGAATGGAAATGGTTAAGAGAAAAAACTTAATTTGAATTAAGAATTAATTCTTTCGAACCTTTGTCCTGAAAAGTAATAAAATAAATGTTTGTCTATTTTTATAAAATTAACGAAAAACTAATCTTAAAATTTTTATTGAAAGCAAAATTCCCATAGAGAAGTTTTGTGTTACAAAAGTCGTCCCTAAACACTTCATTTCATTGCTAATTTAACAGCCAGTATTGCCTGAACAAAGAAATCTTTAAACTTATTCGATATGTGAATAAAATCGATTTAGACATGGGATTTGAAAAGAGACAAAATTTCATCACTTATTTTTCAACTCTTTTAAATTGCTGTCTGTATTTAAAAAAAGTATGACTTCAAAAGTGAGAGATTTCCTAATGTTTGATTAAAGATTCACTTTGAAAAACAATATTTTTCTATAATCTACTCGTAATTTAGAGTTTGAAATTAAAAAATTATGTTGAATATTTCAAAAATTTACACAAACTAAATACAGTGCTCTCTCGATTTAAGTAATCCTCGAATATTGCAACATAAATTTTTTTTCAATATAATTAACAACTTATAAAAGTAATGGTTACATTTTTTTTGTGAAATATTTGATCAATTTGAAAACCACGGTTTTTCTAAAGCTTAAAACTTAAAAAAAAAATAAACTAAATTTACTCTTTAACGTTGAATACCGTTAATGTTTACAGATTTTTTTTCTATTTTGATGAGCCCCTAAAGTATGCTGTAATTTTTATTAACTTTGTCATACAACATAAAATCAAACTGTTATAACCGTTATACACATAAATCATGTTTTTACTGTCTTTCTGTTCTGTTTTTTATACACAATTTGTTGCTAAACTTAAGTTATACACTAAAAAAAAAAATAATAAAATAAAATCAAGGGTTAATAATAATAACAATTAATTTTAACCACCTATAAATACATAATCTAGCATACCATGCCCAATTTAAAACAATTTTTTTAAAAACATTATATTGAGCTAAGCAAACACATTAAAATAATGAACTAATTTTATATTTTTTATAATATTTACAGTTAAAGAAAAAATAATATAAAAGCCAAAAATTTAAACAAAACTACAAACTTAATATATTTTTGGTCAACTCTGGTCGGTTTCACTAATCTGAATTGAATATTTTATACATTGCCATATATAAAACTGAATAACTATTTATCACAACAACAATAAAATAAAAAAAAACTAATAACAGTAACTAACATTAAAACTAAGTAATTTGCCTAACTATGTTATTAATATGAACTAATATTTAAAAACTGTAGTTAGTAGTTTGTATATAAAACCATATTTACTGCTAACAAACAAAACATTTTCTTTCGTAGCACTCCTTTTATTTAGTTCTATTTTTTTTTTTATTATTTAAATATTTAATTTATTTAACATTTGTTGCAATTTTAAAAAAAAAAAAAGAAAGAATTATTGTATGTATGTTTTATTCTCCTACCCTTTATTTAGTTTATCTGAATTTTATCATTTTATTTTTTACACTAAACCTGAACGTAGTTTTGTTGCATTATATACCTTTTATGCGTATTTAAATATTTGTTGTATTATCCTTTTTTTATTAAAAAAAAAAAAAACGTATTATTTATTGTTGTTATTATTAGAAATTTTATTGTAGTTCACCCAACCACCTTTTTCCTTTTTTGTGTTACTTAATGTTGCGTTCTCCACCATTTTTCTGTTATTGTTGATATCAAAATATACACATCACTATGTGTTTTTTGGCCGTTTTAAACTGTTATACATACACTTGAAAAAAAAAATTGATTTCTTTAACAAGAAAAAAAAAATATGCATGTTTTAAAATATATTCTTGACAAATTGGTTAAACTTTAAACACATAAATCAAAATTTGCATGAATTTTTTGTAATGAATTTAATTATGCACGTTTTAAGTCTATTATTTTTGTTATTCGATTTTAATTATAAGAAAGGTTCAAATATGAAATTTATTCATCTTAAATGAAATAAAAACATTTAAAAAAAATTATACTGTGCTACAACTGATACTTTCTAAGTGACAATATATTTATAGGTTTTAAAGCAATTTTTATCCGATATTTCAGTTTATTATACCCTTCATCATCAGGATACATATAAGTTTGTCATTGTGTTTGTTATTCCCCATAAAGTTTATTCTAGATCGTTATAGATAGCAGAGCCGATATAGCCAAGTCCGTCTGTCTGTTTCCGAAGATCTCAAATAACTTAAAAACATGATAGCTATATCAATATGTCGGTTATAGTTCAGATTCGGATTATACAAATCGTTTTGTGGGCCTCACCTATTTTTAACAAAATTTTTTTTTCATCAAAATTTTTTTATCCAACTTTTTTTTCATCAAATTATGTTTCTCCAAATTTTTTTTTTTTTTCAACAAAAAATTTTTTTTTTCACAGAAAAGTGATTTCAATATTTGTGTTAAATTATTATTTTGTGAAGGGTACATAAGAATATAGCAGTCTTATTTGTTTTTAATAACATTGATAAAATTTGCAAATTAAACATAAATATATCAGCAAGCACTTGGAAGAAATTTTTATTATCATATATTTCAATATCCTAATGATATTAACCAATCTTCATAATTTTCTGTTAAATTATTGCAATGTTGCATTTTGCACAATACTTTTGTTTGTAAAAATTAACAATAATCACATAATTTGTGACATTTTAAATAATTTCTCATACACCTAAAAATTATATACTAATTAAACAAAAATAAAACTAAAACTAACCTGTTTCAAATTAGAAATAAAATACTTGAAGGTACGTTCACATTGTCGAAATATTTTAATGAAAAAAGCATGAACATTTTTTATTTTACTATGAACAAATATTTATCTAATTAAATAACCTTTTTTATAAAATTCACAATAAATTCATTTCAAAAATTTGTATTGAAATCAATGAACAATTGTCCATATAAATTGTTTTGAAAATATTTTCAACTTGAATTTTGCAATAATTTTATTTTGAATTTTATAAAAACCGGCAGTTAGAAAAGATTATAGTACAAGTTCATTATTATATTACGCCTGATGTTGTTTGATCTTATAAAAGCTCGAATAAACATTATTTGAAAACAATGTTTTTTTTGTAAAATATTTCAACAATATGAACCTACCTTATGTTTGTGCCTTAAATTGAACCTTTCTTTATTATTATTATTAAATACAAAATGCATTTATTATAAAAACAAAACTGCATGTTTGTGTGTTATTAGTAAACAAAAAAAAAAAAAACGTTAATAACGAACCAAGTAAACCAAGCTTTAATACATTAGTAATACAAATATTTAATTTTTTTTTTTTTATTTTATAAACTGCATATTTACAGGCGTACGAAAACGTGGATAAATAAATAACTTCATACACAAATATACACATAAACAAACAGAAAAGAAAAAACTATAAATAAAAAACATAAAACACCACACACATCTCACAAAACAATACATACAAAAGCTTCGCCAACTACAACGTAAAAAACAAAACGTAAACAATAACTAGAAGTTCTTTCAGTGTAGTGTGTAGTATTTACTTAGTTGAAAAATCCTATGTCCTCTCTCTATCTCTATTTATCTTAATCATACTTTCTTCTCTCTATCTCTCTGTTTTTGTTTATAATGCTTACATGTGCTAGTGTTAGTTAGTCAAGCAAACAGGCATATTTTCCTTAACAGTTCTCTGTTATTGTTTGTATTCTTGTACTTCTTATAGAGTTTCCTTTCATGTTCACTCTCTGTTAATGTAATTGAGTGTGTAAAGTATGTATTAGAGAGTAGACAAATAAAAACAAAATGCCCGCCGCACGTTTTTATAATTGAATGTTAGTTTGTTTTGTTAATTCATTTCTTTATTCTTGCTATTGGCACAAATTTCAATGTGATTTTAAATTAATTTTATTTTAAAACAATTTTATTTTCTTTTTTTTTATTTATTTAAAACTCAAATACGACTTTAAACGAATTCCCCTCAAAAAAAAAAAAAAAAAAACACTCTAAAACGAATTTGAAACACACAAAATTTTTAAAATTTTATATATGACTCTAATTCAAAAACCACAACACCAGATGTTAATAAAAGAGATGTAAATAATGAACGACGTTTTGTACCGACTGGCTGGATGTGGAATATAGCACGTTCTTGGTTTTAAAGTTTAACACAACAACAACTAGAAATATGACTCAAAATCGTATCTAACTTAAAGCAAATGAAACGTGATATTATTATTGTAAAAATAAAGAGAAACAAAAACTAATACAAACTAACTAAATCTAAGAAAGACAAAAATAATGAAATCTTCAACATTTTTTGTTATAACACTTGCTGTTCATTTACCAAAACAAACAAAAAACCGAACGACAATACAATCAATCATGCATCATCAACATTTTATTTTGTACTCAAAAACACAATAAAAACTATACAACTGCAAAACTGTTCAAGTATGGTAATTTTTTTTGTGTCCCGTGTGTAAATATGCGTCCGCCATATCAACATTGTACAGCTGAAAGCGCTAAGCGAACGTTTAACCTTTAGTCCTAAATTCCTATAACAAAAGAAAAAACAAAACAAAGCTGCTGCCAACAACTTTGCCATACATTTTTTTGCCAAACAATTAAGCAACGCTTTAAAAACCATAAAAAAGTACGTTTTATTTTAATTTAATTTATTTATTTTTTTTAGTTTGTTTTCAAAAATTTAAAGCAAAAACAACAAAAACGTTTGGTTTAGTGTAAAAACAAGATTATTACTTTTATTTCTATTTTATTTGCATACATATGTATATTTTATAATAATTTATTTATTTATTGGTTACATTTATTTAACACAACTGGATTGTTTATCATATTTAAATAGAAATTTGTTCATTTGTATTATTTTCATTATAATTTTGACTAATTTTTTTAAGGTTTTATTTGCATGATTTTTCTATGGAAAAGAAAAACTGTTTATTACACTTTTGTAAATTACAAAAACATTTAAGTTTTATGATTTTTTAACGTGGGATTCTACTAAACGGATGTCTTAAAAACCATACCACAATACATAAGCAGTAAAATTTTCGTTTTTATACTTTAGCCACTGCGTATGATTAATTTAGTTTTCAATTAAAATTAATCATACTCCAGGCGTTACAGCCATCAGTAATCATCAGAGATGGGAAATGAAATGTTTGTTCGGTATCAAAATAGAACTTTTTTACCCTCAGATCACTAAAATTAGTTATAATACAGAAAGTTTTCTATAGAAAAAACTGTTATACATAAAATGGTCTATAGAAAAAACTGTTATACATAACTTTTCTTTAGAAAAAAACTGTTATACACAAAATTGTCTGTAGAAAAACTGTTATACACAACGTTTTCTTTAGAAAAAACTGTTATACAGAACATTTTTTATATAAAAAACTGTTGTACACAACATTTTCTATAGACGATATTGTTATACACAACATTTTCTTTAGAAAAAACTGTTATACACAAAATTGTCTTCAGAGAAACTGTTATACACAAAACTTTCTATTGAGGATACTGTTGTACAGACAATTTTTATAGAGAAATCTGTTATACACAACATTTCCTATATAAGAAACTGTTATACACAAAATTATCGATAGAAAAAACTGTTATACACAACATTTTCATTAGAAAAAACTGTTATACACAAAAATTTCTATAGAAGAAACTGTTATACACAAAATTTTCGATAGAAAAAACTGTTATACACAACATTTTCTTTAGAAAAAACTGTTATACAGAAAATTGTCTGCCAAAAAACTGTTATACACAAAACTTTCTATAAAATAAACTGTTATACAGAAATCTTTTTACAGAAAAATCTGTTATACACAACATTTCCTTTAGAAGAAATTGTTATACACAACATTTTCTTTAGAAAAAACTGTTATACACAAAATTTTCGATATAAAAAACTGTTATACACTAAATTTTCTATAGAATAAACTGTTATACAGAAAATTTTTGATAGAAAAAACTGTTATACACAACATTTTCTTTAGAAAAAACTGTTATACAGAAAACTGTCTGCCGAAAAACTGTTACACACAAAACTTTTTATAAAATAAACTGTTATACAGAAATCTTTTTATAGAAAAATCTGTTATACACAACATTTCCTGTAGACGAAATTGTTATACACAACATTTTCTTTAGAAAAAACTGTTATACACTAAATTTTCTATAGAATAAACTGTTATACAGAAAATTGTTTATTGAAAAATCTGTTATACACAACATATCCTACAGAAGAAATAGTTATACACAAAATTTTCGATAGAAAAAACTGTTATACACAAAATTTTCGATATAAAAAACTGTTATACACAACATTTTCTGTTATAGACAACATTTTCTTCAGATGGAACTGTTATACACAAAATTGTCTGTAGAAAAACTGTTATACACAAAAATTTTCTATACATACAATTTTTTCTAGAAAAAAACTGTGATACGCAAAAATTTATGTAAAACAACGTTATACACAACATTTTATATAAAAAACTGTTATGCATAATTTTCTATAGAAAAAACTGCTAAACATAACATTTTCTGTAGAAGAATTTTCTGTAGAAGAAGAAACTTTTATACACAACATTTTCTTTAGAAGAAACTGTTATACACAAAATAGTCTATAGAAGAAACTGTTATACAGAAACATTTTTATAGCATAAACTGTTATACATAATTTTTTATAGAAAAAGCTGTTATACACAATTTTTTCACAAAATTTATTATAAAAAAACAAAAACTTTCGATAGAAAAAACTGTAATACAAAAAATGTTATACGAAAAATGTTCTATTAAACCAAACAGTTGAAAACAAAAATGTGTGACAGAAAAACAGTTGTACACAAAAAAATACGATTTCTATACAAAATTAGTTTTCCATGACCACTCCCGAACTTTCAATATGGTGAATTTAAAGAATATGAAAAGAAAAGAAGATTAACTCGACATGAATGAACATGCTAATACCGAACAGCAAATCTTTCAGAGTCTATAGGCATGTGAAAATTTGTCTTTTAAAATAAAATACAACAAATTGTTTGAAAGTATTCAATGATTCGCAAGAGTACTACGATACTTTTGAATATATCTAACTTTTCCATCCCTGTCAGTTCGACAAAAAGAAAATTTTAATTCAATTTTGAATATCAAATTAAATAAATTTGGTCAATTCATGTAATATTGCCATAATGTCCTAATATTTCACAGTGGTTTTTATTGCTTTTCAAGCTAAAAATGTCCTAAAATAATACTACTTTCTATGCTATATTTATTATGTTATCGTAAGGAACCAGCAGAGACCAACGCCGAATGCCTAAGAGTCGGTTAAACCGAGCCGCCGACTTGTGATATATTATGACATTATGATATTCACCCCTATCGCGAGCCAATATTTCACATGAAATGTGTTCCCTTTCCCATTTTTCTTTCATGAATTTTGTTCACGTGAAAAAATTTCCCATGTTGTGAAATTTTTAGATGGAATTTTGTAAACAATAGACAGCTATTATGAACAAAATCAACTATTGTGAATGAAAAGTTCATGGGAATTGCACGATAGCAATTTTCCCTTCGAGGGAAATGGATATTTCATGGGAACATAAATTTCACATGTTTTTCACGAAAGGGGTGAATATGACTGATAAGAGACCTTGTGAATTGACCAATTGTCTTTATAATTACATTAAAGCATTCAGCACATAGGAATGCGTTGCTTTACAAATGATTCGTTATAGAACTAATTGCTTATTAATCCTTCAGCTTAATAAAATAAGTTGAATGATTCCATTTTTCTTCAATTCAAAAGCCTTAAGAAAATTTTTTATACTAAATTTTTAAAATAATTAAAAACAAAACAAAAAACCTATTGAATGAAGACATAATTTTTGAACTCAATTTGTTTTAGATTTGAATTATAGAGACACATAGAGCGGAAACTAGAAAAAAACTCAAACCAAAAAATTACTCCAAATAATCACACATACGAGTGTTGTTTTTGTTTTCTCATAGTTTTTTCTACTAATACATTCTCAGCACTTAGGTTTTTGACAACTGAGTTAGGTCTTTGACAGGAGAGTTTCCGATCTATGTGTATTTATCTGTGGTTTTAGATTTGAATTAATGAAAATTAAATCACTCAATGGTTGAATGAGTTTTATTATGAATTAATTCAACAATGTATGAAGCAAATTAAGCCTTGAATGAAGCTAAAGAATTAGATGTTTCAGCAAATGTTTGGTTTGGGTCTTTCTAGTAAAATGTAATTCAAGGCTTGAGTCCAGTGCCAAGCATATCAATTATAGTTGATTTATACTTTATATCAATAGCATTCTCCAGTAAAAGGGAAACTTAAATTCAAGTCACTAGTTGTTTTATTGGAAAAATATTTAAGTTTTTGCAATTGTTCTTAAAGTTTAATAATTTTGTTTTGTCATGGCTTCAAGACATACTCAAAGACATACTCAAACAAATAGTCAATTTCTTTATCGAACTAGCAGAAATCATGAACAACTAAAAGAGACAATGTCGCTCAATTTGTCGTTCACATAATAACAATAACAATGAAGTTGACAGAAGATATCGCTCATCTTGCCATTAATTGTGTTGGATATATGAAAACATTCAAATCATTGTCGCTCATCTTGCCATCAATTGTGTTTGATATAAAACAGTGTCGTCTACAACTATTTGGACAACTGGAAATTTGCTGAAATGCTTGAATCAAAGAGAAACATAGAGCGGAAACTAGAAAAAAACTCAAACAAAAAAATTACTCAAAAAAATTACACATGTTGTTTTTGTTTTCACATAGTTTTTCTACTAATAGATTCTCACCACTTAGGTTTCTGACAACTAAGTTAGGTCTTTGACAGGAGAGTTTCCGGTCTATGTCTATTCTCTATGGCTTGAATTTTTAGTCTTTAGTGCTTATTGGGATAATATATGACACAATTGACTAAAGTCAAATTAAATTCAAGTTTTCTTTGACTTAAGGGAGGTTAATAATTTTTATTTGATTGAAATTGACAAAAAAATAACTTAAATTTTGAAATTTATAATTACAATTAACTAGAAAGTGGACATTTTATTTTTGGGTTAAATTTCCGCTTAAATAAGTTTTATGGAAACTGTCAGCTCGAAATGCCCTTTAACGCATATAATATTAGTGTCCAGATATCTCAATTGGAATTACTTTAGGAAATATAGAGATTCATTTCATTTTGTGCCGTTTATTTTCAATTTTACTTATGATAAACAATCCTTTATATACATATATATTTTTTTTTCAAAAATTTGCAAATTATTTACACAACGATTATGTTTTTCAATCACTTTAAATATTAGTTTGTAAAAAAATATGATTAATTTTCAAAGAGATAACCATGCAATAGTTATTAATTTTTATATTTTTTGTTAAACTTTTTATTTTAACTTTAGGCTTTGATGATCATCAGCCCAATGACGAAGCCACCGCTGATCGTTCCAATATGTCAAGTGCCACCACAAATACCAGCAACAACTTTAAAAGTCTAATATTGGCCACCATTGTTATGATGTTTGTAGCAAAATTTATTGTTAGCTAAAAGCAAATTATTATCAGTTCTTTTTGGACAATAAATTAGGACCCCCCCTTTATTATAAAACAAAGAAAGGAAGAAAGAATGAAAGAATAAAAACACACAATATGTAGATAAAATATACGTAAAAAAAAAGAAGAAAAAGAAGAAAATAATTAAAATAAAATTCTAAATTTTATTTTCAATTATAACGAGAAAAAAACAAGAGGAAGAAAGAATTAAAACAAAAAGAAAAGGAAAGGAAAAAGCCGCTTAATAACAAAAATGAAATAATTTTATTTAATTAATTAAATATTTCATAATATATACTTATATACAGTTAGTCATTAGTTTACATAAAAAGTGCCTTTTTCTGAAAACAAAATTAGACAGACAGCAAGTGTTAATATATATTAAAAACTTTAAACAAATTTCCCCCTACAACAATTTAAGTATGTATTTCCATTTGTTTTGTTAACACTACCTGCCTATGCCTGTTACTAATTTTCTATAAAAACAATTGTGATATTGCTTTACAAAATTTATTGAAAATCCCTTAAAGTTTTCATTGTATTTATCACTTGCTGCTTAAAACAATAAATTATTATTATTATGTTTCTTTTTTACATTTATTATTTTGTCTTTTGTAAATATAATATAAAACCATGTTTTTTTTTTACTTATTTCTAAATAAATTTATAATAAAAAATCATTCAAAATTTTTTTGAAAGCCCCAATTCAAAATCATATCTTACTACAAAAAAAACACTAACAAATTAGTATAAACATTCCTTAACAAAATATACATACATACTTACATATATATTTATATAAAATAAAAACAAAAAGAAAACCATTTCTCTTTTTTTCTATAAATGTGAAAAATAATTAAAAATTAGCTTTAGACTTAAACGTAATTTAGTGTGTATAACTTTATTTAATTATAAGTAAAATTAAAAAAAAAAATCTGAAAAAATCATTTTAAAATTGTTGTTTCTCATTTCACACCAGTTTACGTTTAAGTTTTTCTTAAAATTCAATCAAAAGAAACATTTTTCTTGTCCAATTACTGAAGAGTATTTTTCAAAGAATTGTTTAAAATATCAAACGAAATATGAATTTTAACAAAAAAATATAATCATCCACAAAGATCTTTGTAAAATAGCTTGTAATTATTAGTTATTTCAATTTATTATTATTATTTTTTTTTATTATTTCATTTCATTTATTATTTTATAATTTAATTCTTAATTTTTTTTTAAATGCAAATCAAATGTCAACAAAGTCAACAAAAATTTATATTTTTGAAATAAAACGATATTCTTGTCGGAATTAATATTTAACTCCGAATATTATTATTGTAACCAATTAAACATTTTTATAGTTATTTTAATATAATTAATGAAACTGTGTATTATACATTAAAAAAAAATGTCTATATAAAAAATGAACAAATAAAAACTATTTAAAAAATATAAAACAATTTTTGTGTTTTTTTTACACACATGCTGGGAAAATGCTTTAAAAATAAATAGGAATTACACCAATGTTTCCAAAACTGCTTTCCATTTTCTGATCCCAGCTTTGGGATTTTAGAAAATGTGGACCAAAGTTAAAATTTTGATAAAAAAATAGGTCAAATTCCGAAGGGCGTAGGGGCAACATATTCGAGAAATATAACATGTTTTTTATACCAAAATATTCTCCGTAAATATATCTTACAGAAAAACATAAAACTGTTATATGTTCTTAAAGAAAGTTTTATTTTTATTAAAAAAAAGTAAAGTCACCTTTTCGCCCAAAAAACAGCAAAAATCTAAAAATTTTTGAATTTTTAAATTGAAAATCGTTTATTTTCGGATCCGCAATTGATATTGCTCTGAAATTTTTGCATATTATTTGCAATTTAGTTATCTAACTAATGAAAAAAATGCTTATAACTCGGAAATTATAAGAGATAAATAGCACACCTAAGCACAATTTTACATGTCGAAGGCCCCCATAGCGCCGCGCCTAGAGCATTTGTAGGGTCCATTTTAATATCTTAAGCTCGAATACTCCTTGGCTACGCCCATGTCAAATTTTATCCCGATCAGACCAGCCGTTTAGAAATGCCAGATTTATTTCCAAAAAATTTTGATTCTGCCCCACTGTGCAGTGTTTAAAAACTAACTAACTACCCAGCAGTTAAGCATGTAGTCAATGTATCCCTTATAGACAGTAATCGTCGAAAATGTTTTATCACTTGGCTGACTCCAATTTATATATTTTTTTGGTAATTTGACACGTATGTGCTCTTTGTAGTGCACAGAGAAGACAATTGGTTACTTTATATATCCCAGGTAATCTAGCGTGAAGACAATTGTCACTTAAGTGTCTCTAAGTAATCTGGAGTGTAGTCCCTTTAAATGTTTTGTGAGTAATTCGTTCAAACTGGTTTTATACAAATTCTGTTGATATAATTCTCATACAGTTAATTTTAATTTTTGCTTAAGTATGCTGATATCCCATGTAACATAGCAAGAAGTCAATAGTCACTTTAGTGTATCTTAATAACGTGGAGTGAAGTCACTGAAGCAATCCATTGGAGAGTTGTCGAAGAAAGGTTTGTTTACCGTTTATTGGACTGCCTATTTTATGTAATTTAGCTGACTATTTGAGGTCAGTTAGCACTAGTACATGTTAAAATATCTAGTTATGTAGCTGATCAAGTTACCAGTTAGGTAGCTAGTAAGGTAACTGACGTTATTTAACCAGTATGTGAATCCAATGCGTTGACTACTTTGGACCATCTATTAGACAGTCTCATTGTAGTCAAAAAGGGTCAATTGACGCCCTACTTAGGACATGCACGTGTTAAAATAACTAGTCACGTGGCTTTTGAAGTAACTAGTTCCCACCCTAAATGATGGGTAAAATCACTAGTTCGAATATTGCTGACTATTTGTTTGACCAATAATCGGCAAAATTTATAGCATTTTCTGATAGGAGGATTACTTTTGCGCAACCTGTTATAATAATAGGTCGTGAAGTATGTATCATAATGCTAAAACCAAAATATTCACTACAAACAATTTGTATGCCAGAACAACGTTTGGCGGGTCAGCTAGTAAATTGTAAACTTTTAAATCGATATAAACGATGGCGCTTTGTTAATAACTTGTGCAATTTGCCTAATAACATTTTCAACCTCAGCCCGAACTAAGTCTGCTGACTCTTTTTTAAAAATTATTGTAACAGGTCTACAGAACCGAGGTGAAGAAGGCCGATTATTTTCACAAAGTATTGCGGATCCATTTTTTATTTGCAAGTGTACAATACATAACGCAAATAAATTTGCATCAATTGTTCAAGTTTCGGGAACACTAAATCATTGTCGGACCACTGCTACCACCAGACCCCCATTTAAATATGGCTTTTATGCCATCGTTGTTATTGCATTCAATCATGAGGCTCTCAAATGCTGCGTGGAAATTTCACACCCAATACCGAAAAATTTTAATATAAAACCACCCCAAATGTTTGATCTGGATCGGTGCCAGGGAAAATCTCTGTATTATACGTGGAGTAATGTGGTCGACAAGAGACTGCAAATTTACTTCAGCTGAATGTTTAGTCATTCGTATATCATTGGGGTAGTGTTACCCCATTTTAGTTTTAACCAAAACATCGTAAATTAGAAAAATATTGCAATTCAATAATTGCTTGAATTTATATGAAATTTGTGTGCAGCCTTCATCTATATAGTGGCTCTCTTTCTCAGGTGTGTAAGGAATAGTCGTTTTTGGCTCATCATCTACAGTTTAAATCACTTTTGAAGCTATTGAAGATTCTGAGCTCAATTTTGAAATAGCTTTTGAAATTCCCTTTTCCAGTCTTGTAATGACTAACGCGCGCTGCTACCATTAACTCGGGGGTTTATCAACGATCAATTTTTTTGTTTGCGTCTTAAGGTACGTTCATATCGTTCAAATATTTGTCGAACAAATCATAACCATTAAAAAAATTATATTTTTCTTCCCATTGAACCAATATTTATTTCAATAAACAAATTAACGTGTTTCGGAAATAAAAGTGTCCTGCAAGTATTAAAAAAATTTCCCAAAAATTGTGTAGAACTGTAATAAAGTGATTCGGTTATATTTACTCGGAAAATCAAAGTTAAAATTTCAAGTATTTTGATGTGTTTACTTATCTCACAAGTATGTTGAATTCATATATCACAAGTACGTGTGAAGAGAGTAATTATTGTTACTCTCAGTTGCGCCTCTAGTTGTACCCTATGTTAGAAAATATCAAATATATTTTCTCTTATAAAAATAATCTAATATCAAAAAAAAACGTGTACCTTTAGTTGTGCCCTCAGAAAAAGTTTTTCGTTTACGTCGAACAATTGCTGTTTCAGGGAAAATTTGATCTCCGTCTAACCATTTCTTATTTCGCTCTTCAAACGATGATCCTCTGACTATTTGTCCAGTTATACCGCAGCTTACAAAAAAATTATTATTTGTTTCCGAATATCCATTTTAAAAGGATACATTTGAATCATTATTCTGTGATTTAATCTGAAATACACATGTAAATCCAAAATCGTACACATATGTACGTACATATTCTTGGAAAATTGAAAAGAAAAGTCCTGCTTTGAATTATTTTCCACACATGTGTGCATAATTTTACCTGTAAATTCCTTAGAAAATCTTAAGGATTTTTTAATTAGCTTTAAATGAAGCGGCTGCAAATTATTCTGTTACCTAAAACCTCACATAAATTTGATAAAGTTCCCATTAAATCATAAAACGCTTAAGTCGTTTATTAGCTAGCACCTAAGTTAGGAACAAGACATTTAGGCATATATGTTAGGATTAAAGATTTTGAAAGTATAAAATACTACAGATTTACAAATTTCTTATACACAACCAAAACGAGCTGGGCACAGTAAGCATCACGAACTTCAGTTGGCAATTTAAATATTTTATAAAATTTCAATCTATTAGAAAATAAATAATATTTTATAATTTTTTGAAAATGGCACCACAAAATAAAATTGAATTTGTTATTTTAAAATTAACATTCTTGCCATTTATGTAAGTATTTAATTTTCATTTCATCATTTATAAACTATTTATTAATAACAAATTCATTTACAGTCATCCTGAAAGTCCTAGAATTACATTGACACGCAAGAAGCATTCACCAAGTGGCTCCATGACTCAAGTTAGAGATTGGGTATGCTTTAATATTTGATTATGTAAATTTGTACTTACAAATAATAACTTTCTTTCTGTTTTTAGTTTGATCGCATAATGTCTAAAGAGAAATCGGGTATACCCTCCACCGTAAGTGTACGTTATTGTGAGTGGAATATAACATCGGGCAATGCAAATTTATTTACGATAAATGGTTATCGTTTTGATAAAATCCTTTTAATATTAGGCGAAGAATCCGTACATTGGATGTACTATCAAAATATGCCCCTGCATAAACGTATCGAAGGATGTGGTCGTTTATCAGTAAATTATTGCGGCTGCTGTTTAAACAGTCAGTACTTGAATATTATGGAATCCGTTAAGAGCTGTCTGATGAAAAAGGGCGGCTGTAACTAATACTAACATTAATTACACTTTTAAATAAAACTTAGCGTATAATGTAGTCCGTAAGATTTGAAAATTTGTATATATATAGTGATTCCTTATTAATTTTAACAAATAAATACTTAATCATTGGAATGTACAGGATTGGAAAACCATGGTTTTTTAAGCGATAATTTGTTAATCTATATATATAAACGAGTAACGTGGCTGACTGATTCATTCATCATCGCACAGCCCAAGCTAGAAACTTAAAAAACGGGTAATAGGTTCTTTTAACATCATTTATATCCGCTGGTCCGATCGGAATAAAATTTGGCGTGGGCGTAGCCAAGGAGTATTCAAGTTTAAGTTATTAAAAGGAGTTTAGGGTGTACTTTTGAACTTATAGGGTGTACTTTTGAACCGAATGAACTCAAATTTCTTTCGTTAGTTAGACAACTAAATTTCCAACAATATGCAAAAGATATCAGAGCAATATCAATTACAGATCCAAAAATAAACGATTTTCAATTTAAAAATAAAAAAATAATAGATTTGTGCTGTTTTTTGGGCGAAAAGGTGACTTAACTCTTTTTTATTTAAAAAAACTTTCTTTAAGGACATATAATAATCTAATGTCCTTGGCTACGCACAAGGAGTATTCGATTAGACTAGCCGTTTAGAAATCCCAGATTTATTTCCAAAAAAAGTTTGATTCTGCCCCACTGTGCACCCGTATGTGTGAAAAGAGAGTAATATTTTCCATTTTATTGCTCTCTCCTTCCGTTCTATGCTTTTATTCTAAGGATATAGCGTTCAACAACAGAAAAAATAGTTTTAACAAAATGGGTGTTTTGTTCGGGCAACGTTACGCGCACTTTGCCCATTTTACGGTGTGGCCCATTTCTGGATGAATGGGTACGTCAACACACAAAATTGTCAAATTTGGGACAATACCAATCCATATGAAATCCAAGAAAGAGTCACTGTCCTTGTGGATTTTGTTCTGGCGGCATTATCGGTTATAGGTCGACGATTACCAACTTATTTTTCCCTGAATTAGATGATATGGACACCAACGACATGTAGTTTCAACAGAAGGGCGCTACGCGCCACACAGCTCATGCCACATTGGACATTCCGCACGATTTGAGGGCATGGTTATATAACGTGGAGGTGATGTGAACTGATCGTGGAGGTGATGTGAACAACTCCCGTTGGAGTTGTGTGGAGTTTTCTTAAATCGGAGGTGTATGCGAAAAAGTCACAACCTACAGCGGCCCTCAAAGTCAACATAACCCATTCCATAGGTTAAATTTAGCCCGATTTAATTAATAATGGCATCGATAGGACTTTCTAATTGTTTATGATATCTTACACACAATTTTAAAAATAAATAAAGACCCTTTATATGTTTCATTTAATAAACATTTTGTGTAATCATCCTATTGGTAAAATATATAATAATAATTATTATTATTAAGCCAAATCTGTACATATGATTTTCAATATGTATTAGTTAGTGTCAAGTCTTTCCAGGTTTAATAAAAAAACAAGACCAAATTAAAATGAATGACTTTTTCATATCTTTATTCTTACTGAATATAAATAAATTAAAATAGTAATAAGCAATTCTTAAATCTACACATTTAAAATAGTATAAGAAACAAAATTAATATTCCATTTATTACAATGGAATAGTATTTTATTTTTAGTTTATTTATGTATTTCAATACATAAGAAACCTTCTTGGCTAATAATGCATGTATCGTAAGATCCATAGAGTAACATAGAGACGAGACGTAATTGTCAAAAACCTAACTATTGCAACAACAAAATACATGCTAGTTAATGTATTTTGTTGTTGTATCAGACATATGATTTGTTGTATTTTTGTTTGACAAATCGAAGTGTCTGATCTCTATGTTTAAAGATCTATAATATCATTAAACATACAATAAATATAATTATATTTTAATTAATGTAATTATAATAAAATATACAAATTCAAATTATATATAAGTGGCTCCCCAGTCGTATGATTATTACCAAAACAACAATATAAATGTGTTAAAATATACATACACACTACTTGAATCCATAATGTCAGACAAAAAAAACATATATAATAAACATTGAGGATTTGTTTCTGATATAGGTCAACAAATAATAAAAAAAAAAAAATTTGGTACCGAGAAACCTTTAGTAGTTTTGTATTAGATCTGCATTGGTAACAGCAGTCATGTATTTAAATATATTTATCTTACGTGTAGCTTTGGAACTAAATTCATGTTTCAATATTGGCTGTCATAAGTAAATTCGTGTGTCCGAATTTACTTATGACGAGTATTAAAATGTGTTCAACTAGATATTGGTAATAAGTAGGGGGCGGACATATATGCAAACGCATGTTTTTTCTCGAACGTCCAAAAACAATGTGGACTAATTATCTATCCGAATAGCTTGTAACTTCACATACACAGTTACCACTCCTGACCAGTGTTACCATTTGTCCAGTTTTCCCTTTTTTTGCAAGTTTTTTCAGATGCAAAAAGTTTTATTTTTTTAAAAAAAAGTTTTTTGGAAAATTGTAAACCTATGTTATCAATAAGTTGAACCGTTTATTTCATAATGATTGTCTCCAAATTCGTTTACTAAATGGGGAGATTGATTTAAATATATTTAAAGTACTAAATTCACATAAATTATATCAGTTTGATCTATGTACGAATTGGGTTTTCTAATTTTAGTATGTATGTACTTAAAAAAAGGTTTTTTGTTGAAAAAAAAGTTTTTTTTTAGAAATAAAAAGTTTTCTTCAAAAAATATATGGCAACACTGCTCCTGACAGTAATTTCCCAGCAGTTCTATGAGACTGTCCTGAACTAGTTATAACTAGCTACTTAACTGGTTATATTAACACGTGCATGTTCGTTTTCTCAGAAGAAAAATTATAATTTTAAAACTTTAGGTTTTTAATTCCTGGTATAATTTAAAGAGTCTTAAATGGTGGGAACACTGTTGTGCATTTTTTGGACATTGCGCGATCCATAGTTAATTATTTTATGTTTCTGCACAAAAATATAAGTGCATATTTTTAAAATGTTTAGGTCATATTTTAATTTTTTTTATGCATATTTTAGACGCATATTTTCCAATAATAAATACATGAAAATCCGCCCCTAGTAAAAAGCATATAGCTGTGTCTATTGCTTATTATTCGTTATTAAAGGAAAACGTAAGGGTTATATGCGTCGATTAAAAATTTTTAATTAAAATGTTTCTGTTTATGATACAGCAGAGCAAAACATGACCATTGTTATAATTCCGCTTTTTGTTTCAAGAGATAAGATAATTTTGCCTCCACTACACATCACATTGAGATTTTGGAAGCAGTATGTGTTTCACAAGTCTTCCTGAAAATCGTGCAATAACATACCTTGGTCAAAAAAAAAGAAGCAATTTCCCGAAAACCACACGTAGAATTGAAAAAACAAGTCTACAGTTAGAATCAGGGCACCAAAATCATTATAGACCTGTGTAATTTATAGTCAGTTAGAAGTAAATAATTTCATTCACATTCATTTCATACGTACAAATTTTAAAAAAGTTTAAAGTTTGTTTGTTCCTTTTGTGAATTATTTTTAGGGAATTATATAAATAAATTCCTTTTTACAACCTATTTACACAACATTATTAACAAACCATGTTGTCACTAATAAAGTCTCTGTTTACTTTTTCTCAATATATAAAGTATCATAAGTCATTGTCTGAGTCGGCATCCAGTTGTTCATATAGTTTATCGAGATTATCACGATGTAATAGTTTAGAAACTTCTCGATTAGTTGTTGTAACAGCAATAGGTTTAGGTTTAAATGTCACTAAATCGGTATGTCGGCGCAGAAATAAATTACTTAGAATTGAGGTATTAGAATTTATGAGCTGTGGTCGGCGTGATATGTTGTCGGAAATGATGATGACATCTGAAAGGAAATATATTCACATAATAATTAGTGTTTAAATATAGGACATTATTAATTATTTAAATAGGAAAACGGGAAAATAAAGTGCTTAAATTAAGATTAAATATATTTTAAACTGTAAATAATAATAAAAAAAACTTGTTGATATTGCGGATCAACAGATGATCGAAACATTCTGAAAGATATCTGATCTATCCCATGTCTTGAGATGTTGGTAGCCTTACAATTAATGAAACTCTAGCCTTTCCACTCTGTAGAATCAGATGTGGTGGAAATGGAGTAAGCGTAGAATTGTATGAGTATTATATCAAAAATCATGTTATTTCACAGTAATAAAGATCCATCCTAAACCATGTCAAATTCATTCGCGTGAAAAACATTCACAGAAGTACTTCAAATATATGGTGTTTTACTTCACATTTTCTTATTAAAAAATACCCAAAATTAATTTCTTATATTTTAAAATGGGTTTGAAAAATTAGTTGTACTTGACTACAAAGCTGTGTAAATATTATATGCAATTAATATTTGAGGTGTCTCCACTTTCTCCATAGAAATGACACGTATTTACTTCAGTTAGAGATGAGCGATATTTTCATACCTGTGATTTAATCACCGTGATTGAAAAATCACTGGTAACAACTGTATAGCAAGTAACAGGTACACTTAAGTAGATTTTTCATTTAAATTCCGTTCTTTTATATTTTTCAAAAATCACTGGAACAACTGTAAAGGTCGTTCTCTATATTTTTCGACATTCACTGGTAACAACTGTTACTGGATATGTATAGGAATTAACAGATATTTTTAATGTCGTTTTTTCACAATTTTGAATATACTGTTAATTCCAGTGTTTAAAAAACTAGACTACAAGTAGCAATAGCAACAAAAAAAACACAAGTAGTCTAATTAAAAAATTAATAAAAACTCGGTGTCAATCAATTACTACTACTAGCAGAGTAATTTTTTTGTATTGCTACTTTAAAAAAGAAAAAGTTTTAAAGTAGCAGAGTCATTTGCTTTCTGTTACTTCTGCTACTTTTAAAATTTACTAGTAAAAGAAGTAGCAGTTAAGTAGCAGCCATAATACCAAAAATACAAGAAATAAACTTAGTATATTGCTACTTCTAAATAATATAAATCAAAACTCGATGTAGAGCAGTAGCAAAGATTTGTATTTTAATGCTACTACTCCATTTACAATTCATGTTTTATTACTACTGCTCTGTTTAGAGTTTATTTTTTAAAGGTAGCAGTAGTTTTAGAAAAAACAAGAAAACAAAAATAGATAAATGCTACTGCTACTGAACATTTTTTGAAGCAGTATTTTTAGCAATAGTTAAAAATGTTTTAGTTATCGTAGCTTTTTAAACACTGGTTAATTCATAGTTATATGAGTGTCTCTCTCACACAATATGTAAAATGAAATGTTAAGTAAAATATCAGGGGCCGAATTACCGCATTCGATATCGAGTAAAATCGATCGTAATTTTCTTATTTGAGATTACGGCATTCGATATCGAGCATGAAATTTAGTACATTTTATTTTAATTACGATATCGAGATTATTTTTCGATACGATAGCTCGTTCGATCACGAATGCGGTAATTCGGCACCAGTTCTCTTACACTTTTTGTTCTCTTTGCATAATTCTGTTTATTTCCTATATTTTTATTAACAGACGTTTTTAAATCAGCAAACATTAGTCTTTGGTTAACATAAGAGGAGATTTAAAAATTAAAATAATACATAATGTATTCTTCTTAACATTGTTGTTATTTTGCTTAACATAGACAAAACGTGATCACAGTCACTGTTTAACCCTTTGACGGACACCAAAATTTTAGGAGGTCTTCCCGTGGGACACTTGCTGTATCTCCGTTATTTGGAAGCTAACAATTTATGACGTGTATACACGTCATGTCCCCCCAGAAACCCTTGTTATGACGTCTATAGACGTCAGTGTCCGTCAAAGGGTTAAAAGAACAGTGATTTATAAATCACGTTCACTGAGAACTACGTTCTTCAAAAATCACGGGATCGCTCATCTCTAACTTCAGTTATGATTGTGTATATCTTTTTTTTAATTATATTTTCTGTCACTTTACCACTACATAACTTGTTGGTTGTTAAATGCACATCTATTTGTCGTAATTCATATACTTCCTCCTTATTTGAGCTAAACTAAATTTTAGAATATACTTTATAAGATATTGAAGTACGCAGGCATAGTACTGTAAAAATGTTAAGTTTTTAGATTGTTTGACTGTTCATAACTTTTTAACGCAATTTGCAATAATGTAAAAATAATTTATTAAAATTCGCTAATTTAGAAATTATTTGCTAGTTAAATTGATGTGACAATTTTCTGGAATTTAAACATACATACATATATTTTTTAGGAAGTTTGTACCCCTTATCATCTATAACACAATTTTGTAAAATAACTATTAATAACTTACCATCGTCATTATCCTTTAATGACAGAGTGCTTTTTAAACCTTCATTTGTTTTTCCACTTTTATCCGACTGCGAGCATATGTTTATACCTGATTCCGTATTATTCCAATGACTATCCAAATTGTTATCTACATTTAAGTTATTTCTATTGTTGATTGGTACTGAAAATATGTCATCATGTTCCATTTCATGTTTAATCTCACTTCGTAAAGGTCGATAGGAGCCCAATAGATTTTGTGCGGGTACCAAATCATCTTCATCTATGGCAGTAGAAACTGTTGATTTATTTACGCTTTCATTAATATCTGCTTCTTTTTGCTGAACATTTTTAACATTTTCACTTGTGCTTCTACGCCTTGTTATGTCTAAGGGTTCTTTTTTAATGTTTGTCGCACTAGCAGATATTTGGTATGACGGATTTATTCTTGTGTCATAGAACTCATCATAATCACACTCATTAACAGAATTGGCTAGTGTATTTTGATAATGATTTTTAAAAAATAAAGCTGTGGGAGGTACTAAATCATCATTATTGTTTGTGTTATTTTGAGGATTTGTTGTGTTGCCAGCAATGGCAGAGGTGGCTGCTTGTACTGTTCCTCTTCTTCTAAGAACTGTTGTATTTGTTGAATCTTTCAGGGGCATATTTTTATCACTGACATTTGAATTTTCATTGGCTTGCACTGGTTCTTGTTTTACTGTATCTATTCTAGCTTCAGTCACAATATTGACATTTTCCTGGGTTTCTTTTTTAATTGCGTCATCAAAAACATCTTCAGAAACTTTGTGTCTTTTCGTCGCTGGTGGTCCCATTTCTTCTGTATAGTTTGCCTGTGTTTGCGGCCTATGGCAGGTTTGCAAAAACTCTCCTAAACTATTAACCGATAATGAAGACATGGTATCCGTTTCATCAGTGGCTGAGTTTAATGAAACTGTATCGTTGGCAGTATTTGCTTTACTACTATCATTTTGATTAGTAGGCGCAGCAAAGAATTCATTATATAGAGCTACTTCCTCCTCCTGTTTAATAGTATCGTTGGTTCCTTCAACACGAGTAGATATGGCGTTATCACGAATAACTATATCATCTGGATCAATATCTGGATCGGGTTTAATATTAACGACAGGTGTATTCAAATTATCTGTTTGAATAATAAATTAAAAACACATTAATAGCTGTTTAAGTATTTTATGCAGGAATTTCAGTTAGTAGTTGATGTTGTATACCTTTAGTTGTGCTTGTATTTTCAGTGGATGATGTTGTTTTTGTAACATTATTAATTTGTGTTGAAGTGTTTTCATCATTGGTTCTTCTTTCATCAGAAGTATTGCCTGACAAAAAGAAAAAAAAATGAATTTAAACGAATCAAGAATGTCATCACTTAAAAAAGAATTGACAAATAGTTTTTTGGAGTCTTTTTTATATGCCTTCGTTTGCATATTTTTGTAGAAAAAAACGGATTTTTTTAATAAATTAATATTTCACAAAAAAATTCTTCATCAGAGCACTTTGTTTTAATATGTCAACAAATCCAAACATACCTGTGGTCAATAACGGTTCATTTGAACTGATTTGAGATTCCACAGATTCAACTGTTTCAGCTTGAGTCTTTGCGTCTCCTAAAAGAACAAAAAACATTATTTATATTAATATAATTCGGATCAAATACAAATTTACAACTTTACTTGATTTAAGAAATAGTTTCTTAATTTATCAATATTTTCAATATTCGTACTATTTCGCGTGTTATCGGACATTCAATTTGGTAAACTGATGTTTTAAACATGGTCAATATCAGTAAGAACGAACAATTTAATATTATTTAAATCTGCCCGGTTTATTTACAGCAAATAAACCACCATTTTTAAAAGGTAAAAACTAGAAAATAGAAGCAACGGGAAGAGAATGTCAATAAAAAAAATCAAAAAAAAATACTCTCTTTTCACACATACAGCTGTTGACAACTAATTGGAAACGCTCTTTTTATATTATTGATTATTGAGAACTATTAAGCAAATTGGAAATTTACCGTTATGTTTCGTTTTCAATTCACTTGTATTCTATTTATTAGTCTTTTCTTTATCAAGTGCATTCAGTTTTGTTGTTGTTTATTGAAAATTCCGTTATTATTTTTGAAAGTTGTTTAATTCATACTTAGTAGAATTCAAACAAAGCGAGACAACTAATTGGAAACGCGGAATAATTAATTAAAATCTTTTTAGTAAAGTTCTGTTTCAAAAAAGTATATTGTTTTTTGGCAAATATTCTTTTTAATTTAATGTTTAAAAAATGTAAAACAATTATTTTTAAGATTTATAATGGGATAAGGAAAGAGCTGCACTCCTACTCAACGGAGCTCAATTTTTGAGCTTCGCAAAACTGGGAAATCATATAGGAAAATAGCAACACAGCTCAATTGTTCCAAAAAAATGATTTTTAATGCTTTGCAGCATATTAACAAATATGACACCATATCCAACGTTCCACGAAGTAAGAGGCCCAGAAAAACATCAGCTCACACCGACCGAATGATAAGGCGAATTTCTAAAGCCGACCCAAAAAAAAAGTACCCTATGATTCAACGTGAAATTCAGGAAAAACTGAATATCACAATATCTAAGCGCACCATTTCAGTCGTTTGGTAGAAGGCGGGCTACACGGCAGAGCAGCACGCTACTGAGCAGAATGCAAAGGAAACGCCGCATCGACTTTGCCAAGTCTAATTGGAAATATGTGCTTTGGAGCGATGAAACAAAGATAAATCGCCTTGGTCCTGACGGTCGGAGGTATGTTAGAAGGCCTATTAATGAATAATTTAATCCTCGCTATGTTTCACGTGGTATGGGGATGCTTTTCCTGGAATGGTGTTGGCCCAATCCATAAAATTGATGGAACTTTAAATAAAGAAAAATACGTAGAGTTTTTAAATGATGTCATGCTACCGTGGGCTGAGGAGAATTTGCCTGTTATATGGCAATTTCAACAAGACAATGATCCGAAGCACACGGCTAAGCTCACAAAAAAATTTTTTGCGGATAATTCCATTAATGTTTTGGAATGGCCATCATCCAGTCCAGACTTGAACCCCATCCAACACTGGTGGGGTGACGTGAAAAGTGCTGTAAGCCTTAAAAATATAACCAATATGGAAAGTCTTTTTGAGGAAGTAAAAATGGCATGGGAGTCAATACCAGTAGAGCGCTGCCGGCGTCTTATATCATCAATGCGCAATCGATGTGAAGCAGTGATGAAGCAGAAGGGTTTTGCAACAAAATATTAAGAAAAAATTAGAACTTTAACTTATTACAAAAATGTTTGTCTAACAATGGGTTATCGTTTCTAATTAGGTGCTGCAGTAAAATTTTGTTAAAATATTTTTAAGATTGAATAATTTGCTAAGTTATTTTTAATTGTTACCCAACATTTTGATATATTTAAAACAATTTGTTAAAACATAGTGGTATTTCAATTTAATTATAATGTGTCATATTATATTAAACTTATTTGCTTGAGGGTCGAATCAATTTTGTTTTTTGATTTAAAGATTGAAGTTTAAATTACACAAGTTTATCAACGGATGTTGATTTTGGGTTATCGATTATTTTATATTATTTGCTGTCTGCAATAAATCCGAAATTACACACAGATGATGAAAAATTATTTGTGTAGGAAAACATAAAAAAATTATCTTCCCAGTGCTAAGGAAGGAGCATGAAAATGTAGTATTTAAATAGATTTTTTGTTTTGATTTTTGGAATTCTTCTAATTTATTTTCTCAACACAAACAGCCATCTACTATTTATTCTTCTTATTCATATATTACGAAGTTTAAACTAGAACCCAAAAACATTCGATTATTTTTATTCTTAGATTAACTAATGTTCTTTAAGTCAAAAACCGACCTAAATGTGGCAATAACAATGATTAACGAATTCATCAAGATGAAAATAATGATTTTTTTATACCCTTCACCTTCGTGAGAAGGGTATATATAAATTTGTCATTCCGTTTGTTATTTCCACAATATAATTTTCCGACCCTATAAAGTATATATATTCTGGATCCTTATTGAAAACAGTTTTCTAATGTCCCCAAATAACTTAAAAACTTGATTCATACATCAATATATCGGGAATTCTTCCGGCTCGCTTGCTATTTAAAATCAAGAAAATCGGCCCACAAATGGCTGAGATATAAGGAAAAACCCGGGCCAACCTCGATTTTTTGCCTACTTTTGATCTATATCTGGATTACTAAATCATTAGTATAGACAATATGGATATCTTATGATAGATATTTCAAAGTCCATTGCAACAATGGGTCAAAATCGAGAAAACAAATTTTAACCAGAATTTTTTTTTTACGAAAAAAATTTGTTTGTCGTAAATTTTTTTTCACTAGTAAATTTAAAAAATTAAAATAAATTTTTAAAAAAAACTATTTCGGAAAAAAAATTTAGAAAAAAAATAATTTTTTAAATTTTGAAAAAAAAAATTTTTGTTTACCTAAAAATATTTAAAATTTTTTATTAAAGCATAATTTGGTGAAGGGTATATAAGATTCGCCAAAGCCGAATATAGCTCTCTTACTTGTTTTATTTAGGCTTACTGCTTTGTAATATATATATTTATTGGCCAATAATGGCTTTTTATATTACACATTTTAGATTATCAGATAACTATTCAATTATTAAACAATAATTGAATTTAAAGTAATATTTAATCCGTAATTTTCGTACCACAGATCTTCTTAAAATCGATATGTAATGGAAAAAGTGCAAAGAACACTTTATAATTTTTAAATATACATACATAGATCGGAAACTCTCCTGCCAAAGACCTAACTCAGTTGTCAAGAACCTAAGTGGTGACAATGTACATATTAGCAATAATAACTACATATGTGAAAACATGTCAATATTTTGAGTATTTTTTGAGTTTTTTCTAGTTTCCGCTCTATGTGTACTTCTCTACAGTTTTTAATATCCACTTTTTTATCGACTTTGCCATTGTGCCAAAAAATGGCACAATTGTGCCACAAATCCCATCACTGATCGGTGATACAATAACTGAATACAATTCGAAACATGCTCATGAATTTTTGACCACAGACCTAGCCATAGAGAAACATAGAGCGTAAACTAGAAAAAAACTCAAAGTTGTCATCTATGATTATGAAGGTTATTAATTATTGGTACTATATATGTGAAAACAGACATTTCGATATGGACATTGAATAAGTCACATATAATTTTAAATGGTTTTTCTTAAATAATGTTATATTTGACTTCAGACACTTTTAAATTAATAACTATTCTTACAACTCTAATATGTTGTAGCTTACCTGTATTATTATCCAAATCGGTTGTATTTTGTACTGAATTTTTTGGCGCGACATTTGAATTATGTTCAACATTATCAGCTGCAGTTGGTTCTACCAAATGATCAATTGATTCCGTGCTTTCACCACAAGTTTGAGAGAATGTTGTTGAATTATCCTCCGATGTTAGTGTTGTCTGACTTAATATATCATCATGCATATCATCGGGATTTTCACCATCTTTGTTATCGCCATGTGTGGGTGTAAGACGTCTGAAGCGTATTGATAGTGCACGACCATCTATTTCAGCATTCAACATACGTTTGTATGCCTCAATGGCCTTTTGAACGTTTTGATAGCGAATAAATGCATAACGGGTGTATTTTATACGTTGGGCAAACCCAATATCAATTCGTGCTGCACCGGGAAAATGCTGCTTTAATGTTTTACATGCTATTGTGTTTGGCAGATTGCCAACATACAAAGTATAAGGATCAATTTCATTCAGTTTAGTACTGTAAACTTTATGGGGTATTTGTTTAATTTCCACAGATAAAAAACCCGTCCCAAAGGGTATTTTTGATAGGTTGTCGATGGTTTTTTCAACATCTGTGCCGGGTTTTAAATGAACAAAACAATAACGAGGTGCAAAATTTAATTGAAAATGCACCGATTCTATGTCAGGACTATAACATTTGACTATTTCACGATTTATCTCCGGATCGGGAAAACGTAGTACTAATATAATGTCGGTTTGTAGTTTTCTTACATTTGTTTCCTCAGCCTTAAGAGCCAGCAGAGAATCTTCTTCGGACCAGCATTTACGTAATTTATAACGTACCGACATTGATTTTCTTTTTGTCTTAATTTTAACAATAGTGCTTGCGGCTGAAAAAGTAACAAAAAAGGTTAATTATAATCAAAACAAAAGAAAATTATTTATATATTTAAAAAATTGTTACAATTTGAATTATGAAGAAATGGTTGTTGTGCCTTGGTTCAATCATGCCTTGGTTGTTGTTCTCAAATTAATGCTGCTTCTAAAGCTACAGTTTACTACTTTTCGATAATCTATTTCAATTTTGATTCTTAAAGTCGACTAACGATCCAATTTTTTATTTTTGTTTGGTATTGAAAATCAGCAAATGCTATTCAGTAGAAAAACAAATACATTTTGCTATGTCCGCCTGTCTGTGTAAAACACTCGCAAGTCCAAAATACAGAACCTAATTCTTGTAAGGAGTATGTATGTAGGTATTATTTAATTTATTTGAACAAATTTAATTCGTTAGTTTTAATTTTTTATTATTTTCAATTTAAATATTTTAAATGTAAACAACAAACAACAGTTTCAAACACAACATAAATAAACAAACGATAATCAGCAGTGTTCGTAACTTCACCTTTTTGGCCGGAATCCTCGAACTTCACTCCCAAGTTGTATGGTATCCACCAAAATGTTAGGTTATGAAAACCAAAAACGGCGCCAAACATAAACCAATGCGAAGTGAGCCGCACCCACCCAGAGCTTAATTATGACTGAATTTCTTTATTGATTTTGCAATATTAATAATGTGGTCCAGTAGCCTCCGAATGGATGTATACTAGGCTTCTATAGTTGAAACAATAAGTCGATTTTTCGAATTTTGACCTTTTTAAATTTTTGAATAGTCGACTTTTGTTTCTTATGAAAAGTCGGCATTCTGATTTTTTGTCTTAAACTTGTTAATAGATTTTTTAATAAGAAAAACGCAATTTATACAACAAAAATTAATAATAAATTCTAGTATTCTGTAACTGAATGAATAAAATAAATAAATATTTATAAATAAAAAAATAAAAAAATATACTTTTTCGACTTATCGATTATTCTATTTTTTTAGTTAGTCGACTTTTCAGCAAAAAGTCGATTGTTCGAATAATCAGAAAACCGACTTAATAAACCACAAGAAAACCGATTCGAAACGGTTAAAACAATCTGTATACCTTAAAAAATGTCCATTATAAATAAATTAATTTAATTTTTATAAAATCCTTTCATTTTTAATTTGCACTACTATTGGGGTAACGAAGTACACAAATTTATAGGATTTTTTCATTATTAACTTTAAAACTGTCTTATAAAGAAAAAATCGTATAAAAACGTATTTATATATAGAATCGTAATATGCATTACTGAACAATAAAAAATTGCAATTAAATAGTTAGGTATAAACTTTAAGGTTGTGTTAATTACCCGATTCCTGATCGTTCGATTTGTTATTTTCCTGATCCACTTCAGCAGAAGACAATGAAGATGAAGTCAAAATTGTAGCTGGAATTGGCGGTGGAGGTAAGTATGGCAATTTATCATCACTGGGTAATGGAGGCAGTATGGAAGGTGGTTCCTGTTCAGGAAGTGGTGGTTGCTGTTGTGGCAGTTTTGGTGGTGGTGTTGATTTTATAGTTTCCCACATATAAGGGCTCATACCATCAGATGCACCAAATGTTTGGTTTGAAGCTGTTGCAATTAGGTCAGCATTATAACTTGTAGGATAAAAATTATTGTAACCAAATCCGTAACAGTTTGAATTGTCCGATGTTGCAGGAGTACATTGCTGAGGAAGTTGTTGCATTTTTTGTGCTAACATCGTTGCTGACGCTAATTCTGGAGTTAATTTAGGTTGAGTTGTTGGCAAATTTATAAGATTTGGAGTAGCTCCGGAAAATGAAGATGAGGACGGTGATAAGCAAGCTGATGCCATAGGCTTATGTAAGTACGTTGGAGATTGCTTGTTGTTTTGATGATGGTTATGATTTGGCCTTTTCGTTGAAATTCCGAAAATATGTCTGGGATTTGTATCATATTGATTATATGGGTAAGACTCTGCTGCTGTATTGTTTCTATTATGGGAATATTGGTACCCAGGTGGATTTTGATGTTTGTATCTTGAACCACTATTATTTATCCCATATCTAGGACGTTTATTAAAGCGTTTTGTAGTGTCTCCTGTTCTGGAGAAATTATTATTATTGTTGTATTTATTCATTTTATACACTATCACAATTCGTTATTACAATTTCAGTATTTCTACTTTATGTTTATTTTATATTATTTATCCATTATTTTAGATGTTTATTAATAAAAATGTTATTTTTATTTTTCAAGACGTATGAAGAATACAACAAAAATGTTTGTCTCGAAGTGGCTTGATTTTAATTCAGGGATGGAAAATGCGATTTTGAAATGGGTAGTTTTTGACATACAGAAATATCAAGTTAAAAGAAAATTTCAGTGGTTTGTGTGTTTAAAAGACTACCTGAGATTATGTTGGTCAGCATTTAATTCATTTTCAAATAAAGAAAAAGTACTTAATAAGTCATAATTGTACAGCAATATTTTTAGAGATCAATAACAAAAAGAATACTGAATTTTCCGTCCCTGTTTCTTCACTGTGGTCTGTGTTGCCAATTATTGAATTTCAAAAGAAACAATTTCAAAATAAAAATTTTTTTGAATTTTTTGAGGCTTTCACATTAATCCAAAACGAGCAGTTTTGCGCCAAATCCAGATCCGTGCAACAGTTTATATTATCAAAATTAATTAATAATCATAATTATATATGAATACAATTTGGAAATAATGAATATGTACTAACAACTAAGTTTTTTGACCTAAAATTTGGTTATGTTTAAATGAGATTATATATATTACAGGAGTTCAGTAGCAGTATAACAGCTTTTATATTCTGTATATTTATAATTTGTAGAAGTTCAGAAAAACAGATTTTTCCAAAAAGATGCATTTTTTTATAAAACTGCAGTTAATAATTATGTGTTCTATGATCATTAGATTAATATTTTCAAAATAGTTTATTGTTAATATTCACCTTAAAAGTCAGTAAAAGATATAAAAATACATTATGTCTTGTTCGCAAAAGATAGAATTGGGTAATTAAATAATATACTAATAATTAGAATTCGTAAATATTTTGAAATTTAGTAAAATGCTTTAAAAACCACTAAAATCTAACCAATAATTTTGAAATAATTTTTGTATAAAAAATAAATATTTTGTTATGTAGATATTGAAATATAATTGCGGAAATTGGCGATTTTTTCCGCTACTTAGTTTACATTTTTTTAAGTCTGGTAGCACTTTTAATTATTTACAGCTGTTAAAAATAAATAAATGTAAACAAATGAACATAACCTATTCCAAGCTATTAATTTTCACATAATAATGGCACTATTATTAAAGTTAAAAAAGTCCCTCTTTAATGTGCTGAAATGCACACATACAATAACCGTAGGTGAAAGGAGCATAAGGTAAAGTTTTTTTAAAACAAACTATTTAACAGATTTATTAATCTGGGGTATTTTAGCACAACGCCGTCATTATTATGGTTTAATCAAAGATTCGCCCCTGCGGGTTCCTCCAAGGAAAAGGAAAAACGTTATCTGGAAAAAGATAGAGTTCCACAAAACTACAAATTAATCTATAGAGCACCAATGGAATCATATGTAGCTTGGGCCATGCATGTTTCCACGGTGACAGCATCTATAATCAGCACTGCTGCTATTTATCAATATGTCAATAACCAACCGATATTGGAGCCACTCGATACAACACTTATAATGAATATTGACGATATTTATTATTTCGCAGCAGGCTTTTTGGCTGTAAATGCTGCTCTACGAATGGTTGTCGCTATGTTTCCATTGAGAATATATAAGGATCAAGGAAAGTAAGTTATTTTTGAAAGTGACCAACATTTTAAACAATTTTATATTTAATACATTTTATTTTTAGATATTTAGCAATTTATCATTCTCAACTGCCTTTGAATATAACTCACCATCAATTTGAACAGGGTCAAGTAAAAGCGGTTTATTATACATTTAGTCCCTGGAATAACGCTACTTATAAATTGGGCACTAAAACATCATTGTTATTGGAGGATTATTTTAAAACCCCTTCAGAATTTCACCAAATGCGCGAAATTGATGAAAAAAAATAAATATGTATAAATAAAAAAAATATATTTAAAAAATAATAATTATTACAATACACCCTGTAGTAGCACTGTTAAACATTTATCGCTAGATGTCGCTGTCACCAATAAGTGTCTTGTTCCACGTGCTGTCAACTGACAAACAAATTATTGTTTTCATTCAGTTTTTTTTTTAAGAAAAATAGTTGAAATTTTTAGATTTTATTTATTTTTTTTTTTAAATTAAAGTTCCATTATGGAATTAAAAGAAACACATGTAGAAACTCAAGAGAGTCAGGAAGATTCTAAAGATAAGGCAATCAAAAGGCGTAATCCTTTTAGAGTGCAACAGCAGAAAGAGGAGAAAGAACGTCGTCAGAAAAAGCGTGCTCGACTCATCGTTCGCAATATTAGCTATAAATCTACGGAGGATACTCTACGTAAACACTTCGAACAATGGGGTAAATTGGAAGATGTAAATCTATTAAAACGAGCTGATGGCAAACTGGTAGGCTGCGCTTTCATACAATACGAAACTATTAATCAAGCTACAAAGGCCATATTGAAAGGCAATGGAAAAGAAATGCTGGGTCGTAACATTTTTATCGACTGGGCTTTGGGTAAAAATGAGTTTGTTGCCAATAAAGGGGTAAAAGGAGAGCCGGAAGAAAAAAAAGCAAAATTGGAGGTGAAAGAAGAAGAGGAAATAAAATCAGAAAAGGATGATAAAGAAGATGGTGGTGATGACGATGGAAATGATAATGGAGAAAATGATAGTGATGTTGAAGAAGAGGTAAGTTTAATACAGAACTAAAGGTTTAATTAGACGCGCCATAACCTTAACCATATAAAACAGCTTTCGAACGAAGCTTATGGGCAACAATGTATTTAATTATTGGTGACATGCCATAACGCCATAGACATGACAGTAAAATGCTTATGATATTGCTACGGTTACGGCTGTGGCAATATAATAAGGCACGACTAATTGAACCTTAACAGTGCTATAGTCCGTATTTAGATACAACAATATTCAATAGTCAATCGAATATTCATGTGTTGAAAAGTGCGAACGTTATATTTCCCTTGATTGCCACTACGTCTAATGCCATGATCAAATATTTTTCTAAATAACCAAACAAAATTTTTAGGATGCAGAAGATTCCCAAAATGAAGATTATGAGGATGAGGAAGATGACGATGACGATGAAGATATTGATGATGACGAAGAGGAAGACAAAAAAGATGTTAAATCTGAATTGGAGAAAGTTAAGAAAGAAAAGCACATTTCAAACGATGTCCAAGAAGGATGTACAATCTTCATCAAAAATGTACCCTTCGATGCTGATGATGCAGATTTACGTAAAGTCTGCAGGAAATTTGGTCCTTTGTATTATTGCATTATAAATCGTGATCATATATCTGGTCATTCAAAGGGAACAGCTTTTATAAAATTTAAGAGTAAAGAATCGGCCGATTTGTGTTTACAAGCAGGAACCGAATTTGTTCTTATGGACCAAGTTCTAGACCCATTTCCAGCTCTTAGCAAAGAAGAGATACGTCAACAACAAGCCGAAAAGGAAAAAAAGAATGATGGCAAGGATTCGCGAAATCTATATTTGGCTAGAGAAGGTCTTATTATGGCCAATTCAAAAGCTGCAGAAGGTGTTTCAGCTTCAGATATGAATAAGAGACATAAATTGGAACAAATCAAAATACAAGTTTTGAAAAATTTGAATAGATTCGTTTCTCGCAATCGTTTGTCAATACACAATTTACCTCTCAACTATGACAACGAAAATCTAAAGGATATGGTTGTAGCCTATACGGGTTTTAAACCCCACGAGTGCCGTGTAATGCGTGAAAATAAAGTAACTCCTGAACATCCCAAAGGCAAGTCGAAAGGTTTCGGTTTTATGTCTTTCAATAGTCATCAAGAGGCTTTGACAGCTTTAAGGAAACTAAACAACAATCCCAAAATATTTGGTACCCAACATGTAAGATTTTTCTATTTATGTGTTTTAAATTTCAGTATTTTATAGCTTATGTTTCTTTTACAGCGTCCCATTGTTGCTTTTAGTATTGAAGATCGTGCAGTTCATAAGGTTAAAGAAAAACGCCAGGAGAAGTCTAAAATTAATAATCCTACCTTCAAGGATAAGCTCGAAAAACGCAAAGCTTTGAAACAACAAAAACGTGATGGTAAATTACCCATAAAATCACTTCCCAAAGGACCACAAACTGATGATAAAAATAAGCTCAAGAAACACATTAAGAACCTTGAAGAATCTAGAGCGGCAAAGAATAAACAAAATAAAAAACCTTCGACTCACATTGAAGACAATTATGTCGGCACAGAGGCAAAACCTGGTACTGCTTTACGTATGCGTTCCTTTAAAAAGATCAAAGAACAGTCGCAAGATCACATGAAACGTGTCCAGAACGATAAGAAAAAGAAGAAACAGCAAAAAATTAAACAAATTCACTTAGCTGAGAGAAAAGCGGAAACAAGACCGAAACAGGGTCGTAAAGTGGAAAGGGATGATCTAATGCCATTGGTAAATAAATACAAGCAAATGTTGGATAAACGGGCCAATGAAGGAGGTACTGGACCGGTCAATACAGGCAAAAAACCGAAGCGCACTAAATGGTATCAAGAGTAGTTTAATAGTAGATTTAGCTACTTATTTAATGTGTTAATTGTTTTAGTGTATTTTGTAAATACAAATGAAATTATAAAAAAAACCCCCCAAAAAAAAAACTATAATAAAAATTATCCATATAATAATACTGGTATTAGGCCGATTTTCTTCGTATTTTATGGCCAATTCGGGTCACAATTCGGCTGAAATGTGCACAAAACATTCATATAAAGACCTTAAACGGGCGAAATAAGTAATTTTCCTTCTATAATCTTGTATATAAATAGGCCACACTTTTTTGTGGTAAACTTTTAAGTATGTTATTCTCCAACAACATTGATGAAACATATATAGGTTTAAAAGAGGTTATTTTCTCCAGATATGCTCAAAATAATTTTTTTTTTTTTTTCAAAATTCTTTCCATAAAGTGCGGGGAATTCCGTGAAATTTTCAATCCCGAAATCCCGGGAAATTGTGCGAGAATTATTTTCCTTAGTTTAATGTGATGTTTTTTTAACTTGACTTTCTCTAAGAGATGCTTAAAGCTCCAAAACAAATGCAGAAGATATCGACTTAAAAGTAATAATATTTAGATACCAAAATGGGTGAACTAATGGTACTTTTTCGTTCTTATGATGGTATGAAATTCAATAATAATGAACCAAGAATCTTGAAATTAGACACACATTATTCTGAATGAATACAATTTTTAATCGTAATATTAATAAAGTTTAAGTTTTCATTCAATATTTATTGTAAAAATCGAATTTTAGTGGGAAATTTTATTGATTACAGATTGTCTCCCTATTCTCAAATAAATCAATGTTAACAAAGTTATAAAGTTTTAAGTTTTCACACAATATTCAATGTCACAGATTATCGTCTATTTCACAATTAAATTAATATTAACAAAGTTATAAAGGTTGTAAGCATAGAGAAATATACATAGAGCGGAAACTCTCCTGTCAAAGACCTAACTCAGTTGTCAAAAACCTAAGTGCTGAGAATGTATTAGTAAAAAAAACTATGTGAAAACAAAAACAACACTCGTATGTGTAATTATTTTGAATACAATTTTTGTTTAAGTTTTTCAAGTTTCCGCTCTTGTTGTTTCTCTATAGTTGGAAATTTTTTTATAAATTCATTATAAAAATTGATTTTAAGTTGGAAATATTAGTGATGACACATTATAGTCCTTTTCTCAAAAAACTCAATATTAACAAAGTCGTAAATGTTTAAAGTTTTCACTAGTGGCTTTGAGGTACTTTTTCCCCATTGTTATGGTACTTTTTATACCCTACACCACCATAGTGGGGAGGGTATAATGGATTTGTGCAGATGTTTGTAACGCCCAAAAATATTAGTCTAACACCCACCTTAAAGTATACCGATCGACTCAGAATCACTTTCTGAGTCGATTAAACGATGTCCGTCCGTCTGGCTGGCTGGCTGGCTGGCTGGTTGGCTGGCTGGCTGTCCATGTAAAGCTTGTGCGCAGAGTACAGGTCGCAATTTTAAAGATATTTCGATAAAATTTGTTACATATCATTTTTTCTACCCAAGGACGATCACTTTCTGAGTCGATTAAACGATGTCCGTCCGTCCGTCCGTCCGTCCGTCTGGCTGGCTGGCTGGCTGGCTGGCTGGCTGGTTGGCTGGCTGGCTGTCCATGTAAAGCTTGTGCGCAGAGTACAGGTCGCAATTTTAAAGATATTTCGATAAAATTTGTTACATATCATTTTTTCTACCCAAGGACGATCCCTATTGAAACTGGCTGAAATCGGTCCATTATTTGACCTAGCCCCCATACAAATGTCCTCCCGAAAGTGGATTTTATCCGTCACAAATGTTTAATTTATATAGGTATCTACACAAGTTTTTGTCCAAATAAGTTTTATATATAGGGAATTCATGTCACCAAATTTTATCATGATCGGACCATAATTAGTCATAGCTCCCATATAAGGCCTGCTTCCGATAATCACTTTAACGAGCAAAAATCTCCTACAAATGTTGGTATACACATAAAATTCAACATAAATAACTTTCATATAAACATTAATCACGTGACCAAATTTCGTGGTGATCGGTCCATAATTTGTCATAGCTCCCATATAAGGCCCACTTCCGAAAATCGCTCACGAACATAAATTATGGAAATTTTGAAAGAAAAATGTTTTTGCGCATTTACTTAGTGTAGGGTATTATCTGGTCGGGCTTGACCGACCATACTTTCTTACTTGTTTAATAATGAAATTAGAATCATGAAATTAAACACATATAGATAGATTTTTTATCATAAGAAAAATATCTACAAATCCCATTAAAGTAGAAGACGTATTTGAGCTCAATTCTGATCACTCTACCGTTTTCCTAACACTATATGAGAAATGTTTACCTAAAGATCCACCTCCTTATTTAACAAATAAATGTACAGACTGGCAATATTTCCAGTAAATTCTAATACTATTTACGAACAACTTGAGAATGAAGTTGAAATATTAACTAATAAAATTTAGTTGATAAAAAACACGTCTAAATCGTATTGCACACAACCTATGTATAGCAACAAAGAAATTCAAAAATGTAACATGCAATTGACATTTAAAAGTGCTTACAAACACGATAAATTCACAGAAAATTCGCTATGGAAACAGCTAAAAATATAGATCGACCAATAAATAGGAATTCTCAAATAAGTGTTAATTCTTCAAAATGGGCGAAAAGGAATTTAACAAAAAGACCTCGAGCTTGATTATTGAATATTGAAAATTATAGATAATTGAAAAACATTAGCGGTATTCACAATGTAGAGTACTTGGCCTGGTAATGTAGTAAAAGAGCACAATATCAAAAAACTAAAAACAAAATACATTAGAAATTGAAATGTTTGTCAATAAATAGCTTTCCTTCTTTTTTACTAGGCCAAGTACTCTACATTGTGAATACCGCTATTATGTTCCCATATTATCCGTATTGGATTTTAGGGAATCATTTGATATATGTTTTCTGATACAAATGGTATTCTAAATAAGAATATACTATGGATAACAAGTATGTAATCAATAAATCTTTAATTAGTGTGTACAAAAACAAACATTTTTAAATTATAATATTGAGTATGTTATTAAAAGAAAATCGTATTCTTTACAGGTGTTTTGAAAACGATTAACTCACAAAAAGGACGAAATATTTTCTGAATTGTATAAAAATATCAATATCCATTATAAAAGGATACATTTGGAACATTTTTCTGCTATTTAATCTGAAATGCACATGTAAATTCAAAATCGTACACATTTGTACTTACATATTCTTGGAAAATTTAAAAGAAAATTCTTGCTTTAGTTTATATTCCACACATGTGTACATAATTTTACCTGAAAATACCTAAGAAAAACTCAAGGATCTTTTAATTAGCTTTAAATGCAAATTATTCTGTTATATATAAGCGCACACAAATTTGAAAATTTTCCCATTAAATCATAAAATGCTTAAGTCATTTATAAACTAGAACCTAAATTAGGCACAAGACAATTAGGCATATATGTTTTGCTTAAAGATTTTAAAGTATAAAAGACTAAAGATTTACGATTTTCTTGTTCACAACCAAAACGAGTTAGGCACAGTAAGCATCAAGAACTTCTGTTGGCAATTTAAATAAATATTTTATAAAATTTCAATCTATTAGAAAACAATTAATATTTTATAATTTTTTGAAAATGGCACCACAAAATAAAGTTGAATTTGTTATTTTAAAATTAACATTTTTACCATTTATGTAAGTATTTAATTATCATTGATTCTTTATAAACTATTTATTAATAACAATATTTTTACAGCCATCCTCAATGTCCTAGAATTACATTGACTCGCAAGAAGCATTCACCAAGTGGCTCAATGACTCAAGTTAGAGATTGGGTATGTTTTATAGAAACAGTTTAATATTTTTTTTAATCTAAATTCATACTTACAAATAAATTTATTTCTGTTTATAGTTTGAACGCATAATGACTAAAGAGAAATCAAGTATACCTTCCACCGTAAGTGTACGTTATTGTGAGTGGAATATAACTTCGGGCAATGCTAATTTATTTACGATAGATGGATATCGTTTTGATAAAATCCTTTTAATATTGGGTGAAGAATCTGTACATTGGGTGTACTATCAAAATATGCCCCTGCATAGACGTATCGAAGGATGTGGTCCTTTAACAGTAAATTATTGCGGCTGCTGTTTAAACAGTCAGTACTTGAAAATTATGGAATCCGTTAAGAGCTGTCTGATGAAAAAGGGCAGTTGTAACTAATACTAAGATGAAACACACCTTTAATTAAAACTTAGCTTAGTCGTAAGATTTGAAAATATTGATTTCTTATTAATTTTAAAAAGTGTGGTGGATCACAGAATGTAAATACTTTGTACATTGGAATGTACAGGATTGGGAAACCATGATTTTTCTTAAGCGACAATTTGTTAATACAAAATATATAATATGTATCAAAGACATAATAAGTAATCATAATTGCTTGTGTTAGTTATGTAAAATATTAATTACCATGTATTTATAAGGAAACCAGTGTTTTAAATCTGAGTTTTCTTCTTGGTCCAAATAGCCAAGAATAACGGATATATATTGGTATGGCATTCATATTGGAAGGCATTCATATTGTTCAGGTTACGAATACAACAGTTTGAAAAGTGCCAATTGGAAACCTTACACTAGCTATATTACTACTTGTACAACAAACTAGTTCGTTGTGGCTGCTAAAGTGGTAGCGTATTCAGTAACAAACAATTCGCCTTAAGTTTTTGATAATAAATTCTGGTAAAACAAAATCCTCTAAAATATACCACTTCGATGGCCACATGTAATGCTGAATGTTGCCGTTCGTGGTTTTGTTCTCACTGATGATGAAGAAAATACAAAAATTGGGAGTAGACTCACGTGTAATTCTTAATAACAAATAGAGAGCGGTATGAACAAGAGCTCTGTGGATTAGTGGTTAGAGCATTTCACTAAAAAAAACGGGAGTATATGAGTTTAATCCAGCTCTCTGAAAAATTATTTTTTTTCTTTTTTTCTCAAATGCTGGAGTATTTGTACTATTGAATTAAATAGTGAAGTGTTATGCAGAGTGTGCCAGTCGGCAACCTGCAATGACACCCCCGTGTTAAATTCACCAGTCAATAACGTTGCGAGTGGGTTGAAAATTCACTAGTGGTAGTTCTCAGTGGCTAACTAATTCAACGTAGCGGAACTATTTCAATAAACTGCAGGGTTGATGTTGTTACGGATATTTTATTTTTTACCCATACATGCACACATATTAAATGCCTCTATTTGCCTACCAATGTATTAAAGTCTTGTGCGGTTTTCGGTGATGTAATCCTTACTTACATATCACATAGCATCGCCACCACTAGAAAACCAGTCCTGGTTAGGACACAAATTATATTTGACAGAATCTCCTTGATCATTTTGCAATCGTAGTTGTAAAAAACCGGTTGCTTCCACATTTTTTTTCGGTCTCGAGAAATAACGACTTGAACATAATTTGCTGGATTTCTGACCACATCACCTATTGATTCGTATTCGTAGGTTTCCGCTACCTTCATTTCGACGCTAACATGAGGTGGCGGAGCCTTTGGCACAGACGCGTGTAAACATCGGTCCGGTGCCACTGGATTGTTCCCGGAGATTTTAATTTTCTAATTTAGCCCTCTGTAAAAGTGGTTCTCATGACATCAATTCCTTTATTTACTTGAGCTAGCTGTAGTTTAAGTCTTTGTTTTATGCTTCAAGTTCACGATTTTTGTCCAAATATTTTGCACCATTTTAGGCAAATTTTACAGGGCTAGATGCATACAATCGATTGGGATTAAAAACATTACAAGTATAACAGTTTATACAATACTAGCTGAAAACCCGGTGTACTTCGCTAACCGTATCGTAATGATATAAATAGTTTAGAGTTAAAAAAATATATTTATTTAGTAATTAAAATCTAAATTTTTCCTTTAAAATTAGTTCTTATTCTATTATCTTATGATTTACAATATTATATTTAGTCTATCTAATATTCGTTTCTAATGTAATAAATAGTACATTATATATTTCTTATTTGCTAACCTTAATGTAAATTGTAATAAAATAGAAATATTTAGATCAAAAATATTTTTATTTAATGTTTAGTATTTTGTATTAAGTATTTGTTTTTATACCCTACACCACCATAGTGGGGAGGGTATAATGGATTTGTGCAGATGTTTGTAACGCCCAAAAATATTAGTCTAACACCCATCTTAAAGTATACCGATCGATTAAACGATGTCCGTCCGTCCGTCTGGCTGGTTGTCCATGTAAACCTTGTGCGCAGAGTAAATATTTCGATAAAATTTAGTACATATCATTTTTTCTGCCCAAGGACCAAGCCTATTGAAATTGGCTAAAATCAGTCCATTACTTCACCTAGCCCCCATACAAATGTCCTCCCGATATTGGGCTTTATCGGTTATAAATGTTTAATTTTTATAGGTATCTACACAAGTTTTTCTCCAAATAAATCCTATATATACACAATTTATGTCACCAAATTTTATTATAATCGGTCCATAATTAGTCATAGCTCCCATATAAGACCTACATCCGATAATCACTTTAACGAGCATAAATCTCCTTAAAATGTTGGTATACACATAAAATGCAACATAAATAACTTTCATATAGACATTAATCACATGACCGAATTTCATGGTGATCGGTCCATAATTTTTCATAGCTCCCATATAAGGCCCACTTCCGAAAATCACTCACGAATATAAATTATTATTACTTAGTGTAGGGTATTATATGGTCGGGCTTGACCGACTATACTTTCTTACTTGTTTTTATAATACCTTAGGATATATAGTATTTTTAGTTTATATATATATAAGTCTGTTGGTTTCCCACTCGCGAACTTAAAAAAACATGGATTTTCTAGATTTAGTTCACAAACTTACAAGGACTGACCTTGAGCTTTATCAATTGTTATTGCAAATGCTAGGCAAATAGGAAACTGCAATCGCTTGAAATCAAATGGCATTTCCGAAGTTATTATCGGAATACGTGGCAACAATAAATGTGTCCCCTTATACTTTCCAGTTATAATGGTCGCCTTGTTGGATTGTTCATTAATTTCTAATGTAAGTCGAGTGCCATTACAAAGTCGTGGTGTATTAATATAATTCTTAGCAGTTTAGCCTCCTATAAAGTACAAATAAGCAAATAAACACACATTCACTTTTATATATACAGATAGAAGATTTTCCCATTAATAACAATTTTAACATTTACTTAAATTGTTGGTAGTCCACCCATTTCTGTCCTAAATATTTATATTAATAGCTGCTATAGCTTCCCCTTTATATAATTTGTTATATCTATGGGTGCCATGCCCAAAATAAGTAATTCATACAACATTGATATTCGATTTTTTAAATTTACTTCACTTTAAATTTTCCGCCAAATTTTTCTCAAATATTTTATTTTTAAAATTAACTCTGTATAAGAGGTAACACGCCCATTTGAAATTTAAAAACATACAGGAACATGCTGTAAAAATTTAATTTATTTATTTATTTATTTATTTATTTATTTATTTTTATTTATTTAATTTGTATTATTTAACTTTAAACTAATCGGGTCAGACGTTTAGTCGTCTATAGACTTCAAACATACAAACACACACATTCACTTTTATATATATGCCCTTACTCAGTTTGGGTTGCTGCTCACTATAATATTCGGTTGTCGATTGTTCTTCCGTAGAGGAAGATATAGTGTTATATAGGTCAATCAGTGGAATAGTGTTTTGTATGAACAAAAAGAAGTACTCATGAAAAATTGTATTTTTTAAAAAAATTCACCTTAATTCTTTCAGTTTTTTAAAACGATCATACTCTGTTGTTAATGAGGATATATTAATAGTGTAAGTATTAAACGAAGCACAATTGTATCAGTTTTTAACCATGTCTTTTGCGTCTAACTTTGTTAAATGGCCCAAATACACGAAAAAAAAGAAAAAAAAAATAAATCACCAAATTGTTGGCTTCAAAATTTAGCACCTTATAAATTACTACCGGATGGTGATTGAGTAATAACGCATATAACAATATTACTCCTTCATAAACAGTTCGTTCAAACACCTCTAAAACTCTTCTTCGTTTGAATAATGTTTTTATATTTTTCAACTTGGATTCTGAAATTTTGCTATTTTGTTGCTAGTAGTTCATTGACACAAATTTATTAGCAAGTTCTTCGAATAATTCGATTAGATTTAATCAAATGTTCTTTCATTAATGTCACTGTTAAAAACATTTTCAATTTCACAACCGATTTTCTTAAAATTCTCTCTCACTTCTGCTACTAAATTATTGTAAAACCATTCTCATGGATATTTTTTATAGCTCTTTCCAATAACTAATGCTTTGCACTTGTGTGTACAGCAGCAATAATCCAAACTAATGTGGTTGGTCTCACCTTTGAGACCATGTGTCATTCTATGAAATTTTCATTATGGCAAGCCAAACTTCTTTCCATTCACCATTATCTCATTGGTGAGTTTTTTCATTGATTTGAATTCATTTAATTTTTCCACAAAAATTGTGGCAGCTGAATATTTTTCTACTGCAGCATTAAGTTTGTGAATACCATGTCGTTTTTTTCTTAAATCTTGAGTGTAATATTTTAGACATTTCTTCACTGTTAATCCAGAAATTGGAGTTCCTTTAAAACGTTCCTTCCGGAACCATTCATAAACTGCAAAATCTACTTTTAGTTCTTCAGCAGTCTTTAAAGTGTTTCGTTTTCGAAAGCCAATAACAAAATCACTTTGTTTTTTATAATCTTATAGTCTAACTCTCCTCATGCCAAAAGCTATCAAAAGCATCGATGGCACAATATCAAAAAATTATGGCCTTACAAATCGATAGAGGGAATTCCCCTTTTTCGTCACACAACAGGTGTATTTTTAATAAAATTTAACCACAAATTTGTTTCTCGTTCTTTTACTTCTAAGTTCTTTGCCACACTGTGATCTGGAACTTTCTGAACTTTATACGACTTAAATCCAGCAATAGCTTCGGCTCTGCGAACAATAGTATCAGAGTATTTAACTTTCCGAACTGCTTTTTTGATAGAAGTGTTGCTCTATGCTCTTCGTTGTTCAACTTATGGGTCGATTATGGATTGCAACCGAACTTCAGTTGCGTTGCCAGAGGGCAACTGGTTGCCAGTTTTTCAACAGAAATGATAGCTGCCAGTTGCCATCTGTAATACCATTTAGGCAACTGACAACGCAACTGAAGTTCGGTTGTCATCCATAATCGACCCATTATTTTGCCTTACCAATATTAGTTAGACCTTTTTTTCTTCCTGATCCAGGTTTTCTTTCAATATTCAAGTCTTGCTTATACTGTTTAATGGCTTTTAAAACAGCGTGACGATGAACCTTCAGAAAGTCCTTATTGGATTTTTTGAAAACTTTAAATTATTTTTTCACGTACTTTTCTTTCGCTGTCCCTTTTGACCCAAATAACCGTTGAAAATAAATGATTTTGAAAATATAATATCTGACATATTTTTAAAAGCTAACGTGATTTAAAAAATAATAATTTGTTGGACCAAGGATAAGTTTTGTCTGGAATAGTGTGTATACGTTTTTTTTGACTCTTTATATCCTAATGTCTTTAATTAAAGTTATTCTTTTAACCAAAAAAATTTGGACAACTGGAATTGAAAATTAACCACCAAAAAATTAAAGCTGTTTTCAAATGATTTCCGAAATATTCCAACTCAAATTGTGCGTTTTTGTGAGCTGGGCCAGATCTAAAATTATGATTTTCGATCAATAGCGTATTCAATATTTTACTTATGATTAAATATATGGCAACATAATAGGAAATTCCAGAACATGGACTAAGGATTAAAATAATTTTAAAATTTTGTTTTTACACACAAAAGTTTATAACATTCTTTTAATGCTTAATTTTTTATTTATTAAAAATGTTTATATTTAAATTGAAATTAATTAAATTTAAATATATTTTTATGTTAAAGAAATTTGTGACCGATTATGTCTAGAGGCTGGGTTATTGAAAATTATAGATAATTAAAAAGCATATTATCCGTAAATTGGAGTTGAAAGAGGTTTTCTGATACAAATGGTATTCTAAATTAAAATATTCTATGGGTAACAAATTAAAAAAAACTATTCAAATAATCAATCAATTTTTAACATCATGAGTGCGTTATTTATATTGGCAACGCTATGCCTGAGTAGTTGTGTGATTTTTGGCAGCTAATCATTTTTATAATAATTTTTTAACTTTTACCATTATATATAATTGTTTTTTTGTATACAATTATAATAATTAAATACAATTGAATTATAAATAATTAAATAACCATAAGAGGAAATTCTTTTTGTGGATTTATTGGAGTTCTGTTGCTGTTGTTGTGCGTGCTTTCTTTTATTTAAATTTCCCACATACATTATATATACACGTTAGTATTTGTGTGTGAATTTGCATGAACATGGCGCCTGCAAAAGTCTATAAGTGTGGAGATTGTCAGGACAACATAGGAAGGACTCAATTTAGCATTCAATGCAAAAACTGTGTGCAGTGGTTCCATATATCTTGTGCAGGGTTAAATGATAAATCTCTGTCATTATTAAAGGAATGCAAGTCATTGTCTTTCTCCTGTAAATCGTGTAATAATGATTCTAGTTCTGACTTAAACTTGTTGCGGCAGGAGATCAGTGCGTTAATCTTGACACTTTTATGGAGAAGACTGATTCTGAACAGAGATCAATTTCTCAAGCATTAGCCGACACTGTTCTTAGTTTCAAATCTGAAATTGCATCTTGTCTCAAGGACATGAAATCAGAAATTGTTGACTGCAACAAGCTTATTAAACATATTGATAATTCGACCACCAAGAAATTTGCCGAATTGGAAGAAGAGAACAACGTATTGCACAAGAGAATTAACAGAGCTGACATTGTAGTTAGTGGATTGCCAGATGGCTTAGATGATCTCACTGCTCCTATTATGAAAATTTGTTCCATCTATAATATATCTATATCTCATGACATAAATTATGCATGTTATTTTAACAACCGTAAAGCTGTTCTTTTTAAATTCAATAATGTCTTTCCACGTGATAATATAATGAAGGAATATTTTAAATCTCGGTCTTTGCGGATTTGTGTTGTAGTTGGTGGAGAAATTGATATGCGTTTATACCTAAATTATCATTATTCCCCGGCTGCTGGCAGATTGAATACTTTATGTAGAAAGCTGCTACACAAGAAAATTATTACCAAGTATAAAATTTTAAATACTGATAGAGTCAAAGCGAAACTAACTACTCCTGATGGCAAATTAATTATACATGATTATGCGGAATGTGCCTCCTTACTTAATGATTGATTATTATAATTATAATTCTTTTGCTAAATTATTTATTTTTGATTATTTAATTTTAGCTGTGTTTTGTTGTGTTAATGTTGTTAGTTTACATTAAATTACATTACATTATCTTCACCTTTTAAATTATATTATCATGATACAATAATATAATTTAGAAATATTGAAAAAGTTTTCAATATTTATTGCTATAGTACTTCTTTATTATTGTGAAAACTATAAGTTTTATTAAAACATGCTGTAATATTAGTCAAACATTTACTAGATTTTTTTGTACTAAAATTTTTTTATTGGTTATTTCATTTAGCACATTAAACACAGCTAGTATTATACTATTTTTTATATCTCATTTTATAATTATATATTTTTGATCTTATTATATTATTTCTTATGATTAGCTGTTATTATTGGTTAATGAAATTTTTTATATTATTTTCAAATGTTAATTTGTATATGTTTTTTATAGTTTTTTGGTTCCCCATCGTAATACTATTTTACTATGATGTCTCTTAACCCTAACGTCGGTCCTTTATTCAGTGGTATTTCTGATATAAATATGACTTTGCAATCTCATGAAGATAAACTTAATGTAGCTCATATTAATTGCCAAAGTATCAAACCTTCTGCCAACTTCTCGAAGGTGGATGAATTAAGATCTATATTACTTGGATCATTCAATAATATTTTTGCTGTTACTGAGACATGGTTAAAACCGTACATATCAAGTCGTGCTATTGAGATATCTGGTTACAAATTTTGGTGGTGTTGGGATGTATGTTGCCAATGGTCTTTAATACAATATAGTTTACCAAGTTTCTGTACTTGGTGCCTGTGAATCTCTCTTTATTGAGCTCAATTCTAATGTTTCTAAGATTCTTGTTGGGGTTGTATACTTACCCTATGGTGATCTTGTTTCATTTGAAAATCTTCATAGTGAATTGTTTTTGAAATACTGTGATATTATTGTAGTTGGTGATTTCAATTGTAATATGTTTGATGCCACCAAAGGAATAATTTATCTGTTTTTCATGATTCAAAACCACCTCACTATGACATTTCACATGGATCTACATCATTGATAGACTTTTGGTTGGTTAGCAATATTTCAATGATCTGTTTTTCTAGTCAGTTTCAGTGTCCGTTGATATCGCACCATGCGTTAATATTAGCTTCATTTAGTATCAGCCTATCTAGAATTAATGAATTTGTGGAATATCGTGATTTTAGAGCTATTAATTGGGATAATTTTCATTAATTTTTGTTTACTTTTGAATTTTCTAGTTTCTATTTGGGTGATGTTGATGATATGTACTCTTGCTTGTCATCTCTTTTTGATTTGCTGTTGACATGTGTTCCTTTTATTAGAAGGAATATTTCTAATGATGGGTCTATTTGGATGAATTCTAGCAGAATTTGATATGCTAAGTCTCTTTGTCAACTTGCCTACCGTTCTTATATATGTCATCGTTCTGAAGTAAACTGGAAGATATACTGCAAATACCGTAATAGGGCTAAAAGCACTATTCGTAAGGAAAGGAGACTTTATTATTCTAAGATGTTTCGTGGTTTGTACTCTGGCAATGTGTGGAGAATTTTAAGGGGATAATAGTTCTGAGGCTTTTGTTGGTAGTGTTGATGACTTGAATGATTTTTTTGTTAGGAGTAATGAAAACTTTGTTGTTGAGGATTTTCTTTTTGATGACTTTGCTGAAACTGTCGATGGTTTTTCGTTCAATTGTGTGAGCGAGTTGGAGGTTATTGAAGCTTTGGGTAGAGTTAAATCTTCCTCTTGAGGTGTTGATAATATTTATATTCGCTTTATTAAGATAGTTTATCCCTTTGTTTCTAGTTACATATTACATTTATTTAATACTATTTTGACTATATCGAAGTTTCCTTCTTCTTGGAAGATTGCCCGGGTTATACCTATTCCTAAATCAGTTCAAGGTCCTGAAGACCACAGACCAATTTCTATTCTTCCAGCTTTATAAAAAGTTTTGGAACATATGCGACGTCAGATGTTGAAATCGACTTTTTTGAGCATTTTTGAGGGACAATATGCATTTCGTAAGGGATATAATTCTACATTGATGCTTCTAAGTCTCACAGACCTTATTCGCGAATATGTGAATGATGACAAATTAAGTGTACTTATTTCTCTTGACATTTCGACATTTCTAATGCATTTGGTTCTATTATACTATGGTGAAGAAGCTTCGAGATGAGTTTAATTTTTCTAGATCTGCTTGTAAACTCATATTCTCTCTTATCTTGTTGATAGATCTCAATTTGAAGAATTTAAGGGCTTAAGTTCGGCTTTGCGTTCTTTGTCGTCTGGCGTTCCTCAGGGTTCAGTCTTGGCCCTCTTTTATTTTTATTATATGTTAATAATCTTCCCATTTTTCTTGATTCCTCCTCATGTAAAATTTTTATTTTTTGATTTGGACTCATCTGATGTTTTACAAAGTAACATTAACTTCTGTCTGGATCGGGTTCTTGAATGGACTTCTTCAAACTATTTGGCACTAAATCCCTCTAAAACGAAGGCCAACTGCCCGTTTTTTTCCTGAAATTGAAATTGTATTGAACAATGTAGGTGTAGAACTGGTTGATCATATAAAGTGTCTTGGAGTATACCTGGACAGTAAACTATCCTTTGACTATCACATTGATGTATTGCACTGTAATGTGTTTGGTATTCTGTGTAAGATATACTCATCTAACATGTATTTGCCATTACTCATTTTCATTCATTCATTATTAGTGTCGTTGATTTTATATGGTCTTGAGGTTTACTCTGGCACTGGCTCAATACGTTTTAGAAGGATTAGAGGTAAACTTAATTCTGTTGTCCGGTTTGTTTATAATGTTAAGCGTAGTGAACATATTTCAAATTTTGTTCATCGTTTTATTGGATGATGATCACGATCCATTAGAAATCCACAAATTTGTATACCCAGAATGTCTACTTCTTTCTTTGACAAATCATTTGTTGTGAGAATAGCTAGGCTGTGGAATATTTTACCTTATTCCTTGCGTATTTTTTCGCAATCTAATAATGTGTTTCGTTTAAAAATTTTGGAATTTTTATCTAGTGCTACTCATTGATGATTTATTTACTTGCTATTTTAAGTACACTAACAGTTTGCCACTGATGGGACCTATTTAGGATTATTTTATTTTCCAATTTAAATGTTATTGCGTCTGGAGAGCCACAAATCTTTAACTGTATATATTAAATATATATTAATTTATATTTAACTAATATTTTATAATTAATTTATATTATCAAGAATGATACTTTTATATTATTGTTTCACATCAGGTGTTATTACTATGTAATATTGTTATTTTGGCTTTATATTACAGATATAAATGAATAAATGAAAATCTTATTCTTTAGAAGTGTTTTGAAAACGATTAACTCGCAAAAAGACGAAATATTTTGGGAATTACATAAAAATAATAATATCCATTATAAAAGGATACATTTGCAACATTTTTCTGCGATTTAATCTGAAATACACATGTAAATCCAAAATCGTACACATTTGTACGTACATATTCTTGGAAAATTGGAACGAAAATTCCTGCTTTGGATTAATTTCCAAAATGCTGTCGCCCTAAAGAGATTAAAGAAATGTGTGCATAATTTTACCTGTAAATTCCTAAGAAAAACTTAAGGATTTTTTAATTGGCTTTAAATGCAGCGACTATATTACCTAGAATCGCACATAAATTTAAAAAAATGTTCCATTAAATCATAAAACGCAGAAGTCATTTATGAGCTAGAACCTAAATTAGGAACAAGCCATCTAGGTATTTATATATGTTTTGCTTAGATTTTAAAGTATAAAAGACTAAAGATTTACGAATTTCTTATACACAACCAAAACGAGCTTGGCACAGTAAGCATCAAGAACTTCAGTTGGCAATTTAAATAAATATTTTGTAATTTATTGAAAATGGCACCACAAAATAAAGTTGAATTTGTTATTTTAAAATTAACATTTTTCCCATTTATGTAAATATTCAATTTTTAATAAACATTTATAAACTATTTATAAATAATAATTTATTTACAGCCATCCTCAATATCCTAGAATTACACTGACACGCAAGAAGCATTCACCAAGTGGCTCCATGACTCAAGTTAGAGATTGGGTATGTTTTATAGAAACAATTTAAAATTTGTACTTACAAATAACTTTCTTTCTGTTTTTAGTTTGATCGCATAATGTCTAAAGAGAAATCGAGCATACCCTCCACCGTAAGTGTACGTTATTGTGAGTGGAATGTAACTTCGGGCAATGCAAATTTATTTACGATAAATGGTTATCGTTTTGATAAAATCCTTTTAATATTAGGCGAAGAATCCGTACATTGGATGTACTATCAAAATATGCCCCTGCATAGACGTATCGAAGGATGTGGTCGTTTATCAGTAAATTATTGCGGCTGCTGTTTAAACAATCAGTACTTGAAAATTATGGAATCCGTTAAGGGTTGTCTGATGAAAAAGGCTGTAACTAATACATGAATTACACCTTTAATTAAAACTTAGCGTATAATGTAGTCTTTAAGATTTGGAAAACTTTGGAAACATTTTATAAATAAAATATTTTAAATAATTTTATAAATAAAAAATATTTGTTTCAATTCGTTTACTAAATAGTTTTTTTTTTTTAATTTTAAACGTTTGCTTACTGTAATAGATCAACAAATTTTTCTAGAGATGATGTTATTTGTTTTCTTGTAGTTAATTTAATTAAAGTTTGTTTAACAAATTTATTAAATTTAAACATATAGCATATGGTCTTCTATAATTTGAATTTATTCTAACCAGTGGAAGCGAGAACCATACTTTGCTGGTGGTTTGGGATAATCTTCGGGCAAGCCTGGTGTAGCATCTGGATAGATTTTCTTTTCGGGCTTGGGAGGAGCTGGGCGAGCAGTGGGATGAATCTTAAAAGAGAAAATTAAAAATATGCATTTTTATTAATTTAAATTATAAAATTTAAAAAATAATAATTTAAAATTTTTTACATGATGCATTTACGGATAAACCATTAATTAAACTGAATGTTAAAGAAACAGTAGAATATATAAAATTTAAAAATGTTCACAATAAAGTAATACATATGACGTCATTGTTTGCCATATAGTTTGGTCCCTTCTATCGTTTTGTATATCTGAATGTGGAATAACCTAATAAACAATCAGTAACCAATACATATATATTTGTTCCTTGTAGTTTCTGGGTTGTACTGAGTGCGTAACTGTTACACAATAAATTTCAAGTAGTAGTTTCTGGATTGTACTGAGTACGTAACTTTCTCATTGACTTGGTTAATTATATCTGTTACACATAAATTTCTAAATATTTGTTTCCTGACACTAGTTTACATTACTAATTCTAATATTTCGCTGAACTGACATCAATTATAGAATCAATTTCTATTAATGTTTTACACCTTATTCATAATCAAATTTTTATTTTATTAAAGGTTTTTAAAACAAAATTGTGCACGGTATTTTTGTTTTACAAACTTTTTATAAAATAAAAATTTGATTATGAATAAGACTTTTAAAATATAAATTGGTCGAGTTTAAGTTTTAACTTTGTTCAATTTTATTTATAATCATATTGATATTTTATACCTTTATATTTGCATAAATAAATAATTATTTAAGTGATTTAGTTTAATAAATAATGATTTAAATTTAATTAATTAAATTAGTTTATTCATTTCAGTTCAACCAAAAAACGTAATTAACCCTTTCGCTATAAGTTTTTATAGGGAAGCCTTAGATATCAAATTTTTCGAATTTCTGCTAGGAATTGGTCATAGGAACCACTATTAGTATTTGATTTTTAAAATTGTTCGCCAAAAATATGCTTTTTGCGTTGTATTCAAAAACATATTTTATGTCCTATCATGAAGAGAAATGCAAAATTATGATATACTTATATGCAAGTAAAGAGTTATTTAAATCTAATATATTTTTAATTAAAAAATAAAAATTAAAAGAAAATGAATGACTTCAAAAACCATAATCTGTTGAAATATAAAAAGGATTTTAGCTTGGAGTTTCTCAAATGACCAAAAAGTGTAATGAATACATATGGATATAATATAGTGAAAGGGTTACACATCGCTCATTTACTTCGCGATAGTCACAATATTAATAAAATACCTACTTCTTACTGATTATAGATTTCAGAAAACTTACCTTGGCTCTTGTGAAATAACCATATTCGGGACGATCAATGTCCAAAGTATCCTTCACACACTTATCAAACACACCTTGTGTCTTGCGGCAGCTAAACAAAAATAATAACAAAATTTAAATACATTTCAATAATGTTAATTGAAAGCCAACGAAAACTTACTGGCTAAACGACATAGTGCCACTTGATTTATCTAAACAAGTAGCATATTGCATGAATTCTTCATGGCAGCTTTTCTTAACTTTACGGAAAAAGTCCAAAGCACAGCTCGTCACAGCTTTGCCTTCATTCAAACAAGCTCTAGGATCATCTAATTCTTGACGACATAACATGAATTCCTGTATAAAGAACAAGAAAACATAAACAAAATTTTTAAAAAGCTGTCAAACATATTGAGGTTAGGTCATTTAAGACACTAACAATAATTATATAACTTGGTTTTGTTGCTTAAATCCTTAGAAAGCCCACAATAATTTATTATTTATGATGAACAACACAATTATATAAATGCTATCTACAATAAAAATACTTACATTATTCTGAAATTCGCAAGCTTTGCCCAAGTGGAAGGCTCCGGCACGCAAAGCTGCGGTAGACAAATTCAATTCTTGCACCGTCAATTCCTCTTCTGTTGGCAGCTTTATATCGTTGGTGACCACCATGTTTGGGCTTTACACAACCTTTTTTACTGTTGGAATGGAAAATAAACTAAATATTTAATATTTCAATAAGTTTAACAGAATTTTCTTAATTTTACCAAGTGCCAAGAAAAAAAATTATTAAATGCTTCTTCTTACCAGCTGAACTAGCAAACAGCTGTATTATAGAAATGTCACAACATCGACAGAGAGTTGCCTGACATTCAAATTAATGTCACGAGTGAAAATAGTCGGTACCTATGATACCGTTATTTTTCTATATGATGTAATTAAAAGCATTTGTGTATGTTACTATATAGCTGAAAATTTCGAAACCAAGGTATGTTCGAAACTACATGAATCCTAGAGTCTGAGTGCATCTGATCTGCAAACTCCACAAATTATACAGGTATGAATCAGCTGGTTTCAGTAATATGGCAATAGAAAACAAACAAAAAAAATTTCAAAAATGATGTGGTTTGGAAAGAGGGACAAATATATATAACAAGCTTGGCCTATTGAATATTGTGTGTTTTCTCTCGCTCTGTAAACCACAATCACTGAAAAGTGGTTGTTTAACTTCAAAATTCGATATTACTTTTTTGACAACTGTCATTTGTTGCATATCTGTAATAATAACACGTTCAAAACTCATTTCTATATCCATTATATTCAACCTCTCTGATTCAAGGAGATTGTATTACAAAACGGCACTTCTTATGGGTGACACAACAACAAAATACATTTGGTTTTTGACAGCAGACATGTCATTTTCTCTCAATATTCTATGCTTTTGACCGTTAAAATGTAACCATGTGGCATTATTGAATAATTTTTAACTCTGGCAGCTCAAACAGCTGTTAAATTCAAAATGTAAACATTGCAATATTTTTCAATTCCTGACAGCAAGTGTTCTGTTAAATAACTGCCCAAATATCTCAGGAATCATGACAGAAAAGGACAATAATGCCAATGATATCGAAAACACATTAAAGGATGAGTGGGCGGTAAGTTCAAAATAAAATGTATACAATGAAATAACGAAATTATACGTATTTTTTTATTAAATTTCCTTTAGATAAGACCGTGTGAAGTGTACAAAGACGAATACGATGATTGTACTAGTTTTAAAGCAAGATTCCACCAATATTTTATAAACGGTGAAAATACAGATTGTACACAATGGCAAAAGGATTATAAAAATTGCGTACGATACCGAGATTCAAATGGAAATGATGTGCAAGCTGGTGTTGCTGTCATCAAAAGTGAAGAAGAACGCCGTTTAAAACGTTTTCATGGTCACTACGCAAATAATGTGTGGGAAAAGAGGAGTGCTCCACCGCCAGATTGGTCAAAACCTTTGCCAGAGTGGATGGAAAAGAAAAATGAGAATTCTTATTTGCAATTAAAGCAATTGGAGCTGGAGGGAAAAGCTCCGATGCAAGATGAAAAATCTTATTGTTCGATTATGTAGCAAAGGAAAATTAAAAGACAACACGTTTTCTAAAAAAATACAAACCCATAACAAAATTTATTTAGTTTAAATTATGTATAATCAAATGTAAGTAAAACAATAGCCTCGTAAATCTTTTATCTTATACACAAGAAACAATATCGACAATTACTGAGCTTGTTGAGGAGCAAGATTGTTTAATATAGTGCTAGCTGATACTGGAGCTCTACCAAGTTTATACAAAATATTTAAATATAAACTTAAGCAGGAACGTCTAAAGGAAAATGTCCTAAAAAATAACAATTATTTGAAAATCTCACAGCAAATATTAGAACAATTAACTTACCACAAGGAATATTCAAAATACAATCTACGAAAGAGCCACACAAAGTAACCTCTAAAGGAGTTGTAATTCTTATATATACATTTTTGAGCATGGTGTGCCATTATACGTGGTCTATCAACAACATCTCCATGCATACGCCCAATAGCTCTAACCGTGTTCAGGTTTCTATAACAATGTATAAAAATTAATTTCTGTTTTCAATAAATAATTATAGGTAGCACAGCAAATAATTACCTAACAACAAATAACATATTACGGGGCATTTCTTTTAAAGTGGACATAATCAATTCAAAATTTTGTTGGGCAATCTTTTGCATATACTTAATGTCATCTTCATTTAATTTGGTTTTAATATTGCCACCATGTATGCGTATGGGCTGTTGAAATAAAACTTCGGCAAATTTCATATGATCTTTAATACCCAACTTTTGTGCAGCTCTTGCCATGGCAGATTCATCCCTTAAAACGGTAGCTTCCCAGAATTCACATAAAGGTGCCCTGACATTTGCAGGTAACTCTTCGTACAAACCATGATCTAAGAGTATAATTTCAGCATTACCAGTTTTGCCACTTTTTCGAACAAAAACTAAAAATAAATTGAAATTGAATTCGTTTAGAAATTGGCTGGAGCTAAAATAAATGTATGTACATACATATTTCTTAATAACACACTAATTCATAATTTATACTTACTATTACTGGCATGTGGATCAGCATGCACAAATCCAGAACTGAAAATTTGCTCTGCAAACATTTGAAATAGTTTTTTGTCCACATCCTTTAAATTCAAATTATTGTCTTTAAGTTTGTCTACATCGCCAATTTTTATGCCGTCTATCCACTCCATTGTTAAAACTCGCTTGAAACAATGATTAAATTTATTGTTATTTTGTCTTGGTCTATTAATTTTTCAATTTATGTATATTACTTACTGTCCTTGTTACTGACCAGTAGACTTTCGGTATATGTACAAATTTAAACGCTTTTAAATCATTTGCGCATCTTTCCAAGTTTTTTCCTTCGTTGATAAAATTTAGTTCTTGGACCAAATTTTTACGTACATCTTTTAATATCCAACCGAAGTTATAACTTTTAAAAAAGAATTCTATAATATCGTGCAATAGGATGATTGTACCCAAATCGCTTACAAAGCGTTTTTGTAAGTCGCTGTATTGGACCTGAAAATAAAACGAATTTTTTCCAACGTCTTTAAATAAAAATTAGATTTTCTTACTTTTACGGCCACATCTTGACCATTTAGAAGTTTGGCTTTGAAGACTTGGGCAATACTTGCAGCTGCCTTAGGCGTGTAATCAAATTCCGAATAGAAACAATCTGGGTTTTGACCAAAATCGTCTTTAAATACTTTCAAAACATCTTCCTTACTAGTGGGCAAACATTTATCTTGTAATTTTATCAAAGTACTTGTATATTCTTTAGGCAGAATATGATTTATGGCTGCAAATCCTTGTCCCACTTTTATATAAAGCCCACCATTTTGTAAACATGTTTCCAATAAACGATTAGCACTTCTTTGGTGAACTTGCTTAATATTGTCATCATAATTGGGATCATTTTCATCCAATAGTAAGTAGTCTATAGCTATAAGGGAAGCTGTCTTAACAGAACGTAAAAAGCGTATGGATGCCCCGGAGTAGGTAAAATCATTAATCAAACCATCATACGCTACAAATCCAGCAAAGGATGTGCCAAAAGCAATCTTTAGAATAGGTGTACGTCTGGGGGCCGAAGTATTAGTATAATCGTTACGTGGTTGCTGTTTAAATGTTCTTGTAAAACGGTTTAATGATTGTAGCTTACAAGTAGATATATTTAACTAAAAAAGATGTAATTTGCATACATATTATATATTTATTATATAAGGGGACTTCTATAAAAACTCACTTTACTAAAAATCATAATGTAATTTTATAATTAATTAAAACTCAAAACAGAATTAATATAATAAAGATCTTCTGTCACTTTAAATAAGAATTAGCTATTTAATAATACATCGTTCGACGTTTAATTAATTATTCTTCTTGTTTTATCAAATAATTATCAAAACAACAACAAAAACAGCTGGCGTATAACAGTTTTGCAAATGTAAACAAACGACAGCTGATTGGTCTAATTGATTACTCGTTATTGTTTTCTTAGTGATGTGAGAAACAGTGTCTGAGTGTCAATTGCTAAATTATTAACAAAAAAAGTGTTTGTGTTATTTGTTTATTGTTTTTTTAAGAGTCAAAAGTTGAAATAATTTGTTGATTTTATTAAATATAACAAACATATAATTAGTAAATCATAGCAATGTTAAAAACAATGTCTTTGTCTCGATTCAGCCAGCATGTTTTATGTAAATCATGCAGCATAAAGTAAGTTGTTATCAAATGCGAGGAATAATGTAAAAAATTCTTTATAAATATTTACATTACATAACCTTAAAATGCCAATGGTATGGACCATGGCCAAGGTTAGAAGGAAATGTAATTACATACTACAATCTTTATAAATAAAAAAAGCTATATCTTTTTTTATTTTAGCATTGTTCGAGACTACAACTCGAGGCACAGTCTGTTTACGTTTGGCAACATAACTAACAAAAATAGGGGCTACTACAAAAAGGAACTGATTGGGTGAGTAAATAATGAAATATGTTATTGTAGAGGCTCTGCACCATAATATATAATCAGCTCCCATAATATATTTTTTACATTTACAATGTCTGGAGCGGTATAAAGCAATATACATAATTGTAAAAACAGAAGACATCTATGTAAATCATAAATATTATCTTCATTCATATCTATTTTTTATTATTTTCTGAAATTATTGGCACAACCAAAATACTCAAACTTTTGCTCAGTATGTGCCTAAGTTTCTCGTTAGGGTAAAATAATTAGCGATAGCTGGATCTATAAAAAATTACCAATATACGCCTGCGACTTTTCAATGTTTTGCCAATAGTGTTTCAGATTCAAAAATTAAAGGCGTCAACATTTTTTCTAGCTCAACAATAAAAGTCATTTTGTAAGCTTCGGATATAAATACGACTTAGTCCTAAAGACCTTGGAATGTCAAAGCAGCTTTTCGAGATACCCCGGAGGCACAGTGCTTTAGAAACGTGTTTATTTAAATAATTCGGTATCTCGGGAACTATTAGATATATCGTATGGAAATTTCACAAGGTGTTTTCGAGTTGATTTGTTCGGCTTCATATGCGGGTCTCAGATTTTTTTTAAAAAATCGCCAAAATTCTATTTATAATCTAATAAGCTGACATTTGAAATATAAATTGTCCTGCAGAAGATCTACAAAAAATATGCTTACATGTGTAGGTTATCTCTTTTAGTTCAAGATATATTTAGAATTTTTTTCCCCAAAAAAGACCCTATATTTTTTCTTGTATACAAAAAGATGTTCTTTGGGACTATATACATATAATTTATAAATTTGGTGTATAATTTAAAAATGAGGGAGTTTTTAAAATTTTTAGCTTTTATTTTGAAATATGTATTTTTACAATGTAAATTTATTAAAACGATGGCTAACACCTTAGGGTAACATAGAGACGAGACATAATTGTCAAACACCTAAGTCTGTTGTCAAAGTCCTATCTCTTTCAACAACAAAATACATGTAACTCAATGTATTTTGTTGTTGTATCAGACATTTGTTGTTTAACAAATCGGAGTGTCTCGTCTCTATGTATAATTCTCTATGGCTAACACTTTCAATAAATTTATATTGTACAAATGTTTTTGGATCTCAGTTATCTATCTAGTTGCCATCTATGATGAAATGGTTCTGATTGCACCCGTTCTAAAACTAGTTATTTTAGATTATGGCATATAGGCTAGATTGTTGAATAAAATTAAATTTTATCATAAAACATAAATTAAATGACAAACAAGTATGTAGTTTAAGTAATGAAGAAGGTGTTGATTTAGGTGAATTATGCATGATTTTAACATTAGCGTGCCATTGTAGGTCATGAGAAAGAAAAGGGTACAAATTCGAATGCCAGCATAAAACCAATGTACGTTGAATGATTTTATAATTATATTTCATTAGTTTTGCAATATTTTTTAGTTAAAATATATTATATTAATATTATAGTTTCGGTTGTTGTTTCAATCACATCATTAATGAGAAATTAGTTTATATTTATGAAGCCTTTTAGACTATTATTTAAAAACTCATAAAAATGATATTCACTTGAACTACTTCATATAAATTAAAATTCTATAAAATATTTATAATTTTTTTACTCATATTGTTTCATTTCAGTTATTCAATGGAAGAAATGTACTCTGTAGTCTCTGATGTCAAAAATTATTATAAATTTGTACCCTACGTTAAAAAATCGCATGTGCACAGTAATCACTCGAATGGTTTTAAAGCTGATCTTATTGTAGGTTTTCCGCCCCTAAACGAAATCTATACCTCTAATGTAACATTAAAATGCCCAAATTTGGTGACGTCCGAATGCAAAGATGGGCGACTTTTCAATTATTTGCTGAACGAATGGCGCTTTAGTCCGGGTCTAAAAGATATACCACAGTCATGTGTGTTAGACTTCAAAGTGTCATTCGAATTTAAATCATTACTACATAGTAATATTGCAAATTTATTTTTTGATTTGATATGTGATCAAATGGAAAGTGCTTTTATAACGGAGGCTAAAAAACGATATGGTGATGCATCAATTAAATCACATATTTTAACTTCAAGACGATCCTGACCTTAAAGGAGATTCAGATTTTTTTACGAATCTAGTTAGTTTGATGTTAACTACTCCCATTTTGGCTATTAGTTAAGAACTAAAGAATTGAAATTAAGTTTTTAAATTATTGTGTTTTTTTAAATATATTTTACGTCTTTTATATTTAAATATAATTTTTATAAATCTTATTTGTATATACAAACAAATTATGTCCACCACTATTAATAAAGAGTATAAAGAAATAATGACAAAAGACTGTTTTCTTTTTTATTATAAGATTTAAATTGTAAATAATTGCTCAACTAAATAAAAATAAAAATTAATAATAAAAGGTCGAAAAATTAGATAATTAATTAATAATAAAAATTACTAATAAATGTATGTATATTACTGTTTGTTAATAAATTTTCATTTTAACTGAAATTAAATTAAGTTTTTTTATTTTCTATTTTTATATTCCTCAACAAGATGATATGGTTATGAATTATAGTGTTCTAATGAACAGTTTTATAACAGGAATAATTCAAATCACGTGTACTGGTAGACTGTGAAAATAACGTCTCTGTTTTGAAACGGTTTGAATTTAAATATTTTCAATACATTTTTTTAATGTTTCGTAGTTTCGTATAATAAAATGTTAAAATTTGGCCGAGCGTAGAAGTAATTATCCTGGCAACTTTATTTAAATTGGTCGTCGAAAGTATAAACTAAATAATCAATGTGTTACAATTTATTAAGAAAAAACACATATTTTTAGAGTTTAGAAAATTCGTTATATATAAGTTTTTATTTCAGTTTTTTGTTTGTTCTGTTTGTTTTTTAATTTCTACAAAATTTATGTTATTGTTCTAAAATTCCTTAATGTTTTTTTTCTTTTATAATTATTACAATTAATTTAGTTTCATATAATATGTATTAAAAGATTATTATTTTTAACGTTAACTACTGAAACGTTTTGTTACGTAACTACAATAAAAACTACACAGCATTTAACAATGAATTTAAGTTTCAGTTTTTTTTAATATATGTATAATGTGCTTTATTTGAAAATAATATTAAATAAAATTCACAAAAATTAAAAGAGTACAAAGATCTCTATAGCAGTAAAAGATATTAAGAGTAAAAAAATTCAAATTAACATAATTCTGGTAATAATGGGATAAAAATTAAATAAATTTTAAACAGTAAACACTACACCATTTTAAAGTTTCAATATGTTAGTTATTACGTTTGTAATTTCTACATAAAGCAAATACATATGTACATAAGTACATTCTGGGTGTTATAGAAAGCGGAGTCAATATAGCCGTGTCAGTCTGTTGAAATCAACTTTGGGAAACATCTAAATAACTACATACACGATTAATACCAATATATGCGATATAGCTCAAGTTCGGTTGCTATTTAAATTCGGGAAAATTGGCCCACAAATTAGATATAAGCAAAAAAACGACGACTACCTCGTTTTTACGATTTTTTTCATCTATATATCGACTACTAAGTAATTGACATAGAAAATATGGATATTTCAAAGGCTCTTCCAATGAATGGCTCAAAGTCGGGAAAAATATATATATATTTTTTTTCAACAAAAAATGGTTGTATTAACGCCTCGAATATTCGCTGCCAAGTGCTCGAAAAAATAATCTAATGGCTTCAAATCACATGAACGAGTTGGTTTATTAACAGGTCCATTTCTTGAAATTATCGTTCGCCAAATGTTTCTCTCAGTAAATTGATTGTATTGCTCGCTGTGTAACATGTGGCACTATCCTGTTGAAAGTACATCTCTGCAATAATAATGCCTTTCATTTGAGGCATAAACAAGTTAGTATGCTATACTAACCGCTCACCGTTGACTGTAACGTTCTGTGAAGATATATGGGCCAATGATTCTACTTGCCCATAAAGTGCACCAAACAGTGAGTTTTTTTTTTTAATATAATGGTGTTTCGACAAAGGCTTGAGGATTATCATCGCTCCAAATGCAGAAATTCTGTTTATTGATAGTCATTTAAACAAAAGTATGCTTCATCACTGAACAAAATTTTCAAATGAAGGGTGTGTGAAAATTGAACCTTCATTTTACGCCATGTACGCGTTAGCCTCGGCGACCACATGCCCGAAATCATATTTAATTGGATGGATATTACATTTTTTTCTGTTTTATTTCAATTTAAAGTTCTCCGGCTCTAAAATGAGGCAATGTTACAGCATTTACGAATTTCCTTACGGAAATTTTGTCTAATTACTTGGATGTTGTTTTGTCCTTTAAGTTAAAAAAACTAGGTCTCTTCCATTATTTGAGGTCTGTTTGTATACTTATCTGATTAGGATTGGTATTTTTTTATTTTTATTTAAAAAAAGTAAAATCTATGTATGTATGTGTGGCCACTTTTGAATGAATCAGAAAAACGTAATCGACGTAGCAATCTGAAATGAAATTTTTTTAAAAAAAGTAGGGATACATTTTTTTCAAATAACAGCAGAATCACCTTCAGTTTTAATCAAGGATGGCTACCGTTACCGCTAAGCTATCATTACCTTTAAAATATCCTTTCAATTCGACTACCTTTACCGCTACCGAAATAACTGCAATTACCGATACCGCAAAAATACCGTAACAAATTGTTGAACACAAATCGATACAAAATGTTAAAATCTTACGTACAGTTTTCGATTCGAAATCTATGGAAGTTAATCACTTAGTTGAGTACCATTTGTTATTTTAATATTTAAGGATGTTTGCATAATTGTGTAAGGATTTTGATAATGGCTTTTCATTTACTAGCTCTTTAAAAAATTTTAAAACAAGCATTAGCTGAATATTACAGAAAGTACTATATGTATGTATTTCATTCACTTTTATGTATAATCCTAATTCACAAACAAACAGTACCATAATAATAATCAATTTTAATTGATTTTAATTTTTGGGGCCTTTTTTCCCCAATGTAGAAATAATTTCCATAATAATTTTCTTGGTCTTTTTATTGAAAAAATAAATTTGAATAAAAAAGTACCAAAAAAGGATACCATTTTCACCCTCGAAAATTCAAATTTCATAAAAGTACCATAAAGATTTCCACTCATTACTGTTCTGGGTCAGATAAATTAAAAATTTAATGTTAAATTCTATGTTAACTAATTTCGGAGATATAAAGGTTAACAGAGGGTTCTACTGGTACTATTTTTACCCGTTTACTGGTACTATTTTGACACGTTTACTAGTACAATTTTTTACCCGTAAGTACCAGATACCTGTCGGTTCTTTTTTGAATAAACGCGGGCACATTTAAAATTTTATTTCTAGGTTTATTTATTTTGGTTTTACCCTTTTTGTCCCCCAGTTCAAATTACAAAAAACTCCTTTTTAGTTGATCTCTATCAGAGTTGGAGGTAGTGCACTAAATTTGCAGTTTCCACTAAAAGTTAGTGATAGTGAAAATTATTGCTATATACTATAGTGATGAAAAATCAAAATGTTGTCACTATAGTGGGATTTAGTGCACTATCCCCAACTCGTTAATTTAAAAAAATGGGTTTTTTCAAAATAAATTTTTTTTTAAAGATTTTAAGAAATATTTAATGAATGTTACATAGATGACAACTAGATAGGTAACTGAGAACCAAAAACCTAAGTATTGCATGTATTTTGTTATTGTATCACCCGTATGTGTGAAAAGCGAGTAATTTTTCCATTTATATTACTCTCTCCTTCCGTTATATGCGTTTATTCTGTGGAATGTTATTTCAACTTTAATACAAAATATGATCTTCAATTATTATTATCAAAATAAATCTTCTAATTTCTGCAGTATTCAAAAAAAACTTAAATATATTAGCAGTGATAAAATCTACTGATAATAAAATCCTTAAATATTAAAACGAAAAATTATACTTAGTTAGGAGCTCAACTTCTGTAGACTTTTAAAACATAAACAGTTTTAAAAATTTTCAAATGAATTTAACGTTCCTGCGATAAAACTTCTAAAAATCATAGTTTTTAGTGAACACCTAAAAGTGAAAATACATATCTATAAAATTATTAATATCTAAAACAAATTTTAGATTTAATGGCTGAGTTAATTGGAATCTACATAATTTAAAAATTCAGCTTATTTTATTTTTTGTAAACTTTATTAATAATTTAAGTCAAGGTGTATTAATAATTATTACGCAGAAATTACCATTACCACTTAGCTACCGATACCGAAATAACATAAAATTCCGTTATCGAAATAATCCTAAATACTGTTACAGAAATTATCCAAATTAGCGTTAATTTTTTGCCGATTCGAATTGGTGGCCAACTTTGGTTTTCATTTTTAAAAGGCTAGACAGTATATACATAATTAGAAATTCAAGACGGATGAAATGTGGTGTTTTTAAGGTGTACATTGAGGAAGACGGAGTCATTCCTAGTTACCAGAAGATATAAGCTACACCCCAGAATGGGGTGATTAGGCAAAGTAGTTAGGCTATTACCTGATATAGTTAGTTTGCATGGTGGGTGGCTATGAGATTGGATAGCTCTACAAGGCTCAGAAGTGCGTCTGACATGATTAGAAACACACCTCAGCCAACTTGGGATATCATCTTATACCTACTACCTATATGTATGTATATGTTGCTGAAGTGGCGGTAAGAATCTTACTACGACCATTGGAAGAAGTTCAATTTCAATTCGGTTGTATCGGCAGGACGTTGCGGGAATCAAGAATTACATATTACAACCCTAATAGTGTTCCCAGAAAGGGAGCAATGGGATCTAAGATGGAGATAGGCACAGCTGCTCGGGTCTTCATAGAGGAGACTGATACTCCGATGTCATATAAACTTCACGACGAAAGCAGCGTCTTCCAGGCTGAGCTATTAGCGGTCTTGAAAGCCTCGGAATTGAAAATGGCTATTGTCACTAGAGGGAAAAAGGTGACTATTTCCGTCAACACCGTTGCAAGACAAGCGCTTGGTGATGGAATTATTTTTGGTGTAACTATATTGATTGTTAAAATTATCATTTCGGCATTTGAAGTAAAAATCGATAAAGTACTAAAGTAATTCGGTTTTTTAAAATAATTTTCATTATAAAATTGACATAGTTTACAGAACCGAAAGAATACATATAATACCACTGATAAATCTTGACTTCATTTGAAAATGGTGAGTTGTTAACTTGTTTAAAATCCATATAAAAATTCTCGCAAAATTTGTTGACTTTTTGTTTTCTTTTCTCATTAGTTAAGTTTAATAGTTATTTTTCTTGATTTGCAATTGATACTGTGAAAATACAGTTTAGTTTTAAATATTAATAAATATGTTTGGAGGTTTTTCAAAAACCTGTAGGTATACATTTTTTATTACAAAAATTTTTCATAATTTAGACTTATTAATTTGAGTTAAAGCTAAAGTATTGAAAAGTTATAGTTCTTTTTTTTTTTTTTTTTTTTGTTTTGTTTGTTAAATGTATGTATGTAAATGGCAAAATAATAATAATAAAAAAAAGAAAATCTTGTTATCATTCGTGTATATAAGTTTATAAAAAGGTACGTACATTTTATATCATTAAGCAGAGAATAAAATAAAAATATAAAACTAAAAAAACAGCACCAAATACATTAGTAAATACATTCGAAATTATAAAAATAGACATAAATAAAAATATATGTATATAAAAAATATAATATAAAAAAAAAATACAAACAAAAAAGTTAATACTAATAAAGAGTTAAAATACTGTTTATAACAGTATTCTAGATTTTATACTTAAGTATATAAAAAGACAAGAACATAGATTTCATCATAAATTCTAAAAAATTAAATTAAAAAAAAATAACTTTAGGAAAGTTAATTTTTTTTCTGTTTCGATTTGTTTCAAAGTACAAAAATAAATAACAATACTTAAGTTCAAATGTGCAAATATCACTTATTTTTCTATCATTTTCATTTCAATGTTTTTTCTTATATGTTTCTTTTAAAGGAAGAGGAGTACTAGTAGTTTTAGTAAACCAGTTGTAGTATCTGTCACAGAATTATTATCGCGAAACCAAGGGAGTCTGTTTTGTGCGCTTATATTTATGGCAACGGCGTACTGTATTGCTCCCTGGTCTCAGACATACTCAATTGTGTTTGGCTCGTTTACCAAACATGTAACCCTTCCAACGTTCGGCAGTCTGTGAAATAATTGGATCCGAATCTATGGTTGCCAACAACAGCAACTGATTTACATGTGTAGCATGATAATCCCAACGTGCTAAATTTGGTGCAACACCTAAACTTAAATGTCGTAGATCGTAACTGGTCCCTGAGCCAGTGTCGTAGAGAAGTAACATTTTCTTTAGGGAAATCATGCCCTGATTGAAAAGTTTACCAGCTTCATTGGCAATATTGGAGGGAGCCGTTGAATTAAGATCGTACAGTCCCAGTAGGGAGTAAATAAAACCGTTTAACACAAAAGAAGCTGGAGTTGTTGGATATTCTTCATACCTGTAAAGATAAAGATAATTTTTTTAGTTTTATAATGATAAGAATAACATAGAAATTTTCGAATATAAAGGTGTAACGCTACGAATTTAATAGGTGAATATAAAATATCTAAACTAAAAACTGTTAAAAACTTTAGAACTGTGTTAGTCAGATTTTATCATTTTTTATCTCATATTAATGTTTTTAAAGTTTTTTTTCTAGAAATCATTTTCTCATATGGGACCATGGGGAGATAACGATATAATTGAAATTTAACGATATATGGTTTTGTGAGGGTTTAGGAAAAAGAAAAGTCGCAAAATTCTCAAATGACTTTTAAATGACTTTCTGATATTTTTATATATTGTTTTAAATTTGTGAATTATTAATATAAAAAACTGAAAGTCGTCACAGATTAAGCTTTCTAATTTTGTTGAAATTTTCATATAAAAATCGGTTTTTGGTGATTAAACTTATTTTCTCCAAAAGCAACAATTTTTCCATTTTTAAAATTATTTTTTTTTTTCTAAAAAATATTATTAAGTAGAAATTTATAACCGATTATGGCCAATAGGCTAGGTTATTGAAAATAATAAAAATATAGAACTGCAGAAGTTTTCTCATAAAAACTGTTTTTAGATACTTCCATTTGTCAATTCACTTCAACTAAAGATGAACTCATCACTAACGAACTCATGCGTTGAAAACGAAGACGATGTAGACAATTATCCAGTGGAATTCCTAAACTCTTTCGATTTGCTTACATGCCGCCTCATCATTTGCGTCTTAAAGTTGGAGCTGTTATCATTATGCTACGAAATCTGATTGTGTCGAAGCTAATGAACAATGTGATAGTGGCAAGGATTTTGAAAGTACCGTTCCCGAGTTGGGAAACTATCCTTTATTTACGCTCCGGAGCAAAAAATGAATAATGTTGTATATCGTGCAGCTTTAAAATTAATATTGACTAATATTATTTTTTAATTATGTTATTACGTCATCTTATAACGATCGTAAATTTTCAATAAAAAAAACTAATTTTGCCCGATTTTCGGCTAAACGAAGTTTGCGATCATTTCATTAGACACTCAGCATATGTTCTTATTGATTTAATAATCTATTTTCTCCAAATATTGGACGCTACGAAGTCCGTCCGTATAAACATTGGATATAGAATTTAATTGAATGCGAAAAGTGTTTCATTCAATCACAATTGAAATTATATTATTGCGTCATCTTAAATTTTGGGTGGATGGTGAATGCTTGAAAGAACTCTTTTTTTAATTGTAATTTTAATTGGAATTAAAATTAATAAAAAAATGTTAATAAATTTTAGAAAGAATATGATGCGAATTTTTTTCAATTTAAATTGTGGAAATAACGATTTGTAAACTTTTTGTAAATTTTGGTAAATTCTTAAAAATTGTTTGAAAAATTTATGATTTTTTAATTTTTTTCTGATTATTTTGTTTAAATTTATAATTTTTTAACAAATTTTTTTATTTTTTTATACTTTTTTGTAAAATTGACGAATTGTTTTTTGTATATATATTGTCGATTTTTGTTTACATTCAATGACTTATTAATTAAATATTACGATTTGCATCAATTGAATTTTTGGCATTTATTATTCAAGTTCTCAAATAAAGGTTATAACCTGACCTATAAAAAAAATAATAATAAATCATCTTGATGACCTGTATTTTGTCTTTTCTGATTCTGACAACCACTAACCTAAAATGTCCTCATTGATATAACAATGTGAATTTACCATTTGTCTTTTCTGATTCTGACAACCACTAACCTAAAATGTCCTCATTGATATAACACTGTGAATTTACCATTGAAATTAAAGTGGACCTGTTATTTTTGGTCTCTGGTTTTTTGCAATTGAATATTAGCAAAAAAAAAAAGAAACCGTTTTGTAGTTAAAACTAATTGCAATAATTTGATCATGTGCTTACCAATAATATTTATCCATAAACTGCGCCAAAACACCACCATCTTTCGAAAACACCCGATATGGTTTTAAACCTAACGACGCCGCCTTTAAGTACCTTTTATCACCGCCTGAATGCCAATAGGCTCTCGCTAACACCGAAATTGCATGTCCCTGGCCCATAGCTGACAGCCAACCAGATCTCAATTCGGCAAAACCATTTAGACTACGTCTTACTGGATTGGGCCAGCCACCAGTACGTAAATCTTGATTATTTACAAACCATTCGGCAGCATCATAGAAATGCGCCAAATGATTGTACGTCGACAATGTAATATTGTCAAAGAAACCTATACCCATCAATGATATAGATACAATACGTAATTCAGAACGTTTGATTTTAATGCCCGACTTTTTTGGACTCTCCATAGCCAGGCCTTTTTGAACATCTATATGAAGATCGCGCGTTAAATGGCGCCATTTATTGAGGGCCTGTACGCTGAGGCCATAGTAAATGTTCTCATCTTGCACACTCAACAATAAATCGGCTGGTATGTAGTGTACTCGATAAGTTCGTTTTGTTTCGTGGTTTTCTACAGTCACCATTAGGCTGCTGCTGTTGGTAATAAGCAGTAAATCAATATTTAATACCAAGTCCAAAGTTTGATCTATGTTATTAAGTGTTATAGCGCTATCAAAATCTATAGCAGTTTCATACTGAATAACTGATGAGTTAAATTTTGGATGCCATTTACGTGTAAGATTACTGCTTCTGGGCACGGACCAAGAACTTTGCACATTATCTGCATTTTCTAATACCTAAAAGGAAAAAATAATAGTTTTACATAATATCTATATTTAATTTGTTATTATATTAAAAATCTTACTCTTATTCTTGGCTCCGGCTCTGTGAGGTTCTTACTATAGTGTGATAGGGCAAACTGGGCTATTTGCGTGGGATAAAAGTATCCACGTTTTTCCCATTGAGTACTAATAGGCACTCCATCCGCAGCACTTATACATTTAACACGATCACGAACCTAAGAGAAGAATTTCACGAAAAAAAAAATGTGTCTAGATATATTAAAATTTTTTATTTGGCTTCTGTTATTTTATCTTACCTCTACATTATAATTTTCAAAATACATAAACAATCCCCGGGGATCATATTTACCCTTAGGTAAATTTATTTTCGCCGTACTATGCATCCACATGAATTTTGGTACTGGCGATTGTGCATCATTAATACTATCAATGGCTTGAGGTGAGGAGGGACTACTCATCGATCCGGAAATATCGAAATAATTACGTATAAATGAAAATGGCACATAGACTTCATGATCTTCCTCATCACGTTTACAACGTATTGTGTATTCTTGATTAATTAGGCACTCTATATCTTGTAGAGGCGTTAAATCACTGACATCTCCTTCTACTCCGCCTCCTCCAGCACCTTCGCCTAAATTATTATTAAGTAAGTCACTATTGCCGCCAACTGCGTACAACTTGCGATCCCATCTTTTTACCAAATCATGGGGAAAAGTAAATTCCGCGCAACGCATATAAACAGCACAGGTTATAACCACCACGGCAACGGTGAGTAGCAATAGAACAGCTTTTAAATTTAACCGCATGATGAAAAAGAATATCGGTTCACGCTGTAAGAGAAACGAACAAATGAATGCACAATGAAAATAATAATAAAGTCAATCACTTTGTTATGTTTGTTAATTTTTTAATGTTATCAGTATCATTATCACTTTTTTATGGAATTGATTTAATATAAATTGATTGTGTGGTGTCTGAAAATAGTAAAGGTGTTCAGTTTTCATACTTCTTAATATTGTAATAATTATTTTTCTTTTCAAAGAAATAACCCAAGTTTTCTCTTCCTAAACTTGTTTTTCTCAGACAAACCGTTTAAATTTGTTACACTGGAATTTTATTATTCTAACATCCAAGTTGGAATGTTGTTGATAGTAGACTAACATATTTATGCAAAATAGTTTGAGTGAACCTAGAGAAAACTGTGGTCAAGTAATTAAAATACTATTAGTTGTTCGTCGATATATTTTTTGAATCTACTGTTCTAATCTTTTCAATTCGTGTTTATCTGTCAGTTGGTCTGCCCTGCACGATTGTGTGTGCTTAGGATGATTAAGAAAGATGGGATTTTTTTTAACAGGTAGCCAACTCAATTATTACACACAAATAAAGAGAAAAAAGGGTCATCATAATATTGAGAGAAGAAGAATTCTGTGCGTTAAAAGACTATAAAATAATTACGTACAACACCATAAACTAAAAATCTGAAAAATATTTATACGAGGGTGGTTCATGAAATTTTCCAAAATAAATTTGAAGACGAAATGTGGTTATATGTTAACTTATAGTTATACTGTCGGTTCAAATAATTTTTTTAGGAAAACGGTCTGTATAACTTTCGGTTAAAACATAAATATACATTTGGTCGATTCACAAGATATCCTATTATGTACTATTATCGTAATATTTCACAATAGTTTAAAAATTTTCTAAAATAATACTACTCTACTATCTAGAGGACTTTTTAAATTATTTTCGAAATGGAGCAAATTTGCTCAAGTTCTGATGGTAGAATATAACTCTCCACATATCAGTCCAATTTTTAAATCAATGATTTTAAGTTTGTAAGAGTTAACCCGTTATTCTTTTGTTTTTAATTTTAATAAAAAAATATATTAATTTGTTTCCAATATCTAAAAACGTGATATTCAAAAATATTACCGCCATATGTATTTTTGTTAATAACTCTAATAAAATATTCAAAGTATTTTACTCTGAAGTGTCTTCTATTATACTGCATCACAAAAAATAAGAATTCGAATATCGAGTTTTGAAAAAAAAATATTGTTAAAGTTAATTTTTTTCATTAAGCTCGTTTGCTGATCCCATTTAAACACGATGCAGAAGTTATTAGGGTACATACATAAAGACAGTGGCAGAGTTCGAACTAAAAAATAAACAAAAGTTGGAGGACATTGATCTCAATTTTCTTAAAAAGTTAGTGGAACAATAAAGGTTGATCATCAACTCATCAAAAATGCCAAACTGCCTCATAATATAAAGTGCTTTATATATGACCCAAACAATTAACTACTTAAATTAAAAAAAAAAAACAATAAATGCAGTATTAGTTAATAATATTTTAAGTGAATTCAACAACGATTAAATGAACGAATATTTAGCATCTTAAATACTATTTCAGAAAAAACTATACTAGTTTTCTTATAAGTCATCCTTCCGCAAATCGCTCATAAGCCTATTATAAATATTGGTAGTAAAATGAGGCAAAAATTACTGAACTAAATTGTCTGAGTATCGGTACACTATTGTTCTCACGAAAATGGTCATTATTCTTTATTCATGTTTTTACCGTATTAAAGCTTTAATAAGTTTAATAAAAACATAAATTTTGGAACCAAAAATAGGTCGGAACTCGGAATTCTTTTCTCGAAAATATACAATCCATCCATATAAATTATAAATGTCTTTGTAAGTTTGTTTATTTGTTGGTTTGTTTGAGCATCACGCCTAAACGGCTAAATCGATTTTATTGAAATTTGGAACGTATATAGATCCTTACTTGGAAGCGTCAATAGGCTATAACTTTTTTCAATACTTTTACCAGAAAGGGATAAACAGGGGGAAAAACTGGTAAAATTGGTACCTTTAGTTCTTAAACAATAATTACTAAACGGCTGAACCGATTTTTACTACGACAGGGGTAGCGAAGCGCACCGCGTAAAGCTAGTTTTACATAAGTATCTTTAATGTAAATCTATAAAAAAATTTTCATAAATATCTTTAATGGAAATCAAAACTATTCTATTCCGAATATAATTTTAAAGCTAAACTTTCGCAAGTTAATCGACAAACTTTAACAAGCAAAAGTTTCGCAAATTTAATGAGGATCAGTTAAAAATTTAACAATCTGAATAAAATATTAAAATTCGAGAAGTCGAAGTTTTTCACAGCAAATTACCTCTAAGTCCGCGATTTTGTGATTTTAACATTCATATTCATATGTAACTAAATTATGGATGTTTACTTAGAGACAGCAAAAAATTTACATCTGGACAACGCATTATATTTACAATTGGTCAATTCACAAGGTCTCTTGTGGTTTTTATTGATTTTCGTGCAAAAAATGTCCTAAATTAATACTACTTTGTATGCTATGTTTATTGTGTTATCGTAACGAACCAGCAGAGACCAACGCCGAATGCCTAAGAGTCGGTTCAGCCGAGCCGCCGAGTCGTGATATATTAGGACATAATGACAATATGACTGATAAGAGACCTTGTGAATTGACCAAATATGTATTTATAACAAAAATACAGTATTTAATACTCATTATAATGTATTTATCTAGTACAAAAACTAACAAAAGTGTAAAAATTTTGAAAAATATTCTTCCAAAAATCTAGTAATGTAGTGGAAGTGTAATTGAAGTGCTTGAGTTTTAGACTTTTTGAGGCAATTTTGACAAATTAAAAGTTCAAGATAAATGCAACGAAGCTCAAATATAAATACTAACGCTAAAAATCAAATATAAAGCCTAACTTCGGAAAGGCTGGTAAAACTGATGAGCCAACATTTATTGCATTAGTGCAAAAAGAGAAAAAAACAAAAAAACACTTTTAAAATGTTTACGAAAATGCAATTTATATGTAAAATAAACTCATTATCTGTAAATTTAGAATTAATAAACATTTTTGATGGGAACTTTAAGTTATTATCATTACTTACATTTATTTGCAATTTTTTTGTAATTTACTTCATTCTTATGTTGTCACATTATTTAAAACAACAAATTAAATTTTACTATGTATTGATATTCATATATTTAAAGCAAAACGTACTGTTTTACACATTAAACATATTTATAACGCCCAAAAAATTATTTACTTGACCTTGTTAAAAGTTTGTCTAATAATAAAAAATGGTTTATTTTTTTTTTTTTTAAGCAGATGTTTTCTTTTTGGTAATCTAAATATGTACAATAATTATGAGTAAGAATGTGTATAAGAATATGTATAATTAAATTCCAATATTAAGTCAATACACATACATATAACAAAGTATAATCCAGAAAAAAAAAACATAAAATTTAACACAATTAAAAACTTCACCAAATGTGGTTTTTATAATTATAAGTTTTAATAATATACAGACAATAATGGGGGTGAAATAAGAATGTTGAAAATTGTTTAAACATGCATTGTTATATTCAAAATAATTTAATAATTATTATTATAGCTGAGCTAAACTATACGTGACAGTATTTCTTTTAGGCATTAATAGTTCTCCGTCAATTGCTGATTATTTCTCCATATGATTTCATGATCTTGTTGAATAAAATACTTTAGGCGTATATCTTTATATAAAACAAATATGTGGTGGAAAATTAATATTTGTAGAGCTGTTCAGTAAATAAATAAATTATGTTATTATTTATAACTCTATTATATAAATTAAAAACTTCTGATTACCTATAGCAATTAAATACGAAATAGATTCCACTAGCATATGTTCTCTGCTACCAACAGATAAAATTATGATTAAGTATATAACATCACATACAATGCCTACAATAGCCAAAATAATCCAAGGAATCATCAATAGATGCCGTTTCTATAAGAACATGCAAATTATTTTGTATCTTTTGAAACATAATACATAGTTTAATATGAAAATTACCTTAACTATGCCAAAAATAAGTAAACTGGAAACTATAGACATTACCAAACATATGATTAGAAAAATAATTGGCAAAGTATTGCTATGTTGCAAATTTCGTTCGGAATTGATTAAGAGTGTAGTAAAAAATATGCCACCAATAATATAAACAACTACACTTAAACTAGCAATAGCTAAACCAAATACTAAACTATTGCAATATTTCATTTCTTTTTTTTATATGTCTATAATAAGTCTGTGTAACACAAAAATGTAATCGAAATGAAATAGAAATCTGGATGAAATATAAACAAAAGTAATAAATAAAATGTAATTCATTGCTATATGCGTATTAAAATCTACTACAAGTTATTATACAAATGAGTGCCATTATAATTCCATAAAATGAGAGGAAAATAAATTATATATTTAGTACATTACGACTATGGATTTGTTTTCAAGTTCAGGCACAATTGTTTTATAGTTTAATACTGATAGAATAAGAATCGTTTATATTTTTGTTTTGTATTTCCATTAGTGTAAACAAAAATCTTAAAAGAACGTGGGTTCTTTTCGAAGTAATCAAAGAATTTATAACTAATAAATAAAAAAATTATGCTTTATATAAAAATCAAATAATTGGATTTTATTTAAATTAAAATAATCTAGAATAAAACATGGCAGAACTAACAAGGTACAATTATTAGAAAATATGTTCTCAATTATAATTTCCCTAAAATGTCAAATACATACAAACTAAAGAAAACTGAAAAAAAAAATTAAAGTAAACGTCAAAAATATATTAATTTTCAGCTATTTTCAATTTTAAGAATATAAAAAATTTCTCATATTCAAACCAAATAAATGTTTATAAAATTAGTGTTAGTAAATGTTTGAACAATAATAATGTGAACTTTGTGAAAACTCTAGCATATAAAATAAAAGATTGATGAAAAGATGAGTGATGCATGTGGTGTAAATCTGAAGTAACAATCTAGAATTTTATTTTGCTTCGTTTCTTATATTTCTGTATTTTGACATAACAAGGTAAATGATTGACAACTCTCTCTAATAATTGTACCTGGTTGATTGTGCAATGGAATAAAATATGTATTTCTTTCTTTATATTCACAGTTTCGAAAGAATTAATTCAATTTTCGATATAAAAATAAATTTAATCTCTTAATCATTATGTAAATTCATAGGCTTAATTCCTTTGTATTTCAAATGTATTAAATTCATTCTTTATATAATTAATTCCTATTGAATCATTAAAGTTTTCTTGAATCAAAATTCATTACAAAATAGCATTCAAATATTATTGAATGATTAAATTTTTCTTCAATTCAAAGCAGTTCAGTTTTTTTTCAATTCAATTTGTAAGTTATAAAAGCAAAACAAAACAGAATAAAGAAAAACACTTTTAATTCAATTTCTATTAGATATGAATTAACAAATATTTATTCATTCATAGGTTGAATGAATACTTTTATGAATTAATTTAAGGATGTATGAATTCTATTTAAATAAAAGCCTTTGAACGAAGCTAAATAATTAGATGTTGGGAATGGATGTAGTAAACGGCAGCCATTTGTTTTATTCCGAATTAAGATTTAAATGAATAAAATTTATTAATTCGAAGATCTTTTTTTATTTAACATATATCATTATGAAAACGTCTCCATATTGTATATTGATAGATTCTTTAAAATAATTTTTAACTCTTGCATAGATTTTTTGAGGACTTATCAAGCAAACCTCGTTAGAAAAGCCAGTAGTGTCAGCTTGCCAGACTTTCGGATTTATCTCCAAAGTTGGGGACTTTAAAATTATATTGAGGACAGGAGCATTTTAAAATATTCTGATATTTGATGGGGACAAAGTGTTCAGAATACAATGGTTTTTATTATCGATAGCAAGTATAAAATATCAATAAAGGTGAGTATTATTTGTCATAATCATAATACCATAAAACAATTTCATTTAACGAAAAAATGTATTTGATTTTATATAATAAATACAAATAAAGCAAACAGTAAGTGTGAAGAAAATATGTATGTATAAAATATAAATAAAATTACCACAAAACAATCAATAACACTATGTTACACCAAAAATATACAGGGGTTCTCATATAGCAATTCTGTTGCATTGAAGACCATAGAGTACGGAAATACTTACTGGTTTTCTCTATCAGGTCGTTAAGTACTTCTTTTATTAACAAATGTAGCGAAACGACGATATTCTTAAAGTTACATCTTCAAAAAATCATAAATCATAAATTAATTTTAAAATTGATTCTTTTATTAAAATGATATATGACCTTTCAAATTGATGTGAATATCGGTTGGAAAATGGCTGAATTACGGTCGTTTAAGTTTCAAAAAATGCACATTTTTCAAAAAATTTTAAGTTTCTTTACGCTTAAAGTTGATCGTGAACCAGTAAAATTATTTTTATAGAGAGTAAAAAGCAAAGAACAAGGTAACTCATAAAACTTATGTAGAGTTAGTACTGCCTCATTCTGCGGACATTATATTGAAAAACTGAATATCTTTTAACAAGGAAATTGAGCTAATGTATAGTCACATGTGACTCATTTCTGATTGATCATGAGTTTGTTTAAGTTATTACAAAGTTCGACAGGGAAGCTTCAACCCAAAAATACAAATGTACCAGAGCTTTATATATAGCCACTTATATTCTAAATAATTATAATTGAATACATTTATCTATTGTCAAATTAGCTGTTGCTGGACCAAGTGCCAGCAATATATTAACAGGTGTATGTATTTAAACAACTAAAAAAAAACACCCGTTAAATCATTTAAAACAATATAAACGCATCAGAGATCTAAAATAAAGCAGGTAGGTGGGTAAACAAATTCAAGCAAAGACCTTTTTGCCATCAATGAATTAAATAAGGGGATTAAAACAAAACACACACAAAAAGAAAATTAAAATTCCATAGAATTGAACTTACCTTTGAATAATGCTTACGCTTAACTAGAGCAGGGTTAATTAGGCTCTTCTTATGTGTCGTATTAATGTTGCTATTGCTGCTAATGTTGTTGTCGTTGTTGTGGCTATTTTTAATGGAATGCGATGTCAGAGTAGAACTACAACTGGTAGTATTTTTGATGATGCTGGAGGGGTTGCTCATTAATGCAGCTACCAAGGAGGTTTGATCACTGTTAACATCTTGTGCTCGAGAATCATATAAATAATAATTTTGCGACATTCGTTGCAATTGATTCTTGAAAAATAATCAATTACTTTGGAAATTTTATTAACAATATGGTCGAATAAAAGCGAAATAAAAACTAACACGCACAATTAAACAACTATATGTATGTTGTTGTTGTTTTGTATTATACATAATTTTGTAGATTCTGTGAAAATTTATTCATTTTGTATTTTAATTAAATATATTAAGTTGCAATTCACACACATATAACGTTTTAAAATGTCTAATTTATATTCTTGTTAATACTGCATAATACACTTGATATTTTTAAAACTATTTCTCTTAAATTTTTTTCTATTTTTTTTTTTAACACAAAAATATCTGTGTTCCTCATCTGAAAAAATCGCAGATGATTTTGACAGTTGTCTGTTTATGTATTTGACATTTGTTTTCGATATCTTCGCAATTTCTTTTGCACTATTTTTCTAAACATGAATTTAGATAAATATTAAAACAGCCGCTGTATTGTTATTAATCTGTTGGTAACACAAATCAACCGCTGTTTATTTTTTTTATCAAAAAATCAATAATGGAGCTCTATACCATTCATTAGTAGAGTAATAAGTTGTAGTTAATTTAGGAGGAACAAAAAATGTTAAATTTAGTGAAATGTTTATTTATTAGTATTATTTTATGTTTATATATTTCATATACATTAGCTTCAAATGGAGATCGTACAGGTTTCTTTAATCATTGTCGCCAAAATTGTGAAAGACAAAACTGTTCGGCAGGTACGAATTTTCCTCCTTACCTACAGAACTATAAGTTATTAAACTTAACTAAAAGTTACTATTTTTATTTAGATGGCTTAGATATACAAGAACAAGCTATTAAGTACTATCAACAAACAGTATTTGATAAGTTATTGCAATGGTCCTGTGCTGATGAATGCCAATACGGATGTATGTGGCGAACTGTTGAGGCTTTCAAGGATAGAGGTTGGCCAATACCACAGTTTTATGGCAAAGTTTGTTTCTTATTATTTCTAAGTAATATGTAATGCAATTTTTAACTAAAATCTTTCACTTTTATTTTTTACAGTGGCCTTTTGTGCGTTTCTTTGGTTTACAGGAGCCAGCATCTGTGCTATTTTCCATATTCAATATTATTGCTCATTTACGTAATTTACGAAAATTTCGTAAGAATGTTCGACCAGATAGTCCATGCTATAAGTTGTGGCATGTTTTTACTGCGGTAGGTTTGTGAAAAAATACATAGTTTAAATATGTTCAGGTATTAAAAACTATTGCAAATAATATACTTAACGTGTGGATAAATGGGAGCAAGTAATGATAATAATTCTTGACAATAATTTTTCAACAAAATGTGAGTTAAATTGATGATATTTACTGCTCCCACTATGTAGACCAGAAGGCTGCTGTAGAAGGATGTTGCGGTTCAGAAAAAGCATTATATTCTGCTATGTGTCTTTGAAAAATACTATGTTCTTTAAAAAAAATCTGAATTTAATTAATTAAAACTTGGTACACAGATTCCTTAAGGATATACAACATTTGAAGTTGTTCAAAATTTTTTAATTCGATTTGATTTGCCTTTTGTCGAGGTACAAAGTTCAAATTTTATATAAGAATGGTATTAAATAGTTAAATTTCAATTTTTCACCGCTTATTTAATTTATACAATATTGGTCCATAATTTCAATATATTTTCCTAAAAATACTTTTGTTTTGAACACATTGTATGGTTAACAGCATATAAAAAATTCAGAATGAGACCATGAGGTCGGCATAATAAATGATTAATAAAAATATCCTAATATTTCGAGAATAATCAAAAAACTTCTATGTAATTAGTGGTCCGATTTCAACAGACCTATTCTTATATAAATCGTAGGGACTTGAATTTTCTGATTATATCACCAAAAACCCTATACCAAAGAAGAAAGATGCAAAATTTAAATAATATCCTTTAAGCAAGGTTATTTTAAAATACATATTTCAAAAATATAAATTGATATCTAAAATATTTTCTTAAAAATATCGAATTATTATATTTTCTATCAAAATGGAAATATCCTTCGGCTTAACTATCATTTCACTCAAGAGAAATTTTAATTTCTAATTTTCTCTGCTTTTCTCGTTATGGAGACAGTATTATTATTAATCTTTAACTTTCAATTTAATTTATCAAAATTCAGAAACCTCGCCACTTGGCCATAGTCAAATTTATAACTGACTAGCCAAGAGGCTAGGTTATTGAACTTTTTAAAGTTAGACATATACACGAAATTTTTAAAATGAATATTGTGAATTTATCCAAACAATATTTATAACTGGGAAGAAAACACGTTGTTAAATAACAAACATTTACTAAAATAAATATTTTGATTCCAAAGCAACCTTTATCTTATGGTCCTTAATTTCGAGATATCCTACTTCAAAAGCATCTAACCATAATAATTATCCTCTTTCTGATATAAATGTTTTTCGAGTAATATATTAGAATAAAAAACTTTCAAGGATTTAGATATGATTTATTATTTCCTGATGTCTTACAGAGTATGATTGATTATACTGTTGGATTGTTATGTAGCTGGATGTTGGAGAATGATCTTTCAGTTAACGTTAATAAAACTAAGGCAATGCTATTTGGTGATAGTGGTGGTAATAACTTTTCTGTTGCCTTGAATGGTGATTTAATTGAATTTGTTGATAAACTTAAATGTCTTGGTGTTATTATTGATACAAAATTGAGTTTTGAAAGTCATATTAATTCAATAGTTTCTAGGGTTAGTTTTACTTTGCGTAAACTATATACTTTAGATTTGGTTTTACCTTTTCACATTAAAAAACGTGTTGTTCATGGTTTAATTATGCCAATATTTTTATATGCCTTAGAAGTGTATGCTGGTACATTGGGTTACGTAATTAAGAAGTTAAGACTTGCATTCAATAGAGTTATGAGGTATCTTTACTCTCTTAAATTACGGCAGCATGTCTCACATTATGTTTTAAAATTCTTGGGTATGCCTTTCATTGAGTTTCTTAAATTTAGAAGTTTATTGTATTTTTATAAAGCTTACAAGGTAAAAGCGCCGGTATATTTGATTGATTTATTTGAATTTGGAAGATCTAGTAGAAATAGGCAGCTAAAAATTCCGATGTTGACTCCAGTATTGGAGCGTTCATTTTTTGTTAGAGTAGCAAGACTTTTTAATAATTTGCCGGTATCATTAAAGACATTTGATTTCTCTGTTGACTCTTACAGAATGAAGCTATATCAGACTTTAGTCTAAATAACTTTTCTCTGTAGTTGTTGGTATGGGAATTTGGTGTCATTGGTGTAGTTGGTAAATTGTTATTTAAGATAGCTATTTTTGCATGAAGTAAATGCTTACTTTACTGGGTTGATATGGAATTTTTTATTTTCACTAGGGTATAAAATGGTATCTTCTTTAATGGAATTGGGTTGCAAATTTATTTTGCTATTATTTTTTTTTTTTTCTCTCAACCATATTTTACTAAATCTAAGCATGTATTCTTATTTTAACTTTGTTGGCAACACACTTGTGAGGTTTTGTTTTTTGTAGTTTAAATGTCTTTATTATTTATTAATTTAATTGGTTATTGGCTGATCACATTACTATTAATTTTTAAATTATTTATAAATTGTATAATTTTATTATTATTATTATTATTTGTTATGTATAATCAAATTGTGAGTAGTTTATTGGAACCGATTATGGCCAATTGGCTAGGATTCTGTAACTGAATGAATAAATAAATGAATAAAAATAAAAAATATGTATTTATCCCTAAATTTAAATTATCTCGAGAGCCCACCATGGTCTCATTAACATGCAAAAATGGAAGATAAGTTTTTTAGATATTCTTTAAGTAAGGAGCACAACCAACTTCTGTGTATTGTAAAACCATAAAAATTGTTTAAGATTTTCAATTAAATCCCACGATCCAGAGATAAAACGTCTAAAAACACAGTGAAAACCTTAAAGTGAAAATGTCTCAAAAACTGAAAATAGTGAATGCTTTTTAACAAAAATATATGTATATTAATTCGTCATAGTATTTATTCACTGAACAATATCGAATTATGGTGTTACATATAAAATGTAATCTGAAATAATTTTTTTTGTTGAGAATGCTAATATCATTTTCAATTTAAGAACAAACCTAAAAGTTGTTACTTTTTAATTTTGCTGAAATACCTACATTTTAGGTATCTCTCAATGCGTGGATATGGTCGGTGGTTTTCCATGCTCGTGATTTTCCTTTGACAGAACTATTAGATTACGTTTTTGCCTATTCAATGGTCCTAACTACACTATATTGTATGGTAATCAGGTGAGTTTAAAAAATGCTTTAATATGAATTAATAACAAAAAAATTGAATTTGTTATTTTATATTTTTAGAATGTTACATAAATATTCCTGGCTTTTAAGGGCACTTATATCGTTGGCTTTTTTAGCCTACTATATTAACTATTTTGCTTATATAAGTGTGGGACAGTTCAGTTATTCCTTAAATATGACAACCAATATAGTAACAGGTAAATATGGTTTGCTTCGTCATATTAATTCACAATTAATCAATAATTTGTTTATTTTCCAGGCGTTCTTAGTGCTATGGGTTGGTTTCTGTGGTCTTTTAAAGTACGTAAGCAGCGTCCCTACTATCGCAAAATCTTAGGTTTCTATTTATTATTGGGCTTTAGCATGAGCTTAGAACTTTTGGATTTCCCTCCTATTATGTGGATTTTAGATGCTCATGCCTTATGGCACTTAGCCACCACATTTATTACTTCATTATTGTATAGTTTTGCCATTGACGATTGTCAAATGTTGCGCAAAGAAAAATATTATGAATTAGGTGCTTTTAATAAGGAAATATAAAACTAGTTTTATTATTGCCATATATATTGCTCACTACATGTATTTTTATTATGTACTTTTATGTATTGTTTTTTTATTAATTATTTATTTAATGTTATTATATATTTTAAAATTAAAGTGATTTCCCAATATATTATAATCGTTTAAATTAAAAAAAAGAAACACACAAACTGCGAAGCTCTTTGGTTTGTCTGCAGATACAACTGATACATCGGAAAATATTTCACTCAGGCTTATTGACTATATTCACTAAAGTTTTCGAAAATGCTTTGTATATCAAGGGACTATTATCAATAACTTCTGCCTTAGATTTGCATGAAAATGAGTTTGTGATGGTAAAATATACATCAAACAAGCCTACATATCGCTCATTTGCTGCAACAACGTCATAATTCAAATAAAGTCGTTTCGAGAAAAACGGCTTTGAATGTTTTAGGACATTTGACTATTTCTTAAATAAATTTTCAACAAATCATGAGATTTTAGAAATAAAACCTGATTTGAATAGTAGATGTTAATATCCTTCTAATCTGTATTTAACCCAAATTTTTTCTTGTCAAATATACGAGAAAACATGAATTTTCGTTTTGACGTTTACAACAAAAAAACAGTCTCACGGCAAAAATTATTGACTTTTTTGAAAACTGATAAAACTATATGAAAGACTATAGAACGGCGCATATTTCGTATTATTCAGTTCAAAACACACGGATTTTGAGTTATGTCGTTGTTGCAGAAAATGAGCGATATGTGGTATAAATTCAAAAGAAAAAAAATATATTTTGAAATTTTTATTGAAATTTATGTAATTTCTCTTTCTTAAAAAAATTATATTTGTAAATGCAAAACCCGTTATACAGTCGCCGAAATAAAGATAGGTTCACATATTTTTTCCCATTTTTTTCTAAGTGTAACTAATTTTTATCACATTTTTTGAGTCTGTGTATTTATATGTCAAATCTCTATATATTCCGTTATAATTTTTTGGTCGGTCTTTCGCTATAGTTAAAAAAAATAAAAATATACCATTTTTAAAGCAAAATTAGAGCGAAATAAATATAAGTTCAGTGATTATTCTAGACGATTCTTTATTAGAGTACAGGTAAAATTGCATTTTTTGCATCGTTTATTGCTTTTCAAGCTTCTAACACAGCTTTTTAACAGCTTAAAAACTTTAGGTTTCCACTTTTTTACGTTTTTTTTTTAAATGGGTCGTGCAAAATCTTTATCAGCCGAAGAACGTGGAAAAATATTGGCTTATAAAGATCAAAAGCTTTCAAATCGCCAAATTGCAAAAAAGATTGGAAGATCTCTTAATGTTGTAAACAACTTTTTGAAATTAAAGGAAAATTATGGGACAAAGAAAAGTCCCGGCCCAAAATCAAAGCTAACTCAACGCCAAAAATCGATAATAATGCGAGTGGCATCAAGGGAAAACTTATTTGCTCCAGAAATTAAAGCGCGCCTGAACCTCTCAGTGAGTACCAGAAGAGTTCAACAAGTGTTGCGTAACTCAAAACGCTTTCAATACACCAAAAGGATGGCGCGCCCAGCACTTTCCAAAGAACATAAAGAAAAACGACTTTTATGGGCAAAAAGTCATATGGATTTCGGCGACAAGTGGGAAAAAGTTTTATTTAGTGATGAGAAGAAATTCAACTTAGATGGTCCAGATGGTTTCCAATATTACTGGCATGATTTACAAAAGGAGAAAGAGGTTCGAATGAGTAGAAATTTTGGTGGGGGTTCTTTAATGATTTGGGGAGGTTTTTCCATCAAAGGGAAGCTCCCTTTGGCATGGATTTCTACAAGGATGACCTCAGAAAATTACTGTGAAATGCTGGAAATTTCTTTGATTGAACACGGGGAAGATTTAATGGGAAATAACTTAATTTTTCAACAAGATAATGCAGCCATTCACACATCCCGTTCTACTAAAGAGTGGTTCAGATCAAAAAATATTGATGTTCTGGACTGGCCAGCCAGAAGTCCCGATTTAAACCCGATAGAGAATTTATGGGGCATTCTGGCGCGCAAAGTTTATGCTAATGGTAAGCAATTTTCTGGCGTAAATGAGCTGAAAGATGCGATTCGGACGGAATGGGCAAATATTTCTCAGGAAACTTTAAAAAAACTTATAAATTCGATGAACAATCGCATATTTGAAGTGATAAAAAATAAAGGAGGAAACATTAATTATTAATTTTAAGGAAAATTTGTTTTTTTTTCGCGATACTAAAGGTGAACCTATCATTATTTCGCACCTATATTTGAATTTTTTTTATTTTTTTTCGTTAACATTATGGTTTTAGCTAGTAACTTAATTAATCTTGTACAAACATTGAATTTAAATAAAAAACATATGGTTTATAACATTTTTCTTTAATTTAAAGTATGAAAATTTATTTATTTTTAAATTTTACCTATGAACCTATCTTTATTTCGGGGACTGTAGTTTTTTTGAATAATTACGTTTTAATTCAATTATTTTATATAATTTCCACTTGTAAAATATATTTTCTACTAACTGTCTTGAGTTTTCTAAGATAGAGGGGTTTGAATATAGTTGCTCGATGTGGATTTTATATTTTTATACCCTTCACCATGAGTGGCAACAAGGGTACACAATAGCTTGTCATTCCGTTCGTAATTTCCACATTTATAATTCAAAATTTTAATATAAAGAAAAAGTGTTATTAGTGAATTCCAGCGCTCGGCTGAAGCAATGCAGAAAATAGGTATATTAAGAGAAAAAAATTATGAAAATTTGATTTGTTCCAATTTTTTTCGCCACTTTTTAATACATTTTTTTTTGCCAATACATTTTTTTAATAGTTTTCTTTAAAGGTTATATAAGAATAAAGTTAAATCAATCTGATTGTTAATTTTATTTATGAAAATATACAATTTATTAGCGTCTTAGTATTTTATATAGGTACATATAATTTACATTTGTCCACATTGTGATATTAAAACTGGTAATTTTGGTTTATTATTTGGACCCGTTGGAACATTTTCAATTTTGCGCATTATCAAAAGGCCATCTAAAACTCTACCAAACACAACATGTTTGCCATCCAGGAAATTACACTTAGCGCAGGTAATAAAAAACTGACAACCATTTGTGTCTTTGCCACTATTGGCCATCGATAAAAGGCCAGGCGAGTCATGTTTCAGAGTGAAATTTTCATCGGCAAAAGTATTGCCATAAATGCTCATAACTCCAGTGCCATCACCCTTAGAAAATAAGTATACAAGAAGTTGTTAATAATCACTTATGCATATTTACAAAAGAACATGTTTTAACTTACATGTACAAAATCACCACCTTGTATCATAAAATCCTTTATAACACGATGAAAACTAGCTCCCTTATAACCTAAAGGTACGCCATCTGGTTGGTATTCACCGGTACAAAATTGACGAAAATTTTCAGCTGTTTTGGGAACGGTATCAGCAAATAATTCAAAAATCATTCGTCCTATTTCCTATACAAAAGGATATAAAAATTGATATCACATTAAAATGTTAACTGGGTGAGACAGTGCTAAAAAAAGTAAATATAAAAGAACTTACTGTAGTTCCCACAGAAACATCAAAAAATACCACTGGATTATTGGGATGCCTTAGTTGAGACTGAATTTGATTCCAAGTAGGCATTATTTGTTATTACTTTAAATATTTTTTAAGAATAAATTTATAATTGTAGAACTTAATACAAGTGAATAAATGCCGGCCTTAACTTTAATTTCTATTTATGTTTTGTAAACGTTTTCTATACAAATGTTATTTTACGTTACAGCGGTTGATTTTGCTTCTATAACATCTCTGTTGTTATTAATAACTAATCAGCTGTTGCATTTATGCGGCACGTGTGTAAAAAAATATAAACATTGCAGTTTTTGTTTACAATTTATGAAATTGTATTATTTATTCAATATTAGTGTAATAAATATTGTGCAAAATTATTAATAAATTTTTCTGAGGTAATTCTTATTGTATGCTGCAAATCGTTGATATTTTAATCCGTTCTTTTGTCATGGCTGAGATTTTGTCTGCATGTGTTTCTGACGAGGAATCCTGAAAATATGAAAATAAATATTTACTACAAATTGTGATATCAGCATTAATTAATATCTCTTAAAACAACATTTACAAATGAAATGAGTTTTTACAAAAGTACTATGTCAAACATTTTTGGATTTCGCTACTACTATGTAGAGATTTAATCGATTTGGGTAAGGGTTTTTAACTCTGGAGTGGGTCAAAAACCTGCTTCACATAAAGATTTTTCTATAAGTAGCCGACTTTCTGCCGAAAAATTTTTACAAAATATTAGTTTCTTAGAAAAATTCCATGTTCGAAGACTTGTAACCTAGATGACAACACCTATACCTTCTAAAATATTAGAGTGGATTCTGTGCTGAGTTAGAGAATTTAATTTAAGCATATATTTGAATATACAGTAAACTCTCTCATGAGCGGACACCTAAGGGACTGACAAATTTGTCCGCTTATGAGAGTAGTAAATAATCCTAATTAATTTTTTTGGGACTGAAGAAGTGTCCGTTTTTGGGACGTGTCCGCTTAAGAGAGGTGATCGCAAAAAGAGAGTACACTATTTTCCCATTAAACGAGCTCGTCAGTCTTGTAATTGTTAATCCTCTAATGCCCAAGTATACCCAAAGCACTCATCGTAAAAATGCCAATAAATGCAAATATAACTGATTTTGATTTTCAAAAACGCACTTAAATTATTTTAAAAAGCATTCAAACTTTTTGAAATGAAATATCAGTTTTATTTGCATTTATTGGCATTTTGCGATGAGTGCCTTGAGGCATGCTTAAGGATTATTTATTTATTTATTTTATTTCTTAATATTTTTAACATAAGATTCCGCAATTGTTCCATGTATTCCTATTTCAGAGAAATGATGCACTATCGTAAAGGTGAAAATATTGAAAAACAACTGACTAAGGAAGAATTGCCATTTGAAGACTTTTTACCTAAAGGCACAGAATTTCTATGGATGCATGTAAGTTAACTAATTCAGACATGGAGACAACTTAAAATATGTACTAACAAAATTTACAAATGTAAAGGTTAATGGAGGAACTAAAGTAAATAACGTTTTGACGTATGCGAAAAATGCTTTAGATAAAGGAGAACACAAAAATATTGTATGGAGTGGCAATGGTGGCGGAGTAGTAAAAACAATATCCTGTGCTGAAATACTAAAGAGGAGCTATCCTTTATATCAAGTTACCAGAATGTGCTATACAACGTATGTATAACAAATAAATGAGATTAAGCCCCATTTTCACATTGACTGCATAATTTAATGTTTAAAAATAATTTTGAAATTGTGAAAATTGGGGTAAATTACTGTTAAAAATAAACATTTAATAATTTGTTGGTTTTTACTGCAGAGTTGAAGAACATTGGAAGCCACAAATGGAAGGTTTAGAGGAAATTGTGGCCAATCGACAAATTCCGTCATTGCATATTTTTATGAGCTTGGAACCTATAGAAGATAATGTTAAAGGGTGAGCTAAGCGATTAAAAGGAAAAAATAGATAAAGGAAAAAAATAATAATTATTAAATTTATCCTAGGCTACAAAAACCCAACACTACAACCGATTTTTGGGTTTATAATAGTAATCAGAATACCCCAACGACTTCCTCTAATAATAACAGCAATCAGAGACAGCGTAACAGTAATCAAAACCAGAGGAGACCAAATCACCATCAAAATAAAAATAATCAACCACCCAGAACTAATTCATCAAGTAATCAAGAACCTTCAAGTGAAGCTGGTAACAGTTCAGGAGGCAACCAACAGAGAAAGACTAATAATAATCCAAAACGAAGGAGACCAAATCACGGTCGTGATACACAAAATCTGCCCAGAAAAGATGACAATTCAAATCAAATCGAGAAAATGGAAACTTAAAGAATTAAAGTGATTATTTTATGCTGTTTTTCAAGAAAATATTAAAGTGATTATACAAGTATGCACGCATCAAGAATACGCAATTAATGTTGTCTTAAAGATATTTGTTTGATATCAACTGTGAGTATTAACCTGGTTCAGAGTCACTTTTTTTGTCTGAAAGAAAAACCTTAATTTGGCTATGAAAGTTTAAGTTTTGATGTCCAAAAACTTAGATGTTTGCCTAACCTTTAAATTTATTGGATTCACTAATTTTTAATAACATTAAACAATTTTGGCCAACCTGTTCGAAAAATATGCACTTCTATACCCTACACCACACAGTGGTTTAGAAACTTTATTGGATATATCTTTATGAAATTAAATTTCACATAGTCACTGCTGAGGTATTTTTGAGATGATTTGTATTTAACTATGAACTAAAATTTTTCAGGAGAGCGTAAAAAGTGTTGAATTGGAGGATAATTATTTTATTATTTGTTCTTGTAGAACTTTATTATTTGAAAATTACACTTAAGTTGTTTTGTCAAAAGTCCAAAGATATAATTTCAAAAATAATATTTTTAGAAATGTTTAGATAAATATGAAATTTTTCTTTAAAAATGACCAAGTTAGGCCTGAAGAGGCAATATTCCCCAATAATTTTACACGTACTACACAAAATATATACAAATATACCTATTTATTAGGTAAATTTCTAGTTAATGCCAAATTTTCTTTAATCGGATAACTGCTTTCAAAAAACTAAAACCTAAATATTTTGCAAATGGAATTGTGGGATTCTCAATAACAATAATTTTTCACTTTTGCATTTATAAATTTTTTAGAAGAAGACACAATTTGATATATTTATGTATAATTTATCTATTTCACTAGTCCACATTCCTTGTACGAACCCATGGCACAAATCAAATCTAAAACACCTCAGCAATGAAGATGTGAAATTTCATTAAGATATCTCCAATCGTTTACGAGCTACCGAATTATTTCCAAAATAAAAAGTTTCTAAACCACTGTGCTCCACCATTGTATAGAGGATGTTATGCGTTTGTGCTGAGTTTTCGACTCAAGGACGAAGCCTTTAGACGTTGGTTGAAATCTATCCATTATTTCACCTAGCCACATACAAATGTCCTCCCGACATAGGACTTCATCGATCATAAATGTTTAATTTGCATACGTATCCAGAAAAATTTCGTCACAAATTTGTTATATATAAATAGACATTACACCTAAGAATTTTGTGCGGATCAGTCAATAATTGATCAACCATTGCTCCTATTATAAACCAAAATATCAAGAAAATTCTTTTTGAAGTGCTTCAACATTATAAGGTCAGTATATATTATTTCAATAAAACAACGTAACTTGATCTCTTTTTAATTGATACATTTATTTACATGTATTTTTGTTTATTGTTTTAAATATGCGATTAGGCATAGAATTTATTAAATTTTCTAATGTTCATAGCCTTATAATACCGACAATCATTCAAAATTGTAATTTTCAGCTCTTTATAATTATACTGATTTATACTGTTGGTTTTCAGAATAAACTTGCCGTACTACAGTTCCAAAATGTTCTCCATAGCATTAAGATCTGGTAAACGTGCCGGCGATTCTATAACAGACAATCCATTTTCTACAAATCAGGTTTTAGTTGATCTGGAAACATGGATTGTTTTGCTGATAAAAACTATTTATTTCCACGATGTTCTTCCGAAATTATTTGAGAGCACTCCTCGAACTCCAAATTATTCATTTTAGTTAATTTTTCAAATTTTACTAGATGTCTATTAACACTTCTGGACCGTTAAAATTTAATATTGTTTGGTCTAAAAAAAAACATTTTCAGAACAAAAATTTTTATTTTTTTAAAGAAAACATACTGATATTTTAAATAATTCTTCACCGCACAAAACGAACAATCTATTTTTCGTGCAATTTTTCGTATCTACAATTTATGTTCGAAAAATCCTCCAATCTAACACTTTTCAGATTCTGGCAAATCTTTTCCCTGTCACATTGTCTCTCAAATTGCACAAAATAAATATTAAGAATAAAAGTTTTACAAAAAGCACCGATCTTTTACTAGTACCGATTTTTTAAATTTAACGCACTTTAAAATGCACATTTTTGAAAATTCGGTTTATAAATAGAACTAACAGTAACCAAATGAGAGCAAATGATTCTTATCTAAACAACGTTTGAGCAATAAGTATTTTTGTTAATAGTAACAATCAAAGATTACTAACAAGAAGTAAGTGAGCTATATGCGGCTGTGCCGAATCTTATATACCCTTCACCAAATTATACTTTAAAATAAAACTTAAAAAAAAAAAATTTTTTAATTTTTTTTTTTCAAAATTGATTTTTCCAATTTCTAAAAAAAAAATTTTTTTGCATTTAAACATTTTTTTTGAAATTCATTAGTGAAAAAAATTTATGACAAAAATGTTTTTTGTGGAAAAAAATTCGGGTTAAAAATATTTTTCCCGATTTTGACCCATTGTAGGTCCAACTTTCTGTAGCCTTATACACATCGTTGCAATGGACTTTGAAATATCTATCATTATATTGTTTATATTTATGACTTAGTAATCGAGATATAGATGAAAAATAGGCCAAAAATATAGTTGTAAAAAAACGACTTTTAAAATTATAACAACATTTTATTGCAATTAAATGAAACGGGTTAAATAGAGAAGAGAGGTTGTTGTTGTAGAAAAAGATATTTTATATTTTTGGATAAACAGAACCAAAAATAAGTGACTATAATTTATACAATCACCTTATACATAAATCATACCACATAATTTTATGATACTCAGTCTGTAATTAGTCGTAGCTCCTATATATAGCTAATTTTTTCATTTTCGAAAATTACTTTAACGAGGATAAGTCTCTTAAATATTTTGGTATCAAAACAAAATTCAACAAAAAAATATATTTCATAAATACATAAACAATGCTACCAAATTTTATGACGATCGGTTCATAATTAGTCATAGCTCTCATATAGGGCCTAATTCCGAAAATCACTTTAACATGCACAAATATTTTACAAGTATTGGTTTCTAGATAAAATTAACTCATATGGACGATCGGTCCATATTACTACCAAACACCAAATTACTAATTCCAATAGTTATATTAACATAGTTTTTAGATAAAGTGTATTGTTTGAATTACCTATTGGCAAGATAATAAAACCTAGTTTTTCATGTTCATATAAAAAGAAATTAACTATTTAAGCTTAGTATTTTTTTGTGTGTAGGGTATTAAATGATCGGATTTAGGTTAGGTTATAAAGGCAGCCAGTGTTAACCAGCTCACTTGGGTCCATAAATTGGTCCCTTTGTGATACCCTAAAGATCATGATCAGGTCCTCAAGAGGTCCTTCGCATGTCGGAAATGGGTTCAGTGCCGAACCAACCTGACGCACGAATGAACGAATCTATCTTCCTGACATCCACAGTGGATAGATCCGCTAAGCCATGCAAAAGAGGACTGCCTATTGTAGCAGACCGAGCATCAGATAGAGCTGGGCAAAGACAGAGGAGATGTTCAACCGTTTCCTCCTCGTCTTCATCATGGCAACTTCTACAGAAGTAATTATATGGAGTGTTCAGTCTCCTGAACATGCACACCAATTAAGCAGTGCCCAGTAAGCACTGATATCAAAGCTCGCAGTCTAGCCCATGATAGTCCCGTTAGAGACATTGACCTGTGTTGGTCAAAAACGGGCCATGTGAGCCTCGATATCGAGCAATTTGTTAAATTAGTCCATCTGAGTTGAGCGGACTCAAATAAGCTACGCTGTATGAGTGATTTACAGCAGGATAGCGGTAAACCGACCAAGGGATCTATCTCATCAACTTGTAGTCGTGAGCCTCTTTTGGCCAGTTCATCCGCGATAACATTGCCAGGTACATTAGAGTGACCCGGCACCCAGAATAACTCCAGGTTAGAATGTCTCGCCATCTCGTTAAGAGATACCCGGCATTCATGTACCAATCTGGATGTCGAGTAGACACCAGATAGGGATTTAATAGCAGGCTTACTGTCAGTACAGATTCGGATATTCACACCAAATAGCCTATAGTACTTCATCCAGTGTACCGCCCTTTTGATCGCTGAAATTTCAGCTTGAATTACACTACATTGATCCTGTAGTGTGAAACACACACCCTTTCGAAAATGGGGAATATAGAAGCCGCCACCCACCCCAGCCGCAGACTTTGAGCCAAACGTATCCCTAGAAGAAGATAACTCGTCCACCAACGATACAGAGAAGCGTCTGTCGGTTAAGGGTTAGGGAGTGCAGTAGTAAATATTAACAGGAAGATAGGGTACACTTCCCAAAATGGACGCATGGCCGGTACCAGACCTCCATGCTCCTATAGCGCTTAGCCTAACCGCCGAATTCATAGCCAATTGTTTGGCCATGAGATCAGCCGGTAGCCAGTGCATCATAACGAACAGAGCACGAGATGGAGTGCTCCGTTGCGCACCCGTAATCATTAGTGCAGAGATCCGCAGGATTTTCTCAATCATTCCACAGTAGGTGGATTTACTTAGAGCCTTCCACTATACTAGTACTCCATACATTAGTATGGGCTTCACCACCATATCAAAAAGCCATTTCGCATTCCTAGGGCTTATTCCCCAGGTTTTCCCAATAGCCCTTCTACAGGCATAAATAGCGATAGCCGCCTTGGACGCTCTCGCATGGATATTCTGGCTCCAGGATAGCTTAGCTCGGACTTGACCGATAATACTTTTTTACTTGTATTTGTTTAGACAACTTAGACAAAACTTAAATTTCTATAGAAAACTGTCCAAAAACTGTTACAAAAATGTACATATATTTTGAGTTGCCTCTCAAAAATGAGTATTTTATAAAATTTTTGCAACGTGAGAAACTCGAAAATTAAGCACAAGTTCTTTCTCAGATGTCATCGGAAGAAATACCACTTCAACATAATTTTACTTAAAAGGTAAATGCGCATTTTATCGAAATTGCATTTTCTACCTCCTCTTATTATATGCAATTGGTTTGATTGACATTGCAAACTATTTACTAATTGAACTTTTTTGAGTTCTATAAATATAAAATAAAATTTTCATTTGACTATCGTCACAAAAGCACCAGCCTCTTATTTTAAATTTACAACCTAACACTGATATGCAGTTTTAGTCATCATCAATATAAATTCGATGAGAATTTCGTCACCCGTAGTACGAGCCCCTCGAGTTTTTGGCGGACACATAAAATTAAAATCATTTAATCATTTAGGTTGGCGACAGACAGTTTTGAAATACAATTTGAATGAAAAAAAAAAAATAGAATAATAAAATAATGTGTTTTACGTTTATTCAAACAGATATTATGTAAAAAATAAATACTTTACAACAATTACATTTAATAAAATTTTAAAATGTGTGTGTGTTTTTGTTTGTGATTGAATTATTTATGTTAATAACACAATTTAAAATGACAAATATTACAAAAGAATTGATTTTAAAACAGACCTGAATTATTTTTGTAGCAATATGACACATTTTTTGTTATGCAATTTATGTTACTCTTGCTTGATCGTATACGAGAACTTTTCGCTTAGAAAAATAAAACATACAAATATTAGACTCACAAAAAATTTTAACAACAATTACTCACTTATTATGTAATTTTAACAAAATTTATTTGTTCTTTTGAATTGTTTAAATGCAAAAATTATATATAAAATAAAAAAATAAAACAAATGTTAGATACATGATTCAATAAATAAATAAAATGATGAAGGGAACATATTAGGGAGCATACAAACAACTTATTAACTAAACTAATAAACAAAAAAAATCTCTTAAGTAAATACATAAATAGTATGCAATGAAATAAACATTTTATTATACAAAATACATAAACATAAAAGAAAATAATACTATTTTTATGGAAAAATTATTGTAGGAAAAACTATTTTTAATTGCTTGCCTCATCGGTATCAACATCTTGTATGCCTTTCAGTTTGTTTTGTTGATTGTCGGCGGTTGCCTTCAGAAAACTTTGCAACATTGCATTTGAGTCCACCACCAGTATGGGCGTACAACCATCCTTGAGATGTTCACTTTGAGATTCATACATTTCGCGTGATATACTGCGTGTAAAGGAGAAACGTAGGGATTTGGTACGGGTAAGCCTCTTTTTGATTGGCGGTTTGCCAGTGATCGGTTGGGGTTCGGAGGGCATTTTCTCTTTTTCTGGTGTGGGTGGCAATGAAGAGATTTCCATGGTAGCATCGCGTAAAATGTCTTCAGCAAAGGATTTGATATCTGTCCAAGCATCGACTGGAAGAGAAGAAAATATAGCAGAAATACGATTAATTAAAGGTTATAATCAGGGAAACCATAAACATGCAATATTTTCCTTTGCGTCGTATAAACATATTAGTTATTTATCTGTTTCAAACTATTTTAAAAATGTTGGCATATTTCCCTTTTTACAGCATATTTTTGTATATTTTACTGAAAGCTGCATATTTGTTGCATATTTTCATATTTTTAATTTCTATATTTTACTATTTTTAACGCCCAAGTGTTTAAATTACCTTTCTGTTTTCATCATTATTAAAAATCATGCTAATAATAGACAAAATTATTGTTTATTTTGTTCAATGTCTGCAAAAATATTCACAGAGAAATCGTTCAACCACTTAGTTCAGTCAAACACCTGATAATATAAAGGAGCAACTGATCAAAAAGATCAAACTTGTTCATTTATTTGTTATGAACAAAAATTATAAATCAGTAAAATAATCGTTCATGTCCAACTCTATAAGGGACAGCAACATAATTTCAAATATAAACAAGTAAGAGAGCTATATTCGGCTGTGCCGAATGTTATATACCCTTCACCAAATTATGCTTTACAATAAAATTTAAAATTTTTTTTTTTTTTTTTAAATTGTTTTCGAATTTTTTTTAAAGTTTTTTCCAATTTTTTAAATTAAAAAAAATTTTTTAATTTAAAATTTTTTTTTTTATTTATTAGTGAAAAAAGAGTTTTTTGTGAAAAAAATTCGGGTTAAAAAATATTTTTCCCGATTTTGACCCATTGTAGGTCCAACTTACTATAGCCTTATATACATCGTTGCAATGGACTTTGAAATATCTATCATTAGATATCCATATTGTCTATATTTATGACTTAGTAATCGAGATATAGATCAAAAATAGGCAACAAAAATAGAGGTTGTCTCGGATTTTTGCTCATATCTCCGTTATTTATGGACGGATTTTGCTGATTTTAAATAGGAAACTTCTCGAAAGCATGTCTGACTGAATTATTGAAGATTTGGATCCCGAAGATATCTGGGGCCTTCAGAAAATTGATTTCAACAGACGGACAGACGGACATGGCTAAATCGAGTCCGCTATCTATAAGGATCCAGAATATATGTATTTTATAGGGTCGGAAAATTACAAACGGAATGACAAATTTATATATACCCTTCTCATGAAGGTGAAGGGTATAAAAAGTGGTTTTTAAAACTCGATGTAGATTAGAGACATTTAAAGAAATTTACATTTAAAAATATTTAAAGAAATGGAGTCACTAAAATAGAAATTTAATCTAATAATAAACAACCTTAATTTATAAGTTCAGTATTTTATTTATGTTTTAATAAAATTTTGAATTTCAAACCAAAACAAACTATTTATAATAGCATATTTTTTAAATTTTAAGAGCAAATTTTTCGTTTTTAAAACTGAAACACTTTTTTAGAACATATTTTTGGTTGCCCTGGTTATAATATATAGGGAGGAAACAAAAACAAGGCATTGGACCATAACCGTTCCAAGCACTTGGTACACAGCTTATTCATGGTCATACAAAAGCTGCTCAGTCATTTTAAATTCACTTTGGTTTGTCATTTATCGAGGTTCAAAGTTCAAAATTAAAATGGTGTTAAATCCCTCAAATTCAATTATATATAGCATGATATCAATACGATATCAAAAATGATCAAATCTGACTAACAGTTCTAAAGTTGTTAACAGTTTTATTATAGGTATTTAGCACGTATCAATCAAATATGAACTTTAAACCTATAATAACCAAATCCCACGCTCAAATCTGTCAGAAATACTTTCATAATTGTATGTGTTGGAAACACCATCCAACTCGGATTTAAAAAATCGGGATTTTTTGGTGAAATTTTTTATAACGCATTAAAATGTTTAGCGCTAATAAAATCTATATTTGAGAACACAAAAGAAATAAAAATTATTTATTGGCGAAGCCTACTTTCTACAGGGCGTGACTTTAAATTAGCAAATATGTTTGCATATATCTCGGATACTAAACAAATTTACAAAAACATTTCATATACATATTTTTGTAAATTTGTTTTAAACGATTAAACGTTTAAACGAATTATTTTGAAACTGATGGACATAAGAAAAATATATATTTTTTTAATAATATCAAAAACCATTGAGAGATTGTTCCAGTGATCTAAAAATCTTATATCCAATTCATTTAACAGAAATAACTACTCACCAATATCCTTTTCAGTGGCATGCTCGTAAGTCACACAAAATCTGATGACATATTTGCCATTTACCATCGATGGAATCATATGCATACGTCCCGAGTGATTGATTTGAGCTAATAACTCCTGGTTATATGTATCAGCAGCTCTAAAATACATACAAGTTTTAAATTAAAAATTTAACTAATCAATAAATCTAAACATTCTCTTCCTTACCTCATTCTGAAACACACTAAGCCCAGATAGACATCATTTCTAACCTCAAAACGTTCATCTTTACGCACCAACATTTCAAATTTCTTGGCCAAAGCCATGTGATTGCGTATATACGCCTGCAGACCGATAATACCATATGAACGGAAAACAAACCATAATTTTAGGGCTCTAAAACGTCGACTCAATGGTATGCCATAATGTCGGTAATCTATGGCCATGTCATGCTCATGTTGCAAATACAGGGGATTGACATTCAAAGCGGTCTTCAAACTCATAACATCCCTCACCCACATGGCCGATGCATCGAAGTTTGTCAATAGTAATTTATTGGGATTTGTATTAAAGGAATCGGCATAGTCTAAACCTTCTGAGAATTGTCTCATTTCTGGCAATATAAAGGAGTTGCCAGCATAGGCACCATCAACATGAAACCATATACTTGGCACTTCCTTGCAAACTTTACCAATTTCCACAAGATTGTCAAATGCACAGGCGCCCGTGGTACCCACAGTGGCCACAACAAAAAATGGTGTTAGACCAGCATTGGCATCATTTGTAATGGCTTGACGCAGCAGGTCAACACGCATGCGACCCCTTTCGTCCGCTTCTATAATGCGCAATTTAACCAAAGCCATTTTGGCAGCCTTTTCCACCGAGGAATGAGCCTCCTTACTGGCGTACGCAATAAGTTGTGGCAAAAATACACTCTCATGTATTTCGGAACTTGAACCTTTGAGCTTGTGTATGGCTCTGGAACGAGCCGTAATCATACACACTAGGGTACATTCGGAAGCGGAACCTTGTAAAGCACCACCACCTCTGCTGCCGGGTATATCACTGATAAATGCTTTTGGCAGACCCAAGGCTTTGGCATACCAATCCAATACTATGGTTTCTAATTCCGTGGATGCTGGGCAAGAGGCCTAGAGAACGAAAGATAAATTTTGATTAATTTTAATTTCAGATGATTTACTGATAATTAATTATAATTTGTTTAATATAAAAAAAAAACTTACCCATGAAAACCCTATAGAGCCAATAGCGCTACTTAACATATCACCCAATATGGATGGAAATGAGTTGCCGGAGGGGAAATAAGCAAAAAACTTGGGATGATTCCAGTGTACCACACCCGGCATAACTTTATTTTCAAAATCTTCCAAGACGTCATCAAATTTTTCTGGTTTTAAGGGTGCTTCGCCTAAAAGAAAAAAAAAAAACACGAAAATGAAACATCAGATTTAATTATAGATGAAAACAATTAAACTGAACAATTAATTTAAAAATAGCAAAACAAAAAAAGCACGAGATTAATGACTATATTATATTTAAAGCTGGCAATGAAATGTTATATACATCATAGCACCTGCTAAATTTAATTTATTGTATCAGTATCCGTACAACTGTGTACTAAACTGCATAGTGATAATCACTAACAAGAGAATAAGTAATACAATTAACACTTTTACCAATTATTTCTGATCATCAGTTTCATTATCAAGATCATGATATTTGCGGCAATTTAATTGCAAAGTATTTTCTCTAAGTTGTCGGTTTTTTTCGTGGGTTGGGTCAACATTAGTTTTACATTTTGTTTCTAATTTGTTTTCTATTATTTTTGGCAGACCATTGTCGATGAGTTGTTATAAACCAAAAAAAAAAGTGTTTATTTTAATTAAGTGAAATATACAGGTGTTATTGAAATGTTTCTCTATAGTTTAGTATTAGTTCCTTCAATTAGTTTCTTTCAATTTTATTTTGTTTATGCCTAAACGTTGATGTTCAATTACTTGTAGTTTATTTTTTTTTTTTTTAATTTTGAGAATAAAAAAAGAAACGATTTTTGTTTAGTTTGAAAAAGTGAAATTATTTAGTCATCTGTAAGACAATTGTTTACAAATATTTAAAGAACCTTGTGAATGTGATCATTCTTCCAAACATTTCATTTTAAATAGACCATTAAAGTGTGTTTTGGAGGCGCCAATTACTCAAAGTACCTAACCAAATTAATAAGTTGAAACATTAATAAAAGTAGGTACTGTAGTTTGGTGAACATAATGGTATGTTATAGTACTACTACTACTAAGTAATCAGAATTAGTCAAACAACTTTTAATTATATTTGAATTTTGATTTACTATAACAACCTGCAAATCTTGCTTGGTATGGAAAAAAGCTATTATATTCGATTTTAAAATTGTAAAATTCTTAACACACGTTTTTCATTAAAACTTTTAACCCAAGTATTATTATTTTTTTTTTTTGATAAAGTTACCTTTGTAAAGCATGTCAATTATGTTCATTTGTTGTTAATCTGATTAAAATGAGTGACCAGAAAAAAGTGCGTACTAAAATTATTAAATATTTTCAAACAAAACCCAGCTTGGTCCTACAAAAAGTTGGCCAAACAATCAAAGGTCTGCCGTCAAACTTTTTCCAATGTTATTAAACAGTACCGGGAGAACAAGAAATAGAAAGCATTTTTGAAGAGTTCCCAACACCTCCGGTAGGAAAGCAGCCCGGTTAGGTCAGTACTCGGACTATTTGGTACGAAAAGTTAAAGCCAATGAAGGTTCAAAAGCATACAACGCTCAAAAAGTTCCTGACAGGAACTCTGCTAAAAATTTAGAGGCCAAAGACAGAGCACGGAAAATGAAGTCAAATTTTATTAAAAAAATATACCTGCTGCATAATGGATGACAAAATGTACGTATGGAAAACTTTTCACAGCTTCTGGGTAAATTTTTGTATGTTGCAGATGCTCGAGGGAATGTTGAAGAAAAGTTTAAGACCCAAAAGCAGACAAAATTTCCCAAAAAGTTCTTGGTATGGCAAGCAATATGAAGTTGCGGCAAAAAAGCAAAACATTTGTTACAAAGGGCTCTATAAATACCGAAATTTACATCAAGGAATCTTTACAAAAAAGGATGTTTCCATTCATAAGACTTCTTATTGTGTCCACTTATTTTTGGCCTGATTTGGCATCTGTCACTATGGTAAGAAAGGTCTTGAGTGGTACAAGAACAATAATGTGGTATTTGTACCAAGAGAGGAAATTCCTCCAAACTGCCTGGAGCTAAGGCCAGTGGAGAGATAAAAAGGTGTCCAAAAGTGTGGTAGATTTTAAACGGAGATGGACAACCTGTTCGAACAAAGTGACATAAAGCACTATAAAAGCCATAATGGAAGGGTTTTCGAAAAAGGTTCAAAATTTCATCATTAGTGATTAGAACTATAAAAATAATTTTTTTTTGTTAATTGTAACAATAATTTCAATCAAATAAAAAAAGATTCAAAACTGTAAGTTTAGTGGTTTCATTTTTATGTTAAAAATTTTTCAATCTCACTCCTTAAAAGAAAAATCGAAGAATTTTTGGTTTTAAGATAAGTTTGCTACCGATTCAAATAACGATAATTTTGATTATTATGGTAACTGTATCTTGGCTTATTTCTTATAGCGTTAACGGTAATTATTATTTTGGTACGGTAGCCAACCTTGGTTATAAGCCATGACAAAAATTGAACACAAAACTATCATATTGTCACCTTTCCGGAAATCACCTTTATATGCATAAATCTCTTTAATATGTTGGTATCGAGAAAAAATTCGCATCAAGTATTTTTTTTAACACATTTTGCACAAAAATTTATATATATGTAGTTATATATACATATAATAATTCTTATGCAACGTACAGGTGTCCAATATTAATTTTCGAATCTTAAACATTTAAATCTTTCTGGCTCTCCTGCTATTTTTCAAAATTTCTTATAAACAAGTCAAACATTTTTATAATCTTCCACATGAGAAACTTTTAATTTGCAACTAAATATTTTAATTTATTATCTTAACAATTTTAGTTGAACAAAAAACAGGCTAAATAAATATTTTTACTATATACACGAGTTTTTGGAATGAAATGAAATGATCTCTCCTATTTAAATAGAAAATGTTCTTGATTGTTTTTTTTTTTTTTTTTTTTTTTTTTTTTGGAATTCCAACAGCCAACCAAACCAAGAGTTTTACGTTTTGGAAAATTTTGCAAGTAATTATTGTTAATTTGTGTTTTTTTTATTTCGTTATACAATATTCAAGTTTTTTTTGTTTCTTAATAGTAAATTTAATTATCAGTTAGAGAAGAAATTTCACATAAAAATCTTAATAAACTAAAAGGCCAACCTACGTCTATCATTAATTTGTTTATGAATTTTTGGGTTTTTTTTGTTGTATTATTACTTATTTTTGATTTTTTTTTTTTTTTTTCTATAAAATTTCATTTGTAATTGATTGTTTATAAAGAAAGTGTACAAGTACGACTATTTTGTAGGACGATCCCATAATGTATGGGAGTATAAATGAGTAAAGAAAACTACATAATTTCTATTATTACATGTACAGGGTGGTTTGATATGATAATAACTTCGTAGTAGTAATAATTTAGTAATATGAAGTTATGAAATTGAAGTTTTAATTTAGAAACTACATGTTAAATTCATATAGTTAATTTGTATTAATACGAGTTGTAATATGTATCATATCGTCAGTGCAAACACAGGTCAACAACGATTTGCGTTATGTGATTTATTAATGAAGTTCCAAGCCTATAAATTACGTTGTTTGAATAGACTCAGGGTCTAGTGATAAACAGATGTATACAAAAAATTATAAAATTGCACCACATTATTGAGCATAACTTGAGAACGATTTATCCGATTTGTTTAAATAAAATCTGGTAGAAATTGTATCAAAGTCATACCAGCGATATTTTTTAATATCCTCAATAGTTTCAGAGATATTCAGAAAGTTGTGGCAAACAATTTTCATAAAACAAATACTGATTAATCGAAAATTGAATAAAACGTATGAGCAAATATATCATGCCAGTGCGGAAAAAATTCTGAAATAAGACACATATTTTGTTAAAAGTAGTGTCATATTTGTAATAACAGAAATATTTGGAAAATAAATTGACAGCCTGTTTTTATAAAATTTAATCCCAATTCGATTCGACAAAGTAACGAAAGAAAAGAAATTAAAAAAACAAGTAAGAGACTAGTCGGCTGTGTCGAATTAATTTTTTTCCAGAATTTTTTTTTTTATTTTTTTTCAAAAATTTTTTTTCAAAAATTTTTTTTAATTAAAAAAAAATTTTAATTATTAGTGAAAAAAATGTATGACAAACAAATTTTTTTGGGAAAAAAATTCGGGTTAAAAAATATTTTTCCCGATTTTGACCCATTGTAGGTCCAACTTACTATAGCCTTATATACATCGGTGCAATGGACTTTGAAATATCTATCATTAGATATACATATTGTCTATATTAATGACTTCCAGATATAATCCAGATATAGATAAAAAATAGGTAAAAAATCGAGGTTGTCCCGGGTTTTTCCTTATATCTCAGCCATTTATGGGCCGTTTTTCTTGATTTTTAATAGCGACCGAGCCGGAAGAATTCCCGATACATTGATGTATCAATTATGTCTGTAAGTTATTTGGGGGCTACGGAAAGCCGGACATGGCTATATCGCTATCTATAACGATCCAGAATATATATACTTTGTGGGGTCGCAAATGAAAAATGTAGAAATTACAAACGGAATGACAAACTTATATTTCCCTTGCCACTTATGTTGAAGGGTATAAAAAAAATGTTTTTTGAAAAATTTTGAACCTTTTGAAACTTTGACAAGAAAACAAATGTTAAAAAAATAAAAAAATTTTCTGTTTTATCAAAATCAAAATTTGTTACAAATTTGTTTTTACACGTTTCGTTTGTTTAGAATACGGGCCTCGAATTAATTAATTCAATTTGAACTTAATTCACTATATTTTTAATTTGGAATTAAAAAATGTCAGCCATTCATTCCATAAATCCATTTCCAAAATCATATACTATATATGGTCAATTCACAAGGTCTCTTATCAGTCATATTGTCATAATGTCCTAATGTCATAACGACTCGGCGGCTCGGCTTAACCGACTCTTAGGCATTTGGCGTTGGTCTCTGCTGGTTCGTTACGATAACACAATAAACATAGCATAGAATGTACTTAGTATTATTTTAGGACATTTTTAGCTTACAAAGCAATAAAAACCATTGTGAAATATTAGGACATTATGACAATATGACATGATAAGAGACCTTGTGAATTGACCAATAGAATTTATTCATAATGCAATTAATTCATAACAGAATTGATTCAACCTTTGAATGATTCAATTTTTGTTAGTTCAAATCTAACACAAATTGAATGCAAATATCTTTACTTCATTCAATATGTTTTTATTTGGTTTTTAATTATTTAAAAAATTAATTGAAACAAAATTTAAATTGAAGAACATTTTAATCAGTCAACATATTTTATTAAGCTATTTTGTAATGGTTTTGAATTAAAGAAAACAGAAATTCTATAACGAATGAATTCAATAAGGAATGGTATACTAAGGAATTAAGACAAAGAATTAAATCGTGCGGAATGGTTTAATAGAATTGTTAAGAGGTTATATAATTTGATCAAGAATTTATGCATCAACATTGGCGTCGACCGTTTTGCCTTAATAGTTGGTGAAATCATAAAATAAAACTATGCCATTTATCAAAGTTAAACCAAAAAGATCTCAAAGTGAATCCCCCCAATCAAATGTGTTTCCTAAAAAGGGTTGACTGAAAAAATTATCTTTTGAACGCTGGACTTAAGGCTTGTACAAACATATTTACTTAAAGTACATATTTCAATGTCAAACTCGTATATTTAGTAATTCATAAGCACGATCGGAAAGCAATTTCAATATGTTTGTATGAAAATGAAAGTATAATTTCATACAAAAAAATTCAAATTGTTTTTTGGTTGTGTTTCTGAATCAGGACCTAAATTAAAATAAAATAAAGTGCGATTAAATACCAATAAATATTTGTTTAAAAATGTGAGATTATTCTGAAATTGAATATAAATGCAATAAAAAAATGCTGTTGAAAATGCTGAATGCCAATACAATATCAGCATGTTGCTGTTATAAATATGCTTCGAATCTTAATCGAAGAAATACCTCCCAGAGTTCAGACTATTTTTGTTAATTTGAACCAATTAAAACAGTTTCTGTAGCTACATTTTTTTGGAATATTAAGGATGTGAATTGTTTTAGAGTCAGATGTTAAAAAAATTCTTTATAAAAAATTAAAATTTATTTAGAAGGTCGTGTAGCAATTCATAAATTCCAACAGAAGGACACAACAACAAATACTTTTTGAGATCTTTCCAAATATGCCAATAGTTTTTGAAATATTTGAACAACTCTATTAGTGAACTTATAAATAGTAAAATTATCTCACTAGGTAAGCCTACTTGACAACTGGGATCCCAAATATACTTAAAAGTGAACACTTTTTCTTTGTATTTATTCTTAAACAATTATTTGCATAAAATTAGCATATCTAACTTATTAATTTGACTATTCATTTCAATATTTACACAATTAATTAGCAAAACGATTAAAACTATTCGAAATGTCAATAAATAAATTGTATGAATGCATTTGATTTAAATACTGGTTGTAAACCATAGTAAGCGCACAACATAAATAATCAATATTTAAAAAAAACAATAAAATTAACAGCAGTCCGTTAACTGAGGTGCTATAAAATAAAACGTTTTGATTGTTTAGTTTTTTTACACATTGAAATAAATTTAAAAGAATCTAGTATGAATTAAGCACGTGTTTCTTTGAAATTGTCAGTTTTAATTAAAAAAAAAAAAAAAACTAAAGAAAAATAATTGCTTACAACATGTTTTTAGAATAATAAATAATGACAACAGATTTATGATTTTCTTTATAAAATTTTTCTCTTCAAAACATTTTGAACTTACTGGGTAATAATTTTTTTAGGTATCCAGGATCTAAAGTTGGCGCCACATCACGTTGATCGATATTTTGGGCATAGTTACAAATGTAATCGATCATTTCTTTGCCATGTTTTCTAAAATCTTCCACATTCATTTTGGTTCTTTTTTGTTTGTTTGTTTAATTGATTAATTATTGAATAAATTATATTTATAGATGTATTTTTGTAAAATAGCCTCTTTACTTTGTAGTAATTTCAATACAATTCTTTTTTTGTTTTACAATACTTTTTTCAAAATCACTTTTATTTTATTATAAATTCACTTAATTCCTTAATTATTTTTAATTTGATTTCAAATCCGTGGTAATTTTTTTTTTTATATTTTTTTTGTTTAAATATATTTAAATTGTGGTATTTTGTATTAACTTTTTAATTTGTGTATTTTATTCTTTTACCACATTCGATGTTTCTTAACTGAATGATCATTTTTAGCAAATGTAGAGCTTTATATTAAAATTTAAGCTGTAGGAAATTTCGTTAAAAAAAAGCACAGTCAGTGATCATTCATTCATTCATTTACTCTCTTTCTCGTTCTCTCACTACAATTTATTGGTATACAATTAACTACAATGAAGGGCAAAAGTATTGTTAGGTTTTTTTTTTTGCATTTAATTTGTATATAAATCTATATTGTTTTAATATACATATTTTAATATACGGCATGAGAGAGATATGCACTAGCCTGCTTGGCTGTTAAACCATTTCCGGTCAATTTGAGTAAACCGTTTCAAAGGTATTTTGTTGTTTTCCTAGTAATTTTGAGCAAAACCTGCAAATCTGACTAGTCCTGAAGCAGAGCAATTTCAAAATGTATATATTTTCTTTTATAAAATACAAATTAAAATTTATTGGCAAGCAACTCACAGTGAGACTATTAAAAATTTAAATAAATCTGAAATGTCTATAAAAGGGATATTGTTATTTACGTATTGAATTTAGGCTACAAGATCACAGGATCTCAAGGTGAAGCACTAAAATTTAAAGCAATGTAAATTTTTTGTTATTGTTCTGGGTTAAAAGATTGTTCTTAACATCAGGAAAGATTTTTATCTGCTATTATCAAAAAACAGACTAGGGTAGGCAAAAACTATAAGAGATAATCTATAGATTAACTGAAGTTTTTTGTAGATCTCAACTATTAGATTCCATATCAGGTACAATCTTTCAAATCGGTAAAAAAAAACACAATTTTTCAGGAGAGCAAAAAAACTGTTTATTTCTTATTCGTAAAAAATATTTGGTTAATTCACAAGGTCTCTTATCATGTTTTTATTGCATTTCAAGCAAAAAATGTGCTAAAATAATACTACTTTCTATGCTATGTTTATTGTGTTATCATAACCAACCAGCAGGGACCAACGCCGAATGCCTAAGAGTCGGTTAAGCCGAGCCGCCGAGTCGTGATATATTAGGACATTATGACAATATGACTGATAAGAGACCTTGTGAATTGACCAATTGAATTCTTTTTTTTACAATATATTTTTAAGATAATTTCTAAATATAATTTATTTTTAAATTTACTAAAGATCGAGGATTGCATTGCAAGAAATACTTTGAAATTTGTGATATTATTTAATGGATACAAGAAATCAAAAGGTAGAGAAGTTATATAAACAGCAAACAAATAATACACAGTAGGGGAGTATCAAATTTTTTTGGAAATAAATCTGGCCGATCGGTATAAAATTTTATATGGGCGTAGTCAAGCTGTATTCGAGTTTAAGTTATTAAAATGGTCCCTACAAATGATCTAGTGGTTGCGCTATGGAGGGTACTTTCGACATGTACAATTTTTAAACACGTGCCATTTTTTTGTTTCCCACCCACTTTCAAAGATTTGTTTATTTTTGGAAAGCGCTAGGCTAGGTCTTGAAAAAACATGCTTGCGTGTGCTATTTATCTTTATATTTATTATTTCCGAGTTATAGGCATTTCAAAATTGATATTTTAAAATTTGGCGTTGTTTTGGACCGAATGAACTGAAATTAGTTTTTTGTAAGTTAGACAACTAAATTACCAATTATATACAAACGATTTAAGAGCAATTATGGATCCAAAAATAAACGATTTTCAATTTAAAAATTAAAATAATAGAGAATAGTAATAGATTTTTGCTGTTTTTTAAGCGAAAAGGTGACTTAACTCTTTTTTTATACCCTTCACCTTCGTGAGAAGGGTATATATAAATTTGTCATTCCGTTTGTAATTTCCACAATATAATTTTCCGACCCTATAAAGTATATATATTCTGAATCCTTATAGATAGCGGAGTCGATTTAGCCATTTCTGTCTGTCTGTCTGTCTGTCTGTCTGTCTGTCTGTCTGTCTGTCTGTCCGTCTGTCTGTTGAAATCAATTTTCTGAAGACCCCAGATATCTTCGGAATCCAAATCCTCAATAATTCTGTCAGACATGCTTTCGCGAAGTTTCCTATTTAAAATCAGCAAAATCCGTCCACAAATAACGGAGATATGAGCAAAAATCGCAGACAACCTCTATTTTTGGCCTTTTTTATCTATATCTCGATTACTAAGTCATAAATATAGACAATATGGATATCTAATGATAGATATTTCAAAGTCCATTGCAACGATGTATGTAAGGCTATACAGTTGGACCTACAATGGGTCAAAATCGGGAAAAATATTTTTTAACCCGAATTTTTATGACAAAAAACTTTCTTTTGTCATAAATTTTTTTCACTAATAAATTAATTTTTTTTTTTTTTTAAATTGGAAGAAACAATGGGTCAAAATCGGGAAAAATATTTTTTTACCCGAATTTTTTATGACAAAAAACTTTCTTTTGTCATAAATTTTTTTCACTAATAAATTATTTTTTTTAAATTGGAAGACTATTTTGAAAAAAAAAAAAAAATTTTTTTAAATTTTATTTTAAAGTATAATTTGGTGAAGGGTATATAAGATTCGGCACAGTCGAATATAGGTCTCTTACTTGTTATTAAAAAAAAACTTTCTTTAAGAATATATAACAATTTTATGTTTTTCTGTAAGGTATCTTCACAGAGAACAATTTGGTTTGACCTATTTTTTTTTTTTTATTAAAATATTAACTTTGGGCCTCATGTTCTAAAATCCCAAAGCTGGGATCAGAAAACGGAAAGGCTTTGGAAACCTTGATGTGTTCCCTATTTATCCCCAAAGTATTTTCCCAGCCCCGAATGAAATCCATTTTTGAGATTTTCGATCAAATTTTTGGGAATTGCGGGATTCCCTTTGACCTTTTGACAAGATTTTTTACACTTTGTTATTTAGAATGACAAATTTAGAAAACGTTGAAAACTTCATTGAGTTCTGTTAATAAATAAAGATTTTATTACATATTACATATTTATTGAGTTTCTAAATCAAAAATTTGTATAAAAATTTTAATAAGATTGCAAATATTAGGAACAATTTGATCCACATTGTTCCGAACTATTTTTTTGTTGTTGTAGGTTAGTTAATTTTTGGTCTTAAAAACAAAATTTCAAGTCAATATCTTAATTAGATTCCAAAATATGCTATTTTAAATATGCCTTTTAGAAATGCCAAATTTATATTAAAAATAATTAACAGAGTAAAATAATGGTTTTAAGTTTAATTAAGCTTTTATGGGGGTGTAACGCTTATTAAAGTTTGTAAATTCTTCTATTTATTTGGAGGTATTGAAAGTGGATCAGAATATAAGGGTTTCGACTATGATTTAATTCAAACATGAATGTCATCGTAATATTTATCAATAATTAGTATATATTTAATTTTATTTGAACGTTTGTACATTATTTATTCTGGGTCAAATATAAACATAAAGTATTTATGGAGAAATTTGTGTGTATAAATCTGATATTTATGAGAAAAAAGTCGTAATTTGTATGGGGGCTAGGTGAAATAATGGACCGATTTTAACCAGCTTTGTCCTTGGGCCGATAAAAGCCCATGTGCCATATCTTATAGAAATATCTTCAAAATTGCGACCTGTACATTGCGCACAAGGTTAAATCGACTCAGAATGTGATTCTGTATACTTTATGGTGGGTGTAGGACATCAACAGCAGGGTGCAGAATACCCTCCCCATTATGAATAATAACACAAAATAATTGCATTAAAAATTAATAATTCAAAAATACAGAGTTATTCAAAATTATAATATAACTTATTGCTACTGAATATAGTCCCTCCATGTGCTTTCCCAAAATTGTGTATCCATAGTAAGTGTAATGTACTACAGCTTTATTCACCTTTTTGGAAGCTGTATATGTACGTGATACTTTCCATTTCAAGAGAGGTGCGATCTTTAATCCGTGAAGATAATGAAAAATTAAATTTTTGGTTTACAATATCAGTTGATTATTGGATAATTTTCATGCAAAATGGTTTAATATTTCATCATTAAGTGTCAATATCTCCTTCCATTGTTTTAGGAATATTGAAGCTGATGTTATATGTGAACCATAGTTCAGTTGTTGATATTTTATCTAACTGCCAACGACCAATAAACATTTTCTGAATAACTTACTAACTCTATCAAACATTTTTACAGATAAAATTTTTCTTTTTTTAATACAATAGTAGCGCAAGTTATATTTAGGCGACTCCAGTTATTATATAACTGTCTTAAAATTATAAAATTCTATGTTGAATTTATACTATTATATTGAATAACTTTTAACCAAATGTATGAGAAAACAAGTAAGAGAGATATATTCGGCTGAGCCGAATCTTATATACCCTTCACCAAACTATACTTCAAAATAAAAATTTTAAATATTTTTAGGTAAACAAAACTAATTTTTTTTCCAGTTGTTTTTTCATTTTTTGGAAAAACATTTTTTCGAATTTTTTTTTTAAATTTTTTATGTAAAATTTTTTTTATTTTTTTAAAATTTAAACAAAATTTTTTTAAATTTTAATTTTTTTTTTTAATATTTAGCGAAAAAAACTTTTGGTGAAAAAAAATCTGGTAAAATTTTTTTCCCGGTTTTGACCCATTGTAGGTCCAACTTACTATGGTCTTATATACGTCGTTGCAAAGGTCTTTGAAATATCTATCATTAGATATCCATATTGTCTATATTAATGACTTAGTAATCCAGATATAGGTAAAAAAATAGGTAAAAAATCGAGGTTGCCCTGGTTTTTTCCTTATATCTCAGCCATTTGTGGACCGATGTTGCTGATTTTAAATAGCAAACTTCTCGAAAGCATGTCTGACAGAATTACTGAAGATTTGGATCCCGAAGATATCTGGGGTCTTCAGAAAACTGATTTCAACAGACAGACAGACGGACATGGCTTAATCGACTCCTCTATCTATAAGGATCCAGAATATATATACTTTATAGGGTCGGAAAATTATATTGTGGAAATTACAATCGGAATGACAAATTTATATATACCCTTCTCACGAAGGTGAATGGTATAATTAAAGTGTTTATGATTAATCTGTGAAAGATTTGAAATTGTTTGCTGCTAAATAATTGCCCTTAACTGTTTTAACTAAGTATACACACCAACACTTTTCACTAACGGATAATTACTCTATTACTTTTAATTACTCTCTTAACATACCTGTCATTTTCAAACAAAGTTACTATTAGGAAAATGCTCATTAATTTTTTTGAAAGTATTTTAACATTTTTGTGGAATATTTTTAATTAAGAACGGTATTTTTTTCCAAATGGAAAATATTGTGCAAATACCCAATAAACCAGAAAACGATATGATAGTAAAAATGGTATTACTTTATGGGGACGATTAAAATATCATATTTTATTACTGAAAACTATATTATCAAAATATCGTTTTAAAATATTTTGCTTCCAATAAATAAATAAAAAACGACAAACATTTGAAAAAAACTTCAAACAGAAAAATAATTTAAATTAAAAAATTTCAAACAACACAAGAAATATGAAGACAAAATTAACATCAAATCATTTAAATTGTAGGTAATAAACAGTCCAATCTTTTTTTTCAGTTTTATGGTGATTTCTCTTGTATGCAATATCTAAAATTTTCAAATATTTGCAACAAAATATGCATATGCAATATGAATGATATGAAATTTGTTGTTTCCTTTTCTTTCAGGCTTTTGTCTTATTTTAACGGAATATGTATTACATATATACATACATATTTCAGATAAAAAATATATAATTTTAGCATTTAGTATAAAATCTGTAGCATGGCGATTTTACTATCGTTTTTATTGGAAATTATGATAGCGAAAACGATATCATAATTGCCTGGAAAAACGATATTATAAGGAACGGTACAATTTAGTCCGGAAAAACTATCGTTTATGACACGCAAACGATATCATATATGATAGTTTATATCATCTATATGATATCGTTTCGATATCGTTATAATATCGTTTGGTTTATTGGGTAGTCCAAAATGTAACCGCAAAATAGTCATAGTAATTTTTAAAGTTAAATAAATTTACTGGATTGATTGATCAACGAATATGTTTAATTATAATTAAATATTATTAACTTAATTTTCCAAAATTGCTCAGAAAAAAAAAAAAACCATTCAGAAAAAAATCACATTTCAACGAAAATGTTCTCAATTATTAAATACATTATTTTAATTCATACATTCATTAGCATCATTATTAAGTTATTTGTGAAACAAATTTAGAAAAATCAGACATAAATATTCGGGGAAACATTTTGTTAAAACTGTTCCCAATAAAGGTAATTTTTTTATTGTTTGTATTATTAACATATTGTTAAATGATGTAAATTTTTTATAATTTGTGGTATTAGAAATTGAAATTCATCTTGTGTTCTCTCATGCGTATTAGATTTAAAAATAACCATTTTTTAGGGTTTTTTGTTATTAAATTTGTTGAAACTGTTAATAAATTATTTTCAGCACATTCGTTGATTATTGCAAAAGACAATATATGTTAGCATGTTTTAAACTTTGTTACTGTTTTGTTGTCAGGGACTGATAAATGAAGTTTTAATTATTATTATTATTTTTTTTTTTTTGTAAAAAATATATTTGTTAAATGTATACTTTATGGAAAAAAGCAATTGTACGAGAATTTTAATGAATTATTTATAATTTGCCAATTATTTGTTTATATTAATGATTTTTTTGTATGGATTATAGTAAGAAAGTGATAGATTATCTCTTCCATCCTATAATACAACCTTTTTCAATTTAGCCATTCTCTTGCTATAGCTCTTGATTTTATTTTCATGGTTTTATGAAAACAGGCTGTATCAGGGAACTATCAGGGAACTGCATATGCAGAGATATTCAAAAATCCATTTTGTATTTCTTTAGTCATGTATGGACTTAATTTTATTTATGAATGGCTAAAAATAATTGATCAACAATTTTGAATCTGATTTTACATTAAAAATTATAACTTTTATATTTATTACTAGCTTGACCCGGTGAGCTTCGCTACCCCTGTCGTAGTAAAAAAAAAATATGTAAGGATTTTATTTAAAAAAATCGGTTTTCCCCGTTTATCCCTTTCTGGTCCAAGTATTGAAAAAGGTTATAGCCTATTGACGCTTTCAATAAAATCGGTTCAGCCGTTTAGGCGTGATGCTCAAACAAACAAACTTACAAAGACATTTATATATTTATATAGATTTTCAAAATGTTCTGTATTTTCTATGTACTTTCTACGGTAACAAACTCAAAAAAAAGCAAACGGAAAAATCGTAATAGTAAAAGTTAACTTTAAAGCTACCTTTTTCTATTACTTAAAGTTACCTTTTACTATTACGAACATAAAGGCAAGTTGTAATAATGGCCCTAAGTTGTTTTTTGTGTAAAATGTATGTGTTTTTTAATTTAAAAATGTTAGCCATTATTTCAAAGAATATAGCCCTTTTTGTTCATTAAGAATTGGCAACACTGGTGTTAACTAATAGTAATACGATTAACTGTCAGTATAACTATTAGTTAAAGCATAACCAGAGTTCGTGTTAATGGGGGCTAAAGATAAAATCTAAAAATTTTAAATATACCTTACTTAAATAGGGACAATTTTCAGGATTTACGTTACTACTTAATTCAAGTAAAATAATATACTTATGCACAAATTTAGCAAAATAGCAATTTTTTTCCGCACTACGAGTATCTACTTGTCAAAAAATAAATTTTGATACCAAAACATGGTCAAGTTGAAATATGATGCTTATCATGACGATAACACGCGAACTAGTACGAATATTGAAAATAGAATTAACAAACTATTTCTGTACTGCAATTCTGTAACTTTTTATAGTTTCCTACCGATGTTGTTAAGTAACGAAAAATATCGGTTGCTTTAAAGGGGCCCATAGATACATACTGCCGATGAACCCTTCGTATACGTGTGTGATTGATATTTTACTACACACCTATCAATCATAATTTAAAAAAATGCGTTTGAGAACAAAAAAAAAAATATTATTTTCTATTTTTCAGTAACTAAAACGTCAAATTTAAAAATATTTCATAAAAATGAAGAAATGTATACTATTGTTCATTTGCACAACTGTCAGCAGTACGAGTTCATTTCAAAATCAAAACTATTTAGATTTTTTATACTGCATTGTCTGTGTGTCGCATACATAAACAAAAATTTAAAATTTACCAACACATGCTTATTGCATGAGCATGAGCAGTATGTGTCTATGGGCCCCTTAACGAATTTAATATTCACTGTTTGAAGTTAACTATTTCTCGTTATGGCTTAACTATAACATTTTATTTGTCGTTAACCTACCGACAAATTTCGTTACCTACCGACTATTTTTAACGAAAATAATCGGTAAAATTTAATTCGGAATATCTCTTAACGATAAATATTGTTAACTAACGAATTTTGATTACTTAACGACAAAATTTTGTCGTTAAAAAGTTACAGAATTACGGTACTGAAATCAAGAAAATTTGTAAATATTTCAATTAACTTTCAAAATAATAAATATTTTCATTAAAAATCCTTGGAAAATCAAATAAATTTTGTAATATCTCTATATTAAGGGCAATCTTGAACATAGAAAATATTGAGTTGTATGCAGCAGGAAGAGCTTAAAGATTTAGGTTCATATAAAACTTGTTTAAGTCCAATTTCATTTACTACGATATTAGGTATTATAAGACAATTATGAGTGTTCAAGTCAATTTCTGAGGGGGACCTTGTATAGGGACAAATGAAAAGGAGCTAGTATGCAAAACTAACTCCTTACAGTATAATTTCAGAGTATTTAGAACTAATTTTTGAAAAATTTAACATATATTGCTCATTTTCTAATAAACCTTATTAACAAGAGTATTTGTGGAAAATTTCAGACAACTAGCTCCTTTTGTTTGGGTCTTATCGTGTTTTCAACACGCGGACGGACATAGCTAAATAGTCTTAGAATTTCATAAGTATATACTTTTGTGGGTGTTGTTTTACAAACGGAATGAAAAAATCAATATAACCCCATCTTTTTTGATGGTGGGAATACAAATTTTAGCCCAAAATACTTGTTAAAGTATTATAATCGATTCACGATCACTTTCTGAGTTAATTAAGCGTCGCACAGTGGGGTCAATTGCAAAAGAAAGTGGTAATATATCTGAATCTTCTAAACTACTTGTGCGATTGCAAAATTATGTATGAAGGAATCATAGACGAAAACATAGGCTTTAAGCAAATGAAATTTGTGACTACCCTGTTAGAATAAAAAGTGGGATACAGGATGCGAAAGTTGACCACCTCTGGTTAGTAAAACTTCAATGATTTCAATGAAGGAAACCTTGTAATAAAGCAAGAGCGAAGGTTAAAAAAATTAAACTGTTACTTCTCTAAGTTATCTACATATATAGTTTAAAAGATATTTATGTTTAAATTTTTAAATTTTTTATCCATTACCATTATATTTTTCTAAAAACATCCTCTTATTTGTAATAAATTCCGAAATGACACTTAAAATTGTTTGCAATATTTCAATTCGCGTAGTCGTGAAAAATAATCAATGTAAAAAATTTCAAATGAGTTTGAAAAATGGAGCTCAATTGTTTTTAATATTTCTCAAAGATGTTTTAAAAGAATTGTAATATTTTGACAAATTTAGTAAGGCCAGACTTCAAAAATTACTAATAAGATATTTATAAACCGATATAGACATGCAATTTTTAATCATTAAAAAAATATCACATCTTTATTATTATTATTTTTTTTTACAAATTATAATAAATATATTTATAACAATTAATCTGATATTTAAACTCTACCCGCACATTCAAAATCGTGAACAGGGGAGCAGATTTTGTAAAAATCGTAAAATTTTCAATACAAATCACAACGTAAGGACTGAGATCGTAAAATTCTTCTTTTTATTTATTTTTTTTGATCAAGTTACCTTTGTCAGATGTCAGTTATTATGTTTAATGTCAATTATATTCATTTGTTGTTACTCTGATTAAAATGAGTGACCAGAAAAAAGTGCGTACTAAAATTATTAAATATTTTTAATAAAACCCAACTTGGTTACAAAAAGTTGACCAAACAATCAAAGGTCTGCCGTCAAACTTTTTCCAATGTTATTAAACAGTACCGGGAGAACTTGTCCATTGATATAAAACCTGGTTCATGTAGAAGGAATGGTCCAGATGATGTTTCTAAAGCCAAACAAATAGAAAGCATTTTTAAAAGAGCTCCCAACACCTCCGGTAGTAAAGCAGCACGGTTAGGTCAGTACTCGGGCTATTTGGTACGAAAGGTTAAGGCCAATGAAGGTTTAAAAACATACAAGGCTCAAAGAGAATTGAAGAGCACAAAAAGGGTGTCCAAAAGTGTGGTAGATTTTAAACGGAGATGGACAACCTGTTCTAAGGAAGTGACATAAAGCACTATAAAAACGTTAATAAAAAGGTTTTCGAAAAAGGTTCAAAATTTCATCATCTCTAAAAAAATCAAGTTTTTGTCCATAAATCTTTGATAACTGATGATATCACACATATGTAAGTTTAAATTAATAAAAGTCTCATTGTCAAATATTTTAAATATCCGTTGTTAGTTTGCTCCCAGTGAACCTTATTGTTGGCATAACATCCACAACAGAAAACCATTGTAAAAACAATAACTAATATATGTATGTATTTTTTTATTGAAAAATTAAACTATAGTAATTATTTGAAATTTGTTATAAAAATATAACTTAATATTTGGTCATTTTAAACATATTTGCTATTAAATATATTACAGATAATACCATTTAATTTTGCGCACATTGTTCCTACGAAAAAAAGAACAGCTCTGTTGAAAATGTGAAAAATCGTTTTATGATTTCTCCTAGCCCCCATACAAAGTTCTTCCCAGAATATGGCTCAATGGTTCATAAATGCCTATAGAATATTATATTTATACAAAATTCAGCAAGAATAAGTTCCGCGTGAAAAGAAATAACAGGACTATAATTGTTTGGATCGGACCATATTTGATCAGATAAATATGCTAAAATCTCTTGTAAATATCGTTATCAGGTTAAAATTCGATATAAATTGGCCATAGCTCCGAGCATAACTATAACAATCATAAAACACTTGTAAATATTGTTACTTTATGAGACAAAGTTGAGCCAAAATAAGCATCAAATATAACGCACAATATTTTATGACGTTTACCCGTTAATAGGTCATAATTCCCATATAAGGTCCGCATCTGAATTGATTAAAAATTTAACACCACAAAAAGTATATAGCTATATATGTCTGTTAAGAAGACGGACGGACAATGGGGTAATATATTCCAGAAAATTATCTTTGTGGATCAGTATTTCTGGTGTTAAAAATGGGAAAAATCGGTCCAACCACAGAAATGTCCGTCCGATGTTTAAAAACAATTGAAATACGAAGAGAAATAGTTATTGCTAATACTTAGCTAAGTTGAATTGTTAAAAATGTTTAGATCAAAATATATGACTTGTTGTATCTAATTTTATTTGTAACTTTCTTTCAAATCAAAATTTAAATAAACCAAAGATACGATTTATTATTTATTTCGTTCGGTAACTTTCCATATACAGCACTAAGTATAGAATTATAAATAAGATTTTGCCTAATTTGGTTTGTCCCAAAATATTAACAAATCTTTTCTATTTGTTTTTGCTACTGTCGATCACAAATGACGTGTGAAATCTGTTACAACAATAAATTATTAAAATGTATTTGATTTAAGCAAAAAAAAAAACTTAATAACTGGTGATTGCTCATGAGTACTTTGATTTTTTTAAACATTTTGTTTATTAACAACTAACTAGCGTTTTTATTATTATAAATAAACGACAAAACTGCATATGTATTTATTTCGTTAAGAAATCATAGATAAAATAAAATAATATTATAGCACGTGAATGATGAGTAAGTAGTATTAAGACGTTAAAATAATTTTAATTAAATTATAATTATATTAAGTATTATTATATTGCAACTACATTGAGAATCACTTAAATAAGGAATCGTATTTTTTTAACTTGGAACAAATATGTTATCTTTTTGATCGCATATCGGAGAATTAACAATTTTTCGGAGAATCAACCAATTGCCAAACGATTTTTTAAATTTTTATATCTTTTTAAATATGTAATTTGGCGAATATTAAAATTTTTTGACACCTGAGTTAGGTCTTTGACAGAAGAGTTTCCGCTCTATGTGTATTCTCTATGTTTAAAAGCTTTACTTGATTGTTTGAGTAAGTCAAATGCTAGATTTTCGAATTATTTAAAAAATCGAACATTCAAAAAGTCGAGTAAATTGAATAACCAATAGGATCGCTCACCGTTCAAGTCCTAACTGATTTTTTGAGAAAATTTCCAATAAAGTTCGAAAGAATTAATTCTTGAATTAATTCATTCACTTAATTTCTTAGTACTCCAAGCGTATTGAATTCAGTCCTTTAAAAATGTATTACTTATATGGGGCATTTCATGTCAAGTGAACCAACTTTTGAAATCGGTGTCTTCCGATTGGGATGAAATTTGCACCATGGTTAGTTCTATTGGATAGTAATTCAGACACAATTTTTCAACAAGATCGGTCGAGAACTTTCTGAGTTAGAGGGGCTCAAAATTTTATATTTTGGCCAAGCAGGTGTTTTTTCTCATTTATGTAACTTATTACCTATTGTTCTTAGCAAAATGCTTCCCAAATAGTTTAGATAGCTATTTCCTCAATCTTTCGGAAAAAAAAAAAAAATAAAAAATGTTTGTAATTTTTTTTTTTCAAAATCAAAAATTTTTTTGACTTTTTTTCAAAATGGGACCTTTTTTCTCTCAAAAGAAAGCTTAGATATTTTCCTTGAAGACCTATTTGGCGCTTAGTGAGATGCGAGTGGGATATCTATCAAAATAAATATATTGTAACTCAAGGCATACAATTTTTGACTTTGTTTTGCAAAATCTAAATTTTTTTCCAAAATGGGCCCCTTTTGAAAGAAAGATTGAAGAAATAGCTATCTAAACTATTTGGGATACATTTTGCTAAGAACAATAGGTAATAAGTTACATGGATGAGAAAAAACACCTGCTTGGTCAAAATGTCAAATTTTGACCCCTTCTAACTCAGAAAGATCTCGACCGATCTTGTTGAAAAATTGTGTCTGAATTACTATCCAATAGAACTAACCATTTCATCCCAATTGGAAGACAACGATTTCAAAAGTTGGTTCACATATATTTAATTCCTTATTGGATAATTCAAGTTTTCTTTAATTCAAATCCATTACGAAATAACTTTATAAAATTTGTTGAAAGATTCTATTTTCCTTCGATTCATATCTATTAAGACTAGATTTAAGTCAATGTTTTTCAATCATTTCGTAAATGATTAAAAATAAAACGAAAACAAATTGATGGTGAAAAAATATGTTCATTCAATTTGAAACAGATTTGAATGAATTCTGTTCTGTTGTAATTCCATTATGAATTATGTAAAGGATGAATGAATTCTATTTATATAAAAGCCATTGAAGCTAAATAATTAGATTTTAGGAATGGATTTATGGAATGAATATGTTACGAATTAAGATATTGGTGAAATAAGCTCAAATTGAATTAATTATGAACTTTGAAATTGTAAACAGTTGTAGTCCGATTTAAATAATAGTTTCGTTATAATGTTGATTCTTTATATAAGTTATTCACAGTGTATTGTATAAATATTTATGTATTTATATAATTTGTGAAAAAATACAATTTAAACTATTGTTTAAGCTTTAAAAATATTTTGCATGCGAAATACAGCTAATTTTAAACCTAAACACGACTGTATCTAGGGGGAGGAAAAATCTATAATTCCTCAAAATGTATGTCCAATATGTTAATTAGGGATCTCAAAACAAATATGTTTGACCGTAACTCTTCTAAAGTTGTTTTTGTTTCGGTAACGATATTTATACCCTACACCACCATAGTGGGGAGGGTATATTGGATTTGTGCAAAATATTAGTCTAACACCCACCTTTAAGTATACCGATCGACTAAGAATCACTTTCTGAAATTGGTTCATTATTTTACCTAGCCCCCATACAAATGTCCTCCCGAAATTGGACTTTATCGGTCATAAATGTTTATTTTTTTATGTATCTAAAGAAGTTTTTCTCCAAATAAGTTTTATATATACAGAATTCATGTCACCAAATTTTTTTATGATCTGTCCAAAATTAGTCATAGCTCCCATATAAGGCCTGGTTCCGATAATCACTTTAACGAGCATAAATCTCCTTAAAATGTTGGTGTACACATAAAATGCAACATAAATAATTTTCATATAGACATTAATCACACCACCTAATTTCATGGTGATCGGTCCATAATTGGTCATAGCTCCCATATAAGGCCCACTTCCGAAAATCGCTCACGAATATAAATTATTGAAATTTTGAAAGAAAAATATTTTTGCTCATTTACTTAGTGTAGGGTATTATATGGTCAGGCTTGACCGACCATACTTTCTTACTTGTTTAATGATAACGATGTTAATTTTGGTCTAAATTTGGTCTGATAAAAGTAAGTTAACAAAGGTGGTATTATCCCGGCAGTTCTGGGTGACTGTCCCCCACTAATGATTTTACCTATCATTAATTGTGACCACTAGTTACATAAATAGCTACGTGACTAGTTATTTTAACACTTGTCTGTAGCAGGAGGTCACTTGACCATACATGGAATACAAATATTAGGCAGCTAGCCCGAAGTAATCAACGCATTGGATTCACATACCGGTTACATAGAATTAGTTACCTTCTTCTTCTTCTTCTATCTTGTTAGCTCCCTGTGAATCATAGGGCCTCTACAATATTTCTCCAAGATATTCGATTGTACTTGCGAATACTTTTATTTCATTCCAACTTCTTCCGCTGTATTCGATGTCTTTAAGCAAGCTTCTTTTCCATTTGGTCTTTGGCCGACATCTTTTTCTATTGCCTTGTGAATTCCAATCTAGGGCTTGGCGGCTTATTTCATCTGGATCCTTCCTAAGAGTGTGCCCGATCTATTTCCACTTTTTTCTTGTAATAACTTTGTAGTTTACAGTTCAGTGCTATTGTTTACTTTAGTATTGACTGATATAATGGTTGATTTCGAAATATTTCGCAGTTGAAAGAACGCACTGTTTGCTTTACCAATCCTATGTTCGATGTCTGACTTCTGTTGATGAAACCATGCTTCCCAGGTAGCAGAATTTGTCAACAAACTCAACCTGTTCCTGACCGGTGACAAAAAGGTTTTTGTTTGCGGTTCTTATTTTCATCGCCATTGTTTTCCCTGTGTTAATTATAAGACCAACATTTGCTGAGTGGACAACCAAGTCATCAAGTTTCGATTGCATATCCGAATGTTAAGTGGACAGAAAACAGATGTCGTCAGCGTAATCTAAATCCTCGAGATGACTGGTTAAGTTCCATTGGATACCGCGTCGATTAGTTGCAACCGAGTTTTCAAGGACATTGTCTATAACAATCAGAAAGAGTAGTGGAGACATTAGGTATCCCTGTCTTACACCCGATTTCGGAAGAAAAGGTTCTGTGAGCCGGTTGCTGTGCAAGACTCTGCAATGAAAGTTATCATATTGAGCTCTTATGAGGTTAATTAGCTTATGTGGAATACCAGCGTTTTTTAAGAGATCCCATATTTTGCAACGGAATATGTTATCAAATGCGGTAGTAAGTATAATCTACAAAAGTCAGATACAGATGACTTTCTATTCCTCTACTTGTTCAGCGATAATTCTTAGTGTGTTGATGTGGTCAACACACGACTTGTTCAACCGAAAGCCAGCTTGTTCCTTAAGTAATTTCGTTTCTATTGTATTATTTATTCTATTTAGGAGGATTTTTGGAAGTATTTTGGATGGTATGGATGGAAATGAAATGAGATTCCACGATAATTTTTACATTGCGAAAAGTCCCCTTTTTTTGGTATTTTTATAAGGATTCCTTGAAGACAGTCGTCTGGTAATTTTTCTTCGCACCAAATTTTTTCGAAGAGTGGATGAAATATCGTAGCCATTTTACCTGGGCAGCATTTAAAATTTTTAGGTGGAATCCAGTCAAAACCTGGTGATTTGTTTTTTTTTTTAGTTTTCTAATCGCGGTTTCTATTTCACCCGGTGTTACTAATGTTGAAGCGGTCATGTCAATGGATGGTCCAGGATATGGTGTGCTGTTGTTGAGGGTTTCCATATGCATCGTAATAATTGTTCATCTACGTTTGTTAGTAGAGTTCCATCCTTGGATTTGATGAGGCGGTCAGGTGGTTTATGTCTACCAGTTATGTCTACCAGTCTTCTCGTTATCTCATAAACAGTTTTAGTGTCTATTTTGCTTGCGGCATCGTTTGCCTGGACCGCAAGTTCATCGGTAAATATACTTTTGTCTCTCCTACAAGCTATTCTTACATTTTTATTCATTGCATTGTCTAGTTCAATGCGTTTACTAAGCGACTTTTCATTTTTCTTTGATGATTTCAAAGATCGTCTTTCTTCGATTAAGGACCAAGTTTGGGAGCTTATCTACTCTTTTCTTCCCTTGTATTTGCTCACATGTTTGAAAGAGATTTTCTTGTATTTAATTCCATCTTTGTTCCACTTCACTCGTTTGGATTGAATACCTGTTCTATTAATCTGTTTATATCGTTTTCTACCGCTTGTAGATAGCTGGGTGTTTTTAATTTTGCGACAACAAATTACGTGTCTTCGTTTTCGTTACGTATGCTTACTCCATGTCTACCTATTGCATTTTCGTAGAAGGTATTAACTTTTCCCACCTTAGCAAGTAAAACAGTTACTGTCCCTTATTGTTCACTAATATTGATGCTCTAACACCAACCAATATATTTTTTTAAAATCCCTTACAACTACATATTTTCGGGAATTTTAAAAAAATATATATAAAATGAAACTGTCAAACTTTGAAGACTGGTACATAATCGATAAATGAAAATAAATGTTGGTAAAGTTACAAATCTGTGTTGGCAGATGTGCCCCTATAGCGAATGGTCCCCCTTCTACCAAACTTTCTTTATACCCTTTATATTATGGCATTCATGACCAATAGTTCAATATGTTACAACATAAATCGATATACATGTTCGAGGTGGGTATAAAAGGATAAAAAATTGTATACAATTTTTCAAATTATAAGTAAATATTTATTAATTTTATTCGCTTATTCCACATTTATTTATTTATTATCGAACATTTATTTATTCGTAAGAAATTGATCGGTTATTTGAACGAACGAAATGGATGGATGCCCAATGCCAAAAAGGTATTTTTTAGAAATAAATGCATACATACAACATTCCTAAGGGGTTTCCATTTGATAATTTAATTTAAGCTTTTTTTATGAACGGAATCATCCATTCAAATTTTTAAAGTTTCTTTAAATGAGTCAGTTATTTTAAGAAATTGTAGAGATTATTTGTTAAAAATAGATTTTATTAACACCTTACGTATAAATGAATATTTTGACTGTATCATCGTTTCACATAATAATCTGTATGCGAGTGAGTTCATAAACAAAATAATATAGATTTCTTTGGTATACAAATAAGTATAAACAAATATAAACAATCTGTATCCATTCATTGTTGTTTTGTTTGTTATTTTATGTGGGGATTTACAGCTTCCAGTAAAATAAAATCAAAAGAAAAAAAAAAAAAAAAAAACCTGCGAAATTTTACCTGACCCATTACAGTACTGAAAATACTTGTACTATCATTAGAACAATACATTAGTATTATTATACGGGAATAAAACAAGTACTATACACTTATAGTCAGACTAATAAGTTCGATAATGTATTTGTATAGATTTTGTATATATTTTCTATTTCTATATACATCATACTTTTTATACCCTACACCACCATAGTGGGGAGGGTATAATGGATTTGTGCAGATGTTTGTAACGCCCAAAAATATTAGTCTAACACCCACCTTAAAGTATACCGATCGACTCAGAATCACTTTCTGAGTCGATTAAACGATGTCCGTCCGTCCGTCCGTCCGTCCGTCTGGCTGGTTGGCTGGCTGTCCATGTAAAGCTTGTGCGCAGAGTACAGGTCGCAATTTTAAAGATATTTCGATAAAATTTGGAACATATCATTTTTTCTGCCCAAGGACGATCCCTATTGAAACTGGCTGAAATCGGTCCATTATTTGACCTAGCCCCCATACAAATGTCCTCCCGAAAGTGGATTTTATCCGTCACAAATGTTTAATTTATATAGGTATCTACACAAGTTTTTGTCCAAATAAGTTTTATATATAGGGAATTCATGTCACCAAATTTTATTATGATCGGTCCAAAATTAGTCATAGCTCCCATATAAGGCCCGCTTCCGATAATCACTTTAACGAGCATAAATCTCCTACAAATGTTGGTATACACATAAAATTCAACATAAATAACTTTCATATAAACATTAATCACGTGACCAAATTTCGTGGTGATCGGTCCATAATTTGTCATAGCTCCCATATAAGGCCCACTTCCGAAAATCGCTCACGAACATAAATTATTGAAATTTTGAAAGAAAAATGTTTTTGCTCATTTACTTAGTGTAGGGTATTATCTGGTCGGGCTTGACCGACCATACTTTCTTACTTGTTTTGTATAACCAACATTCTACGTATAAGATAACTTAAGTATATCTGCTGAACAACACTTATGATAATATCTGTAAAATAAGGCTAAGCAAGCCACATTTCGGTAACAGTTTCATCCTCTAAGATATCCACCGCCCTTCTTTGAATCCGATCTAGAAGCTCTATTCTAGACCGTTTATGGGAATTATATTCCAATTTTTGATGAAGTAACGTGGTTTCGAAGTAGCTCGGAAGGGGACGTTTCAAGAAACCCAAGCTCTTAAAAGTTAATTTTGCAACATCAAATATATGACGATTCCTACGGACGACACATTTTTTAGTACCTATAATCAAAAGGTTATCTGAAATTCCAACAGTTTTGTTACCCATGCGAATACATGATTGTGGTGAACTCTGTAGTCGTTTATGTGTCAATAGGAAACTCTGAGTTTTAAGGGTGTTAAAATTAACTCTGTTCAATTCACTCCACCTGGAGATTGTTGTAAGGTTACAATTTATGTAGTCATCCATAATCTTGATAGATTAATCTCAGAAAGAGTTGGTCTATGGTAAAATGAATATGGGTGACAAATATTACTGTCATCCGCGTAACAATAAATTGGAGTTGAAGTGATTGTTAGTAAATCATTCATGAAAATTGAAAAAAGTGAAGGAGCAAATAATAGAGCTCTGGGGGACAAACCTCATCTAGTACTATCCATAAGTACGACCACGAAGGAAACTTGAAATAAAAGGTCTCCAGTTTAACAACTACTGCGGAAGCCATATTCTCTCATTCAGAAGTCTATTTGTTTCTAAATAATCAACAAGGTTGTATTTCGACATGCTCTCTATAAACTTCGGGTGATAATTATTCAGGTTGGTGGGGTCGCCTTTTTTGGGGATTGGCTGAATGTTTACAACCTTCTAACAATGAGGAAAATCTCAGATTGATATGAAAGGTAGAAGAGGGTAATAAATGGACGAGTCATCGATAAAGAAAATTTTTTTAGAACTAGTGTTGGAATACAATCCGAAACAGAGGACTTGTTTACGTTCTTGACTGATCAAATTCTTAAGAATATGTTATGCATATTACAAGACGCTCTGGTTGATTGCTGTCGGGAATAGAGGAATTTGATGAGAACATTTTCTCCCAATGGCTAGGATTGACTTTTTGATTCTTTGAGGATTGATTCTTTAATTGGTTCAATGCATCGCCGCTATTAATTGAATGTTTGAAAAAGTTTCCATTGTATCGGAAAACCCCAAATACAGATTTTTTGTCTGAATATAAAGTTTGGTTCGGGATGGGCCTAAAAAACTCGCTTTTTACAGAAATTTTTCTGTATTTCTCCAACCAACATATATTCTTTTAACAGAATTCCCTGGGACATTTGTATGGGAGCTAGGTGAAATCATGGACTGATATTGCCCATTATCAATCAACAGAGGTTATTGTTGCAAACCCTATCAATAGAGGGTATTTGTGGAAAATTTCAGCCATCGTGTTTTCAACAGACAGACAAACGACGGACATAGCTTAATAGTCTTAGGATCTTATGAGAACCCAGAATATATATACTTTTTGATTCTACTTTTTGAGCCTTGTATGTTTTTAAACCTTCATTGGCTTTAACATTTCGTACCAAATAGTCCGAGTACTGACCTAACCGGGCTGCTTTCCCAGCGGATGTGTTGGGAACTCTTTTGAAAATGCTTTCTATTTATTGGCTTTAGAAACATCATGTGGACCATTCCTTCTACCTGAATCAGGTTTTATATCAACGGACAAGTTCTCCCGGTACTGTTTAATAACATTGGAAACAGTTTGATAGCAGACCTTTGATTGTTTGGTCAACGTTTTGTAGGACCAAGTTGGGTTTTGTTGAAAATATTTAATAATTTTAGTACACACTTTTTTCTGGTCACTCATTTTAATCAGATTAACAACAAATGAACATAATTGACATTAAACATAATAACTGACATGCTTAACAAAGGAAACTTGATCAAAAAAAAAAAAAAAATCAAATAATACTTGGGTTAAAAGTTCTAATGAAAAACGTGTGTTAAGAATTTTACGATCTCAGTCCTTAGTTTCAATGTTAGTTAGCAAGTGTCAACATCTGACCGATATGGAAGGGTATAAGAAATTCTTTATTGCCGATTTCTTTACAATAATGTTTATTCATTTTATTTAAACTGAATGGTTTTTTTTTCTTACTTCAGTAGACACATAGAAAATTACAGCGCAAATGTGATCATTGGAAATAATTATTTACATTATCTTACATGTAGCTGAATTGTTGTGGTTCTTTTTTTTATTTTTGCTTTGCTCCCACAATAATCTAGATATGAATGAATGTTTTATATATGTAAGTATGTATGTATATAAGGTTTTTGTTTTAATCATCTATTAATTTATAATTGGCACACGCTCTTATCCACCAGTTATAGTTGGTTGCTTACCTTCACTTTGTTGTGACGTCACACAGTGGCATATTTGCAAATAAAATTTATGGAAAATATTTTTATTATGATTCAGTCAGACCACACAAACAGCCAGTCAATGGATAGACAGCTAGCTACAGATGGAAATAAAGTGAGAGAAATCATGATTTATAATATTTGTACATTGCATTATGGAATCTCCGTTTTATTATCAGATTTTGAAAATAACGTTTTTAATGTTACGTAGACGGAATTGATTTGAAATCATAGGAAACTGCAGTTTAGTATCCACAAAAATTTGAATATGCTTATTCTAAAGCTTAATTTGTATTGTGATTACTTCGTTTATTTAGAAATTTTTAAATTTTAATTAAAAAAAATCCAAAATGACTCAAATCAGTAGTATGTGTCTACCAAATATGATAAAAATCGGAAGATCTAAGGTCAATTTGTAGTTACTTTATCTTAATATATATGTAGGTTTATTCAATATTTGTCAGATTTTTTCCCGACATTGGCCCATTGTCTATTGAAATTTCTACTTATTAGGAAAGCCGTCATAACTGTAGTTTTTATTAACGGTAAATTTTTTAAAGCGATATGATAAATGTGATTTGATACAAATAACCGGGTTTCGTTATATCACCGATTATTTCAACACAGACACAGAAATTTCTGACAGATTTGACTACTTTTAGTTATTTACATTATCCGGGTGCTGTCAAAAGTTAATTTTTGTGAATAAATATAATAAAATTGGATTATATCTCAGCCATTTATGAGTCGATATTTGTAATATCTGAACGTATCTTTAATAATATACAGAATTAAAGGGCATATGTATAATATTCCTTCAATCGATAAAAACAAATACGTTTTCCTCGAATGAATAAAGCTTTTCACTATACGAATAAACAAAAACTATCTTAAATTTGACTCTAATAATTGACAACAATGTAAATGTTGACAGAAGAAATCGTTTGAATCAACATGTATGAAAAATTGTCATCCATACCCTCCGTCTCTACGTACAAATCGTTACTGTGCCCAGAAAAATTGCATTCAGATGACAAATAAAATAAAATAATATTATTAACAATTACATATGAAAGACATACTATTGTAAATTCTCCATCCCCTTTGAATCTACTATTAAACGATTTAATAAATTTTCCTAAATACAATTTTTGTATTACATTCAAAACTTTCTCAGAAAAACAATTATTCCAAAAACTTGAAAGTTCAAACAAAAAAATGTAGATTACTACACTTAATACATTCCCAGGAAACGTAATAGTCATTTTTGTATTAACCCAGATCAAGATCACGGAAATTTTGTTCGCATTTTTCATTATTAGATAAAAGAAATGTCAATATACACTTTATTATTTATTTCATATCATACAAATAAGTATGTATTTATGTATCTTAAAACAAGTGCAGTTGGGCAAAACCGTTCATATAATACACTACGTTACCGGATTCCATTAGTCAATTATCTTGATCTTCATGAGTGAAGTAGTAAAATCCTATATAGAGAATAAAATTATTTATTTATATAGACTTTCATCGAGCAGTTGTATTTAATACGAGGAGAAGAAAAGTAATATCACTGAAAAATACACCTATCCCTCGATTTACACGATACTTTGTTTACACGATTTCACTTTTACGCGATTTTTTTGGTTTTCGTTGAAATCGAGGGATGTGGAAATTACCTCAATTTACACGATTTTTTTTTTAATATTTTAGCAAAAATTAATTTTTTTCTGTAAATATATCCTGCACAATTCTCAAAAATAGTTATCTATGAAAGTAATAGGGAAAAGTGTAGCAGCTGGAACCAAAATGAGCCTAAGTACAACTTCATGCGTTCGGGACATTACACTTTGCCACTAATCTTTGCTATTACAAAAAAAAACTTAATGATCAGCAACCATCCAGTCATGATTGGTTTGAAATATTTAAATGAAGACATTCCTTACATAATCTATAATTAAAAGTTAAACAAGCTTCTGCTGAAATAGATGTGTCTCAAGAATATCCCGAAAAATGTACAGTTTTGGAAAATAATGCCACAGCGGACTTTTCTATCAAAAGCTAATACAATTTTTAAATTTAAACAACGTTTTAAAATCAAATTTTTTACGGAAATTTTGCTTTAAAACATTGTTTAAATTGAAATTTTTTATGAATATGGGGGAATATATGTACTTTACTTTAAAATAAATGTATTTTCTAAACAAAATTTTAAATTTATTAGTATTTTGGTCTTCTTTCGATTTACATGATTTCTCATACAAACATTTTTCATTTCGATTTACACGATTTTTTGAGGAACGCAACTATCGTGTAAATCGAGGGATAGGTGTATTCCAATAATGAACAAGAGCCATAATTTGATTTAAACATAAATGTTTGGTGGATTTTACCTGAAGGGAAATTCAGCGGAAACAGTATGATAGGGATGAAAACAAATAAAGTGCGGAGACTATACTGTCTTGCGATCACTAGGGCGATTAGCATTACTCCTCGAGTCAGGCTGGTGAGGATGTTAGACTTACATTCCCTTTATATTTTTGTTAAAACCACTTCTAGGCAATCCTAGGACAGAAATCGAATTATGTTGTAACAAAATCGAATTTTAGCAAAAATACCAATCAGAGAAGACTAGTCTCCAAACTAACTCGTATTTTCGGGATTATGACGGAAGTGGTCATTGATTCGGGAATTGTCTCTGAATGGTCTGACATTTTTTTGATACCTTTCAGGCTGTCCTCTGCTTACACCACACAGTGGTTTAGAAACGTTTTTTTTTAAATAATTCGGTATCTCGGGAACTATTGGAGATATCATAATGAAATTTCACATGATTGGAGCTGAGGTCTTCATTTACAGTTGTTCAGCTTTGTAGGCTTCGTAGAAATGGGGTCAAGTGTGTGGCCCCTAAAAATTGGTGACTTCGGGCCTCACATTTAAAAAAAAAAATCACCAAAAACCCATTTAAAATATAAATAGTCCTTGACGAGAACCTCCAAAATGTGCTGTAGGTTAACTCTTTAAGTTCAAGAGATACATATTTAGGTTTATTTATATATTTTTTTAATCTTGCTCGATCTCTTTTTCGTTTTTTAGATGGCGGACCTACGGAGGATCGATTTTTTTAAATAGTAGCTATATTTGCGATAAAATTCTGAATAAATCAAACAAAACTTGATAACAGCTATTGTGTCCCATGTAAAAAACTTGTTTTTTTCCAAAAAGTTCCCTATATTTTTCTTTTATATTATCTAGACTGTATCACAGATGTGTTACTAATCAGATTCTTCAAAAGACCGGCTGATTCACACGAGAGCCACAATAATTACAAATTCGTTTAGAGTGTACATACTTGCTAATTATCATTGACCCATGTATCCTAAAAATCTACTATTGAACCACAATTCATATAGTACGCTGCTGAATATTTAAATTTTCAAATGTCAAAAATTGTGTCAACTTAAAAGGCAAACAAATAAAACCCATAAGAAAAGAACTACTCAGAAGCGATTACTCTCTCCCAGCTAGGGTTGCCAGATAACAAAAGTCAAATAAATGGACCACAAACAAAATTTACCTGGATTTAAAAAAAAAAATGGACAATTTAAAAATTCACTTGTAGTTCCAAAAAGTTAAATTTAAGTTAAGTTTTTTTATAAAAATAAAAAAATAATAGCATAAAACTAAAGAAACGTAAAATTCAGTACTACGTCACATTACATATAAATACTATGCAAAATAACGTATCGTCAAGAAATTCGAAATTGATTTTATGATCGATTACGATTCACTACATCATATTACATATGGGCAATTCCACGAGAATGACTACCACGACTGAAAAAACAAAAACCCTTAAAACTTTTTTTCAAGATGATTTGAATAGGAGAAAACACTAAAATGTTACTATGTGAAAGTTTTTTTAGCTTATTAAAACATTTCAAATGCAAAAATAATAGTTTAAACTGACTATATTTAATTTTTCAATTTAATTAGTATGTTTTGGGCTAAAATTTCGGCGAAAACTAAGCTCCCAATTAACATGTATTGTGAATTGAATTTGACTCTGATCGCTTTTTAGCTATTATCAAATTGTTTATTGAAACCGAATATATATTTTCTATTTATTTTTTTAGTTTTTGTATACATATATTTACAGAATATACATTGTTTTAGTATAAGAGAAAAATCTGTCACGTACGGTATGTCACGTACGATATTAAATTGTATTTATTATAAAATCATCCAAATATTGTTTTTATTTAAATATGACGGATTGTAAAGGAAAAATATTTCGTTTAGTGTAAGAAATTAAAAGAAAACCTAACGCCTCTCACGATTCGCAAATTTTCGCATATTTTTACATGTAGCTCAAAATGACTTCCGTTTTATGTCACGTACGATATACTCTTATTTCGCTCGATATTTTGGACAACAATGTTTCGAAAGAACTTATTATTTTTTTAAAATATAGTACCCTCTGAATGGAACATAAAGAGCAAATTATTTTTCAGATACTCTTATTTTTGCAAGATCTATTCAACTCTATAGGCGTACAAATGTCACGAACGATGACATGAAATTCCCCATATGTGTAAAAATAACCAACATTCAAAACGAAGTATCATCAAGTGTACGATTTTCTTAAACAAAATAACGTATACGTTTGCTTAATTAATTAGTAAATAGTACTTTACTTTATTTTAGGTAGTTTCCTAATATTTTTTAATAAATTTTGTAGACTTTATTAAAATTTAATGAAAAAACATACAAAATATAAAAATATTTAAAATAAAAAAAAAATAATTTTCAAAATGAAAGAAATTATTTTTTAACGGGACAAATTGCATTTTAGCTGGAAACTGGACAAAACACAAAAAAAAAACTGGACAATCCAGGCCATTCCAGGCCTTCTGGCAACCCTACTCCCATCCTAAGACTTATTAAATAACATAAAGATATAATTCGTAGACAAAATATTATAGGTTCACAAACGGACATTGTTGAATCTGTATATCGATGCCTTAATATAAAAATACCCTAACTCGTGTTTTATTTTTGTCCAGATTTTCGTTTATTTCAATGAATGGTCCAAATATCATAATTAGCCCAAAAAATCTCGACTTAAAAAAACAGGGCCTTTTTATATTAGGGCATCGATATGGGGAAAACCCCAAACAAATTTTAAAAATAATAATTTTTGTTTAGTTGTTTTTGGATTTAATTATTTTGCATCACAATTTGCAGGTCTCAAAAGTATATAGCATTTTTAAAATTCCAGTTAATTTTTTGAGTAAACATCGAAACAGTCCGTAGGGCGAGGAAAAAAAAAACTTATATCGGAAATTAACAGGCCGAGCTCCGTATAAGCAAAGTTTTTGGTTTAGATGGGCGAAGCGTCCAAACCATAGAGTAAGCCTTAAATATTAGAAATATAAAACCAGCTGTTAAGCATAGTCTGTCGATGGAATTGGTAATGTTGTATTTATTGATAGTGTTATGGACCACCATGGATATTTGTCTATTCTGAAAGGAAATCGTAACTCCAAAATGAGCTGTTTTACAATACGAAATACTTGCCAACACCTCAAAGCCCAGGCCTGAATCCTAAAAAACTGTAAAGGTATACAATATTTTTTATTTCGGAAATAAATTTCTAACACAAGGAGCTTCACAAGCGCTCACTATAAGGACTAAATTAGAAGAAAAACAAGTAAGAGAGCTATATTCAGCTGTGCCGAATCTTCACCTGTTTATACTATAAAATAAACATTTTAAATATTTTTAGGTAAACAAAATAAAATGTTTTTTTCAAAATTGTTTTTAAAAATTTAAAACATTTTTTTTTTTTTTCAAAATTGTTCTAAATTTTTTTTCGAAATTGTTTTTTTTTTAATTTTTATCCCAATTTTTTTTTTTAATTATTTTCCAAATTTTTTTAATTTTTTTTTTAAACTTATTAGTGAACAAAAAATTAAAAATAAAAATTTTTTGTTGTAAAAAAAATTCGGTTGATTTTGACCCATTGTAGGTCCAAATTACTATAGCCTTATATAAATCGTTGCAATGGACTTTGAAATATCTATCATTAGATATCCATATTGTCTATATTAATGACTTATGCCCAGTTTTTGACTTCGTATTTAAATACGTATTTAGTTAATTTTTACTTAAATTTAAATGGTATTTAAATACAGTTTGAGTTTTTCAGTGCAATATAATTTATCTTATTTAAATAAGATAAAAGTGTGGTAGCACTACTAAATATCAAAAAATTATCGATAGTTTTGTATAACACAGCTGTTCAAGCAAAACAAAAATTGATACATTTTGCCAAATAAGAAAAAAAAAAGGTTATTAAACAATAAAATATATGTAGGAAAATGCACAAAAGAAGCCCCAACTTCACCGCATCGGAAGTGTAGTTTTTGTTAGATGCCGTAAAAAAATACAGCGCTACAATAGAGTGAAAAAAAACAGACAACAAAAGACAGCTGTTAAAAACATATGGTAGTTTATGAAACTTAAATATAATTTAAATGGCCAACGTTGGCCACTTAAGTATCATTTAAAAAAGCACTGAGAAACCCATTTTCGTATTTAAATAGAACTTAAATATAATTAAAATTTAAATACGAAGTCAAAAACTGGCTCTTAGTAATCCAGATATACATGATCAATAATAGGGCAAAAATCGAGGTTGTCCCGGTTTTTTCCTTATATCTCAGCCATTTGTGGGCCGATTTTCTCGATTTTAAATAGGACCGAGCCGGAAGAATTCCCGATATATTGATGTATCAATTATGTTTGTAAGTTATTTGGGGGCTACGGAAAGTTGATTTCAACATACAGACGGACATGGCTATATCTACTTCGCTATATATAACGATCCAGAATATATATACTTTGTAGGCTCGCAAATGAAAAATGTAGAAATTCCATACCGAATGACAAACGTATATATACCCTTGCCACTCATAGTAAAGGGTATAATAAATTATAAATTACAAGAAAAATGAAAAAACTCAAAAAATTATCTAGAATTTAAAAAAGGCAAAATACTAAAAAGGAAAAAAATAAAATGAAACAACAACTAAACAAAAATTAAAACTTTTTGGGGTTTCCCATTTTTCATGATGTATATTAAATTGGAAAAAAAATAAATTATTTTTACCTGTTTTTTTTTATAATTTTATGAATGAATGAAAAACAAATTCCTCTTAAAAAAGCGTAAGCAAAATAATTTTGCGATACACTGTAATTTATTTGCTTGATGCCTATAGATAATAGTGTAGGGTAATATACATACTTAAATATAACAAACATTTCTTTTACTCAACAACAAAAAAAGCATAGAAAAACCCCAAAGTGAAGGTGTTCCCATTTTTAGATCAATAGCACAGCATATGATCCGATCCCTCCTCTATTATTAATTGCAAATGATTTAATTATTTGCGTGTATTGCGAAAAGAGCACAACAAGTTCGAAGAGATTCAATTTGGTTTAGTTTTTTTTTTAACGGTTGGTGGTGGCAGCCACTTATTCAGTTAGTTGTTAACTGAATGAGTCATCCTTATCGACTGCGACGACCATGCTTGTGTTGTTGTTGGTCAATGTTGTTCGGCACTTGATCTGATCCCATGGTGATCTTAATATTTGTGTACATGCGTTTATGTGTGTTCACAATGACTTGGCAAATTTTTATTTATGTCATTGTATGTTGTTGTTTTCGATCGATAGTTGTATGTATACAAATTCATTCATACAAAACATCTGAACCGGCAAATGTATTGGGTTGGAGTAAAAGCTATATATTTAACTAACTCACAGTTAGAACTTGAGAATAATATCTACTACATTTTGATTTGACATCACATTTTGATCCCAAATACTTCAGGTGATTAATACAAGGTGGCGCAAAAATAATCCTCCTATCAGAAAATGCTATAAATTTTGCGATTGGCCCCTAATGTCAGTTCTGTTTTGACATTTGTGTAGTAAACACATGCGAAATACACGTTAATAAACAATGTTACGCTACACTGCTCCAAAACGCGGAATATTGCTGACTATTTATTTGACCAATAATCGGTCGGTGACTTTGGCACAACGTGAATTTCGTCGCAGATTTCCTGGCCGTCCAACGCCTACTGGTGAAACACTGCGACGTTTAGCCGCTCGCCTCGAAGAGACTGGCACAACACGAGATGCTGCCAGGCGTGGCAGACCCCGTTCTGCCGTAGCCGTAGCCGTTCTGCAGAGAATATTGCTGCTGTAGCCGAGGATGTCATGGAAGCGCCGTCGACATCGAGCAGACGACGTGCCACGCAAATGAGTATCAGTCGACGGTCTTTACAGCGAATTTTGGTACAAGATTTGAAGATGTTTCCGTACAAAGTCCAGACGGTGCATCAGCTGTTAGCTGCTGACCGCCAATCGCGTCTAACATACTCTCAAGCCATCCTTATGATTTTTCATAAAAAATAATCATGAGTGATGAGGCCCATTTCCATCTTAGCGGGTACGTAAATAAGCAAAATTTACGCTTCTGGGGCACTGAAAATCCGCGTGTAACCCACGAAGAGCCATTACACTCGCTCAAAATCACTGTATGGTGTGCTGTTTTCCCTGGAGGAGTCATCGGACCTTTTTTCTTCGAAGACGTCGCGGGCCAAACGGTTACTGTGAATGGTAAGCGCTACAGAGCAATGATCAAAGAGTTCTTTTTGCCACAACTTGATGAATTGGGATTGGAAAACATGTGGTTCCAACAGAACGGTGCAACGGCACACACTACAAGTGCCACAACCGATATGCTGAAGGATGCATTTCCCGGGCGCCTAATCTCCCGTTTTGGCGATTTGCACTGGCCAGCAAGATCGCCTGATTTGACCGCTCCAGACTTCTTTTTGTGGGGCTTTTTGAAGTCGCGGGGTTATGTCAACAAGCCTCAGACTCTTGCAGCTCTTAAAGACAATATCCGTCAAGAATGTGAGGACCTATCGCCGGAAGCTTTGGCCAAAGTGATGGAAAATGCCATAAAAAGGGCACAAATGACAATCAACTGTGGCGGCGGCCATTTACATGACATCATGTTCTCGACTTGATGTAAAAATAATTAAAAGACCAAATAAAAATAATCCACAAGAAGAATCAAAGTTTTTCATTTTTTTTTTTTTTTTTAAATTACAGCCAAAAAACATCGAAAGTTTACTCTTGCGCCACCTTGTATATAAACTAAATTTATGTTAAGACCTTAGTTTTATATTTTTATGAAAAATTCCAATTTGACCTAGTAAGTGAAAAATTATTGATTTTGATCAATTATTCTTTCTGTGCATACATGTTTTGATCATGATAATAAAAGTTTGAAATTGTTTTCTTTAAATTGAACCAGAGTAAAAAAAATATTGTTCTATTGACCACATTATTTAAGTAGCAGATACGGCTAAATTCAAAACGAATTTTGTAGAATTATTTCATGAAATTATAAAATAATTTCATCACTGATTCAGGAAATAATGAAATAACTTTTTCACTAACACAGCAGGTATTCGCTTTTTTGTGGAAATACAAATAACATGTTTATTAACATATCACAACACTAATATTAACATGTCTGTCTTTCATGAATTGTTAATTTTTTTTTGAAAACGTTTGCCTCTTTGCAAATGACGTTGTTGATCTAAAAATAAACCCAAAATATACTCGTATTTAATAAAAGTTGTAAATCAAAAATTCAACCCAGACTCACGCTTCTGAACTACATAATTATATTTTTAATATTCTTTTAATTATATATTTTATTTGCATAATTTAAAAAAAAAAAAAACAGTTGGCTCGTTTGGTACTTTATTATTTCCTGTTAAATTCACACATTTTTGTCTATGATGTCAAATTTCTATTTGATCCGTACGAGTCTGCAGACTGGCACGGCACCTAAAAAAAAAACGAGCATGTTTAAATGTACGTAAAAATATCAACAATATTATTCATTATAATCCATGGGATTTTAAAGTTTCTTGGAACTTCAAACAATTAATATTATTTCTTTCTTTCGCTTGTATGTTATTTTTTGTTCTTCTAACACTTAACAACGAAATTTAATGTTTAAATGCTGAAAATAACGAATTCTTTGATCCGTAAAAATATATAAATTATTTACTATTAACGCGTGTTTTCTGCTATTCATCTTCGCAAAGTGACCTTTCTTTCCAGCTTCGTGTAAAGTTATTCAAGTGTTTTGTATTATTGGTGTATGTCGCATATTTGACAATTGGAGGTTTTTTAAAAATAGTTTATGCTGTGATTAAGAATATTCATATGTATGTATTTCATAGTACAGTGCATCTTTGATAATCCGGACACATATAGTTTAAGGCGTTCGGATTATCGAGTTGTTCGCGCTATAGTAGTGAAAATTCTTAAAGTAATCTAAGTGAATTAAAACATGAATTTACTCTCTTGTTGCAAATATATTTATTGAAAAACAAAAATAATATTATAAATAGTCCATATTTAAATTAAATAAAGCTGAAAAATCTTCCATCCAAATTATTGTATGTATAGATGACGGATCTATACATACTATAAATTGGTCTTTGGTTTTTTTAAATTTCTGATGAAATCGGCATATGATTGTTTCTTTGTTGCAAAAATCATGGGTAAAGCGCTCCCTCTTATTCTGGATTTTCTACTTTTTTCATAACATTTCTATTTCCTAAAGAAAGTTTTATATTATTAAAATGGTTTAATACATTATTTTGGTTCAAATGTTGCTGGGTCCATTATAGGTATTCGAAATAAATTGTTTTATCTTCTTATTTTTATACCCTTCACCTTCGTGAGAAGGGTATATATAAATTTGTCATTCTGTTTGTAATTTCCACAATATAATTTTCCGACCCTATAAAGTATATATATTCTGGATCCTTATAGATAGCGGAGTCGATTAAGCCATGTCCGTCTGTCTGTCTGTTGAAATCAATTTTCTGAAGACCCCAGATATCTTCGGGATCCAAATCTTCAATAATTCTGTCAGAAATGCTTTCGAGAAGTTTCCTATTTAAAATCAGCAAAATCCATAAATAACAGAAATGTAGCAAAAATCCGAGACAACCTCTGAAAATTGCATCTAAAAAAGACAATTTATTGCATGCTTTGACAAAAAAGCAACAAAACGTACATATGTTTGGATGTGTGTTGGCTTCATTGCTTTGCGTATTTTGTTATACCCTCCACCATCACAAGTTGTGAAAGAGGGTATGTATAAGTTTGTCATTCCGTGTGTAACATTGAGAAATATTCATCTGAGACCCAACAAAGTATATATATTATTGATCCTTATGAAATTCTAAGTCGATTGAGCAATGTCCGTCTGTCTGTGTAAAACACTCTCACGTCCAATATACATAAGCAAAATTAATGAAATGCATTCCGAAATGTTTATAATTTTTCTAAGCAGTTTGGTATTGAAAATCAGCAAAATCGAATTGGTAGAACCAGGATGAAAATGTAAGAGAATCTCCAAAAATTTTTATAATTTTCACATGATTTTTTGTGACTTTGGGTAAATTCATTGCAGAGAATACCATGAAATTTTGCACTCATTATTTATATGATAAAAGGAAAAATTCTGTTGAAAATGGAAAGAATCGGTCCATAATTTCACGTAGCCCCCATACAAATTTCCAGAAATCGCGAGACCAATTTTTTTTTTTTTTGGATCTGACACTATTTGACCAACACTTAATTATCTTATATATATCGGTATCAGGTTGAAATTCAAATTGCATAATCCCCATGCACATGAAAATCGCTGTAGGGAATTTCATGAAGATCGGCCCATAATTGGTTATAGCTCCCATATAAGGACCACTTCCAAAAAACACATTAATTTTCATAAATATCTGAAAAATATCGTTATCGAATTAAAATTTTACAGAGATCGGTAGTATTAATCCACAAATGATACTACTAGATTGTGTGAATATCGGTTCATATTTGACCATAGCTCCCATATAAGGTCCATTTCCGAAAATTACTTAAAAACTAATAAATCTCTTATAAAAGCTTCTATCTGGTTAAAACTTCAAATAAATATTTCCCATATATACGAAAATCGATGTGTTGAATTTTATGAAGATCGGCCGATAATTGGTCATAGCTCCCATATAAGGACCACTTCCGAAAAACACATTAACCTCTATAAATATTTTAAATATATGGATATCGAACTGAAATTGTATACAGATCAATATATTGTATTCAAACATTATACTACAGGGTTTTGTGAATATCAGTCCATATCTGACCATAGCACCCATATTAGCTCCATTTCCGATAATCACAATAATACCCATAAAACTCTTGTAAATAATGTTATGGAGAAAAATATCAAGCAAAATATGCCTCAAATAAAATAAGTCGCACATCCAAAAAATACATTAACGCATATATACACTCATATCGGTAAAAAATGTTAAAGTTTCAACTAGACTTGGTGACTATGGGTTCATAAGAATAGAACAAAAATATACTTTTGACGTTTGACTAAATATATTTGTTTACCCTTTTTATATTCACTTGTGGTGAATAAGGAAAATGTTGAGCCAATCGGTAATGTTAACCAATTATTAAGTATACAAATTGTTAAATAGTACATTTTATTCCTATTATAAAATTATAGACTCTGTTGGAAATGGTAGGAATATGTAGTTATTTCAATTATAAATTGCTGAATTAGATAACATTTTTATACATTTGAAATAAAATATCTTCTGCGTAAACTAGTTTTTCTAACAATACATAAAATACTATATTTTAAATAAACTTTTATTTTGTTTAAAAAAGTGGTTTTATTGAAGAATGTACATAATTTGTATTTAGTACAAAATGTGTATTATATCAGGATCCATCTATAATCCATAAAGTGGCTTAAGAAGCAATTCGGTTATAGTCCTAATTCGCTTATAGTCCACAAAAATTGTGCAACTGTATTTGTAGACTATAAGCGAAAACTACTTTATTACATTAACATTCTACCAATATTCATAATCGGAATAACATAATCCCAATAACAAACACTGAATATGGATATTAGAGTGTTTATACCAATGTAATTTCTATAATTTTCATCTAATTTAGATGGAGGGTATTTAAGATTCGGCATAGCCGAATATAGCACTCTAACTTGTTTGTGAATAAAAGTAATAAGTTCTGTGGAATATGAATATTTTGTCATATAGACGAAGTGACTCGATTGCTGCGAAAATAAAAATTTCTGTGGATGAAGTGAAAAAAAAAATTAAGTCTCTTCGAACAGCAAAAAATCTGGATGCGATACAGATTTCAGAGAAGAAACTATTTTTAGTAATTTTCTTGACGATGGCATCTTGAAAAGCTGTCAATTTAAATGAACGTGTGGCTGCAGGGTTACAAAATCTCATTCTGCAAAATATTATGATAATTGATGCCGTATCGACTTCAAATTACCATGCCGAGATACCAAGCTGGAGATGCATTTACAAGGGAAAAATCAGCATTTGAAAAATATTCAATTAAGAAGTAATTCCCCCAGATTTTAATAATTGCTATTTAACCAATATACATAACAATCTGTTATACTGTTAAAACTACGTACAAGTGCACAATTAAAGATATTTTTAGAAAAATATTTTAACATTTTTTTTATATTTAAATTTAAAAATCTATTTTTAAAGTAACAGTCGTTTTTGTTAATTTCTTTGCTAAAATAAATTCAAAATATCTATTTTTTTTAAAGAATAATGACTACTTGTTCCTACATAAATTTTGTAAATTCCGCCATTTTTCTTGCATCTGCTCTTTTTGAATCTGTTTAGCTCTTTCTTGGTTGGCTTTCCTGCGTATTTAGCATTTAATACGAACAATTGCGTTAAATAAGATTTTAGTGTTTGTTAAAATTAAATTCTATTTGATGTATTTTTCTTTTGTTTTGTTATTATTTACCTTTTGACGTTGTTGGATTCCTCGTGGTTTTGGTTACGCCAAAATGCTCCCACATACGAGTACTAGAAGATGTTTTGGAAAACGATGACGACATGTTGTTTATTAGAGAATGACTAAAAACTCTAGTGTTTATTTTCGAAATATTTAGCTAAAGTATTAAAAAAAGTTTTTTTTTGTTAATAATTTTAAATTCATACTTATTTATATTAAAAACGCCAGAAGAATTTATTCAGAGTCTGGGGGCCGGCCATCACATGATGTTGGTTAGTTGCTTTATATTTAGAATGCGGAACTTCTAAAATAATAATAATTATACAAATACATTCATAGTATTTTTGAAATTTTTGCTAATTTGACGGATTTTAGTTAATCCTTTTAATGCGGTTTTTATATTTCTATCTTATCTTTTATATTTTTATCAAGAAATGTTCATGAACGTTAGCGACAAAAGCTAGAATCATTTGGAAACATTACAATACTTTTTGTGCTATCTTGCCCAACGTCTAACAACAGTTTCGAAATGTGTGGATATTGCAAAGTCTGGTAAAAACACAACCAAATCATGGAATATCAGGCAAAGAAAAGCACCTGAAACTGCTACGGAACACGAATTACGTCTTAAGGAAAATCGCGAAAGGGCATCTACGTCTAGAGCCGCAGAAACGGGAACCACAGCTTCAGCAAATGCGTCGCAGTACATCTCAATCGAGAGCTGCAGATACATGTTCTGTGATGTTGGCAAGTTTGACAACATATATGTTGAAGTATGGGTAACAGTATTTTTATCAAGCGGTCAGTTGATTTTTGACCTCTGAACTCAACAAACGCTAGCTTCCTCAGAAGTAACATTGGATAAATACTATGTATAATTCCAAAGTAGCAACTTTAATGCGCTGAAAAGGTCATAGATGTATGTAGTTATCAATTTCAAAGCCTAAGTTGTGCTATGTAAATACCAGAAGCCAGGTAGCTGTGAGACGAGCGAGAACTAGCAATTATAGTGATTCTTAAGCCTTAGTCATACGTTTTAAAGGCTAATCGGTTGGTGAGATATCCAATTTGTAGTGAGTTTTGAAAAATTTCACAATAGGAATAATTCGAACAACCTTTCAGATATCTGGAATCACCAATTGGTAAATCGTGAATTACAAGATATGTGTGAAATATTTCAGTTTTACTGTATCAAATTTATTTTAACAAGAGCATTGATATGCCACATAAGCTAGCTTTAGATGATTTAGATTCGGAGATAATGTTCACAACTTGATTGATTGAACGAATAAGTTTGATATTCAGGGTTCTCCGGATATATCTGAGTTTCCATGAATGCTCGACAAATTGTCTAAAGAACTGATTAGCACATTTCGTGGCATTTGTGTGCCGTAAATTATTAATGGTGAAAGCGGCGAGGTTTTTGTTATTGTCGGAGCTAGATACAGTACCAGAAATACCCAAAGCTAAAACTGTATTTCTGTTGGTGAGCGAAAGAGAGCTCTACTGAAAGAAAAGTTTAGTAAACTAAATAAAAGATGTCAATATTTCAAAGGCTTTTTTTGTTAACAATAATCAAGTCAATAATCATAATCAAATTGTATGCGACATATTATCATAGCTTATTAATTGAGAGTTCGATATTAATCATTTTCGACAAATTTGTAAATATGTAAAATATTTTTTGTTTGCTCATTTTATTACGTTGTTTCATCATTTCAAATCTGAAAAAAAATTTCACAGATTTTGTAAATTTCTAAATATACAAGGTGGCGCAAAAGTAAACTTCCGATGTTTTATGGCTGTAATTAAAAAAAAAAATGAAAATCTTTGATTCTTCTTGTGGATTATTTTTATTTGGTCTTTTAATTTTTTTTACATCAAGTCGAGAATATGATGTCATGTAAATGGCCGCCGCCACAGTTGATTGTCATTTGAGTCCTTTTTATGGCATTTTCCATCACTTTGGCCAAAACTTCCGGCGATAGGTCCTCACATTCTTGACGGATATTGTCTTTAAGAGCTGCAAGAGTCTGAGGCTTGTTGACATAACCCCGCGACTTCAAAAAAGGCCTACAAAAAGAAGTTTGGAGCGGTCAAATCAGGCGATCTTGCTGGCCAGTGCAAATCGCCAAAACGGGAGATTAGGCGCCCGGGAAATGCATCCTTCAGCATATCGGTTGTGGCACGTGCAGTGTGGGCCGTTGCACCGTCCTGTTGGAACCACATGTTTTCTAATCCCAATTCATCAAGTTGCGGCAAAAAGAACTCGTTGATCATTGCTGTGTAGCGCTCACCACTCACAGTAACCGTTTGGCCCGCAACGTCTTCGAAGAAAAAAGGTCCGATGACTCCTCCAACGAAAACAGCACACCATACAGTGATTTTGAGCGGGTGTAATGGCTCTTCGTGTGTTACATACGGATTTTCAGTGCCCCAGAAGCGTAAATTTTGCTTATTTACGTACCCGCTAAGATGGAAATGGGCCTCATCACTCATGATTATTTTTGATTAAGGATGGCTTGAGCGTATGCTAGACGCGATTGGCGGTCAGCAGCTAACAGCTGATGCACCATCTGGACTTTGTACGGAAACATCTTCAAATCTTGTACCAAAATTCGCTGTAAAGACCGTCGACTGATACCCATTTGCGTGGCACGTCGTCTGGTCGATGTCGACGGCGCTTCCATGACATCCTCGGCTACAGCAGCAATATTCTCTGCAGAACGGCTACTCCGGGGTCTGCCACGCCTGGCAGCATCTCGTGTTGTGCCAGTCTCTTCGAGGCGAGCGGCTAAACGTCGCAGTGTTTCACCAGTAGGCGTTGGACGGCCAGGAAATCTGCGACGAAATTCACGTAGTGCCAAAGTCACCGACCGATTATTGGTCAAATAAATAGTCAGCAATATTCCGCGTTCTGGAGCAGTGTAACATTGTTTATTAACGTGTATTTCGCATGTGTTTACTACACAAATGTCAAAACAGAACTGACATTAGGGGCCAATCACAAAATTTATAGCATTTTCTGATAGAAGGATTACTTTTGCGCCACCTTGTATTAAACAATCCAAATATTTCTTTCTCATAAAATGGGTTTTAGTCACGTAAGTTGTCGTGTTGCTGGAAAATTGGGTCTAATATAAGGCATTCTTTCTGCGGAGATAAAGTGCCTTGCCGTCTTGAGACAGTGTTACCAATTTTATCTCACATTCTGGAATGTGAGTGGAGGCAAGTGATGAAGAGATTCATCAATATAGTTTGTAAAGCCATAACATTTGGCCTTATGTTGGCTCCATGAAGTCACTTGGCTTCTTTACAGTGACCGAGATAGGAATGTCGCAAGTAGCGATGGACACACAATGGAGCATCTTGCAGTTACTTTATAAGAGACGTTTTCATTGGTTATGTCGAAGTTGAAATCGTCATTCTGATCTAAAACCAACTCCCAACATATAGCTGACATTTCCTTCTATGATGCGAGTCCTCCACCTTAACTTAACAGCATACCAAATCTACTAAACTTAAAATGTCGAAACGATATTCAAAATTGGGTATATATTAAATATTAACCCCCATTAACACGAAAACTGGTTATGTGTTAACTAATAGTTATACTGACAGTTTTCATACAAAAATAATTTTAACCGATTCTATAACTATTAGTTAACACATAATTAGACTTCGTGTTAATGGGGATAAGTATTATATTCATTACACTGCAGTCTAAAATTTACAGTCCTAATATGTCCATGTTCCATTACATTAAATGAATTTTCTCAAATCGTCTTATTTAACTCTTAAAAACAACCCATACAAAGCACATCCGTGTTTGAAACAGACCAAAAAAGGACCACAAAAATCAGTTCACACACTCAGAATTAACTTTTATTTTATTGATAATTTTCAAGCAAATTTTTAGATTTGAAATTGTTTTTAGGAGACAAAAAAGTTTGATTTTGCTAATTTAGTTAATTATGGAAATAAATTGAATTAGAGAAGAAATTACAGCTAATTTATTTAATTATGATTATTGCTAGTATTATTGGAATAACTGCCCTTACGTGGCATATTTGGTGACTTCTTGGGAGACTTTAAGACATTTATAACGCCCAAATCATTTTCTGGCGATGGTGAAGAGCCAGCACCAGAATTGCGTCTAGACGTTGAAGGTCTAACATTAGTATCCAAATGACGGAATCTAAAAATAATGCAAAAGAGAAACATAATATGAGTTACGTTATTTTCCTCCAGCAATTACCCAACTTACCGCAATGAAACATTCGACTTCTGACCACTATCCTCATTGTTACTATTGAAAAGAAACGCCAATGGCCATGATATCCAAGAATTGTGATCTATAGAACTTTGTGTACGTATAACAGGATTTGTTGTCCGTTGGCTAACAACTGGCGATGATACATCCAATGATACTTTTGGTGTTCCAGCCTTGTTGATTGCCGGATTGTAGATTTTCGGATCACTGACCATGCGCACGAAAAACGAACGCTTCTTGGCCAAAGTGTCTTCTTTCTTTTTATTGATAATCTCGGTAAGTTCATCGTGTTGTTCCTTCTCCAACAGTTCATTAGCAAAATCAACAATAATCTCCCAGGCAATATCAATATCTTCTTCGGTGGCATTTTGTGCTACGGCACAGAAGCGTATAATGTAGCGCTCATTTACATAGGCTGGTACCATGTGCAATTTACCCGATTCATTGATGGTACTTAACAGTTTCTCATTTAGTTTATCGGAGCCTTGCAAACGGAAGCAAACGAGACCGAGCTGGAATAAAGTTATTTATTTTAAATTAAATTAAGGATGGCTATCGGTTCCCATAAGCAACAATAACTTCTAAAATACCCTTTCAACTCGATATATAATACCGTTACAGCAATAACTGTAATATCGTTACCGAAATTATTGAAAATACTTTTGTCGTTTTTCTATATAATAATATTAAATTATGATCAGTTATATTGATCAATGTAATGGATCCCTAATCAGATTTGTAGGTAATTTTTAACTAACAGAACAATTTATTCTACAGTAAGAAATTGGGAAATTTTTCAAAAAGGGGAGAATAGAATCTGTATTAAAACTAAACAAGTACTCATTTACCGAACATACTATATATGTATGTAAGTATACTGCTATGTATGTATATTAAAACCCAGATTTATTTAATGAATTCCTTACAAACTCTGCTACATGTGTAATTTAATAACTTTTTATGATTATAAAATTTCAAAACATAAAAAAACACCTACATACATTTACTTAATGTTGATTTATAGCCTAATGTGTAAATACATTGTACAGATATGGCGAAATCTCTTTTATAATTTAATAATTAATCAGACATTTTTTTCAAATTATAATTTACATAAACACACAGAGTGGCAATCCAACAGTTTTGAATACCTTCATACAAAGATCATCAAATGAAATGTCATCAACACAAAAAAATAAACGCCAAAAAGTCTACAAAAATAAAAAAAAATCCCCACTAAACAGTAAACAAAAATCAAATGTGTAAAAAAAAAAAAATAATTTGAAGTGTGACAGCAACGTCTACTACTCAATTACGTATGTTTTACTTTCTCATAATTGATTTCAATTGAAATTCAATAAATAAAACACAAAATCTTTGTATGGTTTTGTCATAAAACATCACATCAAATCAAAAGGCAATTAAACTGTGAATAATACACTCTTTAAGTACTTATTTAGTTCAATACTACGCAAGAGTAAAATACAATGGCAACTTGCTGCTACTGCTGCCAAATTAGTGAGTGCCGAGTATTTGTGAATTTGGTGGATACTCGATATAAAAAAAAACTACAAATGTAAAACGAGTTCAAGAATCTAACACACTAAAAGAGGGGTCACACGGCATGTATTCTATATGTATTGGGACATGTATTCGATATATATGGAATTCTATGTGTATGTCAAATTTCACGTTATACATACAATTCATAATTTCCACGTTCACACGTACATATGTAATTGCATTTGACATAACCTCTATTAGTTTATATGTTTGTTGTTTTTAACAATATATCTATTTAAAACATTTTTAATATAATGGATAAATATATTTAATGGAATGAAACATATTTTGTTGATTTTTTTCTACTCTTTTTTGTTTTGTGTTTTTTATTTTGCTCTCACACAGTGTTGTATTTCAAAATACACATGACATACACACGAAAAAAGAACATGCTCTAATTGCCAAAAATGTCATAAGGCATACACATGTATTTTACATACACAAAGTTTCATATGGATCACACGGTATGTATATGTTTACATGTGGAAAAATGTCCCAATACATGTCACAAAACACATGCAATACATGCCGTGTAACTCCCCTATAAACCCCATTATCACAATGTATAGTTAAACTGACAGTTTTCATACAAACATTATTTTAACCGACAGCTATATGTTTTTTAATTACTTCTCAGTAGAGGAAAAATAGTGTTTATTTTTGTAATTTTTCTACATCATAATATTTCTATGGCATATAATTTCCTACATTAATTAAGTTAATTTTTGCAAACCATTAACCATTTTCGGGATTCATTCTGATAATTTAACATTACAATCAATTTATACTGAGAGAGATTGCGAGAGATTACTTAATATAATATAATATCGTGAGCTTTCACTATGCAATTATTACACCTTTTATGCAAAACAATATTTCTTGTCCATATTAGAATGCTATATATCGTTAACTTAATATAGAAAGGTCCCAACTCGTGATTTTTTTGTAAACCCAGATTTTCATTCATTTCGATAGATGGTCCGCCCATATATCATATTTGGCCAAAAAATCTCTACTTAAAAAAGGTATAAGGTAACGATATATATACATATTTGTTGTAGTAACAGGCATTAAAACGATTTTATTGAAATTCAGTCGGGAAAGTTAGTAAAGTGACTAGGTTCATAGGGTAGTTTTATAAAAATATTTTTTTTATAAGCTCTACTTTAAGCTGTAGCAGTGTACTTAAATTTTATTGGAAATGATAAACAAGGCTTAAATACTAAAGTTGCCAATTATTCGAGTTTAACCGTATCTTTATTATTTGAAAGATTATTTAATTTAAAAAAAATTTTCGATTATTCGAACGAATAATGAGTAAAAAATATTATTCGAATAATTTAATAAAATTTATTTCTAATAATTTGCTTGTTAACAATGAAAAAAATAGAAAATTAATACACGTAAATAATAAAAAACAAGTAAGAATGTATGGTCAGTCAAGCCCGACCATATAATACCCTACACTAAGTAAATGAGCAAAAACATTTTTCTTTCAAAATTTCAATAATTTATTTTCGTGAGCGATTTTCGGAAGTGGGCCACATATGGGAGCTATGACCAATTATGGACCGATCACCATGAAATTAGGTGGTGTGATTAATGTCTTTATGAAAGTTATTTATGTTGCATTTTATGTGTATACCGACATTTTTAGGATATTTATGCTCGTTAAAGTGATTATCGGAAGCAGGCCTTATATGGGAGCTATGACTAATTATGGACCGATCATAACAAAATTTGGTGACATGAATTCTGTATATATAAAACTTATTTGGAGAAAAACTTGTGTAGATACATATATAAATTAAACATTTATGACCGATAAAGTCCAATTTCGGGAGGACATTTGTATGGGGGCTAGGTGAAATAATGGACAGATTTCAGCCAGTTTCAATAGGCTTGGTCCTTGAGCAGGAAAACTGATATGTACCAAATTTTATCGAACTATCTTCAAGATTGCGACCTGTACTCTGCGCACAAGGTTTACATGGACAACCAGCCAGCCAGACGGTGGGTGTTTGACTAATATTTTTGGACGTTACAAACATCTGCACAAATCCAATATACCCTCCCCACTATGGTGGTGTAGGGTATAATTATACAATTTTTATTATGCATATCGAGAGACTATATTCAATACTATCTATCTTAGATTTTCATGAAATAGAATTTTTGATGCCAAATATCCAGCAAACAATTTATTTGACATTTTTGTAATACTTCTACAACAATTTTTCAATAGTCAATGATTGTGATATATATTTGTCCCTTTTTTCAAACCATACAAATTTTGAAATTTTCTTTTGATTATTTTCAATTCCATATTACTGGAATATACTGAGTTAATTCATATATGTATAATTTTTATATATACAGTGCACTCGCGGTGTAATTTTATTTCAATGTATTTTTTCTCGTGATCTCGTTTTGTTATGTAATGCATTTTAATCAATAATTTTTGTTTTATATTTTAATAATGAAAATAATAATAAAAGAATTTCACGATCAAGCGTGTAAAACACAGGTTTATATTATAAAATTTTATATTTTTTCCATGAAATTCGACAATCGCTAACGTGAACAATTTCACTAACATGAACTCCCTTGGTTTTAATTAGTTCACGTTACCGCGAGTGCACTGTATTTTGAAAAAATATTTGTAATTTGTTCGATATTTTTTCAATTTCCAATTCATCACATTCTACCTCAGGTGGCAATGAAATGCAGATAAGTGGATTTGATTGGAAGGAAATAAACATATTTTTGATAAGATAAAGAAAGTGGATCATAAAAGGTTTTCCAACAAAAATTATATGGCTCTCAACTAATCTGCTGTAAATTGCAAATTTGACCTTTTATGGATTTTGATTTGACCGTCAATTCTAATTAATACGATATGAAATGTATTCGCAGAATGAAAAATTTCATGAAAAGAATTGTTTTTTTAAAGAAAGTTCATCTTAACAGTTCAACTAGAGTTTCCAAAAAACCGAAGAATTTCAAAATCGCGGATTCGGCTTTAAAAAATTGAAAACCAATCGGGTTCGGTTCGGTTTTGGGATAATTTAATAAATATTAAGTGTTATAGAAACAAAATCAGTTGATAATATAGGAAATGCTATACAAATTTAAAGTTCAAACTTGACGGGTATTCAAAAGGATAAAGGAAAATTGGTACTTTTTCTTTTAATGGTACCTTTTTAATATATTAAATTAGTTAGCTTATATACATTAAAGTTGGCTGATATGCTTCTCAGTAAAGAAATGATCTAGAATAGGTTGCTCAATTGTATTATGATACCAAAAATGGAGAACTAAACCAAACTAAGGAGTCTGTTTTCGTTCTTCAAATAGTACTTTTTGAATTTTCTATAATATTGAACCTAGAATCACGAAATAACTTTGAAATTTTGAACTTGACAAAGGTTTAAATGTGGAAAATTGTTACTTTTTTTCTTATAGTACTTTTTATTATATTAAATTATTTTACTTATATGTGTACATAATAGTTGTATAATATGCTTCTGAGTGAAGAATGAATCAAGGATAGAGGGCATAATGATATTGAGGTAACATAAACTATTATTGATATTTCTATAATAATGAATCTATAACCTGGAAATTAAATACACATGATCCTGAATGAGTTAGAATATGAAAAAGGGACTTGTAGGTACCTTTTCCAACTAATAGTACTTTTTGAATATTTTATAACGATGGACCTAGAAACACGAAATTAAGCATTCATGGTTTAGTGAATCCGAATTCAAAAGGGATAATTAAAGTTACTATTTGTTTATTGTAATGGTACTTTTTGAATATTTTATAATAATAAACCTTAAAATTGAAAATTAGGCTCAAATGATTCTGAATGAGTTAGAATTCACAAAAGGTTATTTTAGTGGTACCATTTTTTGTATTTTCTATATAATGAACACAGAAATATGAAATTAGATATTCATGATGCTGAGTAGGAATACAAAATGTGGGTCTTTATGATACTGTTTTTATTGTTATATTAATACGTTTCGAATGAGCTAGAATTCACATTACAATGAACCAATAAACATGAAACTAGAGACATGTTTTCCTGAATTAGTATTAATTGTGTCATGCTTTATTAACAGACTAGCTTGACCCGGTGCGCTTCGCTACCCCTGTCGTAGTAAAAATCGGTTCAGCCGTTTAGTATTTATTGTTTAAGAACTAAAGGTACCAATTTTACCGGTTTTCCCACTGTTTATCCCTTTCTGGTAAAAGTATTGAAAAGAGTTATAACCTATTGACGCTTACAAGTAAGGATCTATATACGTTCCAAATTTCAATAAAATCGATTCAGCCGTTTAGGCGTGATGCTCAAACAAACAAACTTACAAAGACATTTATATATTTATATGGATATGGATTTTCTTGCCTGCTACATCATCTGAAGCAATTATTGTAATACAATTTAAAAAATTTAAACAAATCTTAAGATATTTTTACAGATTTGTTTATAGAGATATTGGATGAATAATTGGATGAAAAAGTTTTTTTTCTTATTTCAAAATTTTTAATGTTTCTATTGAAAATAGATTAGAAGTAAAAACCGAAGAATTATTGTCGGTTTCGGTTTTAGGCCTTGAAAAACCGCGGTTTCGGTTTCGGTTAAAACCGAATTGGAAACTCTAAGTTCAACCAACTAACTGTCACACACAGACGATAATGGTGTTTTCAACATTCCCTGCACTTATAAAGCGAAAAAGATTTCCCAATATTTTTAATTGGACTTTATTAAAGAGAAGAGTGTTTGTAGATTATAATAAATTAAAAACGAAAAGACCATACCATGCATGGAACTTGGAACTTAATTTCTAGTGAACGTTGTCATATATTTAGTTGCTCAATGTACCATCAATATAATTCGGATATTCAAAAATTGCACAATGTCTTTGCTACTGCGCAACATCCTCGGTACGTTGCAGTTTAGGCATATTCTTAGATATTGAGGAAATGTTTCTTCCACACAACAGACATTTCAGATCTTTATTACACAAATCTGCCTCTTTGCTTAAATATACCTATGATTATAAAGAATAAGGTTGAATAAAAGCGCCTAGAGTTTATTTTATCTTTAAAATAAGAGATATGGTTGAACATATTAAAAAGGAATTTAAAAAGATAAGAATGGAGGAGGTAAAACAAAGTTTTTCGAATAGGGATAGGGGATTGCATTAATTTTCTTTATTTACAAGTTTTACTAGATCTGGAAATCAACTAAGATTTTATTTATAAAATTCCTTTAATATTTTCGGAAACTCTACTCATATATGTATGTCTATTATTTATGATTTGCTTAAATGAAAACTTAAAACCCCTCACTCAAGTGTATCGCAACGCTAGTGAATGATAATGCGTGAAAAAATAACATTAAAAATATTTATGTATGTATTCGTAAACATTTGTTAACAATATAATTAAGTGATCGTAATATTTATTTTCTGATCAATTAAATAACCATAAACAGACCTTGAGCTCTACAAGACAATTTCAGACGTAAAAAACATCAACATAACAAGATTCAAAAAAAAAACAGGCTGTTTGCTGAAATAATGATTTGACTTCCAAACACTTGAATTCAGTCTGCAAATCAATCAATTGACAAAAAGATAGTTGTATTTTTTTATATTTGATATTATATTTTACGTCACAGGCCAGCTATGGAATTTGTTATGATCATTAATTAACCTTTGATGTGAAATTTATTGTAGCATTTTTACTTTACAAATCATGAACAAGCAAAACAATTCGGAAACCGGATGTAAGTACTTCAAATGTGTAGCCAGCTCTGGTTCGTGTATTAGCTGAATGAATTGTTTATTTTAATTTTTTGATAGAAAAAATGTAACACGTGAATATCGACACGAAATATTTGTAGAAAATTACGTTAGATAAATTTGATTAGAGTTTGTATAAAAATACCAGTTTTCATGTTTTTGCTCTTTATACTACATTGTTGTGGTTTTAAATGTTTTTGTTCTAAAAAATCTTGTAAATTAAATTTGTTTAGGTTGTTTGTGCAATTAAGTTAGTCTTAAATGTTTAATATAAAGTTTGTTAGATTCCTAGATGTTCATTAGTTCCATAATGATCTCAAAATTTCAGTACAAACTTGTGGCCTTGATGAATTGAATGATGCTGAAATACTTATTACTAGGAACAGTAATTTGGTTTTTGCCTTTAATTATAATGGAATCGTAATTTATTATAAATTTAATTTTGGGTGAAACTGTCTCAATGTAAAAAACAATTTCAAAAAATGTAAAGACGTGTATATTAAACACTTGACCAAAATCGAATAAGTTTAACTTTTTCACCTGAATGGTTCAGACGAATATGTTTATACCCACCACCAAAAAGATGGGGGATATATTGATTTTCTCATTCCGTTTGTGACATATCGAAATATTGGTCGTAGAACCAAATATTATACATTGTAAATTCTGGGTCCTAATAAAATTCTTAGACGTTCTAGCTATGTCCGCCTATATATATATATAGAAATGGCCGAACTAAATTGTATAAAGATCGGCAGATATTTTAATTTTTAATTGTTCAGAGCTTCTATAGAAGGACCACTTTAAAAAATCACATAAATATTTTATAAATATCGATTTCGAACTAAAATTTTACACAGATAAGTAAATGTATGCAAACATCTAACTGCTGAATTTTGCGAATATTGGTCGTTATTTGATAACAGCTTCCATATAAGGATTGGATAATTGTTTTATAAATATCGATATCGAAGCAAAATTTTACACTAGTCCGTTGTATTTAAGCAAAAGTCATACTAATAGATACTGTTACGTTTTAACCTTTTTAAAACGTTGGTTTATTTCCTTTAAATAAACCGGATTCTTTTGATTGCAAATGTAAAAGCAGTTTAAAATTGTAACCACTCTATATTTATTTAAAATGTACAACAACAACAGAATTAAATAGTCACTCTGTGTCTTTATACACGTTTATCAATTCGCAGAAATACACCCACACTTTATAATGTACAAGTATACACTGGCAATGCAGTCGATGTCTTTACTTAACGATGCTTCAAATTAGACTCAATCACTACTGCAACCGCAGTCACTATTTATACACACTGCCATCTTCATGGGAGTATCCTAGATTGTTCTAAACGTTCAAAACACGTATATTCGATTTCTAGAGCTTTTGATGTTAATATATGCAGCTTACACATTTAGTGTTGCCATACTTAAAAACAATGCTAATGTTATCAACATTGTTGATAAATAGAAGTTTCTACAGATGGACATGTTTATAAAAATGATGAATGTTGCAGGCAGTCGATACAGACCCTTAAATTTAAATCGCTATTGCAAATTCGTAACAATACTAATAGGCTCTAAATACCCTTACCGCCATTCTATTAATTATTTTTATTATGAAAATACAAATTTTTGATTTCAATAATTGATTTTATTATGTCACCTTATTTTTAAATTTTGTAAACTTTATTCATCATTTAAGTCATACTGAAATTACCGTTAAATTAGCGTAACCTTTAATTTTTAACCTTGATTAAATGTCAGAAACTATATCAAACATTTAGAACCTACTAAGAAAACAGAATATAGTATATAGAAGACAAAAATATGCAATTCTACTGCATATTAGGCACCTATACGCCCTCAGAATGAAGAATTGGCGAAGAATATTATTAAAAACTCGAAGTATTCGCTAATAAGTGAAAACGTTCCGGTTCTCTATCGTGAAGACAACCATCAAAAATCAAGGCAGGAAAATCTCGTGATATGTAAGGATAAAAGTACTTCCACAATGATAGATGGAAATGCCCAACTCAACACTGAGAATTATTTTCTTTATTATTAACTTCATATTAAGCATTGGATACTTCTAGAACTCATGGTTAGTTATGATTCGTAAAACTGAAAAGGATGTCACCCAAGTGAAGTAAATCCCCCGAATTAGCTTGTTGTCAATACTCTCAAAAATTTTTGAAAAGCGTTTCTTTAAAAGCATGATCACACATCTTAACACCAGTTGCATATTAAATGAATGAATGAAACAGGTACAACGGACAACAGTTAATATCTGGAAAACCTTCGAGAGCTTTTGATAATGTTATTTTGGCACGAAGAACTAATACAAACAATTATCAGATTATCACCTCATAATGTGTATAAGTTAGAAATTAAATATATATTCTGTTAACAATTCCAAAGTATTTAATTCCATCCGTTGATAATTCATTATTTACGGAATCAATTCCTCATTGAATCATTCAGATTTTCTAGAATTCAAATCCATTACAAAATAGCTTAATAGAATGATACAATTTTTCTTCAATTCAAATCTATTATAAATAGGCTAAGTATATTTTTGTCTATTCATTTTGTAAATAATTGAAAACAAAATCAAACTTTATGAAGAAAAAACATATTTGGTCAATTCACAAGGTCTCTTATCAGTCATATTGCCATATTGCCATTGTGAAATGTTAGGACATTATGACAATATAACAGATAAGAGACCTTGTGAATTGACCAATTGTTTCATTTTGTATTAGATTTGAATTAACAAAAGTTGAATCATTCAATTCAGAATTTTGTTATGAATTAATATCATTACAAATTAATTCAACGATTAAAAATTCTACTTAAATAAAAGCCTTTGAATGAAGCCAAAAAATGTTCCCATATTCATAGAAAATGTTTAAATTTGTAAAGGTTTGAAAAAAAATAAAAAACAGTTTATGAATATGGGTAATTTTTTTAAATATTCTAAAATATATGGCTCGCGAGCGATCTGACTCACACATTCACCGATATTGTAACATTCATACATTCCCTTGATAGCATCCGAACATCTATAGAGTCTCATCAATTGTTTGGAGTAAATGCTGGACAAATGGAAAATAAAATCTAATGCTATAAAATGTATCCATGATATATTTACTGTAAGAAGAACAGAACCATGTTCTCCAATATGGGCCAACGATATTGTATCTAAAGCAGTGGTGTGCGTTTATATTGTCCAGGTTACGAATATTTTCGTCAATTTACACGTACACAATCCGATTGTAAACAATTAAGCGTAAAAATACAAATATTTCATTCAGTTGCTTGACAGTATTTCAACGAAGGTGGTGTGTTGCAGATATTTTATTTTCTAGCCATACATGCACACAAATTAAATTTCTAATTCTAAACGATCTAAAGTAATATAAATTAAAGTCTGCTCAAATGCATTGGACTTTTGGTCCACGTTTAAAGAAAGCAGTCGAAACTTTTAAGGATAATAATCGGTGGAGATTATTATAAAATATATGTAAATATGCAAAAGAAATTTAGACATTCCATACAAATATTCAAAAAATGTCAACTTTGAAATTCTACACAAACGAGACTGAATAAACAAGCCTTTTAAGAATTTTTCACAGTTTACTCATAATTGTTTTTTTTTTTTGTTCTCCTTCATGCAAGATTTGATTCTCATATACAAACATATAAATATAAAATAAATTTAAACAGATATTTTACATACTATGAGATAAATGATATTATCATCAACATTCCGAAATATTTTTAAAACGAATTGCGTATCGTCTTTAAAAATCTCTTCCCATAACTACACATTCTACGAAAATTCACACTTTTTGCCAAATTTAAGAAAAAAAAAAAACAATTAATAAAGTAATTTCGAACCTGCCCGACCATATGATTCCCTACACGAGTAACAGTAAATAGTAATAAATATATTGAAGCTATGGCCAACTGATCCCTACACGATTTTAACTATCGTAAAACTTATTTGTGCGATTTAAATGGACTAATATTTTTGTACCCTTCCCACTATGGCGGTGTAGGAGTAAAAAAAAAACGAACTTACCTTAACTTGATTACATATTTCAAAGCGTTTATCTTTGAGCACATGCTGTTCAAAACGCTTGGCCAATTCGATATGGTGTCTTATATACTTTTGTAGTCCGGTAATTCCATATGAACGCAAAACAAACCTGTAATTTCATATACGAGAGACAAACACAAAATCATCAAACAAACAAAAATAGACATTATTAGAATTTGTGTTCAAACAAAACAATTTTACTGCATGATCATTTTGGGTAATTTTTTATGTAAATAAAAATATACAAGTTTAGGTGCTAAATACTTCTTCAGTTTAACAAAAAAAAAAATAATTTCAAACGTTCCATACGTACCACAATTTCAGTGAGCGAAAACGTCGACTCAATGGAACTCCCCAATGACGATAATCAATGGCAGCATCAGAGTAACCATGTTTCAAATACAATGGATCCACCACCAAGGCTGAGGTCAACCGGATACGATCACGTACCCACAACGTGGAACAATCAAAATTGGTCAATAACCATTTGTTCGGGTTCGTATTAAATGAGTCGGCATATTCAATACCCTGAGGAATGGAATAATAAATTGATTACATAAATACATAACTAAGTACTTCGGAATGTATAAAGGAAATCATAAAATACATATGGGCAATTCCATGTCATCACGCGTGACATTTGTAAGTTTATAGAGTGGAATAGATTTTGTAAAAATAAGAGTAACTGATAAATAATTATTAAAATAATAAGAGCGAAGTGATGTTATATCGTACATGACATAAAACGAAGGTAATTTTGAGGTACATGTAAAAAATATTTTATTTTTCTTTTAATTTCTTGCACTACATATTTTTCCTTTACAATCTGTCATATTTAAATAAAAATATAATCTTTGGATGATTTTATAATAAATATAATAAATAAATAACGTTCGTGACATACCGTATGCGACAGATTTTTCTCTTATGGTAATAAAATGTGTATATATTCTGTAAATATGTGTACATATACAGAAACTAAAAAACAAATGAAGAATATGTTTCCGGTTTCAGAAAATAAGGTGATAATAGAAAAAAACAATCAGAGTCAAATTCAATTTCTGCTACATACTTATTGCGTGCTTAGTTTTCGTCGCCACCTTATCCTACTACATACTATTTAAACTGATATTTTTTGCTCTTAAAAACTTGTAAAATTTTAGTTTTTTTCTTATTCAACTCAGATTGAAAAAAGTGGTTGCCATATTCATGGAATTGCCCATATGTAGTTTTGACATGATGTGTCCAATTTAACGAGATACATTTTAATTCAATATTATATTAAAAATATTTGTGGAAACTTTTTTTAACGTGTAACAAATCACCATATATGAGACGACGGCAATCAAACGATACTACGACATCACTAATCCGTACATCTTCGAAAACGACGCACAGTAGGGATATTCCAAAAATAAGTGGAAATAAATTTGTAATGTCTCAACGGATAGTCCGAATTTAATAAAAATTTTAAATGGTTACAGAGTAGGTGTTTAGTTTATGTTTTGAATTTGGAGTATTAACACCAAGGGTACGAAGGACCAAGTTCTCAAAATGTTTGTTCTCGATACCATTTGAAAGATACAACATAAATTTATTCAAAGTATTGGCCATTGTTAGCTATGACTTTTCCCATCTCTTTCTGGAAACATATAGATTCCGCGCCAAAATAACTGCTCATCTTTTGAGGCCAAGAACGAATTGGATACTCTGTTCTGAAGTGAAGCATATCCCAGAGAGAGAGAGAGAGTTCTGCATCGATCGAAACAAATAGTAATAGGACGGGGCAAGGTATGAACTATAAAGCGGGTGAGGCAAATATGAATTTTGTAGATCTCTTCTAGTAGATTTCACATATATAGATTTATTTCCACTTTTTTGGGAATTCCCCCACTGTGCGACGTTGCTGAGGCGAGCGACAAATGTCAATGATAACAATTTTCTTTTGGACCAAATCGAACGATATGGACGTGGTATATGAATTACATAAACGTTCCACAGTGGGGGATCTGAAAAAAAAGTGGAAATAAATCTGTAATTTCTAAACGAATAGGTCGATTTTAATAAAATTTCCCATGGCTATAGAGGAGGTATTGATAAGTTTAAGTTTTGAATTTGGGCTTAAGCAACCAAGGGGGAGCCGAGCAATAATGCCCCAAATTGGGGCACCTCGGGTATATCAAAAATTAAAAATGATGCCAAATTTTTGTTTGCGATCCGATTTGAAAGATTTTTATATATATGGAATGTACTAGACGAGATCTACAAAAAACATTTAGCCATATATTATCTCTTATAGTTTACGAGTTATTCGCATTTGAAAAGTAAAATTTTATTTTTTTTTTGCCTACCTTGGTCTGCTATTTTGCTAATAACGGATCCAATTCTTTTTCTTGAAATGTCTTTTTTTGAATTAACAACAAATTTGTTAATAATCCTAAGAAAGAAATGTTAAAAAATATCTACTGAGTCAAAAGTTATGTGCATTCAAACTTAAAAAAAATAAAAAAGTCGTTTTTCCGCCATTTTTTTCGAAAAAAGTAACTTCATTAATTTTAAATTATACAGAAAATGATAAATTATGTGTTTATATTTTTCGGAAAGGTAACATTTCGGGAAATATTATAAAAGCAAAATAATATCAAAATTTGTATTATTGCGTGGTCCAGAGCCTTCCGAAGTAGACCTATTTTTTATGAAAATTTCAACTTTAGACAACATATTCTAAAATCGCATAGCTGCTTTCAAAACATTAAGACCTGTTTTGTATGTCACAATATGTTCTTTAATATTGTGCAAAGGGATTTCATAGCCCCGAGCTTGGTGCCTTCAATAGATTCAAAAATCAAAAAAATCACAATTTTGGGATTTTTTAAAAGTTTTTTGGGAATTGTGGGATTGTCAAAAACAATTCACTAATTTCTTTTTCACTTTTGTATTTCGATTAAAAGTTTTTATATAAATCTAAAGTTTCATTAAAAACGATTCATAAACAAAATTTTTATTGCATTTTAAATATTGAAATTTTTCAGAAAAATCAGCTACCATTTTTTATTCCTATATTTTTGAAAAAGTCTTCTATCATTTTTTTAATTTTTAAAAATTTTTTATATTTTTGAAAATAGGACATAATTTCCTACACGTTTATATATAATACGTATATCTTTTCTTTTCCACTAGTCTCATTAATGGCTTCAAAACCCATAACTCACAGTAATTATAGTGTTCTCCGGTGTTTGGTTATGCAAAAGTCGGCAAGGCAGTGCAAAAAATACATTACAAAACTGCAAGATTTTATAATTTTCTGTATGTTGTTGATTTTGAATCCATAAATTTGACTAGTGGAAAAGAAAAGATATACGTATTATATATCAACGTGTAGGAAATTATGTCCTATTTTCAAAAATATAAATATATATATTTTTATTTTTTTTATGTTTGAATGCACATAACTTTTGACTCAGTAGATATTTTTTAACATTTCTTTCTTAGGATTATTAACAAATTTGTTGTTAATTCAAAAAAATACATTTCAAGAAAATCGGGAAAGAATTGGATCCGTTATTAGCAAAATAGCAGACCAAGGTAGGCAAAAAAAATAAAATTTTACTTTTCAAATGCGAATAACTCGTAAACTATAAGAGATAATATATGGCTAAAGCAATGTAGATCTCGTCTAGTACATTCCATATATATAAAAATCTTTCAAATCGGATCGCAAACAAAAATTTGGCATCATTTTTAATTTTTGATATACCCGAGGTGCCCCAATTTGGGGCATTATGGCTCGGCTCCCCCTTGGTTGCTTAAGCCCAAATTCAAAACTTAAACTTATCAATACCTTCTCTATAGCCATGGGAAATTTTATTAAAATCGAGCTATTCGTTTAGAAGTTACAGATTTATTTCCACTTTTTTTTTCAGATCCCCCACTGTGCGTTCGCAGTGAATTAATTAAAAATTCAACCTTAACAGGTGTTAAAGGGGAAAGCGGAAATTTGCTACTTTGTTCTTTTATTGGTACTTTTTAATATTAAAAAATAATAAATTTACTAACATTCTGGAAAACAGGAACAAGTCCTGTTTTCATTTTAAACATCGAAAAAACATAGACTTTTAACTTTTTGGTACTTTTATTGAAGTTATTGATTCTAGAAATATAATATTAAGAAAATATGATCCCGAGTGTAGAATCAGATAGAAGGCATAAATAGTATTATACTTTTTCTGATTAAGCATACAAACATGAAATAAGACACACCTATTTTCAATTAATTAATAATCTAATCGAAAAAGTAGACTTGGTGATAATATTTCCTTTTTTTTAATTTTCTTATTCGAATTTTGAAATATTTTATTATGTTTGGATGACATTTTTGTTTAAAAGGTCTGACCAATAACGCTCTTTCACATACAATTAGCCAATATCTGTAAAAGTCTGCGGCACTTACCTTTAACAACGGCTTCAACTCTGGACATATAAAAGAATTACCCGCATAGGCCGCATCTACATGCAGCCAAACTCCTGGAAATTTTTGTAGCTCTTGACCAATTTCATATAAATTATCAAAAGAACATGAGCCAGTGGTGCCCAATGTTGTGGACACAAAGAAGGGTACAAAACCCTGCAATTCATCTTCTTCCATGGCCTAAACGAAAAAATTTTATATTTAACATAATATGTTACTCTATTTAGATTTTAGTTTTACCTCAGCTATGGTTTCTCCCCTTAAACTGGCATTCTCATCGGGTTCCAAAATTCTCAGCTTAACAAATGATATCATAGCTGCCTTTTCTACACAACTATGGGCTTCTTTGGAGCAATACGCCATTAGTTTTGATAACAGTTGACACTCCTCAACAAAGGGATGTTGGGACTTAAGACGTTTCAAGGCTTGAGCACGAGCTGCCAACATTGTTACCAATATACATTCAGATGCAGAGGTCTATAATATTAACATATATTTTTAATATTAACCACTTGTCTTTATTTCATTTCACTCTACCCACCTGTATAACACCACCTCCAGTACTACCTTCCTTCAAAGCCAAAAAATGATCTGGCAAACCAATGGCCTTACCCAACCAATCCAATACTATAGTCTCTAATTCCGTACAGGCAGGACTAGCGGCCCAAGAAAATCCTATACAACCTATACCATCACCCAACATATCACCGAGTATGGAGGGGAATGAATTCCCAGCTGGAAAATATGCATGAAATCTTGGATGCTGCCAATGGGTTACACCCGGCATTATTTTGTCCTCAACATCCGACATAATTTTATCCCAATCCTCGGGGTACTCAGGTGCTTCAGCTTTTTTATGATTTAAATTATAGAAACATGTAAATTTCATTCCAGGAAAGATTTATAAAAAAATTAATTTTTTAACGCTAGTCTTCAGACTTGATGCAAATTTGGCACATATACCTATGGAACCATTTTGACATTTCCATTTTTGTGGTTTCTAATTTTGAAAAACTCGTCATTTAATTCACGATTTTTTAAAAATGACACAATTTTACAAAGTATTTAAGTTTATGTATTCATATCTTGTAAAACTGCGGTCCTATTCGTTTGATTGAGGAACCAAGTGAAAAGTTATCAAAAGGCTAGAAATTTCTCAAAAAGAAATTGTATTATGAATGCTTTTTAATATTAAAAAAATATTCTTTTGTAAAAGATGTATATAATTTAAAGATATCATAATAACCTACCATAAGGTTCCTGAATCAAAAATCAAAATCCGACCAAAGTTTTAGAAGAAATGCCTTAATTGATCTATATGGTATAAGTATATATGTGTGCAAAAAGTTAACAAAATCTGAAGACCCAAGGTAATTTTTTACGTGATGTAACGTGGAATGAATGATATAGATATTATATTGAATGACTTACGTGGTAATAAATGTCTCAAATATCCAGGTTCAACACTTGGTGTAACACGTCTATCCTTTAATGTCTCCAGATATTGACATATATATTCCACCATTTCACCGCCACGTTTACGAAACTCATTGCTATCCATTTTAACGAGTTTCTAAAGGCTGAAACATTATTAATTATGTAAGTACTTAATTTACTTTTATGAAAGTTCATTTTGAAATTGGAAATATGCTCTAAGAAACTTATTTGTGGGCCTGATTCAGAAACACAAACATCACTGAGTTTTCAAATAATATTTGAGTGTTTTTAATACACAAATGTGAAAATTGTTTTCAAATCGTATTTCTGAATCGGCAGTCCCTTATTCTCATTAAATATGCAGAAAACCTGGAAAATAATAAATTAATTCGAATATTGACAAAAAAAATCTTAGAAAGTTGATAAATAATAAAGAATATGTTTTTAAGAAACATCACTCGGGTTTAATTAAACCAGTCATTTCGAAAAGAGCACAAGTCATACTTTTTTACGAATTTATTGGAGGATTTTATATATTTCATGTTGAGATCACATATTTTCAAGTATGTAGTACCACAAATCATTTTTTATAGCTATCGAAAATTTCAGTCTGCACGAGTCCTCTAACTCTTGGTTATTTCCATCTAAGTTAGAAATAAGTTGTACTTTTATTATTATGTTAACTAGTTAACTTCTTTGAAATAAACAGTTGTTTGTGTAAATATATGTTTCGTTTTGAGTAGATGTACAAACGTTTTATTTCAAAATATTTGTATCATAACTTCGTAATTTTTATAAAATAAATATCACTAAAATTACTTACGTTTTTATCTATAGGTACAAAACGAAAAATTTCGATCAAAAAAATTAATTTTTGAATTTTTACTCTTTTGGTTTCGAAAAATTTAAAGTTCTCTAGAATTTCGAAATTCGCTTTTGTTTGGTTTGGTAACTTTAGAACTGTTAGATTGTATCATTTTTTATATCTCATTAACGGCCATTTTCACAATGTACGATTATTTCCATTTTAACAGAAAATTAACAAAAGCATTTAGTAGAAAGTATGGCAATACTGCATACATTTGTTTACGAAAAATAGTGTAATGAAAGATTGAAATATAAAAAATTTCTAAAAAGGCGGCATCAAAAAATAATTATTTGTATTTTATTAGTTGCATAATAAAAAAAACTTATAAAACTCAAAAATATTAAGGTACCTAAATATTGCGCCTTTATACCAGGAAACAAACTGAACAACAAATATTGAAAACCAACAAGAAAAAGTGCATATTTGTTGTTTGGTTTGTATTTTTTTCTGAAGTGCAATATCCGGGTGGTATCTGGATCACGCCGTGCAAAATTGCATTTTCTGCGCTTTACTTTTTTTCAAAAATTATAAATATTACAAAAATATAAATGTTTTTCATGTTCTTTTATTATATTTCTTACAATTAAGATGCTAACCGGCGAAGATTGTTCGGTTATGTTTAACAGCATCATACATTGTGAAATTCAGATTAGCCTAACTTGCGGTTAAAGTTCACGCTAACTTTTAATCGTACATTGTGAAAATGGCCGTAAAGCTAATAGATAGTGCATAGACAGTGTTTATAAAACCGAAAACCGGGTTTTAAAATTTTTAATTTAAAATTTTGATTTTTGGTTAACCGATTTATAATACTCGGTTTTTAAAATTTGGGACAAAAATAAATCTCATGATTTGGTGAATTTTATATCAAATATTGGTCTGATTTGAAACCTTAACTGCTGATATACAATATAAACATATTTCGATAACATTTTTTAAGAATTACGATGATTATAAATAGTAGAGGACGATGAGTTAACTTAAAAACTTTTTCAGAATCAATTACACATAATGAAACTATTAAACATTAATATTAAAAATTTAGGCTAAATATTACTAATGATACATTAAAAACTTAGTGATGATTTTACCAAACCTTAAATTGAATTTGATGTAATAAATTTGATTTCATTAGTCTGTTTTGTTCTTAATATTTTATTTTATTAATAATTTCTTTAGCTTAGTATACAAACGTGTCAAGTTCCTTTTCAGAAATATTACAGGAGAGACAAAAAACGTTCTAAAATGATTGATTTTAAATATTTTTGAAATCTTTTAATGCAGTTTTATTACTCATTTGGTATGATTTATAATGAAAAATAATCACAGATAAGAAGATGTGCGTTTGCATCATAGAGGTCCCATTTAATTAAAAAATTTCGGATTTACATTTTTTGGTTAAAACTAGTATTATATATTTAGTAAAATAGTTATACTCAATTCCATTTGACTGAGATAATAATTTTGAATATTTTACAAAATAAAATGGACTTAGCACTTTTGCATATTTATAGTTATTAATTACACTGTGCAACAAATGAACACTTTTGGAAAAATAAACACACATTCATGACAGTATAGTGAGAAATTTTTTTTATCTTCGGAGAGATTCAGAAAATCAGTGGCCCTCAAAAAATGGTGTCATTATTAACCATTCCTGACTACTACAAATTTACAATCGAAACTTCTACAATGAGCCAATTAATTTGAAATGATTTCAATTTCATTTCAGTCAACTTTGCTTCTATATGACTTTTCCATGTAAGGCGACGTTCGAGACGTATTCCGAGGTATTTAACTTCTGATTGTTGAATTATTGTTTTGTTATTGATATGAATATGGGGGAATGATTCTCTACGCAATGTAAATGTTATATGTGTACATTTTAGCTCGTTGACTTTAATTTTCCATTGTTTTAACCATGTTTCTAATTCAAATATGTGATTTTGTAAGTAACGAGACGCTTCTTGAGAGTTTTCATGAATGCTTAGAATAGCAGTATCGTCAGCAAATGTTGATGTATGAGTGCGATTGTAAGATATTTTATTTTGTTTTCATAAAAATTAATTAATATTACTAGGTAAAACCTGTCAAAAATTGGAAATGGGATTCTAAGGATGTCAAAAATAATAATTTTGCAAACTAAATAGCATATTTTCTAATAAATTTTTACTTAATATTGATATTTTTATTCAATATATAAAATATATTAAAATATTTAGGTCTAGTATAACACAGATACATATAATTTTTCATATTTTAATATAATTTGTATCACTCATTATCATTTTATATCACTTTTTCTAAAATATACAATATATAAAATGGCTTATATCTGTCTCCATAACGAGAAAAATTCGGATAAATGAAATGACAGTATAGCAGAAGTATGTCTACATTTTGATATACTCAGAAAATTTAACTAACTACTATTACAAAGATATGCCTAAAAATATATATAAGTTTTTTTTATTATTCATCAAAATATAAGGAAATTTGTATGTGTTGTTAAGCATCCAATGGATTATGAATGAGAAAAATCTTTAGAAAATGATAGATGTTCAAATGAATGATTGTTCAAGGCCAATTTTTGGTTCAATATCCTGTGTTGAAAAGAAAATAAGTTAGAGGAAAATATATTGAGACATAACTATGTGACCAAGTAATATACAATTGAAACTGCACAATTTTACACTATTCTTTTGCAAAATGTTACTAACATATCAAATGTAAATTCTGAATTCAAACACATACTGACTTTGGTGTAACATATTTTGCATGAAATGTATGAAAAAACGTACACATTTTTCAAAGGGTGCAAGGTTTGTGGAACTTCTGAGGAGTAAATAAAGTATTTTTATACAAGTATTTGATATTGGTGAAAACCTTATTACTAGAAGATTGATATTTTAGTAAAATTAAATAATTTTATTAATTTTTTTTTACATAATTTACCTTAAAAACTAAAAAAATTATAGTATGGTGAAAAATATAAAATTTGAATTAATGTAAAATTTTAACTGTTAAAGATATCATAACAAAATTTGGAATTAATATAGACTCAAATGTCTTAAAGTCAATGTTATTATAATTTTTATCATTTTTTATTTTGAAATATCAAAATTCCTAAAACGGGGAAAATGTGTTCCAAAAACTGAGTTTTTTTTTAGAAAATTGTCTACTGTGTCGTTATTTACCGTGTGATAGTAAAAAGACATTGTCTGTATTTAAGAAACATATAGGGTTATACAAATATAGATCGCTGCTTTGCCTTTTTAGAATTTTTTACTCAAACTGAATTTTTTTTTTTTTAATTGGTCAAGTTTAAGTAGATCTGGGGGTGTTATATGCGCTTAAATGAGGCAACTTTTACTTTCCACACTTTTGCATTAAATTCTTTTTTATTTTATTTAGAATTTTATCGCCAATATAGCTGATATTTTAAAAATAAATTTTTACCCTTCGTAGGCCATATCTAAAAAACCATAATAAGATCGAGCAAAAATAAATCAATAAACCTAAATATCTTTTCAACTAATGGAAATAACCTAAACATGTAAGCATATTTTTTGTAGGACAATTTATATTTTAAATTTCAGATCATTCGGATCATAAATGGATTTTTGGGAATTTTAAAAAAAAAAATTGAGACCCGAGGTGACCAACTTTGAAGGGCCACGCACTGGCCCCCATTAGCGCTAAGAAACTTAGGAAATGTAAATCAACTCGAAAACATCTCTGCTCTAACCATGTGAAAATTCGTAACAATATCTCCAATAGTTCCTGAGATACCGAATTATTTCAAAAAAAGAAAAACTTTTCCAAACCATTGTGCAAAGTACAGCAAAAAAATATGATATTGCATTATGAATTAATTGAACCAATTCTAATTGAATAAATTCTAATTAAATATCATAGACTTGAAGCTAAATAATTCGCTTTTTATGGTTTAAGTGAATTAATCTAAAATTTAATTAATTAAATCGAAGATCTGCTTAATCATAATGGAACTTTTATTTTATTAAACAATATTTTGTGTTTGAAAGTAAGTTTAATTTGGCTGAAGTTCATTTATTATAACTAATTCGTACTGATTAAAAGTAATTTAGACAATTGGCAAATTGGAATGCATTTTCCACCATGCCAAGGGCGTCTTCAACAATCTTTCATGTCCTAGTTCTACTGTAAATATCATCTATTTAACCTTCCTTTATTGAGAAATAGAATATGGGAAACCAAATTCATTTGTACTTTACATGTATGGAAAAAATAGAAATTGCATTATGAATAAGTGGCTTAATTTTATGCGTTCATTGCATTTGTTAGCTACCCCCACTGACAAAATTTTAATAAATGTTTGATTACTCTTGAAAATAATCATATGATGTTAAATTTTTTTAAAACATAAAAGTAAATTCAACAAATGCATATTTTAGTTATTTGTAAAATTTATTTATATATTAGGACATGTCCTAGAAATGTAAAAATACTAAATCGTAAATTAGCAACCCAAAGAAACAATTTAAAATTTCTTCTAAATCCGCTTTATTAAAACTCTAATTCAAAATAGGTAAAATCGTTGAAATTGGCATTTTTAATCCTAGTTTATTATTTATTAGAATCGAAAAAAAATAAATATTTTTTTGGAAATTAGTTTAAGAAAAATTTTGAAAGTATAAAATTTGGGTTTGAGGTTTTCTTGAAATTTTATTATAAATATATGTTATATTTAAACATCTGTGCATAATTAAATACAAAAACAATTTTTAATTGGACATAATTTTTCAACTTTTAATATTTAAATTTTTTGAAAACATAAACTTCAAATAAAATGTATTAAAACCTGTAAATATTATCAGATTGTTTTAAAATTTTCAGCATTTATTTTCGCTTTCGAATATATATTTCTTTTGTATTTTGATAGTTATCTAAGGTCTCATCATTTATTAAATTTATTTATAATTTTTTAACTTTTACTGATTTCGAGAATCAATTTAATTAAATTTTATACATATTTCTGCCATGATAAAATTTATCACTTAATTTCCAATAGTTTAACCACTTACACTTTTTTTATTTCAACAGAAATAAAATAAATTTATTTGTCTTTTTTTGTTTGTTTTATATTTCTATAAATATTTGTTGGTATTAATCCTTTATTGTACAATTTCCGTATCCGTTTGTAATTTCCGTTAACCGTTAGAAGCTGACGACAAAACTCAACTGATCATCAGCCTGACAACTTCTTATAAAATAACCTCGGTATCCTTTCTAGACATCATGTACCCTCTAAAGAAGATGTTAGGAAGGAAGTCATCTAACGGTATATTTAACATTGCAGCAACAATTATAATAAGAACAACAACATGTGTATAGGAAAACCAATAAAGACAACAGCAAATATGACACCAACAACTACAACAACAACAACAACAACGAAAACAGCAACACCAGCAGCAGTAAATAATTGAAATATTTGTGGTGCTCTACATCTAATACGAGTACCAATTTACTTTTTATGCTTTTTGTTTTTTCTCTCTATCACTCACTCATTCATTCCTTCCTTCTTTCCTTTTCTTTCCTACTTAAAAACATTATTCACTAACCAACAAGTATGCAACCATTCGTTCATTCATTTATTCATTCATTCAGTTTTTAATTCAACCACAGTTAAACCAACTTAAGAGCTTGAAATATTTATTCAAACATACAAATTCAACAATTTACTTTTTATATCCTTCGTCGTCATATGCGTCATAGGGAAGAGGTTATGCTGTGTTTGTTACTCTGTTTGTAACTTGTTAGAAATATTTCTCTCCAGATTGAAAGCATAGGAATTAATAATACATAAGTATTATTTGTTAAAAAAAAATCTCAAAAAGCTCTAAAGACGATCAGTGAACGTTTGGTTATGCAAGAGTTTCAATCATAAATCGCTGATTAGGTTAGGTTGATTCGGCAGTCACATGAACCCAAGCTCACTTGGGTTCATCCCCTGTTGGGATATCCATCTTGTTTAACTAACCTGACGTGTTAATGTAGAATTGTATCATTCTTAAATCATTAATAGTGATACATGTCTAATCAGTGAACATTTGGTGACCCAAGAGTTTCAATCTAAATTCACCAAAGGCTGGGCAGGGAATGTGTTCCGTTGTCTCCTTCTTGTAGTTAAATCTTCTGCAAAAGTCGTTACAGAAAAGTTGTAACCTATGAGCGTGTGTACCAAGAGTTAACACATCCATTAAGTTCATATGTATCGAATTTGTCTGGTTTCGATGTAAGTGAGTTCTTTATTACATATTTTATTGCCAATGAGATATTGGCTCCGTGCCATTAACAGTTTACCCTCATGGAGAGATAAACCTTTGTGGCAACTTTTCTCAACGCTAGCAGATACATAATTATCTTCAATGACCAGATACCCAAGGGATTTCAATTATTCATAGAACATTTTCTATGATAAGGAGTGAGATCGTAAAATTCTTAACACACGTTTTTCATTAAAACTTTTAACCCAAGTATTATTTGATTTTTTTTTTTTTTTTTTTTTGATCAAGTTACCTTTGTAAAACATGTCAGTTATTATGTTTAATGTCAATTATATTCATTTGTTGTTAATCTGATTAAAATGAGTGACCAGAAAAAAGTGCGTACTAAAATTATTAAATATTTTCAACAAAACCCAACTTGGTCCTACAAAAAGTTGGCCAAGCATTCAAAGGTCTGCCGTCAAACTGTTTCCAATGTTATTAAACAGTACCGGCAGAACTTCTCCGTTGATAGAAAATCTGGTTCAGGTAGAAGGAATAGTCCACATAATGTTTCTAAAGCCAATAAATAGAAAGCATTTTCAAAAGAGCTCCCAACACATCCGGTAGGAAAGCAGTCCGGTTAGCTCAGTGCTCGGACTATTTGGTACGAAAAGTTAAAGCTAATGCAGGTTTAAAAACATACAAGGCTCAAATAGTTCCTGACAGGAACGCTGCTAAAAATTTCCATTCATAAGTCTTCATAATGTGTCCACTTATTTTTGGCCTGTTTTGGCACCCTGTCATTATGGTAACAAAGGTCTTGAGTGGTAAAAGAACAATAATGTGGTATTTGTACCAAGAGAGGCAAATCCTCCAAACTGCCCAGAGCTAAGGCCAGTGGAGAGATATTGGGCTCTTGTTAAAAGAGAATTGAAGAGCACAAAAAAGGTGCCCAAATATGTGGTAGATTTTAAACGGAGATGGACTACCTGTTCGAACAAAGTGACACATTCCCTAAGTATGTAATGGCATATTTACTATCAGTAAAGATGAGAATACTGAATACTTCGGCCTGATTCGGTGTTCTAACACCGAACAGCCTCAAATACAGATGGCCGAAGTATATGTCATATTGAGCTCTTCTCTGTGATCTTAAGCCGTCTGCAAACATTTGGATGGTATTATTCGTAATGTGTATGCCACTGGTTCATATCTGGTATATTTATCCGAAAACCGGTATCGAAAGCTGCCCGGGTCCTCAGGTATAACCCGTGGAACCTGAACCTCTCATGTGCCGATGGCTAATTTGCAAAAATATAATTTAGCTGCAGCTTTGGAGCTTATGTTCTATGTATTCAGCTTCCAATTAATTTTGCTATTCAATATCGGCTGCAAGTATAGAAGTAGAATTATCAGATAGCGAGAGGATTACTCCATCGGTACTTGGTACTTTTCACTAGGCGATAAAAGCCTAGTGAAAAGTGCCAATTTAGTTTTCGCAGGCCACATCCCTGGCACCATTTAAATCAATGGTGCGCAGCCCATAGCACAATTGTGCAAAACCAAATCACACGTATTCTTATCCTCTTACAATTTAGTAGTCGTTGTCCACTCAACGAGACAACTACAAAAGCGCATGAGTATGGCTGTATGACTTTTTCTTTATTTTTTCAGTTTTTGTATTTGTTTGTTTGTAGGTGCACTGAACAAAATAAAGAATTGAATGTGTTAGTAAGAGTAAGTGTATTGGTGAGAGAATTTAACTTTGCGCACTCTGATTTAAATAATAGATCAAGCGCAGTTCACGTAGCAGAGGTATATGCTTTATACATGGCCATGAGTATAGCATTAATATTCACGTTCCAAAGCAGTTGCGCTAGTATCTTGCGTTGCAACTTCGATAATATTTCAGTCTATGGGACTATATTCTATTCTCCTGAAGGTAAAGATTTCTAACAAATAAAATCTAGATGAAGAAAATTATAAAAATTCGTGTCTCCAGAATTGAAATTTTGTTCGAATCAAGTAAAAAAATATATGTTTAACTAAATCGATGAAGGTCATTTTAGAATTTGAGAAATCTTGTGTAGACTGGAAAAGGAATCTGATCATTTAAAAACATTCATTTGTTAACAAACTACGATATATCGCATAGTGTGGGAAGTTCTAGACACTTGACATTTCTACATCCTTTATTTTTAAATATGATTTCTAATTGTAAAGTACTATTTACAATATTCGTTATAAGCTTATAGAATATATATTGCTCGCACTTATTTTTATCATAAAATATTTTAGAAGGGATGATTAAAAAACAATCCAAACACCAGCACACAAATGTTGGCAAATTCTCGTGTTTTTTTTTTTCTTCCATCTAGCGTCTAACTAAAAGAAGTTTATTATGAAATATTTAAACGACAAAACAGAATTATCACTAGCATCATAGTCATCATCGTCTTCGTCACCCATTAAGGAATTCGTGAAAATATGTTGAGGCGGAAAATATGAAGAAAAAAATACAACCAAACAACAATTTGTTGCTTAGATGGAGCACACAACAACTCCACTCATCGCAATACAATTGAATTCAATCCACATTCAATCCAACACTTGAACGATGCTCCAAACGTTCTGGTATGAATTTCTAACATTGTTGAGAGTGTCAGTTTGTGGAGGTGGCTGACTGACTGACTGTCTTCATTTAGCTTTAAGGATTTGGGTTAAAGGGAATCCTTTTTCTTATTCGTTTCTGTTTTATTCTTATTTTTTGTTTGTTTGTTTGTGTAGTTAAACTGCTGTCCTCATTTCTAATGTGAAGTATTTTTGACATTCAAAATGTGTTTTGACAATTTGAGATGTCTTAGCAAAATGGACGTGTACAATGTACATACATGTGTGTGGGCATAATTTGTTTGATAATCTATTTTAGGAACGACATAATTATTTTAATTTCAATTTATTGAGTTTGACACATAGTACGTACATAAATTAATTTAAATGCAAACAAGTTGTTTCACAAAATGTCTACAAATTAATTTATGACTACGTATTTTATTATTCTTTCAATTGATAAGGATTTAAAATGATGAAGATGACGATATGAAGAGGATTTCTGTGAGTAGTTTAAAAAGTGTTTAATATGCATAACTCATACTGACTACATTGATGTATGTAAGTACATACATATGTATGTACATTAGAGATCTGCTTGATTGTAGGGCCAAAAAAAAATTGTTCTTTGTATTGTATAAACTAGTGACTGGTAAATCGATTTTTGACAAACGATTAATCGAAATATACATATATATAACAAGTAAGAAAGTATAAGCGGTCACGCCCGACCATATAATACCCTACACTGAGTAAATGAACAAACACATTTTTCTTTTAAAATTTCAATAATTGTGCTAAATTTCCCAATTAATTATTGATAATGCCAGATCATTCATTATTTTCGGAAGTGGGCCTTATGTGGCAGATATGTCCAATCGCTATGAAATTAGGTGATTTGTTTTTGGGTACCAAAACTTTTAAGAGTTTAATGCTCGTTAAAGTAATTTTTGGAAGTGGGCTTTATATGTGAACTATAGTCAATTATAAATCGAAACGCACAACATTTTTAGATGTGTTTTGTTTGTGCATAAATCTTATCTATGGAAAAATTTGTCTGGATATCTTTATAAATCATCGATTCGATTGATAAAGTCCTATATCGGGAGAACATTTGTATGAGGGCTAGGAGAAATAATGAAATAATAATGTACCAGTTTCAATATTCTTCGTCCCTGGGCCGAAAAAAATACATGTGCCAAATTTTAACGAAATATCTTTAAAATTGCGACCTGAACTTTGCTCACAATTTTACATGGACAGCCTGATGGAAGGACGGACATCGTTAAATCGTCTCAGAAAGTGATTCTGAGTCGATCGGTATATTTTAAGGTGGGTTTTAGACTAATGTTTTTGGGCATAACAAACATCAGCACAAGGCGCTACTCTATGGTAGTACAGGGTACAAATATGCTTTAATTTGGATATTTTTCAAAATAATTTTATTAATTTTAATATTAATACAGTGTACTCTCTCATAATTGGACACCTAAAGGCCTGACAAATTTGTCCGCTTATGAGAGTAGTAAATAATCCCAAATAATTTGTTTGGGACTGAAAAAGTGTCAGTTTATGGAACGTGTCTGCTTTAGAGAGGTGTTCGCAAAGAGAGAGTACACTGTACCTACCATCAAAAAATATGGGCTATATTGGTTTTGTCATTACGTTTCTAACACATAAAAATATTCTGTCTGTTGCAAACACGATAAGGAAAATGGGAAATATCTGTTCATGATTTCACCAAGCCCAATTACAAATGACCCCCCGGAATACTGTTTGAGCAGCCATAAATATGTTGATTATGCGGCTAACCTGATTCAATTATTTCTAAGTACTCTGAAATTATACTATTAAGTATGGCGTCCCTAGTCCCCATACAAGGTCCCGCTCAGAAGATGACTTGAACATTCATAATTGTATATCATTTCTAAATTTTTAATTTTTCTACTAAATAATAAAAACCGAAAAATAATTGCCGGTTTTCGGTTTCGGTTAAAACTGAACACGAAACTCAAATTGAAACATATACAGGCAAATCCCGGTATAATGAATCTCACTTTAACGAAAATCCGATATAACGTACAACCACATTTTTAACATTAACTACCTTATACAACGAACATTTCAACAATTTTGTACTCGATTTAACGAATGTTGAGAAAAATAAAACAAAATCAAATGAACCATCAAATTTTTAACATTGACAATTATATCAATCTATTAAGAATGACTCAAATAATCATCTATCTCTAAAGAATGATGTGTATCCCCTTGTGGAGAAGGATGTTAAGTGTTGATTGCTCGACAAGAGGTAAAAACACATTCCAGTTAATAGAATTGCTTTAATATCTAAAGCCCTAGAAATACAAAAAGGCTTTATAAATGTGGATTTTATGCAAGTGATATCTGTATTCCAAAAAACGGTGTAAGACTTCTTAAAGAATTAGCAAACAATTATAGTCGAGCACAATCTAACTCCTCATGTTATTCTCAATGGGAATAAAACTGATATCTATTGAAAAATGATACCAGATAAAACGTGCTCCAGGAAGAAAGTTATCGAAGGATAGACTAACAATTTTGTTTTGCAATTATGAATGTGGAACAAAGAATATTTTCTTCTTTGGAAGGCAAAGAAACGCCGCTCGTGTCGTAACAAAGTGTTGTTGTAAATAATTTTCATTGAAATAATGGATATTTTTAATGTTAATGAAGGCTTTATTAATCCTTGGTAATGCCGCAAGTCAACCTACCGAAGAACAATTAATAAAAACTACAAAAAATTAAAAAGTTTTAGACGATAGTTATGTCTCCTAATGTAACTCCGCTTAAAACTTTTTCAAACAATTAATCTCGATATAACGAATTTTTCGATTTAACGAATGGACCTTGCAAAATATCGTTCGTTATACCGGGATTTGCCTGTACAACGAAATGCAAAATTTTATGATCGATAAAACAAAACGGCGGTATTTCAGAAATTGTCTTAATGTAATCTTTAATTATAGGGGGTGACTGGCTCAATTTTTTTCAACCCACCCTACCATACATTGTAATGTGAAAAGGGTTCGGAAATATTTTTTGTCATGATATTTTTTTTTTTAAATATTTTTTTTGTCTTTTATGTAACAAGTAAGGATAATTTATTGTTGAAAGCTGGAAAAATATTGTAATGTTTTTTTGTAACCAAATTTTTTGTTACAATAAAATTTTAAAGCTTTAATTTTTATTTTTCCAATGCATATTCATGATTTTTTCTGCATATTTGTGTGCATATTTTTAATTTTTTGTGTATTTAAACTTGAACTGATCACAACAAATAAGTAATAAAACTGCATTAACAAATTTCAATAATATTAAAAAAAAAGGATTTATTTTGAATTTTAAAACAAATGAATTTAGATAGTTTTTTTGTGTCTCCTGTAAAATTTTTGAAAAGGTACTTAACATGTTTGTACACTAAGCTAACGATATAAATAGTTAGACATAAATCTGATCAAAAAACAAAAATACCTTTTTTAACAGTTTTATCTAAATAACGTGGAATTTAACTGAAAGTTTTGAAAATTCTTGATGGGTATAACATTTACGGAAGTACTTAAATCTGTTAATTGAGTCCCATTTGTTATTTTAATACTTAAGGATGTTTGTATGATTAATGCCCAGTTTTTGGCTTCGTATTTAAATACGTATTTAGTTATTTTTAACTTAAATTTAAATGGTATTTAAATACAGTTTGAGTTTTTCAGTGCTATATAATTTTTCTTATTTAAATAAGATAAAAGTGTGGTAGCACTACTAAATATCAAAAAATGATCGATAGTTTTGTAAAAAACAGCTGTTCAAGCAAAACAAAATTTGATACATTTTGCCAAATAAGAAAAAAAAGGTTATTAAACAATAAAATATTTGTAGGAAAATGTACAAAAGAAGCTCCAACTTCACCGCATGAAGATATAGGTCGACTAGGGACATACTTAAATCGAGTGGGATACCCTGGCATTTTGGTTATGTACCTTGCCATTTAATTTGAGAATTCAAAAAAAAAAAAAAAAAAAAGAAAACTTAAATAGAATTTAAGTGGCCAACGTTGGCCAATTAAGTATCATTTAAAAAAGCACTCAGAAACTCATTTTTGTATTTAAATACGAAGTCAAAAACTGGCTCTAAGTAAGGAATTGCAAAATTCTAAATTTTCAGTTCAATGTCGGTAGTCTTTATCACATCTAAAGTATTTAATGCCCAGTTTTTGACTTCGTATTTAAATACGTATTTAGTTAATTTTTACTTAAATTTAAATGGTATTTAAATACAGTTTGAGTTTTTCAGTGCAATATAATTTTTCTTATTTAAATAAGATAAAAGTGTGGTAGCACTACTAAATATCAAAAAATTATCGATAGTTTTGTATAACACAGCTGTTCAAGCAAAACAAAAATTGATACATTTTGCCAAATAAGAAAAAAAAATGTTATTAAACAATAAAATATATGTAGGAAAATGCACAAAAGAAGCCCCAACTTCACCGCATCGGAAGTGTAGTTTTTGTTAGATGCCGTAAAAAAATACAGCGCTACAATAGAGTGAAAAAAAAAACAGACAACAAAAGACAGCTGTTAAAAACATATGGTAGTTTATGAAACTTAAATAGAATTTAAATGGCCAACGTTGGCCACTTAAGTATCATTTAAAAAAGCACTGAGAAACCCATTTTCGTATTTAAATAGAACTTAAATATAATTAATATTTAAATACGAAGTCAAAAACTGGCTCTAAGGTGTTTAACTGCTACAGAATCTACCTAATTTTGCGATTAATATTTTGTATTAGTAATGACGCAATAGTTGTGATTTATTTTGCATTATTTCTAAAGGACATTAATACTTATGTTTGTATACAAAAAAAAGTATATTAATTCTTAGACCACTCAGATTTTTAATTAAATTATAATTTGTAGTCCTCATAGTGATTACAAAAGTTACAGATGCAATTGTGACCAACTTAATAACTAAAGTGGGTCATCTGAAAATTGCATTATCATATTTAAAATAGTAGACAAACACCATAAAACAAGAGTCAACAAAATATGCAATCAACAATATTGCCTCTGTTATTTATGACTGTGTGCGACCTTTTCTTCTGATGTCAGTAGAGAGAGAACTGCGAACACCCACAACTTAGAGTTTTATTTACATTTGATTTTTTCGCTTTTAAAACTATATAAACAAGTAAATAAAATAGTGGCATTAAATGTTGGATGAAGTACATCAGAGTTTTCCAACCATTTTTTATACCACGTCCCACATTTACGTTTCAAAATCTTCCATGACCGCTGCAAATTTGATCAATATACAGTTTTAAATGATTCAAAAACAAGTATGAAGTATATCTGAAGAATTTGTAATAGAATCAAAAATATTCTTCTCTAAGATTTTCATTAATACACAAAATCTGAATTGCCCGCCTTGGGGTGCATGCCCCACGTAGGAAAACTCTGGTGTACGTAAATATATGTATGTAGTTTTGTATATAAATACCGATTTAACATACAGCCAACAAACAATACGCACTTTAACTATGAATCTTGAACACTTGTTGAATCATTTCAAACAGCAGCGGTTAGATGAACAAAAAACTTTTGCTTCCTGTACTAGGAACAACTATTAAATGAGGCAATGGACAGATATTAAAAAGAACAATATGTAGTGTTACTGGTCCGATTGGAGTACATGGTGAGCTACGGTGTGTCAAAGTTGTTGACATCGATACTAGACCAACTTTTAGAGAAATTTACCTTTACAAATATTGTCCAACTATACAATTATAGGCAAAGTTTCAACACAATATTAAATTTTCAAAATCTCATTAAAAGAATTCATTACGAATTAATTCGTATGCTCTTAGTACTTTAAACGTATTGAATTCATTCTTTATAGAATTAATTCGTTATTGAGTCATTTAAGTTTTCTTTAATTCAAATCCATTACAATGTAGCTTTATAAAATCTATTGTATGATCAGATTTTTCTTAAATTTGTCATTCCGTTTGTAATTTCCACAATATAATTTTCCGACCCTATAAAGTATTGTTACGTTTTTGCCTTTTAAAAACGTGGGTTTATTTCCTTTAAATAAACCGGATACCTTTGATTGCAAATAAAAGCAGTTTTAGTAGTTTAAAATTGTAACAACTCTTTATTTATTTAGAATGTACAACAACAACAGAATTAAATAGTCTCACAGTGTTTTATACACGTATATCAATTCGCAGAAATGCACACAAACTTTATTACGTACAACCTTATATGAACAAGACAGTTGATGTTAACTCTAAAGCGCCAATGATAAACTCAACTCACGACTGCCAGCTCTGCCACTATTTATACACCCGCCATCTATCGGGAATCATCTACAATGTTCTTAACGGACATACTAGTACATTCGATTTCTAGAGCTTTTCGATGTCAACATTTAGTGTTGCCATACTTACAAACAATGGTAGTCTCCACTAATGGAAGTGTTCATAAACATGATGAATGTTTGCAGGCAGTAGTTACATACCGTTAAATTCAAATCGTCATTGCACATTCGTAACAGTATATATATTCAGGATCCCTATAGATAGCGGAGTCGATTAAGCCATGTCCGTTTGTCTGTTGAAATCAATTTTCTGAAGACCCCGGATATCTTCGGGATCCAAATCCTCAATAATTCTGTCAGACATGCTTACGAAAAGTTTCCTATTTAAAATCAGCAAAATCCGTCCATAAATAACGGAGATATGAGCAAAAATCCGAGACAACCTCTATTTTTGGCATATTTTTTTTATCTATATCTCGATTACTAAGTCATAAATATAGACAATATGGATATCTAATGGTAGATATTTCAAAGTCCATTGCAACGATGTATATAAGGCTATACAAAGTTGGACCTACAATGGGTCAAAATCGGGAAAAATATTTTTTAACCCGAATTTTTTTTTTCACAAAAAACATTCTTTTGTCATAATTTTTTTTCACTAATAAATTAAAAAAAAAAAAAAAATTAAAAATTGAAAAAAACTTAAATTTTGAAAAAAAAAAAAATTTTTTTGAATTTTATTTTAAAGTATAATTTGGTGAAGGGTATATAAGATTCGGCACAGCCGAATATAGCTCTCTTACTTGTTTTTTTGGTGTTTGACAAAAAAAAGCAACAAAACGAATGTTTGGAAGTGTGTTGGTATCATTGCTTTGCGTATTTTGTTTTTGTTTTTTTTTTTTTTTTTTTTGGTGTTTCGTTTCGGTTGGCGTTGTTGTTTTTATACCCTTCACCTTCGAGAGATGGGTATATATAAGATTGTCATTTCGTTTGTAACTTCTACAATATAATCTGTTCGTCAGCAATTAAATGTAAAATTTCTTGTTTTCTTCACAAAGGTGAAGGGTATATAAGATTCGGCATAGCCGAATATACAACTCTTACTTGTTTTTTTTTATAATTGTTCCTTACATATTCTGCAACATAAAATTTCACGGCTTTTGGAAAATTTTTGAGTTTTATTTTTAGACTCATAAATTAATGAATTTTCATCAAACTAAAACAATTTTACTAAAACTATTTAAAAACTATTACGACCCAAAGCATATGCTATAAGATTTCTGATATTTGTATTACTTTGTCGTGTATCAGTAGAAACATAGTCAAATTATAGATACCTGTATATATCGTCCGATTTGTCTGAAATTTTAAACATTTTATTTCGGCGTTCTTAAAATTTGACCCAGTATATATGTATATAAATTAATTTTAATTTATATTTATTTGACACATATATTTTTGGAATTTTAGGACATACATGTATTTGAAGTGGCTACTTCGTAACCTTTGAAAATTTCTGTACACATTATTTTACAACACAATCAAATAAATACCAATATATTCTAGTTTAATATAACTCTTAATTTTTTAAATTTTGAAAATGGAAATTTTGTTTTTAAGATACATTTGGTTAAAGGGAAATTTTTTGTTTGAATTATAACTGTTTTCTACCAAATAGTAACTAAAATGAAACATAAGAAAGTTTAGAAGTTTTAACCATCTATTACCCAATATGAATTTTAATCCGCTATAAAAATCAAATTAATGCGAGTTTTGAAACTCTTAAGAACTTGAAATAGTATGTAAGTACTAAGTATTGGAATATATATATATTATTGAATTCTGAGCAGATATATTTCGCAAATCCATATTGAAAGTGATGTAAATAGTAATTGCTACTTTGGAAAAATTAAAAATTTCGCCCACATAATCATTTGCTGGATCCGCCCCTGATATATAGTGATTCATTTAGAGGTTTTTTCTTCACAAATTTTGCATTCCGGTCTTGTCAACTTTCTGTCTAGATCGTGTGATATCACATCTCTGGGGTTATGTGAAGTCAAAAATCATAATTCGCAAGATACTGGTTACAATGCTGGAAAGAGTGATCGAGAATTTGACCTTCCGAATGGACTGCCTACAGTGTAGTCTCGACCAACATTTGAATGAAATTATCTGTAAAAGGTAAATGTCAAAGATTGTTCTTTCGGGTCGTAATAATGGTTCCGACATTAAGTTCTAGTTTACTTGTTTTCAAGAGATTGATTGTTTGGTGGAAATTGTAATAACGGAAAATGTTGCTAATTCCAAAAAAGAAAAAATAATTGAGTTTTGATAATTTTAAAAATTTTACTTATGTTTAGACCTCATTATATGTACATGCTTTTATTTCATAATATTTTCATGAATTGATTCTTTTAAAAACTGGTGAGAAATTTTCATTGAAATGAGCACTGCCAGCAACAATCAATAAATACTCGTATTGAATCCTTCTATGACTTTATACATATTTAAAACAAATCTCTATTTAATTTCCGTTTCATTGAATTTACAACCACATTCAACTAACTATTACAACTACATACATTCATAGATGTTATTAAAATTATTCAACATCCACGTGTCAATCGACAAGGACGTGTCAAAGCCATTATTATTACACTAACAGAAACACACAACCACAATTAAGTTTTGTAATAGATCAATTTCGCATCCACAAGAAGCCACCCCTAAACATGAATGGAAAAAAGTACCAGTAGCATGACTTTTCTAAAGGAATGTTAGGAGGAATTTTTATCATATTTTCCCAATTACCACCATGTCATCATCATCTTTATCATCGTCATCTTAATCAAGCAATCAACACTTAACAAGCAATAATTCAATTTATTTTACACCATTTACAAAGTTATTCGTTATTTAAAAACAATAATTTAAAACTTTGAATCTAAAATTACCTTTTTAAATGAATGCAATTACCTTTACATATTAGTGGTTTTGAATTTCGAAAAGTATTACATCGCATCGTCATCGGCTTTTAACATGCGTCTATAAGTTGATCTAGTTTTTTTTTTCACTTTCCGCAACATTTGTAACAGAATCCCAGTATATACTTAACTTTCTATCTATCTAAACAAGTTCAGAATGTCATGAATGGATCGCGAAATACCCAAAAAATACACAGCAGAGTTCCTATTAAATAGTTTAAGTTTTAAAATTATAATTGTTCTTCTGAGAAAACGATTTACTCTATTGTATAATATAAATCATCAAAATGTTGATCGTGCTGTAAAGAAGCATACAACCTTAGCTTTCACCTCGTTATTAATGACTGTGAGGAGAGGTAACTGTATGTGAAGTAAGGAAATCTTTCGGTATCGGTATATTTTATAAGTCGAAATTACAATCAAAACAAATATTAGTGTGTTTGATACATTTCATAAATTTTTGAAACTTTACAACAAAATTCTAAACTTTTTTCAAGCAAAATGTTTTAAAATGATAATTTTCAATTGCTGGTAGAGAAATGAAGAAGACTTACTGACAGTTTCTCTATGTCGAAAGAAGTTCTCGACAACATTTGATAATATTTCTATAGCTAATTCCCCATTGACAATTTTTATTAAGATAATATGCATTTTGAAGTAAAATATAACAAAATATGCATTATCATGAAAATATACAAAAATATGAAAAAATATTCCCTAACGAATCTATGCCATTTTACACCAAATAGTGCAACAGTGCAAAAAACACACGATCATGACAGTATAGGTTCGACTCTATTACCAAAGTATAGTAAAACCCTACTCAGATTCTCTATTTTGGTGACCAATTTTTTTATGGGTCCCCAAAAATTCTGAAAATCAGTTGGCTCTCAAAAAATGGTGTCATCAGTTTTTGGCAAACATCTAATTTAAACTTGGTAATACCGCTTAACTTTTTACTTTTTTTAACGTATGCGGAATGAAATTGCAACAAAAATTTGATACTGGCCAAAGAAAAAGTACATGAGCTATTAGTGTTTTAGGATTTATTTTGAATTACGTTATGTTTTGCCTTAATACTTTAAAACCCCATTTGAAAATCTGGCTTTTAGTTATTTCAAAATGTTAACAAAAAAAGAACTACCTTGAAAAAACATTTGTAATTTATTCCATATTTTATCTATTTGCATCGGGAACAATTTATTATATTTTACATCAATTGACAGAGAAAGGCAGAGAAGTGGACATTTATGGAAGTAAATAAACCTATTATTGATAAGATGTGCTAAGTAGAAAATCATTTTTTTTTCTAAAAAAATATATATGGATCTTAATCAATCAGATGTAAATTGCAAATTTTGACTTTCTTTGGAATTTGATTTGACCATCAATTCTTATTAATATATCATGAAATGTGTACACAAAATTAGTCATTTCATAAAAACACCATAGATTATTTTTTTAAAAATAATGTTTTTCTTAACTGTTCCATCATCCAACTGCCACGCCCTGATGATTATGGTGTTTTCCAACACCCTTCAAATTCCAGACTTTCTAAAGTGAAAAAATGTCCCAATTTTTTTAAATTAAAAATAATTTGGGAGTTTTTGGAGCATTTTAAATAGAAGAGTTTTTGTAGATTATTTAAAATAAACTCGAGAAAAATAAGACCATGAAACTCAAATAGGAGCTCAGAAAAGTGCAAACATCGGTATTTTCAACACCTGTACATAAATGTCTTGATAACTGTTACAAAAGTACATGAATATAATATATTTTTTGCTTACATTAAATCAATATAATGGGCTATTTTATAAAGGTTTTATATGTTATTTCTTTTAAGGTTGGAAGCAAATATAGCGTTTTCTGTTTTGTTGCAATTTCATTCCGCATACGTTAGAATAATTTCCAGGGACTCCTAATTTTTCACAAACAATATTTAGCTAGATTGTAGGTTGCTACGTTAGTTTGCATGTATGTACATACAAAACATCACTGTTTTGCATACTTTATTGGAGAATGCATTGTTTACGTATGCTAAGGGTTGAACGCCAGTCGATTAGCCCCGTGTCTCCACTAAACTAACTTGAAACTCAGTAGCATAAAATTTACAGCGACCTGAAATCTCCCCCGAAAGAATAGATTACCGCAGATTACAAATCATGGGGCTCGCTTTCTTCACCGACATTTTACAGACGGATCAGGGGGCTAATTTTCGCATTCGTAATCGAATAAGGGAATCACAAAAATAAAGAAATCCTACGTAAGAATAAGTATTCTCTCGTATACAAACATACGAGAATAAATACATAGACTTTGCAATCGGAGGTATGGTCTGATGGATCCAGAAAAACGACACCTTGTTGTCAGGGAACGCCAATTTTACGTATATAATGGTGCGATATTATTTTTTTCATTGATAGTCAAGCTGCTATTATAGCACTGAATACAGGTAATATGGTATAAGATAATCAGCCGCTTTCATTAATATTTTGTAGCTACTTCGTTGGTATGAGCTGGACAGTTAGAAACAAACAGAATACCTATACGAATTCACTTAATTGTGAATAAATTCGAAAAGAATTCATCGATTTTTATGATCGATATCTCACTTGGTTTTACGATGAAGCCATAAATCTGGAAAATTTCTGCCGTTTTCGATTTTTTATGATTTTTTTACTATTTTCACGTAATTGTATCAATCATATATATATGGTTACAGAAAACAAGTATATGTTTGTGACAACCATTTTTATGGTTAAGGTTTTACCATATTATGTTACGTTCGGCTAATTGATATCATAATCTGAGAACAACATAACGTATGCGGAATGAAATTGCAACAAAATAGAAAACGCTATATTTCTTTCCAACGTTAAAACAAATAACATGTAAAACCTTTATAAAATAGCCCATTGTATTGATTTAATGTAAGCAAAAAAGTTATTATATTCATGTACTTTTGTGGCAGTTATGAAGAAATTTATATACAGGTGTTGAAAATACTGATGTTTGCACTTTTCTGAGCTCCTATTTGAGTTTCATGGTCTTATTTTTCTCGATTTTTATTTTAAATAATCTACAAAAACTCTTCTATTTTAAAAGGTCCAAAAACTCCCAAATTATTTTTAATTTAAAAAAAAATGGGAAATTTTTTCACTTTAGAAAGTCTAGAATTTGAAGGGTGTTGGAAAACATCATAATCATCAGTGCGTGGCAGTTGGATGATGGAACAGTTAAGAAGAACTTTCTTTTTAAAAAAATAATCTATAATATTTCTTTTTATGAAATGATTAATTTTGTGTACACATTTCATAATATATTAATTAGAATTGATGGTCAAATCAAATTCCAAAAAAGTCAAAATTTTCAATTTACATCTGATAGATTAAGATCCATATATATTTTTTTAGAAAAAAAATTATGTTCTACTTAGCACATCTTATCAATAATAGGTTTATTTACTTTCAAAAAAGTCCATTTCTCTACCACTTGATGTAGAATATAATAAATTGTTCGCGATGCAAATAGATAAAATATGGAAAAAATTACAAATGTTTTTTTGAAGGACGGAGTTTTAAAGTGGCATATTTTTGAATATAATATTGACTTTTTCTGTAATATCAGAAATTAACTTATCTAAACAAAAAAAATTAGTTCGGAAAAAATGTGGACCAAATTGTTCCTAATTTTTGCAATCCTATCAAAATTTTGATAGCAATTTTAGTTTTATAGCTCAATAAATATGTAATATGTTATAAAATCTTTATTTATTAACCAAACTAAACGAAATTTGCAGGGTTTTTTAAATTTCTCATTCTTAATAACAAAGTGTAAAAAAACTTGTCAAAAGGTCAAAGGGAATCCCGCAATTCCTAAAAATTGGAGCGAAAATCCCATAAATGGTATTTTTTACAATTTTGCCCACAGGTTCTACATTTCCTTCGGGGCTGGGAAAATGCTTTAAAAATAAATAGGAATCACATAAAGATTTCCAAAGCTGCTTTCCATTTTCTGATCCCCGCTTTGGGATTTTAGAACATGTGGTCCAAAGTTAAAATTTTGATAAAAAATAGGTCAAATTCCGAAGGGCGTTGTTATCAAAATATTCTCCGTAAAGATATCTTACAGAAAAACGTAAAACTGTTATATGTTCTTAAAGAAAGTTTTATTTTAATAAAAAAGAGTTAAGTCACCTTTTCGCCCAAAAAACAGCAAAAATCTACAAATTTTTGAATTGAAAATCGTTTTTTTTTTCGAATCCGTAATTAATATTGCTCTGAAATTGGTAATTTAGTTATCTAACTAATGAAAAAATTCGAGTCCATTCGGTTCAAAAGTACAACCTATATTTTTAAAAAAGCGGACCAAGGTATGGCAAAATTTGAAAATTTCAATTTTGAAATGGCTATAACTCGGAAATTATAAGAGATAAATAGCACACGTAAGCATGTTTTTTCAAGACCTAGTTAAAAATTGCACGTGTTTAAAAATTGTACATGCCGAAGGTACCCTAAGGTAGGGTCCATTTTAATAACTTGAACTCGAATACTCCTTGGCTACTCCCACGTCAAATTTTATCCCGATCGGGCCATCCGTTTATAAATGCCAGATTTATTTCCAAAAAATTTTGATTTTGTGGACTGGTACAAGAAATATGGTCAACGAATTGATGAAATTAAAAGAGGCAGTTTTAAAAGCTTTAAGTAAGAAACAAAGTAAAGCCAAAATCGAGTGTTATAACTGTGGTAAAATCGGTCACATTCAGCGAAACTGTAGAGCACCAAGAAAACGAACCAGATCTGCCTCGCCTCCAAGAAACAACCAACATCAAGCGTTACAACGAGCTAGCACTGAGGGACATAATCTGACACCTGACGGCCCTACCATTTCCATATCAGTAATGCAGCACGAAAATATAATCTTACTGCTAGTGAGTATATCAAGAAATTGGATGACATGGTCTATAGAATACGGCATGTGGAAGACCGATACTGTTGTTGTTGTAGATTTTAAATAAAGAGTTGTTACAATTTTAAACTACTAAAACTGCTTTTATTTGCAATCAAAAGTATCCAGTTTCCGTATATACTAAACTGGGTCAAAATTACCGTATTCGTGCTTAATTCGAAATTATTATAAAATGTACAAAATTTCTTGCTCGACATTGAATGTCATAATCTCAAATAACAAAATTACGATTAATTTTAGTCGATATCGAATCCGGTAATTCGAACCCTGGATTTAATTATGATGTCATGATAGGAAGAAGTGTAAGAGATTTGTGAGCGTTTAACTGTCACAAAATTCACCACAAAACAGTTTTAAGAAAAAAGAAATCAAAATTTTGAAAGAGAAATGTCCAGTTATTGGCCGACCAATACAAAATTTGGATTTCTTCTTACATAAAACGTTTTTGTGCTGAATTTTGTGAGGATATCTATTTAAATAGGTGTTGTTTCAGGAGGACAATAGAATGGGGGCTACGTTAAATAATGAACCAATTTCGAATAGTTTGTGCTTGACCCAATAGAAGGTATGGCTAATTGAATAAATTTTAAACTGAATTTTCAACAATTTAAAACTGTATTTTTTTTGAAATTATATTTTTGAAAAATATTTACTTTGTTTGGACTACACATAGATCGGAAACTCTGCTGTCAAAGACCTAACTCAATTGTCAAAAACCTAAGTGGTGAGAATGTATTAGTAAAAAAAACTATGTGAAAACAAAAACAACACTCGTATGTGTGATTATTTTGAGTAATTTTTTTGTTTGAGTTTTTTTCTAGTTTCCGCTCTATGTGTCTCTATGGTTTGGACCATACATAATAGACATTTCATCCATAGAGAAATATACATAGAGCGGAAACTCTACTGTCAAAGACCTAACTCAGTTGTCAAAAACCTAAGTGCTGAGAATGTATTAGTATAAAAATAGTGTGATTATTTTCAGTAAAATTTTTGTTTGAATTTTTTCCTAGTTTCCGCTCTTGTTGTTTCTCTATGATTTCATCATTATTAAACTTCAGAGCTAATGAAGCACAGCTAACATTGTCAACGTTAAATCCAAAAATCAATAATATATGAAAAAACCAAGGTCATGACAGCAAGAGGTTAATGCTTATAATAAAGGCTTCCCAAATCACAATAGTTACATTTAAATTCCACTAATAAATGATATATGTTAGATTTTTATTTATTTATTTTTTTTTATATAATTTTTGTTTTTATTTTTTCACAAATAGTGGTACTATTAAATAAATGAGTTTTTGTTCATTTTGTTGTTTTACTTTAGCATAGTTTGTTTTAAATGTTTGTCAACTTTGTAATTCTTTAAGTTTTCCAAATAATTTTCAGGATGTAATTATGTGATTTACAATATTGTATGTTGTCGGATTTAATGAATTTTATATATATGTAGTTAAATTATATAAGTATGTAAATACTCTACTTCTAAAAAAAAATCAATGAAATATTCTAAATTGCATAAACAAGAATTTGTCTTTTGACTTGCATAGAACTGAATTGAGTTGAGAAGAATTGTACAAAGAATGAAATGAATATGAAATGAAAATTTTTAAAAGGTGACCGACTAACTGAATATTGAAATGACGGGGGATGAAATAAATAGTTTTTATTTTATAATTATTTTTTTATGTTTTGTTTGTTTATTATTAGAGTTTTTTTTATAAAGGAATTGTTTATTGGTTTATTAGTTGTTAAATTATTTTATTTAAATATATTGAGTTATATTTAGCGCTCTAAATGACGATTCCCTTTTTGTTTGAATATACGATTTCTTATTTTTTTACTTTTTTTTTATTTAATGTGTATATATTTTTATTTTAATAATAGGGGAGTTTTGTTTAATATTTGTTGGTGTTTAATATTTATTTTATTTGTTTTCCTTTTTTAATGAATCTCTTACAATGATTTTAATTTTGTAGATTTGTGTGTTGTATAGTGTGATTTTTTTGTAATAAATACTTCTACATTTCATTTGCAGTGTTCATGTTTGTTTTTCTGTTTGCTGTTTTATAGGGCGCACCAGCGCTCAATCATTTTACATTTCTATTATTGTTAATTCTTTAAGCTGTATATTTTTGTTGTATATAATTAAATATTCGAATTTTAAGCTTCACTTTCGCCGGGCGCTGCATTCTCAGCCTCCTCATTGATGGGTACAATTAGGTTTTCCTTTGACATGAGATTGTATTTTGTTACAAAATGTGTAAACCGATGACAGAGATAAGTCTCAGCTTCGAATTCATCAAATATACGTCGATGATGAAAATAAGCATGCGAAAAAATTCTATAAACTCGACGACATACCGAACCCAATTTAGTAACAGAAGATTCCTTTATTGAAACTCTAAAAAGGAAAAAATAATGAATTTAATATTATTTAGGTTAGTACAATGGAATATCTCCAACATTATTATATGAAGGAATTAAATTCAAAAAGTTTTCTTCTTGAAATCCGTAATAAATTTTTGATGTTCATAACAAAATACACTTCCATACCTAGATGCGAAGGGATGAAATGAAAATAAAGAAGTTCGGTGAAATAAAATTCCGGTCTGAAGGACAGAAAATAAGTATAGTACAGGATTCTCCAAGCACTGTCACTTAAAATAACCAGCCTATTTCCCTGATAAAGCCTAATTTATTACTTAGATCATATATATCACCTAGTTCATCGCGAAATTCTAGCCTGACCATTTAGACCTACCTCGAACAAAATGTTATTGTGGCCTATAAGCGTTGGTCTTTCCAGAGACGACGCAAAAAGTATGAAATTTCCTAGCCGCTACACTTGTCACATAGTAGTATGTTAATTGGTACTATGTTTATCATTATATCCAAGTGTTACCGACGGCATCAGTTATGTCTTTGGAAGCACATCTTTGAGCTTATACAACTTACTTTATAATGGGCCTTATAACCGATGTGTAAATCCAGTTTATTTTTAATTTGTTATCAATGAAGGTGCATAGATACTTAGCTCCCTCTGATAAAATCAGCTCAATGTCGTTTATTTTTAGCAAATTAATACTCTATACGCTATATTTTCTGGTGAAGAGTGCTAACACTGTTTTCGTTGGGTTTACACCCAGTCTGTTAACCTTGGCTAGGGTGAGAGAACACCTAGCACCGCCTACATGATTTCATTGATTGTTGAAATAAACTTTCCCTTGATCAGAATCACAACGTCATTCAAATAGGCAACTATCTTCTTACACTTAAATTTATCATTTAATTTCGATAAGTTTTAATCCATTTACATTGTATTTTTCAAAAGCAGACCTAAGTTTATAAAATTGTTATTTTACAAATATACTTTTTAAAAGCATGCAAAAAAATATTTTTGCTTAATTTTAAATTAGGATGTTAAAAAAAATTATACAATTTATAAAATAACTAGCTTGACCCGGTGCGCTTCGCTACCCCTGTCGTAGTAAAAATCGGTTCAGCCGTTTAGTAATTATTGTTTAAGAACTAAAGGTACCAATTTTACCAGTTTTTCCCCTTGTTTATCCCTTTCTGGTAAAATTATTGAAAAAAGTTATAGCCTATTGACGTTTCCAAGTAAGGATCTATATACGTTCCAAATTTCAATAAAATCGATTTAGCCGTTTAGGCGTGATGCTCAAACAAACCAACAAATAAACAAACAAACTTACAAAGACATTTATATATTTATATGGATTTTATTTATATAGGTATGACAAAATATAATAATTTTAACATTCCTACGATTTTTTGAAACCCCACTAATTTTAATAACGATTAACAATCCTTAGATTGAATAAATGCACATAGATTTTGTAAAATATAATTCCGAAATATGAAAATGTCTCAAAATTGTGTTCTGAGAGCAATAAATTGTGGGAGGATTTATAGAAAACTTCGATTTGAATCAATATAATTAAAAAAAAAAAAAAACTTACCGGCTTGGAAAATATTTATTGCTATTGAGTAGACAAGCAGCGCCGTCTAATGTATGACGGGTGTAATCAATGGCAGGACATTCTTTTGGTGTTTTATGAGCAGCACATAAAAATATCCATTGATCGGTGGCAGTCATTTGGGTGCAAGTAGAGGGTGAACATTGTTTTTGCAAACGCACTGCAAGACCATTTAATTCCATACAAAATTGCCTAAACAATTGAATAAAATACACACACACATAATGAATAGATGACAAAGCATTGAAATAAACATGAAGGAGGGGTGCAGAGAAAGTTTTATACCCACCTCAAATGTTCATATTTCCAAACACCCTCGTCTTGAGCCTCTGGCATAGTTAATATGAGTTCCACATTTGAGGGATCCCTTTTAATCAATTGTTGTATATACTGTTGTACAGCCAATGTGCTGTCCATTTCCTCCAAGGGTTCATCGGGCCAACGGCAGAAGTCCTATTTACCAAAATAACATACACAATTAAGTTTAAATTATGGATCATACGTCAATTGCCAAGAATATAAAGTATTTTATTTTTAAATTTTATGTTAAATTTTACCTTCGCCTTAGTTCCTGGTCTATTTCTACGTACAATTGTTGTACCGTCAGCCATCTTCATGTTTTCTTTCAACTTCTTTTCTACTACTCTGCCCCACTGAAAAGTAATGCGAGTAGTTTTTTCTAAGTTAATATTCTCTTTTTTTCCACGTCAATTTTAACAAAGCAATTTTCTACACATGAATATGAAAAGAATAATCAATGAAATTTATGATGAACGTCTTAGAAATTAATAAAATTTTTAAATATTTTATTAAAAACGAAGAAAAACCTTTTTATATGCAGTTTTTCTCGTTTTCTCTTTTTTACTTTTCTTTCGTATAAATGAAAAAAATTGACAATTATGTGTATTTGTACTCGGAGATGCCAGATGTATTGTTAAGAAATGGAGGAAGATACAACAAAAAAAGGTTATTGTCGCAGCTAATTTTAAAATGCGACACTGTGGTTAATCATTATTAACATTATGGCTATTCTGGCTGTTTTTCTGTTTGAAAATACTCGTATATATTCTATATTAACTTCTATTTGAAAATAACTACGTATTTAATAGCATATATTTGAATAAAGAACAAATCAATTCGGGGTATATTATATTATATCACCGCAAAATTAGTATATGTTTTTTCACTTTTGATAAGGTGTTAATCATAAGCTATAATTATATTAAAGTAATATACTTTAATATAATACATACTTATTTATTGTTAAAAATTGACGGATTTTCGAGACAATTTATTTCCAGAAAAATAAATATGTTACGATCAATGGCGTTCGAAAATAATGACATATAAATAACGATATTCTTTTAAATAGAAAATCGGTTGGAAAATGTCGAAGTTATGGTCGTTTAAGTTTAAAATATTCACTTTTCTTGACAAATTTTAATTTTTGCTGTATGTTGATCGTGAAGTAGTGAGAAACACGTAAGTAAATAAAAATCAATTAAAAGATGAATGTGTTATGCTAATTTTTGTGATAACATGTTTTCCCACATTTTAGTTTTTTATGCTTAAGTGTTCTTTTAACTACCGTAACTGACTTAACACTACCGTAACTCATCGTAACTATATACTTCCAATTAAAATAATTTTTGTATGAGAACTGTCAGTATATCGTCACGATAAAAAATAACCACAGATTGAGAAATGGGGGTATGTATACCGTTATTTCTCTAAAATAGAATCTAACAAAACAGAATTGCTATATTAGAACTCTTGTATAGTTTTTCGTTCATTTTTGTATTACTGTGTTATCTTCATATATACAAAATTATTTTAAAAAATATATGTACTTACTTCAAATGATATAGATATCGACTCAACATACAAAAATTAATGTTTATTTAGCTAAATAAATGTCCAACATTATAAAAAAACGCCATAAAAAGCAAAGACGAAATTAGCGTTTTTAGATTTTTACAAGTAGACAACTCTTAAATTCCGAACACTTCCTACATCAAGTCAAAGCAGAGACAAAGAAAGAGAACACAAATTGTTGTTGGATGAAAAACTTAACACAAATTGCGTAGTGAAAAGTATTGCAGAAATCCTAAATAATTCATAAAAAATATTAAAATAATTGTGATAAATATTTAATAAATTTTTTAACAACTTGAAGTTAAACAAAAAAAAACTCAAAGTTTTAAGATGTCTTACGCCTATTTATTCAAATATATTATAATTGGTGATACAGGTATGTGAAAGTAAAAAAACAAAAGAATATTGAAAATATTAGCAATAAAAAATTATAGGTCGATTTTAGAAATCTTTTCAATTATGAAATCTTATGATTTTCATACAGTCGTACATATGTTAACATGAAATGCATTAAATATAAACAAATTAATTAAATGCAAAATAAGTTTTATGGGCCAAAATCAATTTCTATGAATACTAAAGTTTCCTTTGTCATGGTTGAAAAATCAATAATTTTCGTACTCGGTGTAAAGTTAGCTAGATGGTGATTGTTGCTGGTCGTTTTTTGTTGTTGGTATTTTTTATTATAAATATGTATGTATATATTTCAGTATGTAGTTATTGGTGTTGTTGTTGTCAGTGATGATGTTATACGGTGGTTGTTCCCAGCAGTTAAGCGAGTAGCCAATGTATCTTTTATATACAGTAATGTCACTAATGTCTAGCGTGAAGTAAATTTTCACGTTAGTGTCTCTAAGTAACCTAGATTGTAGTCACTTTAAACGTTTATTTTGTACTGCGCTATATAAAGTAGTTATTTTTCCCAGCAGAAGTAATGTATTGGAGAGTTGTCGGATGAAGGTTTGTTTACAGGTTATCGGTTATTGGACTGTTTATGAGATGTCTTTCTAACTGACTATTTGAGATCAATTAGCACCCGTAAATGTTTAAATAACTAGTTATGTATCTGATCAAGTAAACAGTTAGGTAAATGACTATGTAACCGGAATGGGAATCTAATGGGTTGACTACTTTGGATCAGCTATTACACAGTCTCATTGTAATACAAAAGTGTCAAAATAACTAGTCACGTAGCAAGTTATATAACAGGTTGTCACCCTAAATGATAGGTAAAATCACTAGTTCGGGACATTCCCCTAGAACTGCTGGGTTGTGTTTGGCTAGAGGAGTTGTTGTTTGTACAGATGTGTATGTGTACTGTTTTTGTTATGTTTTCCTTTGTCTGCTATTTCATTCAAATAGATTTATTACTGTTGTTGCTTTGGCAATTTTACTGTTTGGGGTTGAATTGAGTCAACCACCCCCTAATTTTATTTTTTATAGGAAATTATCAGAGTGTTAGTAAGTTTTCCTTACTAAAGTAACAACACAGACTAGTTTAAAATTACATTTTAGCGAGAGAATCTATATGTAAGTTGGATGATGTGGAGTTGGGTAAAATGGATTTTTTATACATTGGGGTAATTTTTGTGTTCTTTATTATCGTCCGTCTTCTTGCATGTAAACACGATTACTGTTATTTTTACTTATTTGGTGTTGGTGGGTGTTGTCTATTGCTGTTTTTCTCTATTCTGTATTGGGAGAAATTAAACAGCTGTTTGTTTATTCACTGATAAGTTTATCATCATCCCCAAAATTATTGATAAAGACTGTAAACTGTCTATGAAATAAAATATTGCAATTAAATGAGATCTTATTTAATAAAAAATTAAAAAAACAGATGGTTGAAGTCAAAACCGTCTAATGGAATTTTAAATCATAACAGTTTTCGTACACAGTAAAAAATAATTCCAGAACAGTTTTATTTCAAGTATTTATTGGATATTCAACTGGTATTAATTATTTGTAATTGAATCCAGTATTTGAAATATTTTAAACTTTTGTTTTTGGACACATGAATACTTGATTCAATTACGAAATAATTAAAACCAGCTGAATATCTAATAAATACTTGAATTAAAACTGTCTAGGAACTACTTTTGTATGTGTAATGACAAAACTAATTACTGGGTACTATATTTACTACTGCCCTCTCTAGTCGAACATGATACACTACCATAAAGCCACCCCAATCCCTTGATGATACCGAAAATGCCCCCAACATCTTCTAATCCCTCATGGACAAGCGAATATATCACTGTAATTTACATATGGAATATACTAGTATTATATTCACATTTTGAAATTTCTAAAAGCAGACTTTGTTAAGTTTTGAGTTCATATTAACAAATTCATTAAACTTGAATTAAACTTGAAACATTTTGAAAATTCACATTTCAGCGGAGAATCTTTTTTTGTTAAAATTTCCAAAATGCTTAGCTATTTGAAATCATTTTGAAATTTCTATAAGCAGACTGTTAAGTTTTGAGTTCATATTAACAAATTCATTAAACTTGAAACATTTTGTAAATTCACATTTCAGCGGAGAATCTTTTTTTGTTAAAATTTCCGAAATGCTTAGCTATTGATAATGATAATAATAAATAGTAACAAAATTAGCGAACATGAAAAATGAATCATACCTAAAAACTGAGTAACCAGTTCCTAATCTAACTAATAGTACCTAATCAAACTAATTTTAAAATGTATTCTCTATTTAACGTAGATTATTCTTAAACAGATCTAAAATATAAATGGTAATTTGTTATCCCTTTATTTAATTTTCAGGTGTTGGTAAATCATGTCTCCTACTACAATTTACCGATAAACGTTTCCAACCTGTGCATGATTTAACAATTGGTGTTGAATTCGGTGCCCGCATGATAACCATCGATGGCAAACAAATCAAATTACAGATATGGGATACCGCTGGTCAAGAGGCATTCAGATCAATAACACGATCATATTATCGTGGTGCAGCTGGGGCTTTATTGGTATATGACATTACAAGACGTGAAACTTTTAACCATTTGACAACATGGTTAGAGGATGCCCGACAACATTCAAATTCCAATATGGTTATAATGTTGATAGGAAATAAGAGGTAGACAGAAATATTATTTTATTTGTGATGGCATTTTATGAATAACTAACAAATGTATTATTGAATTTTTGTTGTTGTTATCCAGCGATTTAGAGTCAAGACGTGAGGTTAAAAAGGAGGAGGGTGAAGCCTTCGCCCGAGAACATGGTTTAGTCTTTATGGAAACATCAGCACGTACCGCCGCCAATGTTGAGGAAGCTTTTATTAATACAGCCAAAGAAATTTATGAAAAGATTCAAGAAGGTGTTTTCGATATCAACAATGAGGTAAATTAAATTTGTGGACAATTTTTCTTTGAATTTGTTTTAAAAGCTGTGTTAAATGAATGTGTGTGTTTACCAATATCAGCATTTTTCGGGAAATCTTATTGCAGAAATATATTTCAATTCCTTTATCTTTACTTTGTTATCGGCTGCGTTCTTAGCCTTTGTATAAGAACAAATGGATAGACAAAGAAACGTATGACAATTTGATAAATTTTTAATGATAAATACAAATTATTTAATATAGTTTTCTTAGTCATATTAGTTCAGTCAGGGCCATGACGTTTCCAAATCTTTTTTGTTTCCAGAATTATTGTATTGTGAATATTTGGAATATTTTTTATTTAAAATAACATTTTTTTTTCTCTGTGTGTTAATTCATAAATTTGTAGTCATGTGTATGTAGTTTGTACAATATTCATTTGTAGCCCTAAAAAAACATACATACATTCTCGTTTCTGATAGGTAAGGGAGTCGATTTAACGAAGTTCGCACGTCTGTTGAAATTAATTCATCCATTCATCAATTTTACACGATGAATTTGGGACCATCAGTGAAATAATTTTTATATTATATTAGAAACTTAAGCAAAATTGCAAAAAATAACAGATTGATTTGAATGAATTAATGTCACTATGAACTTATTTTTTTTTTGTCAATGCCATTACAAACCAAAAGACTCAAAAGTTAGGGTATATATTTGTTTGTTATTCGGTTTGTTGCTATTTAAATGTAAAAAATCGGCCAACAAATATCTGAGATATAAGGTAGATTTTTGAACTATTTTTATCTACATATATCTGAATTAATAAGTCATTAATATAGACAATATTGATGACGCATACGCCCTAGTAATTCAGACATAGAATGGGTCAAGATCGGGAAAAATATTTTTTAACACGATTTTTTTTACCCAAAAAATTTTACCATACATTTTTTTCACCCATATTTTTTCACATTAAAATATTTTCAAACTTTATCTTAAAGTATTATTGGTGAACGACGAATATACAATTCTTACTTGTTTTTTTTTTACATAAAATAGAATTACTACATCGAAGTCATTGAATAAATTACCTTAAATTAATAGTGAGTAGGTTTATTTTAATATATCGGTACTGTTCACATAAACAAATTGAAACATATTTTATTTTCATTGCGGTTTCTCTAAAGCTCTTATCTTTTCACTCACTCTCTCATATATAGTAGCCATGCTTTTTTAATATTTTACGAACAAAGATCGTATTTCTAACATTTGTTTTTGAATGCTAAGGATGAACAACAATATACAAATGACAATAAAATCCCAAAAAACTGAGAAGCATTGTCAGCTTAGACAAAAAACATAATTGTTCCTTTAGCAAACGTTTATGAAATAATAAGTTTTTTAAATAATTTTGTTTTAAAACTTCAATAAAACCAATAACAAAATTTTTAATAATAAGAAAAGAATACACACACATAGCGAACTTATGTAAATTTCTACCACTCATAACTTGTAAAGAAATAGGAATTAGTTTTCAAATATTATATTTCTCAATAATGATGAGTTAAATATATCGATGGCTTAATATAGAAAGGTTGTATCTCAACTTTTAGTTACTTTACAGGAGAAGGAAAAAACTGAATAAAATCTGAAAGTGAAAGTGAAAAATAAACAACTAAGAATTTGTAATATATCAAAATATACTTTTAGAAAAGTTGTTTATTTTAATATAAATCAAAAAATATGCATTCAACATTAAATGAGTTTTCTTTCAAACTATTATTGAAATGTGTTAGGGTTTTTTTTAATTACTGTAAATCTGTTATTCGTCAACATAGGCAACTGAATTTTTTAGGAGAGGTGTATTTGAGTTTTGTCTACCAGAATATGTGAAAAACCCGATTTTGAAAAAAGACGAGATTCGACCTTTCTATATTAAGTTATCGATATGATATTTACAATATATCTTGGACAATGATCTACCCTCCATTGGGTTTGGCTCGTTTTTGTATTAAACAAATCTGGACTTAAGTAATTACATATGTAGGTTAGATTAGGAAGGGGAGTACACTATGTGCACTTCCACTCGGAGTCCATGAGGTCCATTGTGATTCCCTTTAATAGATGCGTATAGACAGTGAAGAGAGATTGCGAGGAAGAGTCCAAACCCGCCTAGTATTACATTTGTAAGTCTTAATATATTTCTGGACTAGAAAAAGTCTTCTGTACTTAACATCGCATTCATTCATGTGGTCAAAAAAATAGGTGTGTGCATTACTTTTTTAAAAAAGCAATAAAATTTACTTCTATAAGTAATATTTTGCATTTTTCAATGAAAATCAAGGATTTCCACTAACAGAAATCTATCCTTTAAATAATTCTGGAATTTGATTTATTTAAATTTCTTTCAGACTTGGACAATAAAATAGGTGTGTTTTTTTTTTAAGGTGTGAAAACTCAAATTTTTTTGAAAAATATATTATTTTCATTAAAATCAACTAATTTCGAATGAATGGAGAAAATAAAAACATATCTCCAGCTGCTGATAATCGTATAGTCCTTTAACTAAATGAGGGCATATCAAGTTCTCTAAAAGGATTTTAAGTGTAACTGGGAAGGTAATATCATTCATAATAGCCCAAAAACGATTCCTCGAAGTGAAATTTCAGGCAAATTTTAATATGAGGTAATAGTTTGGCTTGGCGATTGAAGCATAGTATAGACAAGAAGACGACTAAAAAATGGAAAATATTCTTTTGAAGGACGAAACTAAAAAAATTATTTGGTAATTTAAAATTTATCTAAAGGTACGGTCACACACGGCAAATATTTACTCAAAAAAGCGTAACCACTTTTTTTAGTACAAACATGTTTTACGTTGTTTACTCTTACAAGTGTTTTGTAAGATCAAACAGCATCAAATAAAATAAAACAGAATATTTGGTTTGAATTGTCCTAAGTAAAAGAAGTTTTTGACAATAAATATAAGAATTAAATATATATTTTATTTAGTGGTTACGTCATTTTCGTCAAATATTTGTCATGTGTGACCCTACCTTAATGGTATGGGCCTGGTTTACTTTGAATAGAATTTGTCCAATACCCGTTATTAAAAACATAATGGAAGGTTATGTGTGCATGGATTTTTTGAAAACAGTTATGCTACCACATTGTGACAAAAAAAAAATGCCTCCATTATGTAGACTTTGGCAAAATAATAACTCTAAGGACTCATCGAATTTGGAAAGTGCGTGGTTTTAGATGCAAAACTTCAACATTTTTTTGTAACCAGTCAATCCTCCGACCTAAATTCGATAGAAAACATATAGAACAAAGACATTTCTAAGAATTTCTGTGGTAATGACAAGGAAAATGTTTCCGAATAATGGTATATTTACCAATTAAACCCTATCGTAAGGTATTTTCGTACCAGCTGACTATAACAACAGTTATTGAATGAAGTAATGACGGTTATACCGGACCATTTTAACATTTGATCCTGCTCACCAAATACTGAACTCGTCACAAAAATTTTGAGAAATAGTATCTTAGAATGAATTTAGCTTTTATTTTAGTTGTTAACATGCACAACAATTTTTTTGTGGCCGCCCTAAAGTACATATATCATAAACTAGTACTTTCTATAATTTCACTATTAATAATCAGCATAATCGGAACGGACCTTAAATTTATAGTATGCTCTACTTGTAAAACATATAATTTTGTACCCAAATTATTATTAAATCATAAAATGCTATTATAATAAAATGATATATTACTTTTTCTTTCAGGCCAACGGTATTAAAATTGGTCAACAGCATTCCCCGACAAATCCTGCACTGCCCGGTTCTGGTAATCAAGCTGGGTCAGCAAGTAGCGGTTGTTGTTAAAATTTGCTTGGCTTTTTTCATGCAACTTTAAGTAAAACAAAAAACAAACAAATAAAACCGACATCAAACTAACAGTGAAAAATACTTGTATTTTATTTTTACACCATCTTTACGATGAAAAAAAAAAACTAAAAAAAACAAATTACAGAAAAAACGAACTTCTTCTGAAATTAAATTCTTCTCCTTTTTAATAATTAGACAACACATACAAAAACAAATAATATTAAAAAAACAATTTAAAATTATAACTCTTGATAACCAAAAAGAAAAGAGTCCTAAAAAGTGAAATCTATAGCAAAAAAAAAAAAAATATATTTCACTTGATGCTACATAACAACACAATTATTACAATTAAAATATAATTATTAACTAAAAATTAAAAAAAAAAAAAACAAAATATTGTGCAAAAAAACTTTATAATATAAATATTTATAAATAAAACAACAAAACATTCGTAAAAATAATAATTGGCTTTTTTGTATAAACAACCTCATTTTTATAAAACTAAAACTACAACAATATTCTTTTCAATATTATTAAAATTTGCTTCAATTAATTGAGATTAATTTGTGATTTAGTTTATTTTTCTTTGCAACTTTGTTGCGCTAACTTTTTTTGTTTTATTAATATATATATTTCTTTAACGCGGTTAAGGATTCTAGTTTTGTTTTTTACTTTTAGTTCAATTGTCACCATTTACATTTTTAAGTTTTACATGAAATCAAACAAGAAAACCAAACTACATATATTGTGTGTGTGTTTTATATATAAAATTATTTAAATAAAATAAACTAAACTAAAGATAGTGAGCCTAAACTTATACACATTTAAAATATTAAATAAACAAAAGATTTTGAAAAAAAAAACCAAAAAAATTATTGTATGTTATAAATTATTTGTGAATTATTAAAAATGGGAGTTTTAATGAATAAATTTGTTATAAACAAATCGATTAGTGGTTTAATATATAAAAGGTTCCCTACCATTTTTAAACCATGTCAAAAGTTGGTGATCTTGTAAACAATTAAAAAATAAAAATTGCCAAAAACTCATTTATGATCCGAATGTTAAACATTTGAACATTTAGATAATACTTGAAAAATATCTTCATAAAATGCACATAAATGTGTAGCTGATAAGAGGAAGGAAAAGGCACGACGATAGAGCGTAAGATTAAACACACTAGGAGTGTGTTAAATCGTTTTTTGAATGTGCTCGATGTCAAAATAATGCCATTAAATAATGTCTATATATGAAAAATGGCATCAATGATGGCGCAATTGATTAAAATATCTTTGAATTTATATATATAAGCTCCAAACTATATTACGATTCATATTAGAGATATCTATTTAATTCAGATCTTAAATTAATTTTTGACGATTTTTAATTTTGTAAAATTTCGATACGAAAATATGAAATACATTCCCCGACTCGGCTATGGACGGTGGCTGACCTCCAAGTAGGACGTTCATGCGGTATCCTATAACCACGGTATTGATGGTGTCTATGAATGTCGTTCAAAGCTGCCCTATAAAAATTACGATCCAATGGATTTTGCTCATACCTTTGTATGTTCTCCTCGTATACATGAAATAACTTCCCGAGGTAGTAAGCGTTTGTTTCTAAACTTTACGAACCAGCGGCCATTCAGATAATTAACGACCCATCTATTCAAGTTGTTGGGTATGGCTGATTGCATGATACCCTGGAAGAGAATGTGCATTTTATGGAATACATGATGGTGACGAGCTGCTGGTAGGTCAGCTGGGTATAAAATCTATTTTTAAAAATATGAATATGTAACTTTTGTAGACAATTCAATAATATTCAGTCATATGTTTTGGTCCATAATTGGCCCTTCATGAGTAAATGTAGTATATAAAATACATACCTAATACGGAATACAAATATCTTCCTTAATTAGGACCTAAACTCTCATAAATCTCTGGAATTTAGGAAATTTTATGAGGTCCAAAATATACCATATGTATATAAATAAGGCCTATCCTGAAAATCACTTTAAAAGCGATAAATTTTGTACAGATCTTGGTATCAGCAGACAAATTTAGCACAAATAAGTGACATTCTAAAAACAATCACATTACAAAATTGTATGAGCTTCAGTCCATAATCGACCATAGCTCACATATAGTGTTCACGTCCAAAAATCATTCGAGAAAGATAAATACGTTTCATATACTATCAGAAATCACATAATTGAATACTGTTTGGGTTGGATCATAATTTGTCTTAGGCTTGATATAAATAAGAAGCATCCCGAAACCCCCATATTGATTATAGAAAGTATCGAGATAAAATTGTAAATTTATGAATGAATTTACTATTTGCAATAACTATAAGTTTCGATAATTTATTACTCATAATAATAAGAGATTTATTAGTATTACTTGGCCTCAATAATGATGGTGATTTTGAATGTGAACCTTTTTTTTTTGGGTGTCACTAAAATTTTTTAAAACGCATTACTGCATCTCCACCTATATTAATGTACTCAATTTCACTTTCAATTTTGATTCATTGTCATAAATTTTATAAATTGAACAAAGCCTTAATTTAAAGTTAAATATATGCCACACTAACATGATTGCATTAAAATTTTATTGTAACAAATTGCATTATTGTGATAAAAATTTGTGCGGAATGTGGATGTCTTTAATATAAGTATACTAAGTACTTATGCATATATTACTTACATATATAAATATTTCGTTTAATTTAATGTACATTAGAATGTCCCAATTAGAAATAGGTGGAAAAACTTCAAACCATAACTCCTGCTCGCATATGTTTACGTATTTTTAAAACACGTCCTGGAAACAATTAATGATTTGATAATTCTGAGTGAGACATATAAAAAAATATTTATAAAAACAGAAATAACTCTGTTCATTATATTTTTGGTTCCAATTTTAATGTTATGTATGTCTCAAAAGTTAAACCTTGTAAACTAGTGTTATTAAACATCAAATATAACTCCCAATTATTTCTTTAATTTCATAATTCAATAAAATAGGATTCAAAATACTATATGAAACTGTACAATATTTTAAAACAGTAATTTTAATTTATTTATGGAACACCACTGCGTTAAGCAATTCAAACCATAGCGGATCCATTGAGCGGAAACTAGAAAAAAGCTCAAACAAATAAATTGCTCAAAATAATCACACATACGAGTGTTGTTTTTGTTTTCATATAGTTTTTTCTACTAATACATTCTCACCACTTAGGTTTCTGACAACTGAGTTAGGTCTTTGACAGGAGAGTTTCCGCTCTATGTATATTCTCTATCTGGAAAGAAAGGTGCTATTTAGAAAGAAAAAAAAGAAATAATGAAGTTTCAATTTATATTTCATGAAAAATACAAACAAAAAATACCATTTAGTTACTTAAAAACCTACTACTTTTGATACAAGTGTTAAATATTAAAAAAATAGCTTTTAAACTAGCTTCATATGATTTTAAATTAATTAAAAATCAAGGATAGATTATTAGGTTCGAAAGGGCAACTAATGTTACTTTTTGCATTTTCTATAATAATGGTCTTGAGTAAGTGAGAATCTACAACGTGGGACTTTAAATACATTTCTCTTTATTCTAATGATACGCTTCGATTATTTTATTATAATGAACCTTGAATTATGAAATTTGACTCACATGATCCTGAATGAGTTAAACTTATATAAAGATCATGAATAAGTGACCATTCATATTTAATTTTTAATTTTGAATTTTATATAATAAAGAGACTAGAAACATTAATTAAACATATATGCATAGTCCTGATTGAATGAGAAGATATAAGGGGAATTTGCGGTTAAACAAATATAGTTAGAAAGATAAAACTAAGCTCATAAGATCCAGAATGAAGTGAAAACAAGCAGATAAAACCATAGATGCAATAATATTTTTAAGAATAATAAACACTAATTTTTTACTAAAGTACAGTTTTTCACCAGTATGTACATTAGACTGTGTCAAATTGTATGGACGATTAAAAATAAAAAATCGTATATCAGAAACGAAATCTTCGGAAAATTCTATGAAACTTTACCCAAGAAACCATAGGTCTACAATAAATCCTATCTTGCACACTTCGTCTTTTTCCAATAAATTTTATCTGATTTTTTTGAGTAGCTTATTTATGTATTAAAAATCAAAAAAAAAATGTTTAGTTACGGGTAATTTAGTAATTTATTATTATTAAATAAGATTTTTTTTTCTAAGACATGAGAACTCTTTGATTTCTATTATTTTAAAAAAAAACTCTACTTTAATAGTAATCACCCATTACTAAACATTTTATATAAGTACCTGAGAAAAAACTAAATTTTCATTATAACGATAATAATTTATTTTTAATTGATTTGTAAACTTAAGAGTTTTAATTCAAGAAGCACACGTGTGTTTAGATATGTCTGTTACTTAAAAACAAATAAAATATTATTATGGAATCATCAGCAATGACCGTCGATTCTTCCAATTTGGGAAGGGATATGTTTCGATGATAGTATATAATGAAAACCTCCATTTACTGCAAACATTCCATACGAACACTTGTTAGATTATATAACGCTTTTGCTCCCACCAAATACAGATCATTGCCTTGTCGCCATGGATATTTGGCTTGGTGTCGATTCAGCTGGTTGGCCGTGCTTCACATACGATTTTTTACGCTTCGGGTTATTGTAATGGATCCATTTTTCATCGTAAGTAATGATTCGGTGCAAAAATGATTTTATTTTATAGCGTTCAAGCATTATTTCGGACATGCAAAATCGACTTTAAAGGTATCTCTGCTTCAACTCGTATCGTACCAAATTTCCCAGCTTTCGGATGAATCTTGCAGCCCGCATGTATTTTATTGGAATCAAATGTGATTTATTTACGAATTATATATATATTGTTACGATTGTGCAATGACGATTTGAATTCAACGGTCTGTAACGACTGCCTGCAGCATTCATCATGTTTGAAGGCACGTCCATCAGTAGCATGCGTTTATTGGCATTGTTTGTAAGTATGGCAACACTAAATGTTTGGGCTGCTGGCAATGACATCGAAGGCTCTGGAATGTCCGTTAAGAGCATTGTAGAAGATTCCCGAGAGATGGCAGTGCGTGTATAAATAGTGGCAGAGGCTTCAGTAGGGAGTTTAGTTAATCATTGGTGGTGTTAGAGTTAACATCAACTGTCTTGTACGTGTATACTTGTACGTTATAAAGTGTGTGAATTTCTGCGAATTAATATACGTGTATAAAGACACTGAGTGACTATTTAATTCTGTTGTTGTTGTACATTCTAAATAAATAAAGAGTTGTTACAATTTTAAACTACTAAAACTGCTTTTTATTTGCAATCAAAAGTATCCGGTTTATTTAAAGGAAATACCCTGTTTTTAAAAAAACGTAAAAGGGATACATTGACTACTTGCTTATCTGCTGGGGATTGAATATTTTGAAAACATATACTAATTCATTTCATTGTCTTAAACTGTTTGGTATTGAAAATCAGCGAAATCGGTACAGTAGAACCAGAGTTATTAAGCAAAATGTGAGACAACCCCAAACAAATTTGTTAATATTCACATTTTTCTTGCTATTTTGTATAAATATATTGCAGAATATACCATTAAATTTTACATTCGATATTTTTGTGATAACAAGACTAAAGTTCACTTCCGAAAAACACATTAACGTACACAAATATCTAAAAAAATGTGTATTGAACCAACATTTTACACAGATCAGTAATATCCAACAATCATTCTTCTAGGTTTTGTAAATATAGGTCCATAACATAGCTGTCATATTAGGTCCACTTCCGAGAATCACATTATTGAAATGAAATTCAATCAAAATATTATCTCGAAATCCTGCGATATAACTCATTTCCATATGCAAATTTTAGTCAGAGTAAAAACATACCATTTTTATACACTTTCTACTCTTTCCTCACTTGTGGAGAATGAGGAATTATGTTGAATCTATCGGGTAATGTAAACCAATTACTAAGTAGTATGTAAATTGTTAAATAGCACACTTTATTCCTATTATAAAAGGACAAAGTCTGTTGAAAATGGTAAGAATCTGTAGTTATTTCAATTATAAATTGGTGAATTTTAGAAAAAATTTTCAAACATTTGACATAAAATATCTTCTGAGTAAACTAGTCTTTCTAACAAGATATAAAATACTAAAACATAACTAAAAAAACGGGTTTTCCAAAGCTACCTAATCCGCGCTTAGCCCCAACAAAAAAACATGGATATTCAAAGGTGTTTATAGCAATGTTGTTTCTATAATTCTCATTATATTTAGGTGGCATAGCCGAACATAATACTCTTACTTGTTTCAGTGCTATTTGATTGAATTCATGACATATGAAATTGTTTTCATTTGTCGAAATAATTAATAAGGATAATTATGCTCTGGCAGCACTGTTTGCTAAGGTGCTTTTGTTTATGTGGTGCATATTAAATTGACACACATAGCGTATGAAACATATTTATATTGTCTGAGGTAGAACGTATACGTCATCTTGGGCATATGTATGTATACAAGTTCTTAAAACAGCTGTATAGGGGACCAACAACTTGCACATGCAAACACACATATGTATGTACGTGCATATGTTTAAATGCAAATAGTATTGCCAAACTTAAATAAGAAATTTTAATAAAATCATGTACTACAATACAAAAAAATGTATTTAGTATGTATAGAATGAATATTAACAAATAACAGATTCTTAATTACAATTACAGTGAATTTTAGTTCAACATTTTAAAATATGCATAATATTTTTATGATGATAACACTGGCAATTCCCAGAAACATCTTTTAATGAACAATTTCACCACAAATAATCCATATGCAACAACACAAACAAACAAAACAAACACCGTAAATGAATTGAAATTAACATTTGTGTGCGCATTTAATTTAATCAACATCAGCAGCATCATACATATATTTTTTATTTTTACAATAACTTTTATACAAATATTAGACAACAAAAAAATATCATTAAATTACTTGGTTTTCATATTTGTGAGTTAGTTTTGCAAATAAACTAAAGAAATGAGTCCTACTCTTTGGGTTTTGGTGGCCATAAAAATATTTATTATTTTTTGGCTGATTTATTACATCTTTGAGCGACGCAAGAGAAAAGGCTCCGACAATAATTTGGTCGTCATAGAACAGGGTAATAAATAAGAATACAATTTCAAATGCATATTTATACTTAAAATATAAATTTATTGTTCTGTATAATAGGAATGGTTACAGCGTATGCTGGTTCACCTGTAACTCAAGTTCCCAAAGACTACAATGAATACAATCAGCAGCAGTTATATGCGGCATCTGCAAATACAATACCAGTAAAGTAAGTTGAATTGTTTTTATTTTATCTAGTAGCAATGTAATATCCAAAATATATGGCAAAACAGATAATTTTGTGTCAATCCCAAAATTACAAAAAAAAATCATAAGAAAAGTCTTCAATTCAAATTATGTGAAATTAAATCAGTTTCTTTAGCTTTTAAATAAATCATACACAAATTACAATAAATTATGTTTGGACATTAGTTTTGAGTTTTTTTAAAGTGTTCATTAGTCAAAAATTAGTTCACGGTTTCTTTAACATTCATGCAATTTTTCCAAAATGCATATTTTTAACGGTTAATGATTTTTAATGGATTTATATCGATGATATTTGAAAATAATTCGGTAGCTCGTGAACGATTGGAGATATCTTAATGAAATTTGACATTGTCACTGCTGCGGTGTTTTTGGGGGACTAGTGGGCGGCCCACAGTGATTCGTTTCATAGGCAAAAATATGAAGGAAAAAACAAAGAAAAAAAGTATGTCTTATATTTTTGGAAACACATTTTGCTGTCACTAGATGGTAAAGATGAGCGATCCCGTGATTTTTGAAGAACGTTTTTCTCAGTGAACGTGATTTAAACATTACTGTTCTTTTAAACATTGACTGTGATCACGTTTTGTCTATGTTAACCTAAATAACAACAATGTTAAGGAGAATACATTATGTATTAAGGACTGAGATTGAAAAATTCTTAACATACATATATGTTAATAAAAATTAAACCACTAAAATTACAGTTTTGATTTTTTTTTTATTTGAAATTATTATTACAATTTACAAAAAAAAATTATAGTTCTAATCACTTTTGACACCTTTTTTGTGCTCTTCAATTCTCTTTTAACAAGAGCCCAATATCTCTCCACTGGCCTTAGCTCCAGGCAGTTTGGACAATTACCACATTATTGTTCTTTTACCACTCAAGGGCTTGTTTTCCATAGTGACAGGATGTCTAGTCAGGCTAAAAATAAGTGGACACATTATGAAGTCTTATAAATGGAAACATCCTTCTTTGTAAACATTCCTTGATGTAAATTTTGGTATTTATAGAGCCCTTGTAACAAATGTTTGGCTTTTTTGCAGCAACTGCATATTGCTTGCCATAGAACTTTTAAGAACTTTTTGGGAAATTTTGTGTGATTTTGGGTCCTAAACTTTTCTTCAACATTCCCTCGAGCATCAGCAACATCAAAATTTTGACTCGGAAGATGCGAAAAATATACCAGAACATACGTTTCGTCATCCATTATGCAGCAGGAATATTTTTTTATAAAATTTGACTTCAATTTCCGTGCTCTATTTTTAGCCTCTAAATTTTTAGCAGCGTTCCTGTTAGGAACTTTTTGAGCTTTGTATGGGTTTGAACCTGCATTGGCTTTAACTTTTCGTACCAAATAGTCCGAGCACTGAGCTAACCGGGCTGGTTTCCTATCGGATGTGTTGGGAGCTCTTTTGAAAATTCTTTCTATTTTTTTTGGCTTAATAAACAGTGAAGCATTCCTTCTACCTGAACCAGGTTTTCTATCTACGGACAAGTTCGCCCGGTACTGTTGAATAACATTGGAAACAGTTTGACGGCAGACCTTTGATTGTTTGGCCAACTTTTTGTAGGACCAAGTTGGGTTTTGTTGAAAATATTTAAAATTTTAATACGCATTTTTTTCTGGTCACTCATTTTAATCAGATTAACAACAAATTAACATAATTGAAATTAAACATAATAACTGACATGCTTTACAAAGGTAATTTGATCATAAAAAAATCAAATAATACTTGGGTTCAAAGTTTTAATGAAAAACGTGTGTTAAGAATTTTTCGATCTCAGTCTAAAAGCATAGAAAAATAAGAGAATTAAGCAAAGACAAAAACGTTATAAGAGAACTGATATGTTATTAAAATATATCTTACTTGCTATACATATTCAATAACAGTTGTTACCAGTGAATGTTGAAGAACATAACAATAAATGCTAATAAATGCAGACTATAACTGATAATTTTTTAAAAATTTATTAGGCATAGACAGTATATTGAAAAATATGAAAGTACGACTTAAATGTACCTGTTACTTGTTATATTCAATAGCCGTTGTTACCAGTGATCGCTCATATCTACTAGATGTCATCAAAATCGAGTAATATTTAGTTAAAAAGTAGTTATTAAAATATGGTTTTGACAGATTTTAAAATTGTTTCTTCTGAAATGCATATCTCTTGCTTTATTTTCTATTTTTTAATTTTTTGTATTGTTGCATATATAACCAGCTAAAATTTACTTAGAAATGTTGTTTGTACTGATAGATACCTTCTTCACAGAGAAAGTTTAAAAATTAAACAATTTCGCTTAGTTGTTGGAAGGAAGATTAGTGAATACTTTTTTTAGCAGCTGAGATGGATGAATCACTTTTTCTAAACATATGAGTATATAACAATAATTTTAGTAAACAAATTTATGGAATATAAAATTCATTTTAATATCTATTTCGAAGTGAATAAATATATTTTGGTACTTGGCTTAAACATAAGTCAAATTGTACACACTTTACATATTTTTTATTTTTTAGATTGATTTAATAAATATATGAATTTATAAGATTAATGAATATTTTTTTTTAATTTTTAATATTTCATTATATCTTGCTCTTCGTTCAATTGGAAACGTTACGTTAGCAGATTATCTTCCGTAGATTTTAAATCTATAAAGAGTTTTAAAAACTTTTAGATAAATTTCACGTTCTTGTTGTAAATTTTTCAATACAATTATGAAAATATCTCAAAAACTTACGATTTTAAAAATTTCCCAGATTTCGATGCCCAAATTATATTACAAATAAATTGTTTAGACATTATTTTTACTATATTGAGAACAAATAATTTTGTTAAAAATTCGTAATTAATTTGGAAATAAGAATAGAGAAACATAGAGCGGAAACCAGAAAAAAACTCAAACAAAAAAATTACTCAAAATAATCACACATACGAGTGTTGTTTTTGTTTTCACATAGTTTTTTATACTAATACATTTTCAGCACTTAGGTTTCTGACAACTGAGTTAGGTCTTTGACAGGTAAGTTTCCGATCTATGTGTATTTATCTATGGAAATAAGGCAATTACTTTTTATTATTCATTATTTTTAATAACTAAGCCTCATTTTTAAAAATAGTTTACACAATTAATTATTAAGAGAAAGTACAATGTGCTGTTTTTATAATACAAGCGAGTACTTTGAGTGGAAATTTTGCATATTATTGTAACAAAAACAAAATACATACATCTAAAATTTACACTAGTTATTATAAAAGCAGCACATAAATATAGCATTTTATTCTTGAGGATACTTGTTGCAATTTATCAATATTACTCATACGCCGACATGGTTCCTGGGAAAAATACAATAATATTTTTTAATTGTAATTATTTTAAAAATTAATCTTAAAAACTACAATTGTTTAACAAGATACTATAATGAATATAATTATAAACAAAAATAACAAAATTAACACATTTTCCACTTTTTTCTTAATAAACCCCTTTTCGAAAAGTATGTATGTATTTCATGATATTTTTACATTATATAAGTTTATTATAACCTATGTACAAATAATTGTGGGTCGTTTGAAATTCTAATAACTTAAATATGTTTCAAATCAGCCGAATATAGCAATCTAAAATTGTATTTTTTTTTTTATTATTTTTTTTCTTTTTGCTTATTTTTAGCATTCAGCCCTTAGCTGGAGTTGGAGATCCACAATCAAATAAGATGCCAATAAAATAGGTTGAGTGAAATGAAAACAATATAGCACAAGTCAATTGTTTTTAGTATTTTTTGGATATCAAAAAAAAATGTATAAACTATTTTTTTTTATATAACAAACGAATATCTTTCATTACACTAAGAAATACAAGTACATTATGTGTAAGATCACATTTTATACATGTAACCCTATATTTTGTATTAATTGTAAAAAAATAAATTTTTGGTAAATTTTTGATTTTTTTTATATGTATATGTAATGTATATCCATAATAATATATAAATAAACTAACTGTATCAATCATTTGCGATATTAATAAATGAAGATTATAAAACTATTTTGTTTTTTACATTCTTATATTCCAACCAGAGACCGTAAGCCTTCCTTGGAAAGGTTCTGGAACCAGTTCTCTAATCAGTGATTTTTACTTGAAATTTTCAACCTAAGAACTAGTTTTACAAACACTGTTTTTAAATCGAAATTGTCATACTTGGAACTAATTCTGGGAACAAGTAAGGAAATTTTAGTTTATTTTATTACATTACAAGAAACAGTATTTTAAAATGCTGGCTTATCGATTTTTGTATCTATTAAACGCATGTTGCATTCGTTTTTATAAATGCCCACGATGAATTATTTTGGAAATAATTCGACATATCGCTCATTTGCTGCAACAACGTCATAATTCAAAAAAAGTCGTTTCGAGAAAAACGGCTTTGAATGTTTTATGACATTTGACTATTTCTTAAATAAATTTTCAAAATATCATGAGATTTTAGAAATAAAACCTGATTTGAATAGTAGATGTTAATATCCTTCTAATCTGTATTTAACCCAAATTTTTTCTTGTCAAATATACGAGAAAACATAAATTTTGATTTTGACGTTTACAAAAAAAAAAAAAAAAACACTCTCACGGAAAGAACTATTGACTTTTTTGAAAACTGATAAAACTATATGAAAGACTATAGAACGGTGCATGTTTCGTATTACTCAGTTCAAACCACACGGATTTTGAGTTATGTCGTTGTTGCAGCAAATGAGCGATATATATTTTTTTAATGAAAACAATATTTCAGTTATTTTTAACGTATTGCATTACGCAATTCGATTAATAGATCCATCCATATCCATCATATGTTCTATTTTTGTTCATCTTTAATAAAGATCAACATTTTATATTGCATTTTTCTTCAATAATTATTTTTTGACAAATAATTTTTAATTTTTTTCCAAAACAAAATTCAAAGATTTTTTAATGACTTCATAAAATTCTTTCGGGACTAGTTCGTGTTCTATAGAACTAGTATAGAACCAATGTGCAACTGGTTACTTTCGGTTTTTAATTTCTACATTTTTCATAAAGTATATATGTAACCGCTATATCGGTTGCTATTTAAAATCGAGAAAATCGGCCCACAAATGGCTGACTACCATGATTTTTTACCTATGTTTTATCTATATCTGGATTACTAAGTCATTAATATGGACAATATGGATATCTAATCATAAATATTTCAAAGACCTTTTCAGCGACATATATAACGTATTGTACTTCCAACTTAAAATGGGTAAAAATCGGTAAAAATATATAAAAAAAAAAATCGAACAATATTTTCAATAATTGTTTTGAAGTTTACTTTGGTGAAGGGTGTATAAGGTTCGGCACAGCCGAATATATGGAAGACTCTTACATATTTTTTTTTTTATAAATTTAGTCAAATAACAGGTAAGTATGCGTCAGGTTTTTTCTTCAAATAAAAAGAAAAGTAACAGATTTTTACTTGGCCCACAACTATAGCTGACAACGTATGTCAAGAAAATAATGACGATATGCGAACAAAAGTTAAATTTTATCTCTTAACCATTCCGTTTTTCAGTAATGGTATTTTAGCTGTAACGATAAATGTAGTTATTTCGGAAAGGGAAGCTTAGCGGTAACGGTATTTCCTGTTATATATGTATTGGTGTTTTAATGATAACGGTAATTTCATCCTGAATAAAATTTACAAATAATTAAAAATAATGGGTCGATTATGGATGACAACCGAACTTCAGTTGCGTTGTCAGTTGCCTAAATGGTATTACAGATGGCAACTGCCAGCTATCATTTCTGTTGAAAAACTGGCAACCAGAAATTTGTGGTTGCCCTCTGGCAACGCAACTGAAGTTCAGTTGTCATCCATAATCGACCCATAAGTTGACAACGGTGGTATGTTATTTTTAAATTTTGTAACTTTCAATAAACTAAAATATTTAAAATACAATCTTGTATTTTTATAATTTAAATTATTTTTAGAATATCGGTAATGGCATTTACGATTAAATCAGTAACGGTATTGCAGTTATATCGGTAATGGTAGCATTGTGGTAGTTCAGCTGAATGGTTTTTAAAGGGTAACTGTAGCTTAGCAATAAGGGTAACAAAATAGATTTAAAAAATTTAATCATTCATCATCAAATTAAAGTCTTTGAATCAAGCTAATGAATTAGAATACATTTATGAAATGAATGGCTGCAATTTTTTAATTCCGAATTAAGATTTTAGTGAATTAGGCTTAAATTGAATTAATTAAATCGAAGCTCTGATATTATGTAGTTTGTTTGTTTGTATGTTAGTTTAGGTCAAAATTTGTAACTGAATTTTGAACCAGTTCTCGTAGCCCGAATAGGCTGAAATATTTCATTCATGCATACACCTGATGATAATTCGAAGTTATTTTCGAAAAATGTTTAAAACTCTTAAAATAACCTATAGATCATGCATAAACCCGATGACAATGCAATATTATATTCCAGAATTCGAATTTAATTTCCAAATTTTAAAGCTGTTAAAATAATCTCTATATCATGAGAATTCTTAAAAATAATACTTTAATTAAAGTATTGATGACTTTTAAACAAAAGAAAACAATGTGTCGGTTCAATTCCCACACAAGGTAATTTTGTTACTGTTTTTTTAGCTACATATTCTTGGTGTGAATGTAACTACATATACCTGTACCGAATGTAAGTACATTTGTAAGCAGGACCCATTAATTTTTTCAAATCGCGAACAAAAATAACTAGTGTTTCAGTCAAATAATAAGTAGTTATCACTTTGCTTGAATATTACTTGCTGGTTTACCAGGTAAGTAAAGTTTTTGCTGGGTTTTAATTGAGGCCAATTTCTTACAATTTGGAACTAAAAAGTTTTGAAAAAAATAAGTCTAAATGTTCATGAATATTGAAGTATTTTCAATATAGTATATTAATTATTAAAGCATTTTAAAGCTACTCAAGGAGCTCTAAAAAGAAGATAATAAAATAATAGTAAAAATCATTAAAAATGCATTTATTTAAAAAGAAAATAAAAAAAATTAACTTTAATTTAAATCAAACTTTTTATTACATTTAAGATATAAAACCTTGTCGCTATATTTCCCTGATGCTGGGCATGTCGCGACAGGTTTAATATCATATAAATTGTATCATTATAGGTCTGTTCATTTACTTTCCCAGTAAATACTTGCAACGAGAGAATAAAATCAAAATATACAAAATTACTCTCTTAAATTCTCAAAAATAGTAAAAAGTAAATGAACGCTTTTCCAGTAACAAAAAATTTATACACACAATTTTCATATTTTTTCCTTTTAAAATGTATAAATATTCACATTTTCTTCAATTTTATTTTTTCACCACAAAAATAAAATTGTAAATAAATAAACAATAATACAAAACATATGAAATATAAGCTTCTAACTATTACGAGTTGAAAATAGAACTTGTAATAGTTTGCAACGAGAGAACACTCTCTAAAATTTATACGCTCTTGATTTTTTCTCTACTTGCTAGTTTTTTGAGTTAATGAACGCTTTTCCAGTAACAATTGTTACTAACTAGTAACAACTTTTAGTTATTGAACAGAGCTTATATAAAAGCTTTTATTGAAAACGTTTTTTATTATTATTTTATTTATAAAAATAAATATCACAAAAATTACTTTCGTTTCTATAAACTTTTATGTACAGTTCTTTTAGCAACATATAGTTTTTTTTTTGGGATTATAAAAAATTGCGAATTAAGAAATAGATAGAGTTACGAGAAGAACATAATACATTTTCTTCATACTGATGTTTGGAGTTGAAATTGCATAAATAACTATCATTTTCGGTCTCTAATTTTAACTACCCCTTATTTTAATCTTATTTCAGAATTTTCAAATTGTAATTGAAAATCAAATTTTTAATTCTATTGTTATTGTAAATCAAAGCTTTAATTCTATTGTTTTATTTTTCGATTTGAACTATACTAGAATTCTATTTGTTTTACAATTGAATTCCAGAACAAAAATTTCCCTGTGTTGATGCAATTGAATTGAAGCTGAATTGAATTTCAATTATTTCGTAAACCGCTGAATTATACCTCGACTTAAATAAAATAGAACAAATTTTATTTCATTTTTTTTATTTTTTATTTTATTCGATTTTTTTATTTTTGGTTTATGTGCAAATTAAAAAAGTAATAATAACAATAAAATGATTTAAGTCCCTAAAATAATTCCATATACTCGTACATGTATAAACGTTTAATAAAGAAGTAAATACTATAAAATCAATTGCATATTCATCAAACTTTATCAATACATTTGTATAATTATACAAAACAAAAAATGGAAAAATAAAAATCTGTAATTCCTTTTTATAAAGGATACAAAGGATATCACAATAATGAAAGCTAATAAATTACATACATATGTACTGCAGAGTTGAAAGAATTATTTATTAAGTTTAAGTGGTTTTTTGTTTTTGGAATACTTGATTTGTAACAATGAAATTATGGAATTCTTTGTATGATTGTTTAAACGTTGTGGGGCGATTAAAAAGTTTATAAAAAAAAATTAAACAATAACTTTTAAGCATTTACATATTGTCTAATAAATTTACATATAATTATGTAATATGTAAGATAATTAATTAATTTTACATGTTTTATTTATTTTTTTACTTGCTATGGCAACTTTTTGCTAATTCTCTAACAAGTCTTTAAGTAAAGTTCCCTTTTTTGAAGTCGTTGGTTGTTTCTAGTTGGTATGGAAAAAATATATATGTATGTTGGGAAAACTTGTTTACATTTGGTAGGAGGGATTGTAGGGTGCTTGTTTCTGATAACTAGCATTATTTGGTTGTCCTGCACCGGCACCGCTAACAGCCACATCATATGATGGAGGGTTCATACTTGCTGCTGGCATTGTGGGGTATGGAGGGTATGGAGGTTGAACACTGAAAATGCAAAAATAATAAGTATAATTGAAATACAGATACATAAAAGTATGTTTAGTATATAGACATACCCAGCTGGAGGTTGACCACCGGCCATAGGCATTGGCATGGGCATATGTGTAGGAGCTCTGCAAAAAAAAGATAAATAAATATTTAAATAAAAACTTGACTTAAGCTTGTTTGTAATAGATTTGAATTGGGGAAATATTTAATCAATATTAAATTAAAGACAAATTTAATGATTTAATAAGGAATTAATTCTATAGAGAATAAATACGTAACACTACGTTTAGTACAAAGTACTAAGGAATTGCAATACCAAACTGTTTAGGTCAATGATGAACATTTTTGTTCGAATCTAATTAATGTCGTTTGTGTATACTGGACGTAAGCGTGCTTTACACAGACAGATGGGAATAATTAAAGGACTTATCATTAGGATCAAGCGAAAAATTGTTTGAAAAATCGACGTGATCATATGTTAATGGAAAATATAGACAACGAATGAAGCATAACGGCACACATTAAAATACGAGTATTACATTGGCTGAGCCATGTTGGACATCTGGGTACAAACACTCCAGTACGAAAGGCAGAGAACACTGTCATCAGGTGAAAATACTAGTTGAAAGGAAATGACTTTTAACTTTATTTCTTGGGATAAAAAATTGTGATTTTAAAGGATATAAAACGTTTGGAAATAAATCGGTAGCTCGTTAATGACTAGAGATATTTTTGAGTTGATTTGTATTTACATGGGTTTGTAGTTGGAATGGGGCTGGTGGGCGGAACCTCGAAGTTGTTCAGCTCAGGCCTACAAATTAAAAAAAAAAGTAACTAAAAGTTGACATACGACTTTTTTGTTAAAAAAATTGCCGACACGTGATGACATATGTCGGCAAAAAAAAATATAAAAAAGTCGGCCAAAAATTTAAAATAAAATTTTCAACATTAATATTCCTTGAACTAAAAGAGATAAGCCATGCATTTGTAGATAAATATAAAATTTCTTGAGATTCGAATAAGAACTGAATTTTTGGTGATTTAAAAAAAAAAATGAAATGGTCGATGTGAGCAACTTAGAGACTCCACCCACTAGCCCCTCTCCAAATTCAAATCAAGTCAAAAACACCTCAGCGCTGACTATGTGAAATTTAATTAAGATATCTCTAATCGTTCACGAGTTACCAAATTATTTTCAAAATAAAAAGTTTCTAAACCAAAAAAAAAAAAACAAAAATTTTTGGAAATAAATCTGGCATTTCTAAACGGATTTCTAAACGAGTTTAAGTTATTAAAATGGACCCTACAAATAATCAAGGGGCGGCGCTATGGAGGCCCAAAGTAGGTTACCTTCGACATGCAAAATTTTTAAATACCTGCCATTTTTTAGATACCCATCCGATTTCAAAGATTTTTATACTTTTGAGATACGCTTGGCTAGGTCTTGTAATTATCTCTTATAATTTCCGAGTTTTAGGCATTTCAAAATTAAAATTTTGCCATACCTTGGTTCGCTTTTTTAAAAATATAGATCGTACTTTTGGACCGAATGGACTCGAATTTTTGTTGCTAGTTAGACAACTAAATTACCAATAATATACAGCAGATTTCAGAGGAATATCAATTATGTATCCAAACATAAACGATTTTCAATTTAAAAATTCAAAAAGTAGTAGATTTTTGCTGTTTTTTGGGTGAATTTATTTTATTAAAAAAAAAAAAAAAACTTTCTTCAAGAACATATAACAATTTTATAATTTTCTGTAAGGTATCTTTACGTAGAAGATTTTGTATTAAAAAACATGTCCTATTTTTTGAATATGTCACCACTTCGCCTTTCCGAATTTGGCCTACTTTTTTATCAAAATTTCAACTTTGAGCCACCTGTTCTAAAATCCTGGTATCAGAAAACGGAAAGCATTTTTGGAAATCTTGATGTGTTTCCTATTTATCCCCAAAGTATTTATCCAGCCCCGTAGGAAATGTGGACCCTATGGGCAAAATTGTAAAAAATAACATTTTTGTGATTTTGGCTAAAATTTTTAGGAATTGCGGGATTCCACGTCAAATTTTATACCGATCGGACAGCCCTATACAAATGTCAGATTTATTTCCAAAAAAATAAATTGATTCTGCCCCACTGTGCAGCAGTACTACTCGTATGACATACATATATATCAAAGATGTTGAAGTTTTTATATTCAATTCAGTATTTGGAAATAATTTAAATTATGGACCTTATTCAATAACACGGACGGACAATTTATTTAAAATGTTTATGAAAATCACTCAGTTTTTAAATGAGTTTTTCATTCAAATTTTAACAATAATTTTCCTTATCAAGGGTAAATTTCCGTTTATAAAAGATATCACTACTATTTTTACAGAAAGGCGATGTACGCGATTCAGTGGAATAAAGGTGCCATTAACCAAGAGGAATAACTAATTTATTTTTAACATTTTAAATAAACAAAAGTACATAATATGCGCTTCTATGGTGTACTACGATAAATATTATAATTGAATTTTACATTCCTTTTGGAAATTCTCAAATTTTTTACTTTAAGTTAGTATACAAACAGGAAAAAACAATTTGTTTTCATGGTAAAAAAAAAATATATTTTATTTATTTAACCAATTCAAGCAGCCATTGTTGCGGTTTCAGTTTTGGTGATTATAATGGTAGAAGTGCTTGGAATCTCTTGGCAATAATTTGGATTTGCTACATAAATTGTACTAGGACTAGGAAGGGGAATCAGTAATGTTTTCATATTGAAATATGTTTAATATTAAAAGTAAAACTTACCCTTGAGTTGGATATGGGGTGGCATAGACTTGTGTTTGATATGCTGTTGTTGTGGCACCAACAGGCATCTGAGTCACCGGATAACCACCAGGTGCTGTGTGTGTAGCTGATGTTACAACCACAGGCGCTAAAAAATATATAAAAGAAATAATAAATTTAATACATTTTCTATAGATATAAAAATATTAAATAAAATATGGCTTAAGTATAAAAGGTGAATCATTCATCTATTCTGAGCAATTGCGTGTTTCCAAATTTTGGTTTACCTGTAATAACTTCACCCGGATAGCGGGTATTACGTTTTCGACGACGTATTAAAACCACTGCGCTTGTCACAACAAATATCGAGAGACCTATGCTAATGCCAATAATAAATCCATCCATTTTGATTTAAAATCGTTAAATGAACGTTCTTTCTTTTAGTGACTATGATTTAATACTATTTGAAAGGGTAGGAGAACAACAAAATATGAGCGATAAAATGGTGAAAGATTAGGATTTTCATTGGAAATTGATAAGTGAATATATCAATAATATTAACTAATATACTATATGTATATTAGGGTGGGTCAAATTTTTTTAACGAAAAATCCTATAGTAGAAACGGAAAATTCTAAGAAATTTTCCCCAAGAAACCTTAGGTCTAAACTCAAATCCTATCTTGCGAATTTCGTCTTTTTTCCAAGTTTTTTATTGGATTAAATACGAAAGAAATGCGCAAGATAGGATTCGATTTTAGATCTATGATTTCTTGAGGAGACTTTCTTAGAATTTTCCGCAGATTGCGTTTCTGCTGTACGATTTTTAACTTTTTGATCGTCCATGCAATATGACCTAGCCTAATGTATATACTTATACTTATATGTATATGTATATGAATATAAATATTTGCTTTAGAAGTCGGTTGTTTATTTTTTTTTGCGTTTGTTTAAAAGATAATGGCTAAAATGTTGAAAAATAATAGAACATAATGTTAGTTTTGAGTGAAAAGTTGCTAAATTTCTTTTTAAAATTTTTTCTAATTTAATTTTTTTTATACTAATGCAGGTTTCTAATGGTAAAATATACAGAGTTTGTAAGAACAGTAATGGTATCTAAATGTCCCTTTTTATACCCTTCACATTCGTGAGAAGGGTATATTTAAATTTGTCATTCCGTTTGTACTTTCCACATAAATTTGTACTTTGTACTTTCCACATTGTCATAAATTAAAAAAAAAAAAATTTAATTAAAAAAAAATTTTTTAAATATTGGAAAAAAACGTTTAAAAAACAATTTCGAAAAAAAAAAATTTTTTTTAATATTATTTTAAAGTATAATTTGGTGAAGGGTATATAAGATTCGGCACAGCCGAATATAGCTCTCTTACTTGTTATAACATTTCCACTACTTTTTTGTTCAGCTCCTTTATTAATTAAGGAAATATTGTTCAACTATAATTTTAGATGTCATTTTAACAGAATACAGCTAAAGGTCTGGCATATAGAATAAAATGTTTATCCACAAATTACTGAAATCTTATCTGGCAAATTGAAATGCATTTTTATAAGTGAAGTTTGCGCCTTTTATATATTTAGAGCTAGTTTCTGGGATAAAGATAATCTACATTCTTCGTTTAAACCTAAATTAAACTAAAAATTGTGTTTCTCACTTATTGTTTATTTCCTATATAATCTAGGTTTAACTGAGCATCATTGGTGAGTTAAACCTAAGTATAAAATGCCAAAGCACAAACAGATGAAAAATAAAATAAACAATTCAGCACAGCAGCTCTTTGTTTTGATTTGCTTTATTAACATCAATATAATTGTTAATACACATTTTATATACTTTAATATCACTTTATCTTTTACAAAGTTAAAATTTACAAAAAATGTTATGTACGCGATAGCTTTTTCTTATAAAATTTAAAGTATTGCCATATTTATATGAACAGTTTTGAGGAATGCACATGTGATTTGATTGAAAAGTATGGCAATGCTAACGAAATTAATCCATTAGTGGGAAACACAATCATTGGTTAAATCCCGGCTAAATATGTTTCAGGTTTAATATAACAGCGTGTTAAGCTACGTTTAACTGACAAGTAAGAAACTAGCTCTTAAACGTACATATTGTTTTGTATAGCCTTTATGATTTTGTTTTTGTTTCGAAAAATTTTGTTTGAAAAATATTTATGACATACAACGCTGAATGCACATTGCTGGTATGAAAAAATTATTATTTACTTTTATAGTCTCAGATATCGTCAATAACAGAAAAAGCCAAAAAATTTAAATTTGGGCGCCTCCAAAAAGATTTTTTTGATATGATATAGTGAAACTTTTTTCCTCATGCCAAAAGCTATCGAAAAATCGATGGCACAATATCGACAAATTGTTGTCCTTACAAATCGATCCACCCTAATGTGTATACTTTATGAGGTCCCAAATAAAAAATGAGAAAATTACAAACGGAATAACAAACGTTATATACCCTTACCACTGTGAAGGGTATACAAATAACCAGACATTGTGAAAATAGGATTTAATATTTAAAATAACTATTTAGTAAGTTATTGATCAATAACATTTTCAAATCTCAATTTTTAGGAAACTTTTTGCTTGAAAGGCAACAACAACATTTTTAAACCATTGCGAAATACTATAACATTATAACAATATGACTTGTGAATGCATTAAATTTAAAAATATTCAAGGAACTTTAAAAACCAATATTTATGTCCCTCGTAAATTTTTTGAATAGTGATGGAAATCAATTTGGAAATCGAAACGATTTGAATCCATATAAATATATAAATGTATTTGTAAGATTGTTTGTTTGTTTGTTTGAGCATCACGCCTAAACGGCTAAATCGATTTTATTGAAATTTGGAACGTATATAGACATTACTTGGAAGCGTCAATAGGCTATAACTTTTTTTAATACTTTTACCAGAAAGGGATAAACAGGGGGAAAAACTGGTAAAATTGGTGCCTTTAGTTCTTAAACAATAATTACTAAACGGCTGAAACGATTTTTACTACGACAGGGGTAGCGAAGCGCACCGGGTCAAGCTAGTACAAAATAAATATGTGATGAATTTGTTGTTTTCGTTTTGTAAATTGTTTAAAGTTTCACTTAAATACTTTTAATTCAATTTTCGTTACTTTTCTTAAGTTTAAGTTATTAGCTAATTACATATCAGCTAAGCTGTATTTTGTATGAAAAGAATATTCCATTGTTTAAAAAATTATCCAAGAAATCGATCAAAATTTATCACACCTTTCCAAATCGATCGTTTTGAATTCCAACAATTTTTATTTCATCTGGCGTTCACATTTTGTTGGGTTTTTCGCTTTAAAATTTTTTATTAGAGTTGTCGACTCCATAGCTTGAATTTAGTTTGACGATTTTAAATTATTATTTACAAATGTCAGCTGTTAGAGTATCAGTGATACAAACGCAATACACGTAGCAAAAAAAGCTATACAGTTTTAGTATTTCGCAAAAGCAATTATGTGATAATTGCAATTCTGTGTATTGTTTTGTTGGATTGCAAACAAAAGCTGTAAAATTTTGCATTTGCACTTTCGCAAGACCATATGCATCAAACACTGAATAATATTGATGAACCTGTTCAGTATTGGTTAATTCACCACAGGATCTAGTTATTGTTGCAAGTAAACCTTGAAACAAATTATAAATTCTTCGATAGTAATTCTATTACCACAAGTCGCGACGCGAATTTCGCAAATTTTCCGCAGGTATATATAATTTAATTTGGAAACTTTGGATAATTTGTTTTATTAAACTCCTCACATTGAAGTGAGTGCGTGATATATTGTGTGTGAGTTTAAAAATTGAATAATTTTTAATCAATTAAAGATATATAAATTTATACTTAATACACTTTCACATTTTACTAAATTTAAATTTCGATTTATTTATTCAATGATTTACCGTTACGATGATTTCTTCTTCTTCTTGTCAAAAACACAGCTATTGATGTTAGAAAAAATACTAGAATACTAAAAGTGACGGCAATTATTAATGTCAAATCCATGGCAAAATTAAATCTTTTCTTTAACACGAGTAACAACAATAGACGTTCTAGACATTTTAGAAATGTAAATTGAAATACATAGTACTAGGTATTTCATTGTTATTTTGCCAAAACATCATAAACTGCTTGAGATTTGAGGTTTGATAGTGAAACGAAATAAAACAAAATGGAAATGCACAGATATCGTTGATTGTTAAATAATAAGTTAGATTGCAACGAATCTTTTATACCCTTCACCTTAGTCTGCTTATTAAAAATCAATTTTTTGATGAACAAATTTTATATTAAATATCGTTTAAAAAACATGGCTAAACCTGTCTAAAAAATCTGTCAAATCGGTCTCTAACGATTTGACAGATTTTTTTAACATATTCTACAAACAATTTCTGAGAGATCTGTGCCACTAGAATTAATTTTCTTTATTCTACCGAGTTCTTTGATTCATTTCATAAGTTATTTGGGTGCCTCGCAAATGTGATTTTAACAGACAGAAGGACATCAATATATCAAGTCCGTTATCTATAAGCATGCAGAGTAAATAAAATGTATGGGATAGTTAATGAAATAATGGAAATTACAAACGCAATGACAAACTTTGTATACCCTTACCAATCATGGTGAAGAGTGTATAAAAAGGTAAAATAAATAATATATATACATATATGTATATGTACATAAAGCGATAACAATTAAAAGCACTGTGAGAGTTTCCTAGCCATAAGGTGTGTTCATTTTTTTGTTATACAGTTATTTTTACTCATATATTTTCACCACTTAAGTTTTTGACAGCAGAGTTTCTGTTCTAAGTGTAATTCTCTTTGTTCCTAGCCGTTTATGGAATTACATTTCAGATTAGTTTATATTAGAAAATTCTGTCTACACCATTTTCAATTGTATTTCAGAAGTTTCCAATTGAATTTCAGAAATTTCCAATTGTATTTCAGAAAATTCTAATAGAAATACCAATGGAAATTTCTGAAATACAATTGGAAATGTTAACCCACAAATACAACATTTGTGTTGTAACCCTTAAATACGCTGATCTGTTGGTCAATTAACTATTATTTGTATTGAAAACAATTCAGAAAATTGTATTTTCGAGGTAAATTAAGTATATGCTAGAGTACAATTAGAAAAATATTGTGCATGAATTTCCGGGGCTAAAATCACTATTAGGTCTGCCTTTTCCATCCAAATATACAGAAATTAATTTATAATATGATAACAATTTTCGGTTTCGGTTATGGGCCATGAAAATCCGCGGTTTCGGTTTCAGTTAAAACCGAACACTAAACTATAATCAGTATAAATAAAAATCAAATGTCGTTCGTTGAGAACGGCTAGAGCGATTTGGACAATTTTTTGTTTAAATGTTCGTCATAGTCCAACTTAGGTTTTTACGGAAAGAAATATTGACCACGGCCACTTTTTTCGATTAATATAAAAAATGGGAAAACGGCTGCACCGATATGGCTAATTTTTTTTGTTTTTAAATATTCGTAGTAATACATACTTACATCTGCAAGTATGTAACCAAAGACATTGACATGGCTGAGTTAGTGCAGAGAATTCCAACGATGAAGTCACACAATTTCAAATTGGCCGGTATGTTAGCAGTAACGAAACAATTTGGAGCATTTTTTCATTTGCCATTCATGAAAGACATCCAACTGTTGTTCATTTAGCCGAACATCTGGAAAACCAAACCGAATGATTTGTGGAGCAAATATAAAGATGGCATGTGTGACGATATTTAGCAGCAGATGCGAATTAGAACATCAAATCCAAATTTGCAACTGAGAGAGGATATTAACAACGAGGCGACATGATGTCGAACAAGGTATTATCAGAGTTAGGCATGACAGTTCCCAATCGTCCGATACACGACGCATTTAATCAAGAGTTGCGAAGCGAGGGAATCAGTTCGAACAAACGTTCCACAGTTGAATCGACAACCAAAATATGCGTACGACACTCTTATGAAAGTTGTGGAATATGGTGGAACTGAAAAAACTTTTTTGATCGCGTTGATTTTGGAAACTATACGTTCGCAGAATGTAAAAGTTGCTTCATCAGGAATTGCAGCTACGTTGTTAAGAGACTGTCGAACTGCTCATTTAGCACTCATGTTGTTATTGAATATGTTGCAAATCAATGAAAATCCAACATGCAACATTTCCAAGAACAGTGCGATGGCCAAAGTTTTGCAGCTAAGCAAACTGATCGTTTGGGATGAGTGTACAATGGTGCATAAAAAGTCTTTGGAGGCATTAGACAAACGTTGCAAGATTTACGAAACAATCGATGATTCTGTCGACAGGTGATTTTCGTTAAAAAAATGCCAGTGATTCCACGCTTAATGCATGTTTGTAGTCGTCCGTTTTGTGAAAACACCTCAAGAAACTTGATACAAAAAAACATTGATGTCGACGAATTGAATTTTAAGATTCAGAGTAAATTGATGACGTAAAAATCGGTGGATTCCGTTACTTCCCAAGATGATGTCGTCAACTATTCATCCGAGTTTTTAAACTCACTGGAATTTCCCAGACTACCACCTCACAATCTCCAACTAAAAGTCGGATCGGTAATCATAATGTTACGAAACATAAACCAACCACGTATAGCATTGCAATGAACTAAATTATTATGTCACAGCAAAGCAATCGAGAAAAGTATGTAAATAAAACACCATAAGATTCATTGTACATATTTTCAAATCAAATGTAAAACAAACATAGCCCAAACCCATGGCAGAATAAACCAGGTACAATTATTGGGGAGAGTTGTCATTATTTATCCCTACAACGTCAAATAACGCATTTACTCTCATCAATTTTTATTTTGTATCCACGATTTTTTGCACATTCTATTAAATTTATATATATTTATTTGGACACATTTTAATTTGTATTAAATATTTCACGAACAAATTTAAATACATAAATATTTTTTAATACAACCACAAATTAATTTATTTTTATTTTAGAAATTTCGTTTTAATTTTTTTTTCTAATTTTCTTTTGTTTGACGTTATAAGGAATGTATAATTGAGAATATACTTTATATTAATTGTACCTTGTTAGTTCTGCCATGGCCCAAACCTATAATATTAATAAAAATTATCATTCAAAAATACGTTTTTTTTTTTTTCATTTTAACTATATTTACACATTTCAAACCACTTTTCACAAATTCACAAATCGAACACAAAAATTTGTTTAATTTGGACAAGACAACGTCTGTCTGTCTTAATATATTTATAGAAAATATTGAACTATTTGTCTAAAAACTAAGATTTTCGAAATAATTTGTTTTAAAGTTGTAAAAAACTAATGACTGTCGATTCGAGTTGGTATAAATCTATATCACAATTTGTAAATTATTAAAACCATAATAAATTAATAATCATAACAAATTAGTAACACTATTCTGTATGGCGAACAATTTGAAACTTATTATCATTATGAATTTGTTCTTAATGCTTACGCTTCTTATTTTTCCACATTTGTATAATGACACCACAACAAAGTCCTATGGACAAACTGGCACCGATCACGCCAAATATTATTGGAATAGTTGACATTTTTGGAAAAGTTCGTTATATTCTTTACTTTATTACGTGTTTTGTATAATAACTATAACTGAATAATATTTCGGTAGGACTTTAAATATTTTAAAAATATATCAAACAGTATTGATTCGTAATCATACTAAATAGTTTTGCGATAAATGGCCGGTGTTGCTAATGTACTAAAATATTGCTAATTTTAACTCGCTGCAAAGTGAGGAAAACCCAAAATATTTTGGAAATAAATATATGATTTCCATTTAACTGGGTGTTCATTTAAAAAAAAAAACAAACAAAAGCTTAAGATAACAACCTTTATACATTTGTGCATAACTAGTTAATAAATATAATTTTTAAATGATAACAATATTGATATCTGTTGTATGATTAAAGTACGTAATACACATTTAAGTATTTTTACATTAGGTGTCAATGTTAATAATTATAATTTTTTCTCGCAAATTTTGTTTTAAAAAGCGTAATATCCCCGGAATACAAATTTGTTTACAATAATTATAATTATATTAATTCTCTCTATTAATAACTCATGTAAACAAATAAAGAAAATAAAATTTGGTGCCGAGACACCGTTAGTAGTTTTGTATTAGGTGTACATTGGTAACACAAATAATGTTTTTAATTGTTTTCCTACGTGTACCTTCATTTTTCAATGTTGGCTGTCAAAAGTAAATTCGTGTGCTCGTTTCGTAATCTTTTATGTAAAATTCTTTAAATAAATTGATGTTAACATTATGTCCTCATTGCGAAATGTGGTTTGTTGTTACATTTGTGGTAGAAAACCTATAACCAGTGTTGACAATTCTTGGTGAACAAAAAGTGGCTAAAAATGGCTAAACATTTTTAATTATCAAACACATACATTTTATGCAAAAAAATAACTCAGAATGGCTGTGCTGAATGGACAAACAAAAATATACAAATATATTCTCTTCGATATCAATTACCAACAGTCAAAAATGGCGGGGGATCAATAATGGTGTGGGATAAGAAATAATATTCATATAAGATTGAACGTAGCTTATTTATAATTTAATTAGGAGCTTTCTCCCATGATGGTGTTGGTCCTAAGGAAATACGAATGCCATTAAATATAGTGAGATACTGGAAAAACAGATGGGTAGCATCATCTTCGAAAAAAATAGTCCCTAAGCTACAATGATGTGCAGGTTTTAGAGTGGCCGCCGCAATCCCCTGATCACAAACCCATAGAAAATCTATTTGAGCTTGTATATTGGGAAGTAAAAAGGAAAAACCTGTCAAATTTAAAAGATTTAGAAACAATATTACAAATAGAATTGGAAAACATAACTCTCGATACTAAGGACTGAGATCGAAAAAGGTTTAACATACATATATGTTAAAAAAAACGAAACCACTAAACTTAAAGTTTTTAATCTTTTTTTATTTGATTGAAATTATTGTAACAATTTACAAAAAAAAATATGTTTATAGTTCTAATCACTATGGTTTTTATACTGCTTTATGTCACTTTGTTCGAACAGGTTGTCCATCTCCGTTTAAAATCTACCACAATTTTGGAAATTTTTTTTTTTGAGCTCTTCAATTCTCTTTTAACAAGAGCCCAATATCTATCCACTGGACTCAGCTCCATGCAGTTTGGGGAATTGCCTCTCTTGGTACAAATACCACATTATTGTTCTTTTACCACTCAAGACCTTTCTTACCATTGTGACAGGGTGCCAAATCAGGCCAAAAATAAGTGGACACACTAAGAAGTCTTATGAATGGAAGCATAATTTTTTGTAAACATTCCTTGATGTAAATTTCTGTATTTATAGAGCCCTTTGTAACAAATGTTTGGCTTTTTTGCCGCAACTGCACATTGCTTGACATACCAAGAACTTTTTGGGAAATTTTGTCTGCTTTTGGATCCAAAATTTTTCTTCAACATTCTAGCATCTCCAACATAAAAAACTGTCCCAGAAGCTGCGAAAAATACATTTCCATACATACATTTCGTCATCCACTATGCAGCAGGTATAATTTTTGTATCCAATTTGACTTCAATTTCCGTGCTCTGTCTTTGGCCTCTAATTTTTTGGCAGAGTTCCTGTTAGGAACTTTTTGAGCCTTGTATGCTTTTAAACCTGCATTGGCTTTAACTTTTCGTACCAAATAGTCCGATTACTGACCTAACCGGGCTGCTTTCCTACCGGATGTGTTGGGAACTCTTTTGAAAATGCCTTCTATTTTTTGGCTTTAGAAACATCATGTGGACCATTCCTTCTACCTGAACCAGGTTTTATATCAACGGCTAAGTTCTCCCGGTACTGTTCAATAACACTGGATTTTGATAGCAGACCTTTGATTGTTTGGCCAACTTTTTGTAGGAACAAGTTGGGTTTTGTTGAAAATATTTAATAATTTTAGTACGCACTTTTTTATGGTCACTTATTTTAATCAGATTAACAACAAATGAACATAATTGACATTAAACATAATAACTGACATGCTTTACAAAGGTAACTAGATCAAAAAATCAAATAATACTTGGGTTAAAAGTTTTAATGAAACATGTGTGTTAAGCATTTTACGATCTCAGTTCTTATTATATCTCTAGTTGATTCTTTGGCTACAAGATTAAATGCGGTAATGGAAAATAATGGCTTTGCCACGAAATATTAATTTTAAGTATAATTAAAAATAAACACTATCGCATAGAATAAGCACTTTTTCATAAATTAAACAAAAAAATAAAAATTTGAGTGGTTAGTTTGGATATACATATTGACTTACATAAGTTAACTATAATTATAGACAATAACAATCAAAATAACATAATAATAGGTGGCAATTTTTAAGCCTAGGAGCAAACTCGAAGATCATAGGACTCAACGTTGCATTTTTTTTTTTTTGCTTACAACTATTGATTTATTAAAACCATTCAATAACATGAAAAATTATGCTACAATTGGCCAAAGTTCCAAAATAAATCAAATTTAAAATGTACTCGTATTTCATAAAATGCAAAGCCCCTATATCAATATGTTTTATTTAAATAATAATTATTTAATAAAATTGTTAATACAAAAAATTAAAAATAAATTATATGTAGAATATAGTATTGGTCTCTTCTGAAAACTTGTGATAGAGAGAGTCCTTCGATATTTTAAATTTTGTTGAAATCAAAACTTTGTATTTTTATAATTTAAACTATTTAACTATTTTTAGAATATTGGTAACGGAATTTAGCGGTAACGGGATTTATGATTATATAGGTAACGGTATTTTAGCGATAACGGTAGGCAATCTTGAATAACAGAGTAAGATTGATGGCCATTCCATGCAACTTAATATTTAATTTATTACAAATATTTCTGGTTTTATTTTATTATTTGAATATGGTATAGAATATTATAACAACTCACAGTTTTAAAATAAAAATACTCATATTTTCACATAGTACATAAATATATAAACTTTTGTATAATGAATTCACTAACTTTTTGGAAATAGTTCCGATTGTTTACAACCGAATTTGTGACGAACACAATTGCAGTAAAAAAATATAAGAACAAGAGCGAAAAAAACACAACCGAACAGCGCGGTCATTAAAATGGAAGCAACATGTGGCTCGGACATTTTTATCTAATTAATGTAAACTAAGTGATCAATTAAATATGCAATTGTTATTTATTGTAGATTTTTACTGCTTCTTTTAAACACAATGTTCAAATCGATACTAATAATATTCAACGAAAATTTCTTACTTGTGATTTAAGAGGAGAAACTGATTTATAGTAATTTACGATATTATATTGTATTTGTGTATAGGGAAAAGATAAGATATATAGTTAAATTAATAAATATATTTAATATAATATATTATTGTAATATTAATTAAGTAGTTGGCGTTGCTTTAAGAGCCAGTTTTTTACTTCGTATTTAAATATTAATAATATTTAAGTTCTATTTAAATACGAAAATAGGTTTCTCAGTGCTTTTTTAAATGATACTTAAGTGGCCAACGTTGGCCATTTAAATTCTATTTAAGTTTCATAAACTACCATATGTTTTTAACAGCTGTCTTTTGTTGTCTGTTTTTTTTTTCACTCTATTGTAGCGCTGTATTTTTTTACGGCATCTAACAAAAACTACACTTCCGATGCGGTGAAGTTGGGGCTTCTTTTGTGCATTTTCCTACATATATTTTATTGTTTAATAACATTTTTTTTTCTTATTTGGCAAAATGTATCAATTTTTGTTTTGCTTGAACAGCTGTGTTATACAAAACTATCGATAATTTTTTGATATTTAGTAGTGCTACCACACTTTTATCTTATTTAAATAAGAAAAATTATATTGCACTGAAAAACTCAAACTGTATTTAAATACCATTTAAATTTAAGTAAAAATTAACTAAATACGTATTTAAATACGAAGTCAAAAACTGGGCATAAATATAGTAAGTGCAGTATAATACAAGCAATAAAGGTTCATATAAAATTTGGTTATGTTTTCACATATATTCCATATTATGATCAATAAATGTTATAGTGAATGTAAATAAAAGTTATTAAATTTAGAAAAATGTTATTAAAATATGAAAATAAAATTAATGACTTTTAACTTCATAAGAGGATGGTCTAATGACACTAATGAATTCCTAGGAAAAAGTAGTGAAAAATCATTATATTATCATTTCAGTTCATTTGTTTTTGCTGAACTATTTAACTGCCAAAAAGTATTCATATTTTGTGTGAACTGCGTTTTTTATTATTATCAACTTTTTGATCAACTTAAACAATTACTTTTATTGTTACAGACAATGACTTTGTAGAAATGAGCTTAGACAATTAATTGAGTTTTTTTCTTATTGTCGGGAGATTAAGGGTGCTTTTATACAATTTTGAGTAGTAGTCAGATTATTGTGACACTTGATATAAGGACTGAGATTGAAAAAATCGTAACATACATATATGTTAATAATAATGAAACCACTAAACTTACAGTTTTGATATTTTTTATTTATGAGTCGATTATGGATGGCAACCGAACTTTAGTTGCGTTGTCAGTTGCCTAAATGGTATTACAGATGGCAACTGGCAGCTATCTTTTCTGTTTGCCGAATTGGCAACCAGCAATTTTTAGTTGGCCTCTGGCAACGCAACTGAAGTTCGGTTGCCTTCCATAATCGACCCATTAATTGAAATTTTTATTGCAATTTACAAAAAATATTATTTTTATAGTTCTAATAAATAATTATGAATTTATGAACCTTTTTCGGAAACCCTTCCATTAAGGTTTTTATTGAGCTTTCTGTTACTTTGTTCGAACAGGTAGTCCACCTCCGTTTAAAATCTACCACACTTTTTTGTGCTGTTCAATTCTCTTTTAACAAGATCCCAATATCTCCCCATTGGCCTTAGCTTGAGGCAGTTTGGAGGATTTGGACACATTAAGAAGTCTTATAAAATGAAGCATCCTTTTATGTAAAAATACCTTGATGTAAATTTCGGTATTTATAGAGCCCTTTGTAACAAATGTTTGGCTTCGTACAAAGTTAAGCATTCCATTTTTGATTTAAAAAATCCTATTTTCGAGCAAAAATAAAAGTCATCTATGATAAAAGCAGGGTTTACAATTGCTACCAGGATGCACTAAGTAAGGTGAAATCAACAGCACAGCTGATTTTTATTTATCTACATATTTTGAAAGTGCTTGGGTTTTGTCAAACTGAATTTATTTTGAAAAAATAATAAATTTTATTTTCAAAGAAAAAAATGTTTAAATCAAAAAAACATGAATGAAAATGTGAATAAAAAGATTTCATATAATGAAATTTGGAGAAAGCACTATTAAACCGTTGTTCTTTTTCAAATATAATTTAAATTTAACGGCCGTTTTTTAGTTAATATGCAAAAATAACAAAAGCTTTGTGTTTACATTGGTAACGGTTTTGTCAAAGATTATTTACATTGTGTGTTGACTTTTAATCGAGATTCTGGTTTAATCGGTTAATCGAGCAAATAATTAATTGGGGTTTAGATTTAATCGGTTAATAATCGGTTAATTTTAAATTATTTGATTATTCGATTAACCGAATAATTTTTATTTTAAATTGAAAATAAAACCATGAATTTTGTGTACTTATTTAAGCATTTCAACAAAAAAATAAATAATAGGAAAAAGTATGGTATTTGAAATCCTTTTTATATACACGTGAGTTTTTTAGGATTTTAGTGAGATATTCTGAAGTAAACTTTTAAGAAAAGAATATAATTTAAAAGGTTTCCTTTTAAACGATTTTTCTTTAGTTTTAATAGAACTTGACTTGGAAAAAAACTCTCTAACTGATTGTAGATGTTGGAAACATCGAAAGTAACGCATCCAATTACTCAGTTCTTTGTTCAGATTTTTTTTAAGCATATAAAATCCTTCATTATACCATTGGAGTCCTTTTGATATTTTTTTAGATTTTAAATACTTTTAATAGTTTCGTTAAGTTCTGATAAAAGACTCGTTTCTGCAATGTATTCAGTTTCGTCTATTATCATGTCTTCCTCCTACTCATTAGGGCAAAGTTCATCATGAAACATTCTAGAAAAAATGTCATTTCCAAATTCCTTAGTTTCAGTTTTTGAGCTATACTTCAAAAAACTATTGCTAGAAGGGAATGTCCATGAGTTAAGAAATAAAATTTGTGTGTTTAAAACTATATTTTTATATATTAATTACAATAAAAAAATAAATTTCGGTTAATCGGTTTATTTGTTATTTGAAAATCGGCAATTTTAAATTATTCGAACAGTTAACCAACCAAAATTAATCGATTAACCGATTAACGGTTAATCGATTTAATACCCTAGTGTTGACATAAAAAATAATAAATTTAAAAATTCTAACGAAAATTAAAATCTCTTTAATTCTGAAAAGCAAAATTTTGCTAAAATCAACGTTAATAAAAATAATAAATAAAAGATACAAAATAATCAGGTGAGTATCAATAAAACTGAACTTAAAAAATAAGCATCCCATTAAAAAATCTAAAATCCGGGATTATAGGAAAAATGCGTAGCTGTTGGCTTTGTAAAAAGAAAATTTGTTTATTTTTTATTTGACAAATTCAATTTTGACAAAACCTATGCACTTGTCAGCAAGAAAAATTGTGTTTGTTGTCGAAACGATCTCACCTTACTTATTACATCATGATTGCTACTGTACTAGCCGTCAATTGCAGAAAAAAATCTATTTTTATCAATCTACGTACTAAAAATATAATTACTATTTTAATTTACAACTCTGCTAATATAAATTGCTGTTACTATTCATATATTACAACAAAAATTGCAATGTTAGTTTGCAATTTCTAGTAGCAGATACAACCAGTTGTCAGTCAACTCGTTCTTGTAGTACAAAACGTACTTTTTTTTACCGAATTAATATTGCGCGTCAGCATTCGTTTTTATGTTGTTATTGCAATTTTCTCTGGCAGCAATTTACATTTCTTTGGTTGCTCTTCTATAGTTGCATTGATATTTCTTGTTTTTGGTTATTTGGATGCTTCTAGTTACAGTGTTGACAAAAATAATAGAAACGAGAGTTATTAGTCAAGTTCAGTTTTGTTATAAAAAAATAATTTATATGCAGTTTGGTTTATCAGACATACACACATGGACAAAAGTAATCGTCATGTCACTTATTTTTCGTTCGATGAACTACCACGTCCAGTAAAATGTCAGAAAAAATTAATCATAAATTGTCCTTCATTTTACGACATATTTATTTCATTTTAGTAAAAACCAAATTTGCAAAATGTTTATATACTAATAAATAAATAGCTAAAATCAAATGCAGGTTGCATTTATTGGGGACAAAAGTGTTTGCCACTTCACTTGTTAGTGATATTTTAACCGCTTTTATAAGTAGGCTTGTTTGTCAAGTTCAAAATTAGTCTATTAACTTTTAAGTTTCGTTAGATTGTTCGTTAAAAAGTGCTTTAACTTAAAAAAAAATGCAAAAATGAGCCAAAAAAGAAAAGAAACATCAATCGAAGAGCGGAAAATTATAATAAATGCCCACAAGCAGAACAAATCAATTAAAGAAATATGCGAATTAGTGGGTCGTCCCCGAACTACCATTTGTAGCATTATAAGTCGCCACAAAAATGATGCGGAGTGCGAGAATCGTCCAAGAAGCGGCAGACCTCAGTTCGTGAAAAACGTGAAATAATAAAAATTATAAAAAAAGAACCTAAAACACCATCTTCGGAAATTGCTATTAAAGGAGTCCTCAGGAAACGAGGTACATCCTACCATACCATACGCAGAACGCTAAATATGGATGGTTACAATGCCAGAGTTTGTCGAAAAAAACCATTAATAAGCAAGGTGAATCAAGAAAAGCGACTTTCTTTTGCTAAAGAATATTTAAACGAGTTTTGGGACAAAGTAATATTTTCCGATGAAAGCAAATTCTGTGTATATCGGTCGGATGGTCGCTCTTTGGTCTGGAGACGTGAAGGAACTGCTTTTCAAGATAAAAATATTCAAACTACAGTCAAACATGGGGGTGCTGGAGTAATGGTATGGTGCTGTATGTCTTCTGGTGGGGTCGGTGAACTTGTGTTTATAAAAAATATAATGGACAAACATGTCTATTTAAATATTTTATAACAAAATTTGGCAAAAAGCGCACGTAAACTGGGCATTGAATCAGATTATTATTTCCAGCAAGATAGTGATCCGAAACATACTGCGGATATAGTTCGCTTGTGGATCTTATACAATACCCCTCACACCTTAAAAACGCCTCCTCAGTCACCGGACCTTAATCCGATTGAACACTTATGGGACCATTTAGACAAACGAATAAGAGAACACCATATAACATCGAAGAATAGACTTAAAGAATTTCTTTCTGCACGTGGCGGACCTCCAAACATAAAAGATGTTAGGTGACGATCACTTTTGTCCATGTGTGTACATATCATATGACTAACAATGTAAAGAGTCAGTATTTTTACTGGAAAAAAATAGAAACGCGTAAAAACATTAAATTTTTAGAAGCACATCTTTTTATTTTTTGTTAAAAAATGAAAAAAATTAACAGCCTGGCCCACGATGTCGAACGTTGTCGTTTCAAACGACAAACAACTGTTTTGCGGCTCACTAATATTCTTAGTCGAAAGAAAACAAATACGAACGATAACATAAGCAACTCAATACAAAATTTGCGCTCACTATTTCCTTTTTCTGATATTTGTACGAACTGAAATGTCAAATTCATTCACTTTTTATTTATTGTCGTCTGTGTAAGAATCTAGTACAAAACGTATCAAAAGATATCGATTTCAAAAGTTGGTTCACTCGACATGAAATTCCCCATATATAAGTATGACTTTCGGATGTGGACTTTATATGGTCAAATATGGAACGATCCAAACAAGTAATTGTTATGTCATTTCTATTTACATTTAACTTATTTTTGCTGGTTTTTATATGGATACTGGTATTTTTTAGGCCTTTCATCATAAGAACATCGAGTGCAAAATTTCTTGGTATTATTTGCAATATATTTAAAGAAAATAGCAAAACATTTTTGAAAAGTATATTTTTTCCATAACTTTGGTTGTACATGAACGATCAAGGCCATATCGTGCCTTTAAAATACGGACGAACATAGCTATATCGTCGTAAAATTTATAATCTATATATATAAAACACAAAAAATGTTTCTACCTATGTCCGTTATAGACTCTGAAACTATCCAACCGATTAGTTCCAAACTTGTTTCATTAGAAAGGCAATGGTGTGAAGAAGGTTTTAGACACCTTAAACAAGGCATTATTAGGTCCATTCGTGAACCGGAATTTCGAATTTTCCCATACAAAATTTTTTTCCCAATTTAAAATTTTTTTTTTCTTGAAATTTTGTATGTAAGCACCTCTCCCAATGAGTACATCCACTAAGGGGCAAGAAATAAGTGGAGACGTGTGTGGTACGGGTTGTACTTTTAAGGGGATAAAATGGGCGAAACTCGAGTTTTAATAATTTTTATATCCCATATTCCAGAAATTAAATTTAAATGGAATTGCAGTCCTCTTAAAAAATTACAAATGTACTCTGGCACTATTTTGAAATTTGAACGTACTTCTTTTTGGTACTTTTTTTTACAAAACTATTTTTTATATACATTAATATGGTAAAAACAATTCTTATTATAAAACCCTTCCATTAATAAAGAATTATTAGCGTAGTAAAACACGCCGGGTATCCGCTAGTTTTAAATAAATAATAAATGTAACAACATTGAATGAAAAGTACATACTTGGTCGAGACACTGTCGTTTGATTGTGCACATTTTTACGCTTCAAACAGCACCAAATAATCAAAACAATCCAAAAGACAACCATTGCGGTAGCAATTAAAGCACCGAAAACGATTGAAACAATTGCACCTGTCGGTAATCCTCGATCCATATCCATGGTATGTTTATTTTGATTAATACTTAATAGATGTATTTTCTAAATTAAATTTAATTAACAACTAATTACACTTAAATTAAAACTTTGTATCACTTTTACACACAAACTTTCATTTAAAACTTCTTATTGACAACTAACATAAAAGACATAACTTTTTTAGTTTCCTATTTTTCAATTTCCACCATTCTTTCTAGCCATTTGTTGAAAACATTCACATACATATTCATAAATTGATAAGATTATATTTACACTTATACTTATATATATTAGGGGAATAACTGTTTTTTTTTTTTTTTTTTTTGTACGGCACTAAGATATTGTTTTTCAGTCACATGCGGTATCAAAAAATCACATATATTCACAAGAATTATAGGTATTAAAAAGCTGCTTAATCGGCTGAGATATGAGCCAATCTTTGACATATTTATGCTATACCACAGATACAGATAATGATCAAATTCCGAATCTTAAAAAAAAATTTAAAATGTTACAAACCGAATATCAGTCATTCCCCCCTCTTTTTTGGTGGTCGTTATAAAAAATAAATAGAAAAACGCAACTGCGGTTTCCCTGCAGTGTTTACACTTAAAAACAAAATCTTTAAATAATTAACGAATTGAATAAAAAGTGCATACTTGGTCGAGACACTGCCGTTCGAGGGAGCACATTTTTACGCTTCAAACAACACCAAATAATCATAACAATCAAATAGACAACCATTGCGGTAACAATTAAAGCCCCGAAAGTTATTGAAACAATTGCCACTGTTGGTAATCCATGATCCATATCCATGGTATGTTTATTTCGATTAATACTTAGATGTATTTTCTAAATTAAATTTAATTAAAAGCTAATTACACTTAAATTAAAACTTTGTATCACTTTTACACACAAACGTGCATTCAAAACTTGTTACACTGACAACTAACATAAAAGAAATAACGTTTTTGGTTTCCTGTTTTTCAAAGCCCAACATTCGTTTAAGCCATTTGTTGAAAACATTCACATATATGTTAATAAACAATTGATAAGAAACTTATAGCTTTACATTAGGGGAACAACAGACAAAACGATATCAATCACATATAGTAATGAGAATTATAGGTATTAAAAATCTGCTAAATCGTCTGAGATATGAGCAAAACTTTGACTTCTTTTTGCTATATAACTGATACACAGTACATACATAGACAATATGTATAACATATGAAAGGTAATTCTTTCTTAGAAACTTGAATCGATAATGATCAAATGAAAAAATTTTAAATGTTACAAACCGAATGAAACAGTTATTCCCATATCTTCATTGGTGGTCGGTATACAAATAAATAATAGAAAAACGCAACTGCGGTTTTCCCCGCATTGTTGTTAGTGTTTACATTTAAAAACAAAGACTTTAAATAGTAAATGAATTAAATAAAATGTACGTACTTGGTTGAGACACTGTCGTTTGATTGTGCACATTTTTACGCTTCAAACAGCACCAAACAACCATCAAAACAATCATAGCGGTAACAATTAAACCACCGATAACAAATGAAACAATTGCACCTGCTGGTATTCCATGATTCATATCCATTGTCCGTTGTATGTTTATTTTGATTAATACTTAGTTGTAGTTTATAAATTTAATTTAATTTAAATATCTCAATACACTAAATAAATAAATACTATGTATCACTTTTAAACATAAACATTAATTCAAAACTTTACTAATAGAAATAACGTTTCTATTTTCCTGGTTTTCTTTATACCCACCAATATTTAATCCATATGTTGAGAATACGTATTTATAAACAATTGATAAGATTATATTTACATGTATATTGGTGGAGAAGTGTATAAGAGGTGAATCATCGGAAACTATTAGGGGAATAACTAAGAATTTTATTTTAGTTGGCAAAAAAAAAAAAAAAAATACAGGGCACCAAGCAACAGTTCCAAAACAGTATTTTTAAGTCATATGTGGTATCAATATATCAAACAAGGTCATGAGAATTTTGATATTGAAAATTATATATAAAAAGCAAAAATCCTGTTATGACGTCAGGATAACGTAACTGGTAGCGCAACAGCTATGAAATTTGGAGGTGTAAGTTTTAGCCAAAATTTTGCATTTAAGTAATTCTTTTCATATTTTAATATAAATTTTAATCGTAATGTTTATCGTCCAAACTTGGTATAATAGACAAAAATTAGGTAAACGAATTTAAAGCTATTACAAATGCCAAATGACTGAGATATAAGGAAAAAAACTAGGACAACCTCGATTTTTTACCTATATCTGGATTACTAAGTCATTAATATAGACAATATGGATATCTAATGATAGATATTTCAAAGACCTTTGCAAAGACGTATATAAGTCCATAGTAAGTTGGACCTACAATGGGTCAAAATCGGGAAAAAATTTACCAGATTTTTTTTCACCAAAAGTTTTTCCGCTAAATATTAAACAAAAAATAAAATAAAAAAACATTTACATAAAAAATTTAAAAAAAAATTCGAAAAAATGTTTTTTCCAAAAAATGAAAAAAACATCTTTTGTTTTTTACCTAAAAATATTTAAAATTTTTATTTTGAAGTATAGTTTGGTGAAGGGTATATAAGATTCGGCCCAGCCGAATATATCTCTCTTACTTGTTTACATACATATTTATTTATATTTATCATGACTACTATAAAATCTTTATATCAACAACGAAATAGTTCTAACAAATGAAAAGATGCCAAACAAAGCTCGATTAATGGTAAATTTTTTATTTGCTTTTGTTCATGTCCCAATGTCGCGTTCTTGTATCTTCATCAACGTTTGTTGTCAGAACTCCGCTGCAAAGTAGCAGCAAATTCAAATCAAATTTTGTGGCTTTAACAAAAAAAAAAAAAAACAAGTTACTGCATATAATAATCATTTCGATATTCAAAGTATGTCTAGAATCATTTCTCAACAACAAATGTTTTATGTACGCCGAAAGAAGTTGAGAGGCAATAGTAGTACTAGGCACAAGTTAAAAGTGTTCCACCTTAAGTATAGAGAATATTTCGATGAAGTGGCTGAGAATACGATGTGCAAAGCTTTAGATTTGATTTTTTTTTTAACAAGTTACATTTGAAAAGTATGTCAGTGATTATGTTTAATGTCAATTATGTTCATTTGTTGTTAATATGATTAAAAATAGTGACAAGATAAAATTACTAAATATTTTCAACAAAACCCAACATGGTGCTACAAAAAGTTGGCCAAACAATCAAAGGTCTGTCGTCAAACTGATTTCAATGATGTTTCTAAAGCCAATAAATAGAAAGCATTTTCAAAAGAGCTCCCAACACATCTGGCAGTAAAGCAGTTCGGTTAGCTCAGTACTCGGACTATTTTGTACGAAAAGATAAAGCCAATGCAGGTTTAAAAAAAGTTCCTGATAGGATATCTGCTAAAAATTTAGAGGCCAAAGACAGAAAGTCAAATTTTAAACAAAAAATATACCTGCTGCATAATGGATGACGAAACGTACGTATGGAAAATTTCTCAGCTTCCGGCTCAATTTTTATGTTACTGATGCTCGAGGAAACTTTAGGACCCAAAAACAGACAATTTTCCCAAAAAGTTCTTGGCATGGCAAGCAATATGCAGTTGCGGTAAAAGAAGCCAAACATTTGTTACAAAGGACTCTATAAATACCGCAATTTACATCAAAGAATATTTACAAAAGAGGATGCTTCCATTAATAAGACTACTTAATGTGTCCACATATTTTTGGCCTGATTTGACATCATGTCACTATGATAAGCAAGTATTGAGTGGTACAAGAACAATAATGTGGTATTTGTACCAAGAGAGGTAAATCCTCTAAACTGTCTGAAGCTAAGGCCAGTGGAGAGATATTGAGATCTTGTTTAAAGGTGTCCAAAAGTGTGGTAGATTTTAAACGGAGATGGACTACCTGTTCGAACAAAGTAATAAAAAGCTCGATAAAAACCTTAATGGAAGGGTTTCCGGAAGAGGTTCATAAATTCATCACTATTGATTAGAACTATAAAAATTATTTTTTTTATAAATTGTAACAATAATTTCAATAAAATAAAATAAAATCAAAACTGTAAGTTAAGTGGTTAAGTTAAGTCGAACCAGCAAATGCTACAGAAATGACTTCTGGAATCGCTTTGGGATTAGATCCGCAAAAGGCATTGAGCTCTCAAATGAGCTCTCTTCTCTTTGTTTTCACACGTACGCAAGCACACACATTGTATAAAAAGTTAAAACCAATCAGTCTCGTATGAGCTTTGATGCAGGTTGGTCGTGTACGCTTTTATGCTTGTTTTTTTCAGCAATTGTTGTTGTTTTTATTTTGTAAAATACAAATCAAACTAGTCAGTCTCGTCACAAAGTATACAGAGGTGTCAAATTTGACGTTTCAAAAACTCAAAATCAGATGAAAGGGCAGTTCTCTTAAAAAAGGATAGCAAATATTTTGTACTACAATATCAGTGATGTGTTAAAGCAAAACGCTATATACAACGCGAATATGGTAGACAAAGTAATGTAATCAAAACAAACAAATAACCAAAACAAAACAATGAAAAGGGCAGTTTATAAAGAAAGAGACGAATAGAAAACGAGATTATTTTCTGTCTCGTGACACCTCTGTATACTCTGTGGTCTCATATGAGCTTTGATACAGGTAGGTTGTGTTGCGGGTTTTTGCTTGTTTTTTTAGCTATTGTTTTTGTTTTTCTCTCGGCTACAGTGAAAGAAAATAAATAAATAACTTCACGTACACTTTTTATTCAACAAATACCACTTCAAACTTTTACACCCATTTCGCTCAGTGCATAGAGAGTAGCAGAGCGCAATAAATAACTCACACAATGACAAATTTACAAAGTTTGGTAGTATTAAAATGCATATCGCTGGATTAGATACACTTGTTCAGGAGATAAAACCCCAAGACAACAATTTTCAAAAAATATATTTTTATTTTCGGACGTTCGAACAACGTATTCATTGAAAAATAATATTTGATAATGTGATTCACTTAATTATTTAAAAATAATATTCCATTTTTGTTGGTGCTTAATTAATAGAACGGCCTATTAATAAATGTGTGTACTGCCTTAATGATCTGCATACCGTCGAAGTAAAGGATGTAATTAAGTAATAAGTCTTTAGTTCTCGAAAACATTTTATTTATTTTAGGAAAATGTTATACCCGTAATTTACATATTTTGGATTTGAAATCCCAGGCGATATGGTGAAAGAAAAAAACCCCATAATATTTTATTTTGAATAAAAATACTATTAACGGATTGTTTGTATTAATTTCACTTTGGTGCTAAGCTTAAAATTAGATTAGATATATAGAACATATACAGTTTACATACGTGACATATTCGCATTATGATAGATGTTTTTGCGACGCCTACAATAGCAGCTAATAATGGTCAAAATGCAAATCACTACCATGGCAACACCAATTAAACTACCCATTACAATTCCAGCTATTTGACCTGTTCTTATCGACATTTTTTGTAAATTTATTGTATATATTTATTTTTATTTTAAATAAATTAAACAGCACAACGGAATAATTATTATAAATAAACTTTATTTTCAAAAAATAACCGCAACACTAAGTAACTGAGTTTTACCTATGTCTATACGTGTTTCATATTTTTATTTTAATATTAATGATAAGATTATGAACATGCCCCTTTATTGTAAATGACTCATAAATTTTTTTTAGAACTTTTAAAGAACTATGTTTCATAGATTAGATCCCATATTGTTATAGTTAGGCATAGATCAGTGATTCCCAATCTCTTGAAGATCATGTCCCACTTTTTCTTTTCAAAATCACCAACAAAATTTTTAATATTATTATTAGATGAGATGATATAATAATCTCAATCTATTTATATTAATAGCAAATGTTTATTATTAAACTCGTTTCAAAATCAGCAACAACATTTTTAATATTTTAGTAAGAATTGTGCTAAATTCCCAATTATTGATAAATTCACTAAAATTTATTGTTGGAAGAAAAGCTAATTCCTATGAGCATTTCACTGGTTGCTTAGGTCAGATTATCAGGAAACCTTTTCCCTAAAGGTTTAAAAAAAACTAAAGATATTATACAAATAAAACTATAGAGAGAATGAGAATTACAGATACTCATGCTTTATTTGTAAAAATATCAAAGCTTAAACAAAAAACCAACAATAAACAATAAACAGTGAGTTTATCTTTTCTTACATTCCCTACTACAATTGGTTTTTTCCGACTCGAACTGTAGTTTGTAAGTGGGTAAAGAAAAAACAAAAATAAAATAAAACAACTTGCTTTATTATTTTCGCAAAAAAATCAAAGTCAAAAAGTTATACGGGAATACAAAATTAGATGAGATGATATAATAATCTCAATCTATTTATATTAATAGCAAATGTTTATTATTTAAAATAGTCCTAAAATCTATTCATTTATCATTGCCAACACCTCCACCCAAAAAAACTGGCACTGGCATAGATTGTGTTCATTTTACAGCACACAGTGGGGCAGAATCAAAATTTTTTGGAAATAAATCTGTCATTTCTAAACGGATAGCCCGATCGGGATTAAATTTGACATGGGCGTAGCCAAGGAGTATTCGAAAAACAGCACAAATCTACTATTTTTGGAATTTTTAAATTGAAAATCGTTTGTTTTCGGACCTTTAATCGATGTTGCTCTGAATTTTTTTGCATATTATTGATAATTTAGTTTCTAACTAACTAATAAAAAACATTCGATTCCATTCAAAAGTACACCCTATATTTTTAAAAATGTGGACCAAGGTATGCCAAATTTTGAACATTTCAATTTTGAAATAAGAGATAAATAGCAGAAACAAAAAAATGCCACGTGTTTAAAAATGTTACATGTCGAAAGTACCCTACTTTGAGCCCCCATAGCGCCTCGCCTGGATCATTTGCAGGGTCCATTTTAATAACTTAAACTCGAATACTCCTTGGCTACGCCCATGTCAAATTTTATCCCGATCGGGCTATCCCTTTAGAAATGCCAGATTTAGTTCCAAAAAATTTTGATTCTGCCCCACTGTGCAGTATTTTCCAATTCGGTTTTAACCGAAACCGAAACCGCGGTTTTTCAAGGCCTTAAATCGAAACCGACAATTATTTTTCTGTTTTCACTTTTAATCTATTTTCACTAGAAAAATTCAAAATTTAGAAATGAGAAACAAACTTTTTCATCCAATATCTCTAAACACAGATCGGTACAAATATCTTAAGATTTGTTAAAATTGTTTAAATTGTATTACAATAATTACTTTAGATGATATAGTAGCCTAAATAATGCAAAATTTTTGTAACAAAGTCTTAGTAATTTTCAAATATCCGATAAAAGTATGGAGTACTATCTGACCGGTGTGCTTCGCACATCAATTGGAATAAAGAAATAGTACTATTAAGTCTCCCTTTGTAAATTAATACTAATTCAGGAAAACATGTCTCTAGTTTCATGTTTATTGATTCATTGTAATGTGGATTCTGGCTCATTCGAAAACCTATTATTAGAATAAAAACAGTATCATAAAGACCCACATTTTGTATTCCTACTCAGCATCATGAATGTTTAATTTCATATTTCTGTGTCCATTATTATAGAAAATACAAAAGGTAAGACTATAATCACCTTTCGTGAATTCTAACTCATTCAGAATCATTTGTGCCTAATTTTAAGGTTTATTAATATAAAATATTCAAAAAGTACCTTTACAATAAATAAATAATAACATTAATTATCCGTTTTGAATTCGTGTTCCTAGGTCCATCGTTATAAAATATTCAAAAAGTATTACTAGTTCGAAAAAGTACCTGCAATTGCCTTTTTTATATTCTAACTCAGTCAGGATCATGTGTGTTTAATATCCTGCTTATAGGTTCATTATTATAGAAAATTCATTTTGAAGAACGAAAAACTACTCTTAGTTTGGTTTAGTTCTCCAGTTTTGGTATCATAATACAATTGAGCACCCTATTCTTGATTATTTCTTTACTGAGAAGCATATTAGCCAACTTTAACTAATTTAATATATTAAAAAGGTACCATTAAAAGAAAAAGTTCCAATTTTCCTTTATCCTTGTAAAAACTCGTCAAATTTGAACTTTAAATTTGTTTAGCAGTTCCTATATTATCAACTGATTTAATAGTTAATAAATTATCACAAAACCGAACCGAAACCGATCGGTTTTCAATATTTGAAAACCGAAACCGCGGTTTTGAAATTCTTCGGTTTTTTGGAAACTCTAAATTTTACGTATTCTAACGTTTTGTATTTCAAATCTCAATTTTCATAAAAAGTTGCACGTTCACACACTTTTGTTATTCACTTTAACTTTATTGTTAAATTTTTGAAGTTAACAGCTATAACATACCGGACATATTTAGATTATTCTGATCATTGTAAAAATATGAACGAACTTTACAAATACCCGCCAATTCCATTATCCAAACTACTACCGCGAAAACACCAAATGCGCCAGCAAATACAACTCCTGCAATTTCATCTGCTCTCATTGTTAATATTTAAGTATTTTTTACTCAAATCAATATTAAATTAAGGAAGGAAATATTCCATTATACTTCATATTTTAATAATAAATGCAATACTGAATAATTGAAATCTTCACAAGTATCTTCACAAGTATTGTATGTATTTTTTATACAAATAATAAAATTATAGTCAACACACTTATTAGCTTTTACAGAGTGATTCATTAGATAATATAAATAACAAAGAATTGTGATTTTTTTAAAGATACATATGGGGCATTTTATGTCAAGTGAACCAACTTTTGAAATCGATGTCTTCCGATTGGGATGAAATTTGCACTATGGTTAGTTCTATTGCATAGTAATTCAAACAGAATTTCTGAGTTAGAGGAGTTGACATTTTGGCCAAGCAGATGTTTTTTCTCATTCATGTAACTTATTACCTATTGTTCTTAGCAAAATGTGCCCCAAATATTTTTTTCCAAAATCAAAAACTTTTTTGATAGATATCCGACTCGCATCCCACTAAGCGAACAAAAACCACTTAAAGGACTTAAACGAATTTCATCCTAATCGGAAGACATCGATTTCAAAAGTTGGTTCACTTGACATGAAATGCCCCATATTTATATTGAATTTACACAGTTTATCTGTAAAAAATAGGCATATCGCACTCGTTAAACAATACTGTATTACCTCAAGAACTTTTAAGTGTTCAGGAGAGACAAAAAACAGTTTGTAGTTACATTTTAAGAGAATTTGAAAATCCGAATATATCATAGTAAGCAAATTCCATTTGAAAATATATTTACATTGTTTTTTTTTAAATTTTTGCAATTATTATTTATTGCAAAATGAATCTATTTTTTTTTTTTTTTTAATAAAACAATTTGATTATTTTTAACTTTAATAAAAGATCAAATCAAAACAATAACTTTTAGTTGATTTAAGGTAGTCACTACATTATCACGAAAAAGGTATCAAATGTGGTTTTCGAGATGAAAGAGTAATCGGAATACGTTGAAATTTTTATAATAGATAGATAGATATTGATATTGTTAGTTGATTTCTTGCAAAAAGTGAAATTTTAAAAATTTTGAGTTAATGCAGTATTGTTTAACGAGTGCGATATGTTTTTGATATTTTTTTTACAGATAAAGAGTGCGCAAAAGGACCGAAATTAATAGCGTAATTTTTGACATTTCTCATTACTAGCGGCGGGTTTACATGAATTTATTATTGCAAAATATGCGCTTAAAGGAAAAAAAACCAGCAAAACAATTAAATGGAACTAATATGTATTTCTTCTGTGTGTAAGTTAAGCAAGTAGTCAATGTATCCCTTATATACTAGTTTTATACGCACGGCTTATTCGCAAATAAAAATATTGTAATTAGAAAAATTTTCCGCATAATACTCTCGAAAACAATTCCTGATTAACGACACTATTTGCAAATAAGATTTTAAACATTGCCATATGTTTTAACGTTTTTAGTTTATTAAGGCGTTTTTATACCCTTCACCTTCGTGAGAAGGGTATATATAAATTTGTCATTCCGTTTGTAATTTCCACAATATAATTTTCCGACCCTATAAAGTATATATATTCTGGATCCTTATAGATAGCGGAGTCGATTAAGCCATGTCCGTCTGTCTGTTGAAATCAATTTTCTGAAGACCCCAGATATCTTCGGGATCGAAATCTTCAATAATTCTGTCAAACATGCTTTCGAGAAGTTTGCTATTTAAAATCAACAAAATCGGTCCACAAATGGCTGAGATATAAGGAAAAAAACCAGGACAACCTCGATTTTTTACTTATATCTGGATCACTAAGTCATTTGCAACGATGTATATAAGACCATAGTAAGTTGGACCTACAATGGGTCAAAATCGGGAAAAAAAATTTTGAGCAGATTTTTTTTTCACTAAATATTAAAAAAAAAAATTTAAATTTAAAAAAAATTAAAAAAATTTTACATAAAAAATTTAAAAAAAAAATTCGAAAAAAAAATTTTCCAAAAAATTTAAAAAACAACTAGAAAAAAAATTTTTGTTTAAAATTTTTATTTTGAAGTATAGTTTGGTGAAGGGTATATAAGATTCGGCCCAGCCGAATATATCTCTCTTACTTGTTTAAATATTTGTGTTTTTGTATTAATTGGATTGCAAGACAAACAAGAATTTTTAATTCTTTCAGTTTTGCAATTAAAAAATGTATCATATTTTTTCCAATAACATTACTACCAAATTATTAAAGTTTACCATCCGGCATCACATAAAAACAAGAATTTTCCATAACCAAAGTGACTTATAAACAGAGAGTTTATATGCTATATATAAACTCTCTGTAGACAGTAATCGTCACAAATGTCTTATCACATACAAACATCAGCACAAACTCAATATGCCCACTTGGTGGTGTAAGGTATAAATATATAAATTTTAATATTTCTGCTGTTTTGACAGTACTCGGTTGTTTTGAGGTTAGTTTGGTTTGGATATAATCACGCCAGAGCAACGTTTGCAAATTGTTCAAATTTATTTTGAAAATCATGGTTCGATTCGACAAACTCATCCATCGGGCATAACGTGCATTTTACGGCTCTTATAATCGTCCATATGGACGATTAATTCTGGAAACTATGGATCGATAATACGTACAGAACAGGCGATTGATGGGGTAGATGATGATCCAAATGTATCAATTCATCATCGCGCTCAACAATTAAACTTGTGTCTATCCACTTTATGGGAAATTTTGTGTAAGGATCGTGGTTTGCGTGCTTACAAGATTCAATTCGTACAGGAATTGAAGCCTTACGAATGGGCCAAAGGAAACATTTCTAATGACCCACAATTTCATTCGAAAATTTTGTTCAGTGATTATTCACACTTAAACATAATTGTTTCATTTGGAGCGATGCTAATCCTCAAGCCATTGTCTATCGAGCACTTGGAAGCCTGATTTACTGAGAAGAGGTATGAAAATTGAAACTCCAAGTTACGACATGTACACGTTAGCCGTGGCGGCCACATGTCCGAAATCATATTTAAATATTAATAAAGCAAATTGGATGGATATTAAAAACGTTTTTCTCTGTTTTATTTTAATTAAAAGTTCTACGCCTCTGTACAAAACACCCTTTATAGAGAATGAATTCTCAAAGGAATGAATTAAATAAGTTTGAAGTACAAAGTGAATTCATTAACGGAATGGTTAAGAGATAAACTTTAATTTGATTTTGAAAATGGTATTAAGAATAAATTTTTTCAAACCTTCGATTCTGGATTCGATACTTAGTTGTACTCATTTCACTACCCTTGCTAAGCTTTTATAGATGAAAACATATGTACAAATCATATAAATTTTACATACCTGACAAATTAGGACGATTGTAATAATTATTACAACGTCTACAACAGCTTATAACTAGGAAAATCCAAATGACAAATATGAAAGTAAAAACTATACTAAACATCACTATTCCAAATGTTGGTATAGACATTTTTTTTATATTTTCTTTTTTAAGCAAATAAAATTTGAACAACAGACAAAATACTATAAACAAACAAATATCCGCAATGCTGAGTAATTGAGTTGTAACTGTATTTTAATTTTATTTTTTATATTTGTTTTGTTGAGATTATTGTAAATGACTAACCAGCTGAATGTACAGTTTAAAGAAATATGTATATTAAACAGGTAGTAGGAATTTTATATCGTTGTTTGGAAATTAATGAAATGTTTATGCTTTTTTTTTTGCTCAGTTTAGTATAATGAAATTATACTCAAACTTTGAAAATTTCAATAAAGTCTCACAATTTTAATTATAAATCCATTACTGAGTAGTTACCCAGCAATTCTGGGAGATTTAAACTATCATTAAGGGTCATCATTAGTTACATAATTAGGTACGTGACTATAATTTTAACGTATGTGTGTCCTAAGCAGGGTGTTATTTGACCCTACATAGATTACATAGGGACTGTCTGATAGCTGGTCCAAAGTAGTCAACGGTTACATATATACAGTTACCTTACTAGCTACCTAACTGGTTAATTTACTAGCTACAAACTAGCTGTTTTATACAAAATAACTAGTCTCTGAAGTATAATACAAAATTATTTTCAAAGGTACTTTTTAGAAATATAACTAATCTTTTGAAATAACTACAGCTTGGTCTACCAAGGGAAAGTTAAATAATTATGCACCTGTAAACATACTACAATTCAGATTACAATGGGACACTAAGTGACAAAATAAGGGATCCATTGACTACTTGTAAAACAGCTGGGTAATGTTTATATATCTAACTACACACTCATTAGCTTGTAAATGATGCAATAATAAATATAATTCTTTATAATTTGACAGAGATTTTATATTGAATATAGTTGTTATTGTATTTTCCCAGAAACGAGTCTTTCGCTGATTGGAATCTTTACATTATATTAACAATTAGACATAGTAGAGTTTTAATATAAAATATGTAATTCTTTTAACCCGAAAAAACAATGGTCATATTAATACATAGTTCTGATGGTGATAAATCTAAACAAAACAAGTAAGAAAGTGTGGTCGGTCAAGCCCGACCATGTAATACCCTACACTAAGTAAATGAGCAAACTCATGTTTCTTTTAAAATTTCAATAATTTATTTTCGTGAATGATTTTCGGAGGAGTGGCTATGACTAATTATGGACCGATCGCCATGAAATTAGGTCGTGTTATTTATGTCTATATGAAAGTTATTTGTGTTGAATTTTATGCGTATACCGAGATTCTCGTTAAAGTGATTTTCGGAAGCGGCCCTTATATGGGAGCTATGACCGATTATGGACATAAAATTATGTGACATAATTTCCGTATATATAAAACTAATTTTGAGCGAAATTTGTGTAGATACCTATATGAATTAAACATTTATGACGGATAAAGTCCAATTTCGGCAGGACATTTGTATGGGGGCTAGGTGAAATAATGACCCGATTTCAGCCAGTTTCAAAAGCTGTAGGGTATAAATATTTGGTCCCAATGCCTAACTAGAACAAGTACTAGCTATAAGCATGCGTTCTAGAACTATTTTTGGAACTAATACATTTTTTCCTGGGATATATTATATTAATACTACCTCGGAACAGAAACAAATTTTACATACTTAGCCTGGTGTTTATTAGTTTCAATTACGAATTAAATGGTTAGGAGATAAACTTTAATTTGCATTTGTAAATGGAATTAAGGAGTATTTTTTTCAAACCTTCGGTACTTGAGTACTTATTTGTACTCATTTCAGTGCACTTGCTAAGCTTTTATACACAAAAAAAAACATATGTACAGATCATATTTTACATACCTGTCCAATTAGTGCGATTGTAATAATTATTACAACGTCTACAACAGTTTATAAATGCCAAAACCCAAGCGACTAGTATGAAAGTAAAAACCATACTAAACATTACTATTCCAAATGTTGGCATCGACATTTTTAAAAAATATTTTATATTTTAAACAAATGAAATTGGAACAACGGATAAAATACTATAAACAAACAAACAAATACCCGCAATGCTGAGTAATTGAGCTGTAACTGCAGACTTGTTTCTTATTTTTTATATGTTTGTTGTTAAGATTATTCTAAATGACTAACCAGTTGAATTTACAGTTTAAAGAAATTTATATATGTATATTAATTAAATATATTATAAATACATTTGGTCAATTCACAATGTCTCTTATCAGTCATATTGTCATAATGTCCTAATATACCACGACTCGGCGGCTCGGCATAAACGACTCTTAGTCATTCGGCGTTGGTCTCTGCTGGTTCGTTACGATAACACAATAAACATAGCATAGAAAGTAGTATTATTTTAGGACATTTTTTGCTTGAAAAGCGATGAAACCCATTGTGAAATATTAGGACATTATGACATGATAAGAGACCTTGTGAATTGACCAATTGTATATTAAACAGGTAGTAGGAATTTTATATCGTTGAAATGTTTATATTTCAATATATATACTAGGGTTTTTTTGCTCAGTCACATTAATTATTAAAATATTAATATAAATACATAGTTCTGATGTAGACAATTGAAATATTACATTTTAGTAAATTTCACAATTGCTTAACCTTTCAGGACCATAACGAAACTATGAGCAAATATTAGTATCCAATGGGGGTTTTTAGGTGATATTAGATTAAATTAAAGAAAATTTCAAAAAGAATTTCAAAAACACAAACAGATTTTTTGGAATTTTATGGGAAATATTTTTCCCTATGGACCATAAGGTAATAAAAGTAATGCTAATGGTTTTGAATAAATGGCTTAGATTTACGCTTTTTTGAACAGTTTACACATCTCTGTTACCGGCCTTTGCATGTTGTATGCTGGCCTTGATCTTAGCCTAGAGGTGCAATTATTTACCATACTTCTTGATATAATTTGGCGATTTTCTAAACTTGTCAATGGTGGATCTTCTACGCGTTTAGGTTCATGTATTTTCTGGCAGACTATATACGAGTCGATAAGTACTATGTCCAGAATATCAAAGAATAAGCGTAAATAATATTTTTTTTTTTTTTTGATTTGCGGTCGACCTCATAACATACTTTTCGCTGATTCATGAGGTTTATATATGGGAAAAATGTTTCCTATTGTCGTCAAAGGGTTAATTCTTGTATCGTGTGTATTATTGTATTAAAATACAATACAATACGCTTGTTGTTGGAAATTTTCATACAATGATTAAATACACGTAAACACTTTTATTTTATACGTTTTTAAACAGTTGTTTTGGTTTCCGTGCTATCAATTTAATGTGAGTTTCAGTTATTTAGAAGAATAATAAAATACAACAAAATGTTCCTAATGTCAGCAGCTAATTTATAGTGTTCGCCCAAAAAAAAAAATTAATTTACTATTAACAGTTCTATTTTTCATTTGGCATTCACATTACATTGATTGCTGGGAAACCAATACTAAACTTTTTAAAACCATATAAAAGTGTATAAGTATACTTAATTTATGTATGGAAATTTGCAACAACAAGCTTATTGTATTGTATTTTAATACAATAATACACACGATACACACGATACAAGAGGTTTCGTGAATTAAGCAATTGTTAAATTTACTAAAGTGTACTTTAAAAAATGAACTCAGCCGATTAAATCAACTAGATAATCAGCCGTCGTTACGGCTTGCTACTCTGCTCGACGTCCGCTATGGAAGGTGGGCGGCCCTCATCAAGGTATCCTGCGATCATGACGTGTTCATGAATCTCCTTCAAAGCAGTCTAATATGAGCTGTGATCAAATGAATCCTGCACATGCAGAGCTCTCCTCGTACATACGTAGGACCTGTCTGACATGCCTTCTCATGAAACATGAAGATAATCTATTTTGAATTTAAATACTATTGAAGAATTGTGTGTAGTGGAGTACTTATTTGTTCACTTTGGTTCTAAGCTCATCAAATATTCAATCCATGATGAACATTTTGAGAAATGTTCTCCTCAAACAAAATAAACTGTATTTTTAGTTGGGAACATTCCCAAGAAATTGTGCTATTTCAACAGGATCCATAATTCCATGACCAGTTTGTTAGAATACAAGGTTAGATACATGGCGTCAAAGTCGAACACCTTACCTTGACTTTATTATGTTTATCGCAAATATCTTCGGTAATAGATGTCCAAATATTTGTCTAAAAACACACTCTTATATCATGCTTTCTTGGCATGTGATCGTGTGATCTCCAACTGGGACGCCTTTCTGTTATCATCTTATAATTAGGTGCTGTTTGGTCATTTTAGATTTAAAACTAAATTGCCTCATAGATAATGATATATACCAGGTATTTTTTTTGGAAAAGAAAACTCTAAACTTTTTTAAGGTAAAATGTATTAAACATGATGTAATTTCTGAGAGTGAAATAAAGAGCAAATATACCAAAACAATATTGCTGAAGTTTAAGAGATAATGAAACAGTTAAGAGATTATTTTAGTAGAGAGCCGCGCACAGCTCAAATATAAACGTCATAGTAAACTTTATTATTAAACGCACCTTCTGACTATTAAATCATAAAATAATAATAATATACAACTCATGCTGGTTTTCATTTATGAATATACTATTAAAAATAAAAATGTACTCAAAAAGAAACGAACTTTCATATGTCTGGTGACGCGTGCTATATTTACTACAAATATGGAATTGACCAAGTCGTATGTACGAATATTTATTAATAGTCTACAAGTTTGACGTAATTATGATAAGATATTAGGATTGTATTTAACATTCTTAGGAGACGTTTAATTTGTTTAATTATTTATAATATACAAATTGTGTCAAAAACGTCTGCAGCTACAAAAATATGTACAGTAGTAGTTGCTACCGAATTGATAAAATAAATATAGTATTTATAGATTTGGAAAATATAGATTATTCTTAAAAATTACCGAAATCTCCCGACAAAAATTGCCCGAGAATTCCCAAGTTACACTCTGCATTAAATCAGTCGATCAAATTTATTTCGTTGTAAATCAATTGATTTGAATATAGAGTGCGCAGGAAGAAAAAGGTGCGTACATTTAGGTTTTTAAACATTGTTTACATACAAGCGAAATTTGGTATCGTTTTAGTTTTTACATTAGTCACTACTCCCAGAAACGTGAAGATATTAGAACTTATCCTAATTGCATATTTATTTTTTTTTTTCTAAAAATTGAAAATTGGTAAAAATTAAAAAAAAGTATTTTGCAAATTTTTATGAAAATTTCTACACAAGTTGGAAAATGTAAAGGAATTTATTGAGCATATGTAGAAATCCTCGGTGGCATAGATAGTATATTTTGAAGCTTAAGAAGGAGGAAGTATTGGTAATATTATTTACAAAAATCCAGAGGCATATAGAGAAGATTTGTAGAATTTAAATAGTCTTAGATAATAATTGCATGCTGCAATACTAGCGACAGAAAATCAGTTTATACAGGAGAATTACGATTTAAATAACATACATTTTCTCACTTTTCACAAAACCGAATCATTTGGTTAGCAATAAATTTGGGCATCACAACCAAAACAGTTTTCTCTGTGTGACAAAAACAGAACCATCTTTATTTAAACCGGGAAAATTAACTTTTATAGTAGTTCGACTTAAACATGTTTAAACTTGTTTATATATTTAGTCGGTGCTCTTAAATATTTGACACAAATCAAGATCCCAGTAACTGTTTATATTTTCATATTTTTCGAATTGACGGCCTTTGGCCGGGCGAAGGAACTTTAATCTCTGTGATGTATCGACACCGTCTTCGCCAAAAACACTTTTTCTGTATATAAGATTTTCTTAAGTACTGTCATATATATTCAAAAAGGAATTTTTGGTTCACCATATTAATAAACAGTAACATACTAAGGACTGAGATCGAAAAAACCTTAACACACGATTTCATTAAAACTTTTAACCAAAGTATTATTTTTTTTATCAAGTTACCTTTGTAAAGCATGTCAGTTATTATGTTTAACGTCAATTATGTTCATTTGTTGTTAATCTGATTAAAATGAGAGACGAAAAAAAAAAATGCGTAATCAATTATTAAATATTTTCAACAAAACTCAACTTGGTCCTACAAAAAGTTAGCCAAACAATCAAAGGACTATCGTTAAACTGATTCCAATGTTACTAAAGAGTTTCGGGAGAACTTGTCTGTTGATAGAAAACCTGGTTCATGGACACATCCGGTAGGAAAGCAGCCCGGTTAGCTCAGTACTTGGTCTATTTGGTACGAAAATTTAAAGACAATGCAAGTTTAAAAACATACAGGGCTCAAAAAGTTTTAACAGGAACTCTGCAAAAAGTTTAGAGGCCAAAGACAGAGCACGGAAATTGAAGTCATATTTTATACAAAAAATATACATGCTGCATGATGGATGACGAAACGTATGTTCTGGAAAAATTTTCGCAGGTTAATATTTTCATGTTGCTGATCCTCGAGGGAATGTTGTAGAAAAATTTTTGACACAAAAGCAGAAAATTTTCCCACAAAGTTCTTGTCATGGCAAGCAATATGCAGTTGCGGCAAAAGAACCCAAACATTCGTTACAAAGGGCTCTATAAAGACCGAAATTGACATCAAGGAATGTTTACAAAAGAGGATGCTTCCATGATCTGGTATCCTGTCACTATGGTAAGCAAGGTCTTAATGTGTTATTTGTACTAGAGTTTCCAATTCGGTTTTAACCGAAACCGAAACCTCGGTTTTTCAAGGCCTAAAACCGAAACCGAAAACGACAATTATTCTTCGGTTTTCACTTTTTATCTATATTCACTAGAAAAATTCAAAATATAGAAATGAGAAACAAACCTTTTCATCCAATTATTCATCCAATATCTCTAATCAAAGATCGGTAAAAATATCTTAAGATTTGTTTAAATTTTTTAAATTGTATTACAATAATTGCTTCAGATGATGTACCTTTCGCAGGCTAAATAATGCAAAATGTTAGTAACAAAGTCTTAGTTATTTTCAAATATCCGATAAAAGTATGGAGTACTATCTGACCGGTGCGCTTCGCCACCTAAATTGGAATATAGAAATATTACTATTAAGTCTCCATTTGTGAATTAATACTAATTCAGAAAAACATGTCTCTAGTTTCATGTTTATTGATTCATTGTAATGTGGACTGTAGATTATTCTAGACGTATTATTAGAATAAAAAGAGTACCATAAAGACCCACATTTTGTATTCCTACTCAGCATCATGAATGTTTAATTTCATATTTCTGTGTCCATTATTATAGAAAATACAAAAGGTAAGACTATAATCACCTTTCGTGAATTCTAACTCATTCAGATTCATTTGTGCCTAATTTTAAGGTTTATTATTATAAAATATTCAAAAAGTACCTTTACAATAAATAAATAGTAACATTAATTATCCGTTTTGAATTCGCGATTCTAATTCCATCGTTATAAAATGTTCAAAAAGTACTACTAGTATGAAAAAGTAAAGAAAAGTATATTTTTATATTCTAACTCAGTCATGTGTGTTTAATATCCTGCTTATAGGATCATTATTATAGAAATTTCAATAATAGTTTATGTTACCTCAATATCATTATGCCCTCTATCCTTGATTCTTTCTTTACTTAGAAGCATATCAGCCATGTATATAAAATAAGTAAAATAATTTATTATAATAAAAAGTAGCATTAGAAGAAAAATTCAAAATTTTCCATACTTAAACCACTGTCAAGTTTGAAATTTCAAAGTAATTTCCTGATTCTAGGTTCAATATTATAGAAAATTCATTTTGAAGAACGAAAAAGTACTTTTTAGTTTGGTTTAGTTCTTCATTTTTGGTATCATAATACAATTGAGCACCCTATTCTTGATTATTTCTTTACTGAGAAGCATATTAGCCAACTTTAACTAATTTAATATATTAAAAAGGTACCATTTAAAGAAAAAGTACCAACTTTCTTTTATACTCGTAAACACTCGTCAAATTTGAACTTCAAATTTGTTTAGCAGTTCCTATATTATCAACTAATTTTATAGTTAATAAATTATGCCAAAACCGAACCGAAACCGATCGGTTTTCAATTTTTTAAAACCGAAACCGCGGTTTTGAAATTCTTCGGTTTTTTGGAAACTCTAATTTGTACCAAGAGAGAAAAATCCCCCAAAATGCCTGGAGCTAAGGCCAGTGTAGAGATATTGGGAACTTGTTAAAAGAGAATTGAAGAGCACAAAAAGGGAATCCAAAAATGTGGTAGATTTTAAACGGAGATGGACTACCTGTTCGAACAAAGTGACAGAAAGCTCAATAAAAACCTTAATGGAAGGGTTTTCGAAAAAGGTTCAAAATTTCATCATTAGTGATTAGAACTATAAAAATATTTTTTTTTTTTGTAAATTGGAACAATAATTTCAATCAAATAAAAAAAGATTCAAAACTGTAAGTTTAGTGGTTTCATTTTTATTAACATATATGTATGTTAAACATTTTTGAATCTCACTCCTTATATATTGACTTTAAATTCCTATAACTCTTAAACTAAGATAGAGCGGGCAAAAATTTTAACGTCTTTGTGTTTATAATTATGAGAGCTATCAACACACAAAAAAATACTAATATTAATTTTAATAAAATTATATTCATTATATAATTTTTACCGATTATTTACAAAATTTTCCTTCAAATTTTCGGCTTCATTTAGTATTAAAAAATGCCCGTAATTGTTTAATATTTCCCAGGAATGGAAACAGCATCATCGATCTTGCGATCGCAGCAGCTAATTTCGCGTTCCGGACCTATCAACTAGCCGCCTAGATCGAGTGATATCGTCGGGTTATATGAAGTCTTACTTGTTAAGCCTGCTACGATTGAAGACTTAGGAATCCAATATTACTCGCGAAATTCGTGAGAAATCGGTTAGCAATGCTGGAAAAAGTGATCGAAAATTGGATCTTCAGCGTTATCGCGGCCAACATTTATATTAAATAAAGTTTAAGAAGTATATGTCAGAGTTTGTACTTTCGGGCCATAATAAAGATTTATAGCTGGATTTGATTAATCTTTCTTGGATTTTTTTTTTTTTTTTTTTTTTTTTTTTTGAAAAGAAAGATTTTTGTGTGCATGCCAGACTCTAGAAGCTCTCAAAGAAAATATACGACAGGAGCACGAAGTTATTGCCAGAAAAATTGAAAATGTGATAAAATTTTCATCAGCAATGGCGCATCATAATTTAAAAATCCAAATAAACTTTAAACAAATTTGTGTTTTAATACAAATGCATCATTAAAATTGTTTATGATGTGGCAATGTCCAAACTTCAGTTAAGGTTTACATTTTGATCAAGGTGAAAATCACGAAGCAGCAATGTTCCAAAATTACTACATAAATCTGAGTGACCATCCATTTCAACAGCGCTTATTCCAAAGTGCAGTTTAACTTAAGAGCTTTCTTAATAAACAATATGAGTTATTGGATCCAAATTCACATTAGCTTCAAGAAACGCCATTGAATTCACAAAACGTGACCGCACCGCGTGTAGTTGTTGATTTTAATAAAAAAAAATGCGATTAGACTAAATTTTTCGCCAAGTTAAGTTCAATGTCGTTCGTTATCGTGCCATGTTAGATGAATCTTTTTTTCCAAATCAGTGATATGTGGTTCAAATTTTTATAATAAATAATATAGTTATATAATTTTTAACACAAAAAATCGATATAAATTTCTGAGTTTAATAAACTAATTTTGTATGAATTAATTTTAGAACTTCTCTTACTTTTTGGAAATATTGTATCCACACTCCGTTTTCTTTTCTTTATATATGATTTACACAGCACCAAAATAAAGATAGTAAAAACAACGCCAAACATTATGCATATAATTAGTGTAGAGGTATTAGGATCAATATGGTTCATTTCACTTGTCATGTTTGTTTGTTTGTTTTTTTTATACTTAAATAAAATTTAAAATTAATGAGAATTCTTAAGTCACAATTTTGCGTTAACTTAACACTATTTTGAATGAATACTACAGAGATGTTTTAACGTTGCAGTCTTAGATTGAATTGAAATATTGTATGTTAAAGTTGATTGAAATATGTTTGCATTCGAACTCGTTCATATATTGGCTGAGGGAAACAGTTGAGGTCAAAATTGTACGCATCAGACGTATTTTGTGTATGTTGCGATATGAACAGAGCCGAAGTAATAAAATTGTAGTAAATTTGTGCTCGATAAGATAAGGTTAAAAAATTAATACAACAATGTGCATGCAACCTTTTGTTGTTTTATTTACGAATGAGAAATGAAAATAAATATTGACAATCTAGTCAGATCTGTCATCACCCTACAGTGGACATTTATCATGGTAGGCGTATATTTCATCACTGTCGAAACAGTGCACAGTGATACGTTCCCATATAGTAACTGAGCAAAAATTTAAGGAAATTTGGTATACGGTTATATATTTGAAAAATTAAGAAAAAAAGAAAAAAAGTTAGTTATTTTTCTACAAGATTTATTTTTCCAGTCAAAACTTATCCTAGGTCCATAAAATTATTATTTTTTTAATCACGTTAGCTTTTAACAATAGGTCGGTTATTTCGGTCAAAATGTACAGTGAAAATAAGTAAGTGAAAAAATAATTAAAACTTTTCAAAACAGTCCATATGGAATTTCAAATAAATAGCAAAAGATCTGAAGGTTCGTCGTCACACCATTTCAAAAGCCATTAAACAGTATAAAGAATACGTGAACATTGAAAGAAACCTGGATCAGGAAGACAAAAGGTCTAACCGATATTGGTAAGGCAAAAGAAGCCGAATAGCTCTTTCGAAGAGCACCGAACACTTCAATCTGAAAAGCAGCTTGTAAAGTTAAATGATCTGATTGTTTAGAGCGCAGTGCTTAGAAAGTTCCAGATCACAATTCGGTAAAGAACATAGAAGCAAAAGAACGAGCGAAAAAATTGAGGTCAAATTTTATCAAAAATACACCTGTTGTCTGATCGATGATGAAACTTATGTACTGGCAGACTTTTCACAACTTCCGGGACAAGATTTGTATGTGGCAATACATGACTTGTGTGGCAAGCTATTTGCAGTTGGGGCAAAAGAAGCCAATCATTAGTGACATCGGGCACGATAAACACAGAAATATATATTACGGAGTGTCTAAGAAAACGGCATTTACCATTCTTAAAACAGAACAGAGTGCCTTCATATTTCTGGCCCGATTTGGCCTCATGCCACTATGGAAAAAACGACCTTGTGTGGTATTCAAACGATAATGACAATTTTGTACCACGGGAAGCAGAATCCACCGAACTGCCCAGAACTTCGGCCTGTGAAAAGGTATTGGGGTTTTGTAAAAAAAAAGAATTAAAGAACAAGGTATCCTAGGACATATCCGATTTTAAGCGTATGTGGACTACCACATCCAAAAAAGTAACGGAAGCAACTACAAAATCTTGAATATAAGGATTTTCTAAAAAAGAGGATAAATTTATAAATACCGAATAATATGACAATATTTTAATGTTCAATGAATTTGTACAATATTTAAATAAATTTAGGTACAGTGCACTCGCGGTAACGTGAACTAATTAAAACCAAGGGAGTTCATGTTAGTGAAATTGTTCACGTTATCGATTGTCGAATTTCATGGAAAAAATATAAAATTTTATAATAGAAATCTGTGTTTTACACGCTTAAACGTGAAATTCTTTTATTATTATTTTCATTATTAAGAAATAAAACAGAAATTATTGATTAAAAACAAAACGAGATCACGAAAAAATATACTTTGAAATAAAATTACATAGCAAATAAAATTACATACAAAAAATATTAATTTAGAGGATACAAACACATTTTTAATACATGGGGATTCCTTAAACTTTAAAAATCGAATTTAATGTATGTATTTCAGTGTTGTCTACATGCTTAGAAAACAAATGCAGTGAAAAAAATTGTTCACGTTATAGAGCTTTCTGAGTTTGTTCACGTTACAGAGTAGTCAATGTAAACAAAAGCTTGTTCACGTTAGGCGGTGTTCACGTTAGACGGTGTTCACGTTACCGCGAGTGCACTGTATTTATGAAATTTTTTATATTGAACGGTTTAAGTTTTATTTAACTTAATACAAGTATATGTTATTTCCGGCTCACTCTTTATGAATATTCTGGATCGTTGTATCTAGAGGAGTCGATTCTCGATAAGGTTGCAAATGTGCAGAGATATAAACAAAAACCCACGACACTCTCGATAATGTATAAACAAAAACTGTTGGAAGCTCCAATATAAAGAATAAATACTTTCTGAATTGTATGTGTTGCAAAAGACATCCAATTGTAAGGCTTCACAGCGACTTGGCTTGGAAAGTAAGATTTTTGTTTTTTTGCTTATTTCATACGTTTCTTAGGAAAAAATATTTTATTTTCTAAACCATACATAAATGTGTATATTACGCACTTCGGCTGTAATTTCACTAACTAAAAACACTTCGAATATTGGTTGTAGATAAGGACTGAGATCGAAAAATTCTTAACACACGTTTTTTATTAAAACTTTTAACCGAAGTATTATTTGATTTTTTTTTTTATCAAGTTACCTTTGTAAAGCATGTCAGTTATTATGTTTAATGTCAATTATGTTCATTTGTTGTTAATCTGATTAAAATGAGTGACCAGAAAAATGTGCGTACTAAAATTATAAAATATTTTCAACAAAACCCAACTTGGTCCTACAAAAAGTTGGCCACACAATCAAAGGTCTGCCGTCAAACTGCTTCCAATGTTATTTAACAGTACCGGGAGAACTTGCCCGTTGATAGAAATCCTGGTTCAGGTAGAAGGAATGGATCACATGATGTTTATTAAGCCAAAAAAGTAAAAAGCATTTTCAAAAGAGCTCCCAACACATCCGGTAGGAAAGGAGCCCGGTTAGCTCAGTGCTCGGACTATTTGGTACGAAAAGTTAAAGCCAATGCAGGTTCAAAAATATACAAGGCTCAAAAAGTTCCTGACAGGAATGCTGCTAACAATTTAGAGGCCAAAAACAGAGCACGGAAATTGAATCAAATTTTCAGCTGCCGAGTCAAAATTTTAATATAGCTGATGCTCGAGGGAATGTTAAAGAAAAGTTTAGGACCCAAAAGCAGACAAAATTTACCAAAAAGTTCTTGGTATGGCAACCAATATGCAGTTGCGGCAAAAAAGCCAAACATTTGTTACAAAGGGCTCTATAAATACCGAAATTTACATCAAGAAATGTTTACAAAAAAGGATGGTTCCATTCATAAGACTTGTTAGTGTGTCCACTCATTTTTGGCCTGATTTGGCAACCTGTCATTTGTGGTAATAAAGTTCTTGAGTGGTAAAAGAACAATATATTTGTACCAAGAGAGACAAATTCTCCAAACTGCCTGGAGCTAAGGCCAGTGGAGAGATATTGGCCAGTGGAAATATATTTGAAAGCATAATCCTTCCATTTTCTGGGGAAGAGATGTCCTTGAGATGGGAGTTTCAGCAGGACAATGATCTGAACCACTCTTCAAAATTGGCAAAAGACTGGTTTGCTGTCAACAAAGTTCCTCTTATGGAATTGCCTTCGCAGTCACCGGACCTTAACAAAATAGAAAACCTTTGGGGAGTGCTCAAGAGGAAGCTGGAGGGCATCAGTCCGAAAAATAAGGACGAATAGTGGGGAAAAAACCAGGAAGAGTGGTTTTCCATTGACAAGGACGTTTGTTATAAAATTGGTTGATTCCATGAGTCGCAGATGCATTTAAGTTGTGAAAAACAAAGGTAGAGCAACAAAATATTAAAATAAAATCATTTTTTAACAAAAAATAAAAAGATGTGCCTCTAAAAATTTAATCCTTTTACGCGTTTCTATTATTTTTTCCAGTAAAAATATTTACTTTTTACATTGTTAGACATATAATGTATTAAAATATAAAAGAACAGAGGAATGATTATGTTTTTTCTTATGTTGTATGTCTGACAAACAAAACTGCATATACATTTTCTTTAACAAAACTAAACTTGAGTAATATACTAAAAAAATTTGAAAATAAAGCTTTCGCTTCTTCTATTTTTTCCAACACTGTATATCACACTCGTTGCCTATTGAAAATTGTATTTTTTTTCTCTCGTTCTGCAAACCGCAACCATTGAAAAGTGATTGTAGAACGTAATACGGTTCGAAATTACTTTTTTGACAACTGTCATTTGTTTCATATCTGTAATAATCTGTGCTACTTTGTATACAATCAAATTATTTTAAACAGATTTGTGAGCTTTTTTTGCTTGCTTATTCTTAATTTTGTATGCATATTTATACTTGAACTAGTTATCAACAATTACAACATCTTCTTATACAGATGCAAGTGAATGAATATGTAAGACCGTCTTCATCATGTTGGAAATGGTTATAAATTTTAGCATTATTTTTTGAACAATTTAGGATATGAAAACAGTTCTTGCAACACAACTATAGATGGTCCATGCACAGATTTGTCAAAATAACTTTCAATTTGTCACCGATTTGCCAAATCAGATTTTCAATCCGTTTATGCACAAAGTAGGGCTCTCGAAATATAATACTAAAATAAATGAATTTTATTTGGAGATTATATTGTAATAAAATAACTGACGCATTTAAAATTTCTTTTTAATTTTCAGCTCCTCTTGCTCTCTTTCTCTGCTTCTTGTTATCGGATGAAACATTCAATATTTAAATGTTTGTAATTTTGCAAAATACCTAAATCAAATCGAAATTGTACTATAAAACGTTATTAACACGATTAATTAAATCGATAAGATACAAATTTACGTCAACATTGTACAATAAATCTTTTATAAAGATAATTATTGCACGTTTCACATTTCCAATAAACAACAAAATGTTTATTTATATTTATTTACACTCTAGTACGAATATGGAGAAAAATAATTACCACGATTTACTGAAGAAGCCAGCAACTAACTGTTTTTGTTTATGCCTCTTTAAAATACAACCCGCCGCAGCAGAGATCATAAATAATAAAGGGTGTTTTTTATAGAGGCGGAGAACTTTAAATTGAAATGAAACAGAGAACAACGTATCCATCCAAATAGATAATTTGATACATGGCGTAACTTAGGCTGTATTTCGGCAATCACGCGTCTCATTGCTCGATCGTTTTTGATTTATCTGCATAGATCTGGGAGTTTACATATCCCCAGAGAAAATAATCTAATGGCGTCAAATCACATGAACGAGGTGGCCAGTTAACAAGTCCATTTCTTAAAATTATTTGTTCGCCAAATGTTTCTCTCAGCAAAATGATTGTATCGCGCTGTGTGACATGTGGCAGCATCCTGCTGAAACCTCATGTCTGCAATACTAATACATTTGATGCACGAAGAAGTAAGTAAGCATTTCTCTATACCGCTTACCATTCACTGTAACGTTCTGACCACCGTTATTTGTGGACATATGGACCAATGATTCCACCAGTTCATAAAGCGCACCAAACAGTGAATTTTTTGTGGATGTAATGGTGTTTCGACAATGGCTTTAGGATTATCATAGCTCTAAATGCGGCAGTTATGTTTATTGACATAGTCATTTATCAAGAGGTGCTTCATCACAGAACTAAATTTTTAAATGAAATTGTGGGTCAATAGCCTATTCATCAAATGTAGGACGCGAACGATGATCGTGTAGATTCAATTCGTGTACGAGTTAAATCTTGTAAGCACGTGACACATTTGGATCATCATCAACACTACGCTGCACACCATCAATCGCTTGTTCTATAGTTTCTCGAATTAATCGATCTGATAAACGAATTTGTCGAATTCAACTATGATTTTAAAAATAAATTTTAATAACTTGCAAACGTTGCTCTGGCGTGAGTCTATTAATGAAAAATTAACAAACCAAACTAACTTCAAAACAATCGGGAACTGTCAAATCAAATGTCACCGAAACAGTGCTGCCAATTTAAAGTTCTCCGCTTCTAAAAAAAACACCCTTTACATATTAAAGATATACAGATAATCGAAAAAATCACAGACAACATTATTTTTCCATTCTTTCTAATTATATATAGTATAGTACAGTAATGCAAACTATTTATTGTCAAAACTCGCCGCACGGCACCTCAAAAGGCGCTAGAAAGATACTGAATATATTGAATATTGTTTTCATATGAGATCCTTTGTTAAAAGTAGAGAAATATTTGTATTAACAGAAATATAAAATTGGAAACGAAATTATTTTAATTAGTCAGTACCTTGACAGGCCTTAAGGAAAACATTAAACGTCGTCCAATTTGCCTTACTAGTTAGTAAAATAATAAGATACAAATTTTTCATTTGAACAATATTAAAATGGCATTAAAGTGAAACGCGACAATCTATCTTGTTTTCCCTAAAAAGCGCTGAATTGCAAAAATGAGACTTTTGTTATTGTAAAACGCCAAATTGACAACGCAGGTATACTATGTTATGGTTTCAATCATTTGTTTGATTCAAATGCTTAATACGAGTACTATTGGGCTATTGTGGAGTATATGGGATGGCTAATTTAAACTATTTTAAGCAAATAACGAAACAACAATTTTTAAATAATTTCAGTACCGCAATTCTGTAACTTTTTAACTAAAAAATTTTGTCGTTAAGTAATCAAAATTCGTTAGTTAACAATACTTATCATTAAGAGATATTCCGAATTAAAGATAACGAAATTTGTCGGTAGGTTAACGACAAATAAAATGTTCTAGTTAAGCCATACGAGAAATCGTTAACTTCAAACAGTGAATATTAAATTCGTTAAAGCAACCGATATTTTTCGTTACTTAACGACATCGGTAGGAAAGTATAAAAAGTTACAGAATTGCGGTACAGGAATATTTATTTATGATAAGGTTAAAAATATTAAAGATAACTTAAATTGCAGTAAGATATTAAAAATACCAAAATAAATAAACAAAAGTCATTCTAAAGTATTATTTCTAAAAAGGCTAACTCCAATGGGTAGCAGAGCTGTAATCGGGAATTGAAATATGTAAGATAAAACAAATAGCTTGTGTAATTTATACTGTTGAACCCAGACCTAAAATCTGTGCACCAATTATTGGAAATTATTACTCTGTGTATCTTACCAAGGGGGAAACACTCTTTAGAATTATGTCCATGGACATTACCTTGGGTTTACAGCTTGCTTTACATTGTTGGTGTGAACATTTCATACGTAAAATATGGACACAGATCTCTTTTAAGTTATTTTTCAAGGTTCCAGTAAAAATCTATCGTTAGTCTGGATAGATCGCGAAATTGTCGATTTGACGAGCGGATAGTCGAGTACCTATAAACGAGTTTCAAACTCTCAGTAAGGAGCGTTATTAAATCCAGGGCCTGGAAATGACTCGAGTGATCCAGTTGCTGAAACACGTAAAAATTGCGAGTACAGGCCATAACTACTCGAATCCAACAGTGGTTAAACCAGTAAAGCCCTTATAAGTGGAGTATCCTCATGACAATTGAACAGTCGAAAGCCTTCGACACTGTCAGTCACCTCATATTCCTCCAATGCCCATCATAATTTCAATCGCTCTAAACTCACAAATCGATATTTTCAAAATATTACGAGAAATATTTTTTTTTCATTTTCTATTTTTTTGGATGAGTTGGATCATCTCAAAAACGATATTTACAACTTTAATGAGTATTATAGTTTCTGAAGTGGATCTTATTGTATGATCACCGATTGTTGTATATTTTGTATTAAAACATTTATCTCATTCTCCCGGTTTGGTTAGTTTTTTTATACCCTCCACCACCACAAGTGGTGAAAGAGGGTATATATAAGTTTGTCATTCCGTGTGTAACATTGAGAAATATTCATCTGAGACCCATCAAAGTATATATATTATTGATCCTTATAAAATTCTAAGTCGATTGAGCAATGTCCGTCTGTCTGTCCGTCTGTCCGTCTGTCTGTCTGTCTGTGTAAAACACTCTCACGTCCAAAATACATAAGCAAAATTAATGAAATGTATACCAAAATGTTTATAATTTTTCTAAGCAGTTTGGTATTGAAAATCAGCAAAATCGAATTGGTAGAACCAGGGTTATGGATTAAAATGTAAGACAACCTCCAAAAATTTTGATCATTTTCACATGTTTTTTTCTGATTTTTGGTAAATCCATTGCAGAGAATATCATGAAATTTTGCACACATTATTTATATGATAAAAGGACAAATTCTGTTGAAAATAGAAAGAATCGGTCCATAATTTCTCGTAGCCCCCATACAAATTTCTTCCCGAAATATGGTGCTATAGTCTATAAATGCCTACAGAATTGCAGTATCCATACAAAATTCAGCAAAAATAAGTTTCGTGCTAAGAGAAATCACAAGACTGAATTTTTCGTGGATCGGCCCATATTTGATCATAGCCCCCATATAAAGTTCACTTCCGAAAATCACTTAAACATGCATAAATACCTTATAAATATCGCTATTGAGTTGAAATTCGACACAAATAATCTTCATATACACAAAAGTCGCTGCACCGAATTCTATGAAGATCGGTTCATATTTGTTTATAGCTCTCATATAAGGACCTCATCCAAACAACACATTAACATGCATAAATATCTAAAAAATATCAATATCAAACCAAAATTTTACACAGATCCGTAATTTATATATGGAAGTCATACTGCAGGATTTTGTGAATATCGGTCCATATTTGACCGTAGCTCAAATTTAAGGTCCATTTCGGAAAATCAGTTAAGTACTCACAAATCTCTTATAAATATCTTAATAATGCTAAAATTCGACATACATAAAAGTCATATACATTGCAACAACTGTACCAAATTTTATGAAGTTTGGCCCATAATTGGTCATAGCTCCCATATAAGGACCACTTCCGAAAAACACATTAACCTGTATAAATATCTAAAACAAATCGATATCAAAATAAAATTATACATAGATAAGTAATTTGTATCTAGTAATCATACTACTGTAGTTTGTGAATATCGGTCCATATTTGACCATAGCTCCAGATAAGGTCCACTCCCGAAAATCACTAAAACCCTCATAAATTTCTTACAAATATAGTCATCAAGTTGAAATTCGAATCCAAAAATTGCAATATATGTAAAAATCATTGTACGAAATTTTATGATGATCGGCCAATAATTGGTCATAGCCTCCATATAAGTACCACTTCGGGAAAACACATTAACCTACACAAATGTCCAAAAAAAATATTTGTACTGAACCAAAATTGTACACCGATCAGTAATTTGTATTCAAGAATCATATTACAAGATTTTTTAAATATCGGTCCATATATCATATAAGGTCCACACTTGTTAATAGCGTTGTTTAAATTAAGTTTTATTAATTTTTTTATTTATAAATTTTACAAAAATAGCCCTCAAATACTTTGAAATCACGTTACAGTATTATATGGCGATAGTCCCATAATAGGTCAGCTCCAATATGTTGAAACAAAATTTGAATCCACAAATCATACTACTGAATTTTATGAATGTCGGCCCATAATTATATATATAAGTTCATATAAGTTCCACTTTCGGTAATAACTATAATACCCATAAAACGTTTGTAAAGATGAAATTCAATTAAAATACATAGAAATCACGTTAAACTATTTTATGATGATTGACTCATAATAGGTCATATCTTCCAATTAGTTCCACTACCCAAAAATACATTAAGGCCTATAAACATTGATGTCGATCAAAAATTCAACAGAAATTAGTTACAAGTAGACAGAAATCATACTGCTGGAATTTTTGACTATGGGTTCATAATTATATATAAGACACATATCCGGAAAATTCATTAATCGCGAATATATATTAAAATTTTGTGATATAACTCATTTACATATGTAAAATTTTGAATTTTGTCTAAATATATTTGTATACCCTTTTTTATATTCTTTTTCTTCACTTGTGGTGAATAAGGATAATGTTGATCCAATCGGATAATGATATCTAATTATTAGGTACATATATAAATTGTTAAATGTCATACGTTATAATATGAATAAATGACAAACTCTATTCAAAATGGCAAGAATCTGCAGTTAAAGTATCTTCTGCTTAAACTAGTCTTTCTTACAATTGTTATATTATTTCATATATTTATTTAATAGTATTTCGATAACATTGTCTTAATCCTCATAATAACAAATATTGAATATGGATATTAAAGTCTTTATGCCAATGTAACTTCTACATCTCTCATCATATTTAGGTGGAGGGTATTTAAGATTCGGCACGGCCGAATATAGTACTCTTACTTGTTTTTTTTATAGTTTCTGTAGAAGTTGTCAAAATGAAGAGGAGGATGGGACGGTTTTTCATCTGCCTTGTGATTGATATGAAGCTAGATTGCATCAATGTCATTATCAGGAATACCATTTGGTTAATCAGACCATACACGAGAATCTCCTCTCTTTTTTTCGGACCTCCTTCCTCTTCACTTCTTCTACTCTTTCATTACATCTGACTGTCCCTTCTCTTTTCATTTTTAACTGCCCTCTTTTCTATCACAAAGGGACCTATTGCCTGGACCCATGTGAGCTGCTGTCTTTCCTGTCTCCACTATGCGACTGCCTGAGAACCTAACCCAACCTATTTTTATACCCTTCACCTTCGTGAGAAAGGTATATATATATAAGTTTGTCAGTCCGTTTGTAATTTCCACAATATAATTTTCCGACCCTATAAAGTATATATATTCTGGATCCTTATAGATAGCGAAGTCGATTTAGCCATGTCCGTCTGTCTGTCTGTTGAAATCAATTTTCTGAAGACCCAAAAAACTTACAAATATATCAGGAATTCTTCCGGCTCGGCTGCTATTTAAAATCGATAAAATCGGCCCACAAAAAACTGAGATATAAGGAAAAAACCGGGCAAACCTCGATTTTTGATCAATATCTGCATTACTAAGTCATTAACATAGACAATATGGATATCTAATGAGACATATTTTAAAATCCATTGCAACGATATATATAAGGCTACAGTAATTTGGACCTACAATGGGTCAAATTCGGGAAAAAATGTTTAACCCGAATTTTTATTTTAACCAAAAAATTTTTTTGTCATACATTTTTTTCACTAGTAAATATAAAAAAACTATTTCGAAAAAAAAAAATTTTTGAAAAAAAAATTATTATTTTTTAAATTTTGAAAAACAATTTTGAAAACAATTTTTTTTAAATTTAAAAAAAAAATTTTTTGTTTACCTAAAAATATTTAAAATTTTTATTTTAAAGTATAATTTGGTGAAGGGTATGTAGATTCGGCACAGCCGAATATAGCTCTCTTAGTTGTTTGGTTAAGTTTCATCTCAATGACGATATTTACAAGTGTTTAATGAGTGTTCAAAGTTATTTTTTGAAGTGGATCTTATATGGGAGCTATGGCCAATAATGTACTGATCGTCACAAAATCCAGTAGTATAATTTTTGCATACATTTAACTAATCCGTGTAAAATGTTGGTTCGATATCAAAATTTATAAGATATTTACGTAGGTTAATGCGTTTTCGAAAGTGTTGTTCAATTAATAACTGTGTATTCATAATAGTTTTGATGTATCATTAGGAAGTAAACTTCAGATATGATGGATTCCTTTCACAATAGAACGATCAAACAGGATAATATATCCCAAAAGAATATTAATTTAATAAATTACGTGTTGAGTTTATAAACGTAAATTTATGTGCAAGCAGTGAGCTTGTAGAAATGAAGTAAAATACTAAGAATTATATAATATCCAATAGGGACTTCTAAACTTTGACAGTTGATAGCGGACATATTGTTGAGGCTACTTACATCTGTCACATTGGCAGTCATTTATTTAGTTTGTTTTGCCATATATGTTTATCCCTTGATTGAGTATTTATTTGTTAATTAAATATAGAAATGTATTACTTGCATTTTTCGATAAGATTTTAGGAATTTTGTAAAACAAACACAGTACTTCTTGTTTGTTGCTCATTTTCCTTCAATTTCAATGTTCGCCGTCTTAAATATAGGGCAATTAGTACAAAAATAACAGCTAAAATCACAATGCAAATAAATGCAATAATAATATTTAAATACAATTTCATTTAAAAATTATTTAGCTGCTTTTTTTACAACGAACTTATGATGCACTCCAATATTGGAAATAAACTAAATTGATATAAATAAATTGTTGTCAAATTTTGGCAAATATTGAAAACGTAGTAAACTAATTGGAAAAATAATGAATCAGTAATAATGATATCAACAATAAATAGTATTAAGATATTAGAAGTACATACATATGTATGTACAAAGTGTATTAGAAATAATTTAATATTGGAAAGTAGATAAATTTGGAATTCTAAAGGAATATTGGAAGCATAAAGTATTGTTCTTTACATTTTACTAAAAAATGTTAAAACTAATTTTACTTTATAACAACAGAAGTTATTTTAAATTGTAACAGATTTGTAAAATATATCGTCAAAAACTTACCCCTATCGGTGGTAACAACACAAGTTGTTCGAGCTAAAGCCAAACGTCTACGTCTTAAACGTATTAATATCAATATTAAAATTAAGAAAAACAATATAATGAATATAGGAAACCAAATATCGAAATAAATATAAATCATTTTTAATTTTTCACTTAATTGTATAAAAAGTATCGTATGCGAATTCGTTGAAATTGAATGTTAAACTAAATAGATTTATATATATGAGCACAGAAAAATTGTATTCGTCAAAATAGTTGATAAAGAAAATTATGTACATCACAAGTTGTATGGCCAAATGTTGAAATGCAAAGTGACTTAAAGTTATTTAGGGAATACGCGGGAAAAATATTAGAATTTCAGCAAATTGAAGGTCTATTTATTATGTGTGTAAAGATAAATATGCCGAATTAAATATGTTTCGACGTAACTGCTTAGGTAACAAAATATTTCAGTGTGGAGATAAATATGTTTTTTTAATGTAACGAAATGTATTGATATTTTAATGTCAGAAGTTACCTTTAATAAATTGTGAATTGGCAATTATAATAAAACAATTTTTGAAATTCGACATTAAAGATTTTATGTTCTCTGAGGGATTTGGAAAAATGTGGCCAAATTATTCCATCGCATGGAATCCCACCATATGAAAAATGGAGACAATGCATAATGTTATCACAACATATACTTATGTAAGAGAGAATGTTGAATTGTATTTGTGATAATTTTCACAAATTTGTATATGTTATGATAGCAAAAAATTTAAATTATCACAAATACAATTCAGCATTCTGTATATTGTTGTTTGTGTTTAATATAATTATTTTCTATCCTTCTTCCTTGCTTTAAATTTCCACTCTTATTTGTCCTGAGCTCTACTTTCTGTAACTTTCAATAATTTTAATGATATATAAAAAAACAAGAGTTAGCATTAATCAGTTTCTGATAAAACTGAAAGGCAAAAAATTTAACATTTCTCATTTCACAGGGTGACATTTTTGAAAACAACATGAATTTTTTTAGGAATAGAAATCGGCATAAGATATTTTAATATTAGTTTAAACATATTAATTTTTGAACTTATACTATTTTACCATACACCGCATTTAACTGTGACTGATCATTTTTATCTACATATACATTTTTGTAATGCAAAAATGTTTGTCTTTTTCAATTTATATACTACATATGTCAGCTTTAATTAATAACTCCTTTTTATCGATAAGATATTAAAATTTATAAATATTTTGGAACAGCGAAAACAAACAAAAAAAAATATACCTATATAAAATTAAACCACGTTTATACTATTTAGTTCATAATATTTCATACGTAAAAGCAGTTAAATTTTGTCCAAAAAACAGTGTAAATGTTAATAAAGAAATAATGTTGTGTGCACCATGAAATTTTTGTAAACTGCAAATCTATATGCATTTGATAAATTAATAAAATACATGGAAGACGTGTCGTAAACTTTTCATTGTGGCAAAGAGGCTCAGTGAATCACTTCAAGAATTTAACGAGTAATCCGAAGAGGAAATCATGGAGAAATCTCTGTAACGGCGTCGACGGATCCTCCGAGACTAACCGATTGCAACCTCCCCGGTTGCATCAAGCTACATTAAGAAACCCTGTGATAGTTGGACTCTGATCAATAGGAAAACCCTTGAGTGGTTACTTCATACTAACTTTTCAGGCTGCCTCCCAGCCTGCAGAAGTGGCTGAGGACTCTGCATTCCCGTGCGGTAAATAGGGACAGAGTTCTCTGGACAGTAAAAAGCTTTAAATCCGAGGGTCCAGGCGGTATTATTCCTGCAGACCTTCAGAAAAATTAGGATCTAGTGATACCTTGGCTTACTAATAAGTATATATACAGCATGTATTCGATGGACTTATGTAACCACATGATGGACTAAATGTAGGGTTGTCTTCATACCTAACCTTATGTTTATATCTGACAAAATTTTATCATGATGAACGTCCAAATGGTTGTCAAGATAAAAAATGATCAACTATAGTCCCCATATTGCTTTGTTATGACAAAATTGTTAATGGTTTTATCTTGCCAACAAACATCATTAATTATTATGATAAATATTTGTCAAGTATAGACGGGGGGTAAGGGAAACAAGGCAACACACTTGTCGAATGACTACTCTAGGAGCTGTCATAATGAGGAATGGAAGGAGTCTGTGTCCGACTAATTCTGACAATATCTGACTTTGGAATCCCCTACCTCTCGTGAATAGAAAACCTGTAGAGGATGAATCTAAAACATACAAATTCCTTCATAAGAGAATATAGTTGGTTCAATATAGAAACAACGAGTGTGAGCTGGTTGAAGAATGGCTACTAGGGTGGTCCGATTTGTAAGGACAAAAATTTGTCGATATTGTGCCATCGATTTTTCGATAACTTTTGGCAAGAGAAAAAAATGTTCCACTACGACATATCAAAAAAATTATTTTCGAGGCGACCAAATTTCAATTTTTTTATGAAATGGATATAGCTTAACTGTCATTTAATTTTGATAGAAAATATAAGTAAAAATCTATATACATTCAAAATTATACGATATTATTAAAATAATAATGTACAAAATTTAGGGATATGTATTTTAAATAACCTTTCATAAAGGATATTGTTTAATTGTATTATTATTTTTTCTTCAGAAAAGGTGTTTTGGTGATATACCCAGAAAATTGAAGTCCTTACGATTTATAAAAGACTATAAACGATTGGACGCAGTTTTAAGTAACTTATACAGTTTGTCAAGAAAATGTTTTGACATAGTGAAAAAGTTTTTGTTTTGAGTTTCATCATTAAAAAAACAAAATCCGTTTAATTTTCACTATTTTATTTATTAATTCATTTTTAGCTATACATTAACTAACAAATAACGGCAAGGAGAAAAAACCAAAAAACTGGAGATTAAGTAATAAGATCTAAAAACAAAAGAAACTCCAGAATTTTGTTGTTAAGAAGATGTTTTTAAAATTTCTTTTTTGTGTGTGTTTTTTTATTTCAGCTAGTTTTTACCGGTCAAAATATAATTTGTTTTAGTCAAGAAACCATTGATAATGATTTAACGAAAGTTTTGTTTTTTTATTACTAAAAACGATAAATTTTACAGAATTTATAATGCCTGGCAAAAGAACATCCATGGATGTGATTCAGTAAGTTTATTATAAACACCAGGTCGGAAGAACTGTGCAGGAATTGTCTAAAACGTTTTCAATAACAAGGCAAACAGTGTAAACAATTTTAAATAGCGCTGAATACCTAAATAGGTTTTTTAAAAGTTTCCAACTGACCGTCCACGTAAGCTTTCCGAGAAAACATAACGCTTGCATATGAACTTAAAGAAGAATGTAGCGTGACAGTTTCTCACGATACGGTATGGAAAGTTTTGAAAAAGAACGACTATTCATCCAGAGTAGCTCGAAAAAAAAACACTTCTTACAATACAACATACCGAAAGTCGATTATCTTTTGCTGTAACGCATATTTCAAAACCTGACGACTACTGAGTTGACGTTATATTTTGCGACGAAACCAAAATGATGCTTTTCTATAATCATGGACCTAATAGGGTATGGAGAAAACCTTTAAAAAGCATTGGAAAGTTGTAACATAATTCCAACTGTAAAATTTGGTAAACCTTCGGTAATGGTTTGGGGTACATATCTAGAAGGGAGTTGGAGAAATTTATTTTATTGAGAACACCATGGATGCGAAGTAATACCTGGATATATTAAAGCGTCATCTAGCTAACACAGCGAATAGATTTGAGTTTTATACTGATAAGAAGCCGAATTTCAAATTTATCATGATAATGAGCCCAAATAGAAGTATTATTTGGTAAGGACGTGGCTTCGATATAACTGCGGTAAGGTACTGGATGCTCCTTTTTTAGAGTTAAGATGTAAATCCGATTGATAATTTATAGACTTATCTTAAAAAAAGTATTGCAAAACGTCGTCCCAAAAACCAGAGCTGTTATATTGGAGGAATGGAATAAAATACCAACGAATATGTGCAAAAATTAATCAATTTTATAAGACGGCGTCTGGAAGCCACTATTGATGCAAATGGTGGCCACACCTAAAATTGATCATCCTTCAATTAAAGATGCACCCCATTTTCTTCTATTATATTAGTATGTAAAAACATTTTCTTGACAACAAAATTCTGGAGTTTCTGTAGTTATTTGATCATATTTCTTAATCTTAAACTTTTGTTTGTTTCTCCTTCCTGTTATTTGTTAGTTAATATATAGCTTAAAACAAATTAATAAACAAAAATAGTAAAAATTAAACGGATACTGTTTTTTAATGATGAAAGTCAAAACAAAAATTATATTCACTATGTCAAAACATTTTCTTGACAATTTGAAGGCTACATATCTGTCATTTATTCTTATTTAGTTATTCAACATTCAATTTCGAATTTTGTGCCAACAAAGCGTCAAATGCTGGAAGTTTTGCTTTACTTATTTAATTTAAAAAAAAAAAAGTTGCTGAGCACACCGATTTCTCACTAAATCTTCAATGTATTCCATCGTTTTCAACGTGCGAATAGACACCAAAGCCATTTATCCATGGCGCTAAGGTAATTCTTTGTATTTGGTGGGAGCAAAAGGGTCCTATATTTTATGAGCTTCTGAAATCTGACCAGACCATCACAGGCAAGTTTTGCCTCAACCGCTTTATAGTCCAGACCGTGCCCCGACCGACTACTATTTGTTTCGATCGATGCAGAACGCATTCTCTGGGATGCGCTTCACTTTGGAACAGAGTATCCGATATTGGCTTTATTCGTTCTTGCCCTCAAAATATAAGCTCTTTTGGCTCGGAATCCGTAATTATCGTATGTTAAATTTTCACATAGTAAAACATTACCGATATTCGCTATATTTATGGAAATATTACAACTTAAGTTAATTTTATCGTATGTGAAATTTAATTTACTAAATCGGTTATTGTATCGCATTTAATATTTGATACCAGCCAAAGCAAAGAAATTTAATAATAACGCTCTCCTGTAAAATTTGGTTTTTGTAACATACGATAATTTCGCGCAAAGGGGTCGATATGTTGCCAGAATGATGGAAAAAGGTCATAGCTATTAATAGCCAATATATTCATTTAATTTATATTGTACAAATATATCAAAATAAAAACTAAACATTTTAAAAACTCATACATTTTTAAGTCATATACCCAATAGAAAATGTGAATTTAATGTTTAATATCTCTAGAACGTCTCATGGTTTTACTCTGAATTTATATGTTTAATAAAACATTCAGTGGCTTATAATTGTGGAAAATCTGTCTGCTTTGTAATGCAACTAGGGATGCCAATCCCGAAATCCCGACCCCGAAAATCCCGGGATTTTTCGGGATCGGGATCTCCCGAATCCCGGGATTTGTGAAAAAAAATCCCGGGATTTTTCGGGATTAACAAATCCCGGAAAATTACGAGATTTTTGATATTTTTGGTACGAAATATGAGTGATCACAGATCGAGCTCCTTTTCTCGATTAAACACTTATTTACAAAGTTATTAGGGATTTTGGTTTTTGACTCTTTTCATATTTTTTCCGATTTTCGCAATACTTTACAGTATAATTTCAAAGTAGTTAGAACTTATTTTATAAGGATTGTCGCATAATCAACATACTTATGACTGCTCAAACAGTATTCCGGGGGACAATATTATGGAACTAGGGGCAATTATGGACCATTTTCAATTCCAAACAAACCTTATCAACAGAGAGTATTTGTGGATAATTTTAGTCAGCCCTAACGTGTTTTAGACATACAGACATACGGAAATTTTTTATTATAAAATAAAACAATACTTCAATATTTTATTTTCAAAATTAATAAAGGGAGGAAACAAACATTTTTTACAAAAATTGTGCGGTTTTAATTGCAAATAACTTTTAAACTGCCTTACCAATTTTTACACTATTAGTCTCCTAAAAATCCTTTTACTATGAACTACCATATGTACTCAATACAGTTTTGTTATGGATTTCTCACTGTTATAAAGTTCAGAATACGGGTATAAATATGAAATATCGTTTGTGTCAAATTTATTTTAATTCAATGCATTAGGTTTTTCTTTGATATATTTTAACATAAATATATTAACGAAAAAAAAAAAAAAGTTTTTATTGTTGAATTTTGTATTTTTTTACGTTTAACTAAAATCCCGAAAAATCCCGGGGTCTCGAAAAATCCCGGGATTTGTAAAACCCAGTCCCGTTTGGCATCCCTAAATGCAACATAATTAAAACTTTAGATAATATAGATAACCCTTTTAGAACGGAACTTTGTTTACATTCTATCTTCCATTCTATAATATTATATTATATATTATTTAATATTTTCTCTATTATGTACACCATAAATAATTACCAACATGATCTTTTATAATGTAAATTATATCAAAATATATGTATATAGAGAGCTATTTATATTAAACTAGGGAAGACCCAATTAAAAAAATCAATAAATAGAATCTAACCTGTTGATCCTAATTTATACCATAATAACTACGAAACAACTGAATGATATCTACATTTTAATTAATATAAATTCACATCACGTTCTTAGAAACAAATTCGAACTGCAAACTGCTCTCTTCATAGCAAAATGATTCATAATGCAAACATAAACAAAAAAATAAAAAAAAAGTTATGTTTTCAAGATCCTAAAAATCTCTTGCCACTGTTGACTAGTGTTAACTACATATCAACCAATTTACAAATGCAGACGTATGGCTCTCCGACGGATGTATGTAATTGACGTTGTACGAATTTCTAATCTAAACACAAAACCTCAACAAAAAAGTAGATATTATTAAAGTAAACTTAACGTGTGTTTGTTAGTTAACTCTGTTTGTACTTATTATTTATTTTATCAATTTAATAACTTACCTGATAAGACGGCTCCACGCTGTTTGCGGGAACAGCAGTAGCCACAGCAGCTCATTATGATGAAGGCCAAGAAGAAAAACATAAAAATTCCCCACAAGTCCATGGCGTCGTCAAAATCGTCAATGTCGTCTGGAAAACCCACTATAAACTTGAATGATTTTACAAATTAGAAATAATTGTTACAAGCAACTGGTATGTAAAAGCAATTACATACTTGTTTATTTCTCCTTGTATAAGTTGTATTTATTTCAATTTCACAATTACTAAAATTGAAAAACAATTACACTTGTTGCCCGTTTATCACCGTATTTTGATAATTATCAAAGTAAATTTTTGGTATTATATGGCGTTGGTAAGATTATGTTTTAATCTGACTGCGATTTGTTTATATTTGTGCGTCAATTTCCTGCTAAAATTTAAATAAAGAACAATTGTTCTGCTTTTGTGTTTTTTTGCGACAAAATTCTTTGGCAAAAGCTCTAAAAACAGGGTTGTATTGATTCTAAATGTAAATAACTTTAATAATTTCAATATGGCAATACCATTTAAATTCACCTCTACATATTGTGAATGTTGTGTGTTGAAATGTTCTTATTTGGATGAAGAGTTGTTTTAACAGCTGCTGCAATTAATTAATTCATTTATTTAATTAATTAATTTTGTTGAGAGATACAGAAGAAAAATGTACTTGTGTTTGTTGGTGGAAAGAATATTAAGTCTGTTCAATAACTAGCTAATTTCTACTAAGCAACATATATACAAAATTAAACTCTTAGTACTATGATTCAGGGATGGCAAAGTTGGTACAATTGTACTTTTTGTTGCAATTAGCTAATACAAAGTACAAATTAGGAAATACAGTTTAAAAAATAATTAAGACTGGGTACAGTCTGCCTTGTAAGTTTTAAGTGACTGTTTTGCAGTTATCGTGACATTTAATTAGAGATAATACAAAATCTGTTGTTTAAATCATCAAACGCTATTATTTTTGCAATAAAAGGGTACTTTGGCAGTTTATCCTCCATTATACTATTTTCAATACCAAGATAAGAAAAGCATGTCTTTTCCGATTTCAAAACATCGGTTTAGCGTTTTAGTTGCAATTAATTCATATGTTACAAAATATATGCAACATAAAATATCTTGGAACTCGTTAACTTTTTTCTGAAAAAAGTCGAAATCGACTTTTTGGTCGTAAAAAAGTCGAAGAATCGATTCTTATCACAAAAGTCGAATAATCGATAAAAGTACAGCAACAAGTGAACTATACGAAGTACTAGTGGTTCATTATTTCTAAAATAAAGTATTTGTTTACAATTTGTATTTATTATCAGCTGATTTGGAATTTGTTACAAAAACAAAAGCATGTTGTTTTTGCCTTGTTAGATACGCCTTGTTATAATTATTAAATTTCATTTCACATCCCTGCTATGATAATGCTACTGAGTATCGAGTACCCAAGAAAAGTCGTTGTCAATTATTCAATGCATTTACATCACTGTTCTATTGCTGTTGAAAACGTAAATATTTCGGAAAAGAAAAGAGTTTTATTACAATTTGTGGCTTTATTTATTATAATTGTTTAGCTGCCAATGTCCAGGAAAAATAAATCTCGTTTAACTAAGAAACAAAAGCGTAAGGATAGACGTAAAAAAACCAGAAATATGCGAAAAATGGAGCAACCTAATAAATGTACTAGTACTGAAGTTGCTACTTCTAGTAACGTGGTAAATAATACAAGGAATGAAAATATCAATGTAAGTTTTTAATTATTTTTAGAATACATATCGAAGAGTCGTAATTCCGAGGTGGATAAAAGTATGTCATTGCCATTATCGTTTATAGGCAAACATACTGTCCTTTTTATCTTCCCTCGTGAGTTTTGAGTCTTTCATTATTAGTTTAATTCTTGACCTCATTACGTTTTAACGAAGTTTAGTATTTTGCACCTGGGGGATTACCAAATAAACCTAATTTAAAAAACTAAAAACAAAACTTGGAATTTGACTTCAAGCTTTTTTATAGGAATTTATAGCACTAATTACAGTCCTTGGATGAGTTTCGTGGGAATGCTGAGGCTCATTGTAATTTATGATGGTGTTATGAAATATTCGTGTTAAAATTATGGGTATTGGAGAAACTCAATTATAATTCTTAAGCGAAGTTTTCTTTTATAAATTTATCGAACAAACCTTAGTTCAAGCGTTATGTCTTATTATACGAATGTTTAGCAATAATAACAGTTCTTGGATGAGTCTCGTGGGAATGCTGAGGCTCGTTGTTGTTGTAGCAGCGTGAACAATTATACAATATTTAATCTGGGGTTCTGCAAGATCAAGTCCAAGAAATTGTGCAACTTCTACAGTGTGGGTCCATAAATCCACTGGACGTTGTGAAGTAGGGTTGGCTGGACAGTTGAAAATGTGGGGGTGTCATGGGAACCCTGACCACATGCTGGGCATAAGTTGAGGATGGCATGGTCTATGCGGGACCAGAAGGCATTAAGCCTGTTGCTCCATCGTGATCATAGTTGTGCCAGAATGACTCTTGTTTTGCGCGGCAGAATCTTCTTGCCGTCTGCTATCGGTGGTGGGCGACGTTCAAGTACGACATTCATACGGTATCCTGCTACAGCGGAATTGATGGCGTCTCTATGAATGTCGTAAAAAACTGTCAAATACGAGCTGCGATCAAATGGATCCTGCACATACGTGTGTATGTTCTCTACGTATTTTCTAAAGTCCTGTCGGACATGCCTCGGGTGAGACTCCAACTGTGTGATGTTGAAGTTTGGATGACTCCTCCGGTGACATCCCAGAAGGAACTGTTGCGTCAGCATGACGCTATGTTCCCTGCCCCGTAGAACCTTAGTTTCCTCGTGCAGGTCGTGTTCGGAGGTGATTTGGAGGCTGCCTGTGACGGTCCTTAGGGCTGTATTTCGACAGCTTAGAATATTTCTCCACTGAGTAACACTTAACGAAGGCGACCACACTGGAGCTGCATAGTTGACCACTGACCGGCCAATCGTCTTGTAGGTTGCTAACAAGGTTTCTTTGTCCATACCCCAAGTGCTGCCGGCTAGTGCCTTGAGGACCTTCTTCCTATTTCGCAGTTTATGCGTGATTGCAGTGGCGTGTGGTGAGGAGGTAAAAAGGCTATCAAAAGTGACACCCCTTATTTTCGGGGGGTTCACTGTCGGAATTTGTACGCCGTCGACCATGATACCTAAGTTGAGTTTTACCTCCTTCGTCCAGGTGGTGAAGAGTGTTGCCGATGACTTCGTTGTTGATAGCTGCGGGTTACGTGCAGTGAAGAAATTGTGGATTTCGTTGATATAACCATTTACCAAACCGCAAAGCTCATCAACGTTGTGACCTGTCGCCAAAATGGTGCAGTCGTCCGCATAGGTGATTACCTCCACACCCTGTGGTGGCACTGGGGGTTTAAAGAGGTAGAAGTTAAACAGGAGCGGTGACAGGACCCCTCCCTGAGGGACTCCCTGTTTAATACTACGGGGTTTTGAGCATTTGTCTCTAAACTCCACGAACGACTGCCTGCCACTCAGGTAGTTCACTATCCATCTCATCGCGTTGTTGGGCATTGTGGACTGCGGGATGTCCTGGAAGAGTGTGCCGTGACTGACAGTATCGAATGCCTTCGACAGGACAAGTGCCACTAGGATCGTCCGTTCACAAGGCCTCTGCTGATTCAAGCTTTCTGAGATCTGAGTGACTATGGCTGATAATGCTGTGGTGGTGCTGTGCATCTTACGGAATCCATGCTGGTGACGAGCTGCTGGTAGTTGACGGGTCATCTGGGTGAGGAGAAGATCTTCGAGTGTCTTCGCTACAGGTGACAGGTGGAAATCGGTCTGTACGATTGTCCCTCACTCGCGATTTTCCCAGGTTTTAACAAAGGGATCAATCGACCCCCCGCTCGCCTCGGTGTTTTAGCATCAGCATGGATATTCCGTCAGGTGCTATTGCCTTTGGAGGCTTAGCTGTGTTGATGGCTTTTGTTTATTTGTTTTTGCTGGGTTGACAGCACTTGGCCGAAGATCTTCGGGTCATTCCGGTACGTAGAACCGGCTGTCGTGGGAATGCAAAGCTTGTTATTTATGATGGTGTTATGAAAAATTCTAGTTAAAATTATGTGTATTGGAGAACCCCAAGCATAATTCTTAAGCGACGTTTTATTTTATAAATTTACCAATAACCCATTGTGCATCGCCGACCAATCGTAGTAAAATAATGAACTGAAACATAAACGTGATATAGTGGCCCAAATGAAAAAAGTACCATTCTTATTTATTTTGTATGTAAATGATATTTACTAGTGTTCTAATTCTATGAATTGTAAGTCATATTTGTTTGGTGACGATGTAGTTTAAATGCTCCAGTAGTCGGCAGTTTAACTTTTTTCAGTTTTTAAAGTGGTATCCTTATGAGTGCGAACATGGTATTAGGATGTTAATGGGTTATTGATGCTTAGAATTTTTTTATTTCTTCATTTACATAACCTAGGGGGTTACCGCGTAACTCAATCCGAAAACGGAAATGTTCGAAAATGTGTGCTAAATACATTGCTATTCGAAACGATTTCCTTTCGAATCGAATTAGGGAGTAACCCCCCTAGTTTTGTAATCAATTAACTGTTGACTGTTTCAATAGCTAGATCCAAGTCCGTTTCTTTAGGTCTTTTCTCATTTTCAGGCCGATCACCACTAATAACTCGAACTGATTTAGTGTAGACAATGAGTATCCTACATGTTTATTTTAAAGAAACATATTTATTTTAGAGAGAACCGTTTCAAAACCCCTTTATACTATTTCTTTCCGGGTCGCCCATTTAAAACTGTTCAGGCATCATGGTGTTTTTTTTCGCCAGATTATCAGCAACAAAGTTGCCCAAAGTATCTCCGTATCCACGTACCCACATGAGTACGACTGTTGAAAGTCTCACCATCCTGGACTATATTCGACGTTGTATACACACCTGTTAGAGATTTTATTGCGGCTTAACTATCAGTATATATACGAATATCCCTGCATGATATCTTGTTATAACTGAGACAGCTAGCCTCCCTTTTAAAAGCCGATATTTCGGCTTGAATAATACTACATTCATTTGGAAACTGAAAGATAACCGAATTCCGCTCTTCCTGCACAATTGATTGAACCGTGTTTAGTTAATCCTCACTTTTTAATGGGTTTCTTCGGAATCAAATAACACTGTTTGGGGTACCATTCTCATAGGACCATATGGTTGAACGCGGAACTCCTTATAAAGGCACCTAATACCGAAATGGGCTCTAATAAACTTATTTGTAGAACTTCAGTTTAATATAAAAAATTACCAAAAAAACAGGCAATACCGCACCTGTTGGAAGATGGTCACTAAATGAGGACAACAGTAGATGAAAATATGTACTAATCTCACCCAAATTTAAACAGTAAATAAAGATAAATGAGTGTATGTTAAATTAAAGTTAAATCTTACTTTTGTATAAAATTATCGTTATTCTTATTTATTAAGCTTTTAACTAAAAAATGTCGACTACTGGGTACTGCCTTTACCCTATTCTTATTATTTTAAGAGGATGTTAATGATGGTCTTTAACGTGTATTACAGTGTACTTTTGATAATATACATACAATTAACCCCTCTAAGGCTAAGGCGATAGTGTTTGTCTTTAAAATTTAAAGGCATGGTCAACAGCTATTTTTCATATTAAAAAAATATCTTAAATATTTTCGTTCAAAAATTAAAAAGAAACAAAATTTCTCACTTTTTTTAACTAAAAAAAAATATTAGGTTTTTAAAGGTGAAAGTAGTATTTATTAAAAATATCTTATATACCACAATAAAATTTGAAATCTCTATATTCAGGAACAAGAAATAAAGTTTGCTCCATTTTTTTAAAATTTCGCCTTATTTATATTTCTGCTCATCAGACACGTTTCAATAACCGTATCACGTTTGTTAATTTTTCCGGTTTTAAGTGTTTATATAATATTTTTTGTGGGTAAACGAATAGAGGTTTTTCATTGATTATTTTGTCGGAAAGACAAGATTTATATAAAACACGTTCATGTCACATATCCATCATGATACAAATGTTTTTAAATTAATTGTGAACGTTAAAGTTAATTTCTGAAATGGACTTTACATATTTATATGAGGACTAATGTGGTACGATTTTCACCAAACTTTACGGCATGATTCCCTAGTACACAAACTGACCCTTGCTAAATCGTATAATGATTGTTGCATAACTAACACTTTTATGAGTTTATAAGGGCAATTCGGATGGCAATTTGTATGGGGTCTGTGCGAAATCAAGCATCGTTTTCAATTGGGTTCGTCCTTGGACTTATAATTCCTAAAAATATCTAAAAATCTAGCCTCTAACTACAAAAAACACTTGTAATAACTTTTCATTAAGCGCTTCCTATCTTTAAACAAAGTCGTCATCATCATCGACATTTTTTATTAATTTGAAAGGTCTATTAATGCTATTATGTACGGAATGTAAAATTGTACAAGCGTCCGCATCCGAAATGTCTAATTTTCCATAAATCAGACTGGACTAGACTGGTAGCATGAGTTATGTTGGCTTTGAGAGACGCTGTGATTTGTGGCTTATTTGCATAGTCCTGTTAATATAGACTTAAGAAAACCCCACAAGAAAATCTCTGGTCAAATCGCAATTTTTCTGTGGCCAGTTCACATCACCTCACCACGTGAGATGATCATGCCCTCAAATTGCTCGTGAAGAATGTCCAATATTGCATAATGTGTGTGGCACGCAGCGCCGTCTTGTTAATGCCACGTCATTGGTGTCAATATGGGCTGGCCAACGTATTTCTCAAAGAAATAGGGACCGATGACGCCCCCATCCCAAATCCTCCAAACAGTGACTTTTCGGGATGGATTGTCCAATCCATTCATGGATATCATGTGGATTGGTATCGTCACAAATTCTACAATTTTGTTTGTTGACGTATCCATTGTAATTTTTTTGAAATTAGGGTCAGTTTCCAACTGCTTCAGAGCCCATTCAGCAAACACACGTCATTGTTGTTAAACGCTATATCCGTACATGGTATATCCGCTATATCCGTCCATGTAGCGTCAACAATATGGCCGCAATCAGGTGTCAAACTTCGGAAGTCCCTTTTGGAATATTCTTTATTAGTTTTGTTTCTGTAATAATTTATATTTCTTTAAATAAAAATGTGAAGAATATAACTGCGATTAATAGATAACACGGGTAAAAAAAATGTTGTAACCTACCATCTTTCTAACACCATATTTATTTTGATTTTATCTGGTCTAGTTTTTGTGTTGCAGCCAGCGCTGCAATAAGTGAAGATTTTAAATTCTTCCACATGTACGAGCAGAAAGAAAACAATAATAGCAAAAGCAAACCTGCTCTAAGTTCCAATCGATCAGCTATACCAGAAGCAATTGAAAACGATTCATTATTGACTTTCAAGAAACTTTCTCGTCTAATGAGTCAAATCTGCTATTTCAAAAAGATTTCTATGATTTGATACGTGACTTAAATTTGTCCAAACAACAGGCAAAACTTTTGCCCTATCGATTAAAGGGATGGAATTTATTACAACCCGAGACAAAAATATATTACTTTCGCAATCAAGATGAAGAGCTAAACAACTTTTTTTCACGAGATGATCAGTTAGTATTTTGTAATAATGATGATGGCGTAATGACTACCTCGGGTATAGAATATAACGCTAAAGAGTGGCATTTGTTTAGCAATGGTTCGAAAGTAAGTTTAAAAGCTGTTCTTTTACATCTTCAATGAAATTCCCTCTATACGATTAGGTGAGGCTTCTAACATGGAAGAGTCTTAAGAAAATATTGAATTGGGCTCATTAAAAAATCTTCGTGAAAACTATAGATAATAGTGGTGATGGCTTTTTATATTTGAAAGAAAAATTTCGTAAACTGAGTGCATAAAGTGAAGAAGGCATATTGAAGAAAAATTTAGTGATTGAGAAACATCAGCCTGGGAATCCTTAATAAAAGTGAATTAAATTTTTTTCGGAAATCACCGACTGTAAAAGTATTGTCGTTGAGGTGTTATCTACTTACACGGATGTGATCTGTAATATGTCGTTGAAAATACATTTCCTACATTAACATTTAGATTTCTTTCCTAATAATTTGGAAGCCGTCAGCAATGAACACGGTGAAAGATTCTAGAAAATACATTTCTACGATAGAAAAATGATATCAGGGCCAGTGGGATACATGAATGCTGGCGGACTACTGTTGGACATTCCATAAGCAAAATACAGAAGAAAATCACGTACATTATAACAAAATAACTTAATTTCGTTAATAAAAACTGAGATTTTCTGACACAGAATAAAATCAAATTACGAAAGAACTATTCGTATTTAAAATATTCTAATTATATTTCTGTTATCCTTATCATTTTTCCAAGCAAAACTATACGAAAGTTTTCTTGTTACAAGCAAAAAGTGTTTTTTTTTTTTTTTTGTCGACCAGTGTAATGAATCCACAATATTTTAACACTTTAATGGGTCGATTATGGAATGCAACCGAACTTCAGTTGCGTTGACAGAGGGCAACTAAAAATTTCTGGTTGCCAATTCGGCAACAGAAAAAATAGCTGCCAGTTGCAATCTGTAATACCATTTAGGCAACTGACAACGCAACTAAAGTTCGGTTGCCATCCATAATCGACTCATAAGAGTTCTCAACTAGGAATCTTCTGATATACATAGAGTGTATTGTGTATTATGTACAATTACCAATAATGAATTCATAGTTCAATATATTTGAGTGCTTCAAATATTGCTATGTATTATCTTCGCACATAAATTAATCCTTTAAAAATATTGTTAAAATTTTACATTAGTATGTTTAAAACCCTAAATCTTGTTATCGGTTATTATCGTTGTTTTGGTGGTTGTTTTTTTAATATGGCAACTCCAAAAGCTGCCCATTAGCTTTTAAGCTTACATTTTTTCACCCCCAAAATCAACTACTGGAAACATTCCGTACCGCCACCCTCTTTTTTCTAACAAAAAAAGGAGACAAAAACCACAAAGTATTAAGAAAAATAGTTTGACTCATACAGTTTGTTTGTTGTTGGTAACAAACTAGAGGAAAAATACATACAATAAAAATCAAAATCTTAGTAAAATCTTAAAACTACACATTTTTTATTTAATAATTTAAATATAAACCAAAGCTGGCAAAATATAGTTTCCTAATTACAACTACCTCCAGTTTATGACAAATTTAATTAAACAAAAAAGAAAAACCTAAAGAAAAACGTAAAAACAAAAAAAAAATTAATTATGACAAATTGTGATTTATATGATATTTGGTCCAAGGCCTGTAATCATTATGACATACCAGAAGACACAATACGTTCCTGGTATGAACGTATACGCAGTAAACTCGATGAGGATGCCACCAAACGAGTCTATCACAATTGGTCTTGTATGTTGGCACCCAAACGTATAGAATTGGAAAGGGCCAAACCACATATTGTATTGGCTGCCTTCTTCCAATACTATGAATTTGATTTAGAAAGAAGTTGTGTACAAGATAATTGTAAAATATTTATGGAATTTTGTCGAGATGGCCTTATTGAAGATGTAAGTATTGTGAGATATTGAAATTTAAATCATTTAATTACCATTGTATACATAAAAAAAACATTATTTTAATTTAGGAGAATATGAAACAGTTGGTGTGCCGTTTATTGGGTGAAAAGAGTACAGAAGCAATTAATGGTGACATTGACTATGACATGGCATTTTTACAGGATTTGGATTTATTAATATTGGCGTAAGTATTTTTTTTTTTTTACATTATACAATTTATCCAAGCACTCCAAAAATTTATAAAAAATTTAAGGTTATAAAGAATGTTATTTTAAGAGAAAATTGGAATTTAATAAAAATTAATTTCAAAATTTCGTTGAAAAAAAAAACTTATTTTAAAATAATATAATAAAATTCTGAATTCTATTTGAAATTTATTTCATGATACAAAATTTAAAATAATTGTCGACTTTATGGATTTAAAATATACTTTTAAGCTTTTTTTGGTTAGACTGTATACACAGAAAAAATAAATTCATAATTGGAATGAATTTTGTAATAAATATTATTAATCGAACATGACGTTTTTTTTCCCAAACTTTTTTCATTCAGAATAAGAACATGTTCATAAATATTATAAAATTGTACATGAAGGAATTTTTTTTTTTTTTTTTTTTTGCATAAATTTCTTGATATTTTATAATAAATTGCATTACAATTACATTACCTAATGGCTTAGTTCAAATACATTTGTAAAATAGCCCTATATTACCAATTATTCAAGATGAATCAAAAAAGTCTGAAACGTAGAAAATATCATTAAACATAATTTAGCATCCATTAATATTAAAGCATTTGAAAATGCAGTCAATTTTGCGCATATTTTCTTATTTTGTAGCTGAAAATCATAAAAAACATAAAAATTTTCCAAGGAAAATTTCAAACTTGAATTTCAAAATTGAAATATTTTTTTATTTAAAAACAAAATATATGAAAAAAATCATACTATTTAAGAAATTATTTATAAGTCTGCTTTTACACAGGGCAAGTTTTCTTGCCGCAAGTCTGAGTTTATAGGAGAGGAGACAAGAAGAAAGAAGTAGGGGTACACACTTGCTTGTACTGCCAAGTATCTTCAATACTCTTTTGTTTTCTCATTTTCAGTATGGCGTCTATTAGGTTTTGACATACAAAATCGAACACAGACTTGCTGTGTGTAAACAGACGAGCAAGTTTAAAAGAGAATCGAAGAGACTTGCTTCAAGTAAACTTGCGCTGTGTAAAAGCAGACTAAATGTTATGAATTGAAATCAAATCATAATATGTTGAAACTTTTCTATAAGAATTTCTACATTTTTAGCTCAACACCAGATGTTTATAAAAATTATGCACAATTGTCGCGTCAAGAGTGGTCAACATCGGGTAAAACTAATTTCGATATGTTACGGCGTAAAGTGAGTTATTATTTAAATTTTACTTAAATCTATTATTCCCTTAAATATTTCTCTATTTTTAGACTTTAACCACATTGTTGGCCTTGGATATTTATCAAACTCCTGAATTTAGTAATAAGTATGCCAAAACAGCACGTGCCAATATTGAACAAGAACTTAAAGAACTAGAAAATTGTTAGATAAATGTAAATCTTTAGGACCATCAAATATATTTATGTTGATTTGTTCAAATTTTCTAGAAGAATCTAAAAATTACTTTTGATATTAAGAGAGCGGATGTTTTACAAAAGTTTTAAAATATTGAATTATTTTTAGCAAATCAATTAACACAATTTGATGATATATAAATATTAATCTAATGTTCTAGATTAATTCTTATTTACAGTAAATGTTTTTTTTTTCTTTTTTGCTTAATGCTGAAGTTTAACAAAATATATATGAAGTATACAATCAAAAGTATTAAAATAATAGAGCAAAATAAAGATTATACAATCCCAATTGAATTGATTTCATTTAGAGATACAATTTTTGAGTATTTTTTTTTTTTAGATAATAATCAGTTAACATTAGTTAATTAACTGTATTAAAAATATACACATGACATACATTGTATTTGCAAACAAGAAAGTATTACATTCAATTTTAAATAACATTTATTAAAAAAATTGAAAGTTTAATTGAATTGTAATTTGTTTTATTTGCAGTTCTTTAATATTCCTTCTTTATTGTACTAGCTTGCAAACATTTGTCAATCTCATTTAAATGGACAATAAATCAGATATATTTTTAACCATCTAAGTATCCGTTAAAGCGGTTTTCTTCAGATGGTTTTTGAGAAAAAGAATATGAAACATAAAATGTTTTACTTTCCTAATTGACCTTGGAAAAGTAAAAGTTCGGTTTTTATAAATTTCAAACCACAATAACTTGATAGATATGCAATGTAAGGGTGTAGTGAACCAAAAGTCCTTTAGTTTTATTGAAATTCAATTGTTCCTCAAATGTGAAATGGGAATTATTTTAATACTTCACATAAAATATTAGTCTTATCTAACGAAATTTATTTCACATTCATACATTGATAATTTCTTACTTAGAAAAATAATCAATTATACTGATTCTTTGTATATTCATTAGTTAAGTAATGGCATGTCATCGCCAAGTTTGTCGGGATTGACACATCAGAAGTAATTTATTGAGTTTTGTAGACAGACAAAAAATTATGTTTTCAAAAATATTTAGAATCTCTCTAATTCCCACTTCCTCAATGTCTGATTTTTTTTTAAGTCTAACGATATACTGAGAGTTTTTATACAAACATTATTTTTTAAAATAAAATATATGACCAAACATTGAGAAAATGGAGGTAAGAGTTGCAGAAATCCTAAATAGGCTTTATGGTGAATTACCCTCATATACATTCATTTAAACAGAGTTCTTTTGTTCAATCTTGCTGTTTTTTTTTTTTTGCTATTTTCTATATGTATGTATTAATGTTTGTAATTGTAAATGCCAAAAATGAAAATCAAATAAATGTAACAACTATTCAAAACAATGCAAAATATATATACAACAATAACTATGCATATGAATTGCAAACTTATAGTTTTATTTCCTTAAGCTACATATACACTATATGACTACTCATCTAAGTTGAATGTGAAAAAAGTCACATTGAAGTAATTTATGATTTTAATCTGCATCTGAGAGGCATTTTTGAGTCAGTTGATGAACGCGTCTCAGTTGTTCAACTCATCGAGTAGTCAAATAATGTAAATGCAGCTTTAAACAAAAAATCTAATTAAAGTAATAACTGATATTTTTGGATGAATTGTTGTTAACAACGGGTAAGTATAAGGAAAACAAATTGAAATATTGTCAGTTTAAAAAATATACAATTTTAATGGAACATTTTTATTAACAAAAGATAGTTTGAACCAAAGGTTCAAAAGAATTATTTCTTAATACAATTTTCGAAATTAAAATAATTTTTACCTTTAATGAATTCATGAATTAATCCATAAGCATAATTTCTTAGTACTTCAAATGTATTGAATTCATTGATTCAAAGCTCTAGTTTGAACATGTTAAATTTAGATTTTCTTAAAATAATTTACTCATTAGTGCATAAAAACATATGTTTACTACTTCCGTTCATCTGTGCGTCCTTATAAACTTTTTCTTTGTGCAATACAATAAAATTCGGTCTATGAAATTATTTTGAAACGTTCCACGATGAATGTGTATGAAGATACAATTAATTTCAGATATATTCTGAAATTAAAAAATCTTATTTCCAAATATTGTAATGATCGATCCATATTTGACTTTAAAAATAGCAACAAAACAGAATACGCTATAGTTTTTGATGGATTATATATACACGTGTTTAAAATACGGATGTTCGCACTTTTTTGAACTCTTATTTAAGTTTGATGGTCTTATTTTTCTCGATTTTTATTATAAAATAATTATACCCTTCACCTTCGTGAGAAGGGTATATATAAGTTTGTCAGTCCGTTTGTAATTTCCACAATATAATTTTCCGACCCTATAAAGTATATATATTCTGGATCCTTATAGATAGCGGAGTCGATGAAGCTATATTCGTCTGTCTGTCTGTTGAAATCAACTTTCCGAAGCCCCCAAATAACCTACATACACGAATCATACATCAATATCTCCGGAATTCTTCCGGCTCGGTTGCTATTTAAAATCGAGAAAATCGGTCCACAATTGGCTGAGATATAAAAACCAGGACAACCTCTATTTTTTTTTACCTATTTTTTGACCTATATCTGGATTACTAAGTCATTAATATAGACAATATGGATATCTAATGATAGATATTTCAAAGACCTTTGCAACGACGTATATAAGACCATAGTAAGTTGGACCTACAATGGCTCAAAATCGGGAAAAAATTGTTAACCCGAATTTTTTTTTTCACCAAAAGTTTTATTCGCTAAATATTAAAAAAAAAAAATTTTAAATTTAAAAAAATAAAAAATTAAAAAAAAAAAAAACAACTGGAAAAAAAAATAAATTTTGTTTACCTAAAAATATTTAAAATTTTTATTCTGAAGTATAGTTTGGTGAAGGGTATATAAGATTCGGCCCAGCCGAATATATCTCTCTTACTTGTTTACAAACTATTCACTATTTAAAGAAGCCCAAAACCCAAAATTCGTTTGAATTTAAAATCATATCTGGCCAGATCCAGTGTTTCCAATCGCCTCAGTCGTCTATGACCCTCAAATCACAGGAAATCCCTGGCAAGGGGATTTTGATGATCCAATAGTTTTGAAAGATAGTTTAAACTGGAATGTTTGATCTCCTCGCGTACAAGATCCTTATGGATATTACTATTGCGAATGTACCATGGGGCACCTGTTATTGTCCTTAACATTGCTGACTGCTTTATTTGCAAATTTTCAACGTTAGATGAGGAGGCTGTTCACCATAGCTGAATGCCGTATTGCCATATCGGTTTTATAACTGTTTTGTACAATAGCACTGTGTATTCCAAGTCTAGAGCAGACCGTGGGCCAATTAGCCAGTGCAATTGAACTGACTTTATTTGTGTAACCTTGGCTTCAATATTGTGGGTCCATATTAAACGGCGATCAAGATGGATACCGATGGATATTATTTATCTGTATGGAAGGACAACTTTCTTTTCTTAGAGTAAGTGTAACGTGAGTACATTTTGTTGCATTGACTTTTATTTTCCACTAGCTTGACCCGGTGCGCTTCGCTACCCCTGTCGTAGTCTATGTTGGAAATTTCAATAAAATCGTTTCGGCCGTTTAGTATTTATTGTTTAAGAACTAAAGGTACCAATTTTTCCGGTTTCCCCCGGTTTAGCCCTTTCTGGTTAAAGTATTGAAACAAGTTATAGCCTATTGACGCTTCCAAGAAAGGATCTATCTACGTTCCAAATTTCAATAAAATCGATTCAGCCGTTTAGGCGTGATGCTCAAACAAACTTACAAAGACATTTATATATTTATATAGATTTGTCCAGCCATTTTTCTAAGTCGCCGATGTGAGACTGGAGTTGTTCAGAAGCTATTGAGGGGTTTTCATGTGTACTTAAAAAAGCTGTATCATCCGCAAATGTATATGTGTGAGTCAGTTCGCTCGTAGGCATATCTGCAGTATATAAAATATATAAGAATGGCCCAAAAACCTTCCCTGTGGTACAGAAGCGGATATTTTTCGATGTGACAAGATCACATCTTTTGATCTGATTTGGAAAGATCTTTCTTGTACACCAGCGGATATTTTTCGTCGTGACGGGATCACATTTTTTGATCTGATTTGGAAAAATCTTTCTTGTACACCATCGGATATTTTTCGACGTGATGAGATCACATCTTTTGATCTGATTTGGAAAGATCTTTCTTGTACACCAGCGGATATTTTTCGACGTGATGAGATCACATCTTTTTGGAAAGATCTTTCTTGTATGTAATTTTTAAGCCGTTTATGTACATTATATTTATGAGTGATTTATATTATATTATTCTTTATTGAAATTTTAATGAATTAGTTAATTCAGATGAATTATCAGATGAAATTGTATTGGCATGATTTGAGGTCGAATGCGATTCGATTGTCGAAACGCAAATTCGATGGAGGGAGTGTTATGGTTAAAATTGAATAATGCGCAGAATCAAGGATAAAGACAATGACAGAGTTAAAACTGAAAATTAAACAAAAATCTGAATTTCCTCAAGAAATTAGTGGAATTAATGCTGGACCGTATTTATTTTTAATAATACAAAACAATGGATCATCCACTCGTTATTAAAAAAATTACAAACTTTTGCAAAAGTTTGTGGAGTTCGGTCCATAGTTTCCCTTTAAATAGAATTTCCATTAAAATTAAAAAAAAATTAATTAAAGATTTTTATATTTCAATTTGTTTTCTATTGGTAAGTATTTTTTATTACTAACATTTATATATAAATATATATATATATACATAGAACGGAAACTACAAAAAAAAAAAAAACAAATTCTCACCACTTAGGTTCTGACAACTGATTTAGGTCTTTGGCATGAGAGTTTTCGTTCTCTGTATATTTTTCTATGCTAACATTATTGAAAGCATTTATTAAAATTTTTGTTATAAAATAATTAATAAAATTTATTTTCTTCCACTATGTATAAAGTGTCAAGCCGAAGAAAAACCATCAACTAGTCGACATTGTAAAAAGAAATTAACACCGAAAAAAAATTTCAAAAGGAGTCCTTGGAAACATGCAGGTGGTAAAGTGAATAGATTTAGAAAAATAATTGATGATCAGGCAGTAAGTTTAGTGTTGAAAAATAGAAAATGAAACAGAATAGAGTGGTAAAAAATCAAATAACATGGTTTTCATGGAAAAATTCAAACACGACAGCTTTTCATGCTATTATTTCAAAATATTTTTATCCAAATATTGTTAATTAATTACCAAATAGGATACCTAATCGGGAAAAAAATTTCCGGGAATATTTTTTAAGTTTTCTTCTTAAAGTTATATAACTACTTATGTACACATATATTTCTGCACAAATAAAACAGATTCATTGTTAGCTATTGCCAATCGAATGATTCGATTGTATCCATAGATTTATCGATATACTAGAAATAGAAAATCGGTTGATACAGAAGAATTACGATTTAAATAACTGAAGTTTTGTCACCCCAACAAAAACTGTTCAGTCATAACAGATAAATTCGGTCATTTAGAATAAAACATCAGTTATCACAACCAAAACTATTTTCTCTGTGTGAAAAAAAACAGATACATTTTTATTTAAGCAAAGAAAGACTTTTCTATTTGAAAAAGTTCTCTATCGAAACGAATAACACATAACAATGTGGCAACAGAAAATGATAGCTGCTTGTGGCAATCTGTAATCATAATGTAGTTTTAAAAATTTCATGGAAATAAAAATATTTTTTTAACATTTCCCGGGATTGGAAAGCCGGGAGAACCCCTAATGCTACATCACCATAGTGATCCACCAACTACCTTAAAGTATACCAATCGACACAAAATGGGTTTTAAAAATAACGAACCCTACAGGAACTGGTGGAACTGGTCTGGTGTGTATTTAAGAATAGCATTTATCAGTTGAAAATTTGGATTATTACAAATAAATGAGCTTGTTCTACAATTGAAAAATAGATTTACTTTATAGTTGACAATATTTTGGAAAAATTGCATGAAAATTAAACAACCAAATCGAAACTGAATTTTTGCATGCAGAACGTCCTATTTGACAAGTCACCACTACATACATATTTATTTATTTATCTTTTTTTTTTTTTTTAAATTCCTCCTTTTACAGAGAAGAATAGTTAAACGGACTATTCACATAGTAAATGATAATCAGTCACGGAGAAAAGTAATACAGAAAACAGCGTCTTCCCCAAAGGGTAATAAACGTTTAATCAACAACAGTAAAGGCAACATAAGAAATAGGAGAATTGTCAAACGTAAAAGTAAAGACTCGCACAATGTTACTACTGCTTTGAAAGAAGGAGAAATACGTTCGGACACTGAGAGATCTGTTGCAAACACAGCACCCGACACAAGTACGAACGTTGAAGATAGTGATGACGATGACTGCATTGTTATCGAACCCACACTAGAAGAAATAACCATTAATGATATTGACGATGATGATGTACCTTCAACTAGTGATATATCTACAAATTATCAATCTCTAATAAAATCCTTTAAAGATCGTGACTCTTCCACACCATATCATAACAAAAAAGCCACGATTACAAACAATTCAAATAAGGATGGTGATAATTCTACTAACGAAGAGATTCTACCCTTTTTTGAAGATGTTGGTAGTAGGTCTGGTATTGAATCTATTAATTCTACAGACACTTTCATTGACTACACAAAATTTAGTACTTTAAAAGAGAGTTCCCAACAAAAATCACGAAAGGTGTATTTAAAGGAGAATACTTGTGATGAAGTCATTAATTTAAGTGATACCAGGAACGATTCAACCTTAAAGCGCAAATCTATCGATTACGATGATGATTCTGTAATATTTATAAGTGAGACTAATCGAAATGATTTCATTCCCATTGTAGATGAGCATATACCGCCACATAAGGTAATTTGATACTGTTTGCAGGCCTTTTGAACATAAACTTAAAGTTATCATTTCTGTTTAAAGATTTTGAAAATAAGTGAAGCTACTCCGAAACCTGTCCGTAAATTCTGTACGAATACAATTTTTTTTACACAAAGTGAAACGAAAAAATTAAATAAATACAATGAAAATACCTACAATCCAGGAGAAAATAAACAGTTGGCCATCGGTAAACGGATGGTACTTATAGATGGTAGTAATGTGGCATTCAAGTAAGTTTTTAGCTAATACAAATGTACATTTATTAAATATGGTTCCTTAAACTTGGCTTTACAACCTTTTTTGTTAGCCATGAGACTAATTTCCTTATGTTGCTATGAAACGGTTCACATTTCCTGTTATTCTCTATCAAGGCGAATTGATTTAACGGGTGTGGTTAACCGACCACCTGGTTATGGATGTTAGGATGTTGTAGCTGTCAAATTCACTAGTTTTGTTGCGGCGAATACTACAACAAACGCAGGCAGATTTGACAGCTCCAGCCAACATAAACAAAAACAAATTTCATGTGGTTTTTGCAACTGTTGTACTTGTTGCGGAATCGACACCACCTATACTTAATACGCCTTGTTCTCTATGAACTGGTTCACGTCCCATGCTATTCTCTATCATACATGGGAATTTTTAATTGGCATTGAAATTTCATTGGCATTAGTTGGAAACAATAATTCTAATTATTTAAAAATAAATTTCATTCAAATATAAAGTCACAGATTATTATTACAGATATGCATGCAACAAATGACAATTGTCAAAAAAGTAATATCGAACCGTATGGTAATTTTGACGTTTTATAGCAATTTTTCAATGGTTGTGATTAGCAGAGCGAGACAAATAACTTTTTCAATAGGCAACGACTGTGATATATGTATATTTGTGCCTCTTTTCAAACCACAACCATTTTGTCATTTTCATTTATTTGTTTTATATTGTCATATTACTGGAACCAGCTGATTCATATCTGTTTAATTTGTGTACAAAATGTTCAAGTTACTTCTAAAAAAATTGTCGACAGGAAAAATAAATCAAAAAAAAAAAAAAAAAATCAGCAAAAGGATGTGTTGTTTATTGAAACAATGATATAATTTTACTATATTAAAATATAATATTATAATAATAAAATTATTATAATTAATTAATGCTAATGAAATCGTCAATTAATTACTTTTTATAATTTAGTATTCCATTGTATGTTCTCTATGAGCTGCTTTATATTTCAGGACTAATACATACTTCATGCCATTCATCATGAACCCTTTCATATTTCATAATGTTCTCTAATCGTTGTGGCTTTCAATTGTATCAATTAGAAAAATATAAACATAGAGAAACAACAAGAGCGGAAACTAGAAAAAAAAAAACTCAAACAAAAATTTTACTCAAAATAATCACACATACGTTTTTGTTTTTACATAGTTTCTTTTTTTACTAATACATTCTCAGCACTTATGTTTTTGACAACTGAGTTAGGTCTTTGACAGGAGAGTTTCCGCATTATGTATATTTCTCTATGAATATAAATACATAGAGCGGAAACTAGAAAAAACTCATACAAGAAATTATTCAAAATAAACAAATGTACGAGGGTTGTTTTTGTTTTCATTATTTTTTTACTAATACATTCTCACCACTTAGGTTTTTGACAACTGAGTTAGGTGTTTGACAAGAAAGTTTCATATATATTTGTATATATCTATGTTTAGAATTTCAAATCGAAAAAATCCCAAATGAAATTTAGAATTTCTGTTTGAAATTGAGAGATCTAATTTTCAATTTTAACTTGAGATAACTACCAATGCAATTAAAATTGAGAAAATTACAAATAAAATTGAGAATTTAAAATTAAAATTCACACATAAGAGCGTTGTTTTTGTTTAAACGTAGTTTGTAAAAGTAAACGAACGCAATCCCGTCACTTCCGGTAATAATTTGTACAAATTATTACAAATTATCAGGTACGCGAACACAACTACTAGTAAATTTCGTCTAACTTACAAAACCATGTAAAAAAATATGAATTTCTGTTTCTTCCTATATTCTATTTCTCAAAAATGGTGACTTAAATAGATGATGTTTACACTAGAACTTTTACATGTAAGATTTGCTGAACACACCCTTGGCAGGGTAGAAAATGCATTCCTATTTACCAATTATTACTGTGAATTTAACTTTCAAAGTTCAAATAATTACTAAAATTCTCTAAATTGAGCAAAATGTTTAAATTACTTTTAATTAAAAACAATAATTAAATTTTATACAAAATGTATAATTCACTATGTAGAAACATATTATACGATCTGCTTCAATTGGTATATTTTGGTCAAGTGCCGTTCATATGCTTCCAATTTCAATAAATTCACACATTAATAAAGAAATTGAAAAATTTTTTTATTATGTCAGATCAGGAAAGCAGGCGATCTGGATAGACGACACCAACTTTAATTTCATTTGTCATAGACAACATGGTTGGTCACGTGTTGGATCCCGTACAGTCCTTTCGATACCTACTTCTCGTGGCTCCAATGTGCACCTAATAGGTGCTATTGATGCCGTGGCATTATTCAAATGGATAGTCGCTGAGGTTCGCTAACTGCGGATAGCGCAAACAAATGTTTTATACTTCCTTAATGTGTATTGTTTATGTAGAGTAAAATACAAATTATTTAAATTAAAAATATCTCAATTTTATTTAAATGTTTCTTAATTGGGACGAAACGAAAACTATCTATAAAGAAAGGAATTTTTGAATCTTTACTCTTCTAATTTCGATTATATTTGGTATACATGTTTTTCATGGCAATACAACATTTAAAGTTCTCCAAAATTTCGATATTCTCTTAAGTTTGGTTTTTATATATGTTCAAAATAGCTAAAGTAAAACTGTTAATAACTTTTGAAGTGTTAGTCAGATTTTTTAATTTTTGATATCATATTAAAGCTAATGAAAAGTAGATTTAAATTATTTTTTCAAGAAATCCGTTTCTTATTAAAACAGCATATAGCATACAGCATACAAAATCGTTCTTAATCAAAGGATATTTCAAAAAACCAACTTCCATTTTCCAATCATTTTACTAAATGCGAGCCATTGCACGTTTAAAAATGTATATAAAATTCGGAATGGAACAATGGTGGTGGTTTTCTAGAGATAATTGAAAATTAGCGATATATTTGCAATAATGTATTTACGTTTGTAACTAACTGTCTAATTTTTATAAACTTTATTCTAATAAATTAGTAAAAAAAACATTTTTATCAGAAAAAGGATAATTAGTATGATAATTCGTGTCCTTAAATTTCGAATTTTGTTTCTCCAATTTTGTTATCCTTTCCAAAAAAAAAAAAAAGATTTGTCGAGGTCATCAAAATCTCAAGTCAAATGTCTTTCCGCCGAGACATTTTTTCAGATTTGGAAACAAAAAATATTCACTCGAGGCTAAATCCGGTGAATAGGGTGAAACAGCAAGCATTATGTAGCCTAATTCATGAATTTTTGCCATGGAAACTGTACATGTGTTTTTAAACTTTTGTGCACCCGATTGTGAGAAAACGCGGCAGTCATCTTGCGAAAAGCTTTCTCATACCCAAATGATTGAAACCACTGAGCCATGTGAGATGCCTATGGCCTCCACAATCTCTCGCACTTTCAATCTCCGACTGGCCAACACCATATCATGATTTTGTTTCAATTCTTTTGGGTGTAGAGAACTCAACTGAGCTTCCAAAACGTTCGGCATCATCTGTAGTTGTAAATCACTTTTTTACCATTGAAATTTATGGTGCAAACTTCCCATAGTATTTATCAAGCTTAGCCTTTATTTGAGCGATGGTTTCTTTCCGCAAAAAAGAATGCTTAATAAGCAGACGAGATTCTCTTTTTTCTATTTTCTCCTCAAGTCACGAGGTAGTCTGCTGTCAATAGCTGTCAAAGTGTTGCCGTTTCAATTAAGACCCGGGGAATTCAATAAAATAATGTACATAATTTCGGAATATGTATTTTAAAATATCCTTGCTTAAATGATATTTTTTTAAATTTATTATCCTATTTCCTTCCGAAAAGGGTTTCTGGTGATAAACTCAGAAAATTTAAGTCCCTGCTATTTATATAAGACTAAGCTTATAAAAATCGGACATGGTCCCACTATGAATTTTTTGATGTGTTCTTTGTACAAACACATTTTTTTTTTTTTGAGGAACATACTATATTGAAACAACCCTAAGCATTTCTATGAGACCAATATTATTAAAATTAGACAAGTAGTTATATACAAATGAAACTGTACAATTTTACACTATTCTTATATAAAATTTGAACATTGAACCTTGATAGTATCCAAACCATAGCAAATTAAAAAATTTTAAGGAACTTAAAATTTCGTATTACCATAGAGAACCTGTGTTCCAAATTTGGAAGTCGTAAGGTACGTAACATGTCGAAAAAATTTCAATTGGAATTTTCCAAATTTAAAATAGAAATTCTAAATTTCATTTGAATTTTTCTCAATTTCATATTGAAATTCCCAATTTCAACTTTAAATTCTCATTTTCATTAGGATTTTTCTCAATTTCATATTGAAATTCTTAATTTAATTTGGAAAATTCCCAATTAAAAGTATAAATTCTCAGTTTCATTTGGAATTTTCTCAATATCATAGTATAATGTTCTAAACATAGATATATACACATAGATTGGAAACTCTACGGTCAGAGACCTAACTCAGTTGTCAAAAACCTAAGTGGCGAGAATGTATTAGTAAAAAATACTATGGGAAAACAAACACAACACTCGTATATGTAGTTATAAATTTCAATGAAAAATGATTTAGTTTTACAATTTTTATTTTAAAACAAAAAACATATCGTTAGCTTAGTCAATTTCATTTGACTGAAATAATAATTTTGCAATTATTTACAAAATATGTAAAATGGACGTTTGAATACCACAAAAAGAAAAAACTAAATAATTGTAAACTTTGTTTACAAAAACAGCGTATTTTTACTTATTCACGCTTACACACTAAGCTAACGATATGTAATATTTTTGCCATACAAATTTCAATTGTTTGCATAAAACTAAAAAAAAAAAGAACCAACCATATGTTTATATTCATTATTTCACATGCTTTAAGTTTACAGTTTTGTTTTTCATTTTATTCAGACATGCTTTAGATCAGGAATTTTCCGTTAAAGGTTTGAAAATTGCCATCGAATATTTTGAGAGAATGGGCCATGAGGTTAAAGCGATTATTCCACAGTTTCGCATGAATAAATGCAAATCAACGGATCCCGATGAATTAGCGAGATTGAACAAAGCGGGTAAAATTGTACTAACACCCTGTAAAAACTTGCCAGGACTTACAACTTCAAGCTATGATGATAGGTTAATATTACATTTTTTTTATACACACTCATACATATATGTATTTTTAACATTTGATTTGAATTTGTTTTTTTTTTTTTTTTTGTATTTTTTTTAGATTTGTTTTACAATTAGCTTTTGAATTGGATGCTGCCATAGTTTCGAATGATAATTATCGTGATTTGTTACATGAAAATCCTGCTTTTAAGAAAATCATTGAAAATCGTGTTATTGGTTATACGTGGTGTAATGATATATTTATTTTACCAAAGGATCCGTATGGAAAATTGGGTCCCACGTTGCAAGGAATTCTTAATCGTACCTAAATGCATATATATCATTAAGTATATTTATACTTAAGTTTGAGCAGACATACAGTTGCGAACCTGAAAATAGCAGTACCACTAATAAAATTTTATGAAACGGCGTACAACTTTAAAATTAAAATTTTGTTTATATCAATAATCTGACACGTCTGCTCATTATTTGTGAGGTAATATTTTTGGAAGACAATCATATGACAATCAGTGTTGTCATCTTTTAAATTTCAAAAAAATTCTAAACTCAAGAAAAATTGTGCGTAATTTTTTTTAAAAACGCATTAATAAAAAATGTTACATTCACCCTTATCGTGGGTGATTTGCTTGCATCATTGTATGCATCCACTATCATGGATCATCATGGTTTTTCATTCGTAGTTTTTAAATTGTGTTTTTGATATTTCTGTTGTTAGACGCAACAAGACTAAAAGTGGACAACTTCCTCTAATGTTTATACCATAGAGAATTATACATAGAGACGTATTGTCAAACAAAAAAACAACAAATTTTATGTCTGATACAACAACAAAATACATTGACTAACATGTATTTTGTTGTTGCAAGAGATAGGTTTTTGACAACAGACTTAGGTTTTTGACAATTCCGTCTCGTCTCTATGTTACCCTATGGCATGACGTAATAAGTAAGGTGAGAGCGTTTCGACAACAAACACAACAAACACAATATTTCTTGCTGGCAGGTTTTGTCAAAATTGAATTTGTCAAATAAAAAATAAACAAATTTTATTTTGGCATATTAACTAAAAAACGGCCGTTAAATTTAAATTATTTTTGAAAAAGAACAACGGTTTAATAGTGCTTTATCCAAATTTTATTATAAGAAATCTTTTTATTCACATTTTCATTCATGTTTTTTGATTTAAAATTTTTTTTCTTTGAAAATAAAATGTATTATTTTTTCAAAATAAATTCAGTTTGACAAAACCCAAGCATTTTCAAAATAGATAAATAAAAGTAGCTGTGTTGTTGATTTCACCTTACTTAGTGCATCCTGCCCTATGGTATATACCCTGTAGATTAAAGTCAAATTTTCTAATAAATAATCGAATTATCTTTTACTATCATTAAAAAAGTAACTTAAACACTTTTCACATAAAAAATACGAATCTGGAGGCGTATTCCGTAATCCGCTACGAAAAGGAAATTATTGGATATTTTGTATTAAAGTTGCAAAACTATTGCATGTTTTCTGATTGTATGGTATTTTTGTGTATTGTCTAAGTACTGTATTTATTTAAAGGTTTCCATGTTATTAAAATTACTTTTAGTAATTGAATGAAACATATTTTTAGGTAAAATAACACTGTGCTGGAAATTTACACTTTTTTTCTGTCAAGCGAGGCACCGAGCGGCTTAAACTAATTCGAGTACGCTGAATCCAGTGGTGCTAACCGTTTTTTTTAGGTTAGCTCTTGTTTTCAAGATATACCGTTATTTCGAAATTCCGCAATAAAACTATCTTTAAGTAAGACTGAAACTTTTAGAAATATAATTTTTTTTTTTTTTGCAAATAATATAAAAATCTGTCCACAACTTTTGATTTTATAAACAAAATATAAAACAAATATCCCCTAATGACATATTAAAATTTGTTTCCCATATTTTTGCAAAAAGTCTTCTATGAATTTTTTTATTCTTAAAAATTGTATAAATTTTTCAAAAGAGGACACAATGTCCTATACGTTGATATATAATATATATATCTTATCTTTTCCACTAATCAAATTTATGGATTCAATATCAACAACAAACAGAAAATTTACAGTATCTTGCCGTTTTGTAATATATTTTTGTGCACTGCATTGCCGACTATTGCAGTACTAAACATCGGAGAACACTGCTAGATGTACCTAATTACTACGAGTTATGTATTTTGTTAAAATATTAGGGGATATTTGTTTTAACTTTTGTGAATAAAATGATAAGTTGTAGACATATTTTAATCATTTAAGACTTCTTTTGTTTGTGACTTCGTTTTCCATTCGAGTAGCTGCATTTTCCTTTGCTAAAAAAGGATTATATTTCTAAAACGACTACACAGACTAACTTAAACGCAATTTTATTGCGGAATTTCGTTTTTTTTAGTTTATTAAATAAGCTAAACCATTTTAGAGTTACGCGAATATATGTCGTGCAACATCCTCCATTTTCGAAATAACGGTATCTCTCGAAAACAAGAGCTAAGCTAAAAAAACCGGTTAACAACACTGAATTCAGCGTACTCGAATTAGTTTAACCCGCTGGGTGCCCAGATTGACAGTTTTTTTAACCAGCATAGTGTAATTAATGAATGTTTAAAACAATTTTTATTTAATGTCACCGTATAATTACCTCTATCTCAGTTAGAATTACATTCTATATGGTCGAATTTTAGAATACTGTAGTTTTATATAATTCGCTACATGATTCAATGTACCTTGTTAGAAAGCTATAGATAAAAAACTATCCAACGGTACCAACATTTTCCTAGCTCTTTAAAATGTAATTTTTGTATATGTCTTTCATATAATTGCCTCTATCTCAGGCAGGGCCTTTGAAATTGCATTTTATATGGAGGTCTATTAGAGTGCTATAATTTTTTTTTATATGATTCCCATGTACTGCTATTCTTTTGTTCGCAACTGTATATATTGAAGTAAATTAATTGTAATAATATTGTTTTATTAAAAATACATCCTTTTTATGTACCTATAGATAACATTATTTTACGTTTTTGTTTATGCTATGTTTTTCTTTTATTGGTTAATTGGATAGCAATAAATTATATTATCATACAGATTTTTATGTTTTTGCATATGGTAAATATTATTACGTTTTTATACCCATCACCAAAACCATCTTTTTGATTTTGTCATTCCGTTTGTAACACATCGAAATATTCATAGCAGACCCACAAATGTATGTATATATTTTCTGGGTCCTTATAAAATTCAAAGACGATCTAGCTATGTCCATCCGTCTGTCTGTTTCAAGGCACGATATGGGCTACAGGGAAGGACTGAGGGTGATGTTCAGAAATGTTTGGTATTGAAAATGGAAAAAATCGATCAAGTAGAACCAGACTAAAATGCAAAAAAAGTTAACATATTTCAAAACGTTTAAACATGTTGATAACACATTTACATTTTGCACACGTTATTCCTATTATAAAATAATAACTTGTATTGAAAATGCTAAAATTTCTTCCCGAAATATGGATCCATGGTACATAAATGTTTATAGAATTATGTTCCACATATTTTTGTATTTTTTTTTTTGGTACTGAAAATAGGGAAAATATGCAAAAATAAATGCTTTTATACAAAATTTACAAAAATCGGTGTGAGTATTATATTGGTTGTGGGTATATAAGATTCGGAACAGCCGAATTTAATACACTTATTTGTTACCTTTTAAAAACATTGGTTTATTTCCTTTAAATAAACTGAGTTCCTTTAAATTGCAAATAAAAATTAGTTTTAAAGTTGTAACAACTCTTATTTTTTCTTTTAATAATTCAAATTTTCACAACAATTTGAATAGTCACTCTTTCCCTTTAAAAACACACTGGTAATACGGTTGATGTTAAGCAGTGCTATTTACATACATATATAACTAACGCCAAAATTTGTCAATATAATTAAAAATATGTACGTATGTATGTATTTAGTAAAATAAAAACATGTTTGTTATTAAAAAATGTATAAAATTTTTAATAAGAATGTATTTTTAGGAAATCTATATAACAATGTATGTATGTATTTTTTTGAGGTAAAAATCATCAAAAGACTCTGGCACGCCTAACTCATCAAAGTTTCAAGGTGTGCGAGACTTTAACGCGCTAAAAAACCTCTATCTCCAATCCAAGTTCCCTATGGAACTACCCTTAAGTATTTTTCCACAGGGTGGGGAAAGGTAGAAACCTACACTATTCTAATTTGATTCTTCTATGAATCTCCTCTTCTCTACGAAGCTCTTCTATAACCAATCTCACGTAATCACATACATTATTCCAATTGTCCAAGGATGACAACATAATACGCAATATTTGCCTGCTCAACACTACACACTACTACTCTTCCTAGATTATCCCTATTATGTCGGAATCTGGGACATATGAAGAAAACATGTCGTGCATCTTCCTTTACATTACCGGTACACTGCTGACAAAACGGATCCAAGTCATGTTTAAAACGATACAGATATAGATTTGAAGCAACCGTGTCCACTTAACATCTGTGTAATATAAAAATTTAGATCACCGTATCGTCTTTCGGCCCATGTCAGGGATTAACTGATGCGTCCACCTGCCCTTATCGGATGCTAACCAACGTGTTTGCCAATTGTCAATATTCCTACTTCTTGCCATTTCGCCAAAGCTAACACCATCTATAGCAGAATACGTTGCTTGCCTATGTTCCCGAGCCTGAAAGTCAATTGTAATTATGCCCGTAATTTCAACAAATAGATATCTGCAGTGTAAATTACCCAGCAGATAAATTTACCTAAAAGGTAACTAGCCATTATTTTCAAATCAATATCTATGGGTAAAAATTACCAAATATTTTTACTCCATAATTAACTAAGCAATGCTAGATATCTATTTATTGAAATTGCGAGCATTAACAAAGGCTGCTTCATCCGACACTGCGGAATGCACAGCACACACGTTATATACAGAGGTTATACACTTTGCATTAGATGAAAACCTCAACGAATCTGACCATATGGAGGATGCATATATTTTAACAACCTCGGATAACAGCTTCCTTTGCAAATATTTCGGGCCTCTTGTGTTCGGCATTATTCTGCATATCTCCAGACATGTTCTTGAAGCTTTTGAGCTTATGTACTGCAGGTGGTATTAAAAAGAGAGACGACAGTCAATCATAATACCAAGATATTTTAGGTAAGCCTTTGTCTCTATGGCACATGATCCAATGTTGAGCTTTAGTGTTTCCCTGAGTTTACGACTACTAATTAGTACCGCTTCAGTCTTATGATCTGCCAAGTTCAATCCCACAGAGAAGAGCCATCTATGATCGCACAATTTGTATACTAGCATTTGTAACTGTTTTCGCTTCCTGTAACTCTTTGCCAATCATATCATGCATTTTCAGGAAATTTTCAGAATAACCCAGGACGCACTGATTGGCGCAATGAACAAACATTGCTTACATTGCAGAGTTTTAAAGTTTCCTAATAATCCCCGGGAATGTGCTGTTTGAACGGTAAAGTTATTCTGCCACCAGTTATTGAGCCGCCTGAACTGCTTCTAAGTTACATTTCCGACGCCAATGCTACTTCCAAGTACATCCTATTTCCAAGCATATCCAGAATTGGATCATTGCTCCCACTTCCCAATGATGATGCGAAGTTGCTTTAAATTTATTTCACTGAAAATGAAGCTACAGAAGCCGAACGCTATCAACGAACATGAGTGACCATTTGCTGGAATACCCTTCTGCCGAAACATTCTCGAAACAATTGTTGGATATCGGAAATGGAAAAATTCCAATTGATCCCTCCACAAATTAGATTTAGTTGCCGAACTTCTGCCAAATGCAAATGCATATTCAAGCCGTTGTCGACAAGGTATTCCCAAGTCTTACACCCAACTACAAAAATTTGGGTTGGCTGTGGGAACGTGCAATTTTGGCACCAAAAGATTATGATGTTAACAAGCTCAATGGCCAAATTCAATTGACACAGTAATGAACGAAGAACAAGCCGTCAATTATCCTACTGAAATTTTGAATTCATTGGAACCCGCCGGAATGCCACCACATGTATTAACATTGAAGGTTGGATCCCCGACTTTGTCCAATACTGTATATTAAAATCGAAATCGAGATGCAATATAAAACAGATGTTTCTTAAGGGCTAGCAACGCGGACCGGGTTCTGCTTGTTACCAATAAAATAAAAATAAGTTGACAGGTGGTATTTTATTATATTTTAAATTTCAATAAACTACATAAATTATTGAAATAAACATTTTTGTATGTAACGTTATCTATGATTATATCGGTAACGGTATGTTAGCGGCAGCGGTAATTGCAGTTACTTGGGTAATGGTAGCTTAACGGTAGTAGAGCTGAAAGCGTAGTTTAGGAGTAATGGTAGCTTTGAGGTAACTGTAGCCAACCTTGATGTTAATGCAAATATTTGACTCTATTTAATTTAAGGTGTATTCAATAAGATAAAGTTAAGAGCGCAACTGACAACCTACAGATACCATCCAGAAATGGGCCGAGACGCTCTCACATAATTAATACGCCTTGATTTAATTGTTCAATTGAGGTCGCACTGTAAATATTTTAAATTGTCAACAGCATTAAAATTTAAAAAATATTATTTGCATACATACATATTTTCTATTATTTTTGTTTAACAATAAAATTAATTGCAAATAACCTTTAGCCGGTCTAAAGAAAACAATCTTCAAAATGTCAGAAAACTTAAAAAAATCATTCAGAAAGAGAAAAGTTATTAAATCCAAAAGAAATGTTCTTAAAAGCGGGCTAACAGCTACATCAAGTGTGCGAAAAATTGAGGAACAAAGATCTGAGTTACCAACAAATAGTGATGACGATTGTATAATTATCGAGCCTGAAATAGAAATTATAGAGATATCGGATGAAGAAAGCATTACACGTTTATCATCTTCTCTCTCTCAAAAATAGAGGATTTTTACAGACGGTTTGACTAGTATTTTAAATTGAACGGATGCTGTAGGTTATGCAGATTTGTATTAGCTCAAAAATTGTTTATTTTGTATTAAATGCTTGGTTTGATTAAATGCAAACATTGTTTTCATTTGCTAATGCTAATTAATTCATTTGAATCAGTTCATGTTTCATGATATTCTATATGAACCGGTTGATGTTAATAGATCTTTAACTAAACAAAAAAAATATTTAAATCAATGGAATTTTTATTCGAATCTATACAAGGTCAGATCAACATTCATATGGAATATTCTAGTCTTCTACAATATTTGTTAAAGGATCCATCATGACATGGGGGTGTTCTCTTCTTCTGGTGTCTGTTCAATATTTTGGATAAGGAACAAAATATGCGCCCCGGACTACGTAAATATATTGCAAAGCTTAATCCTTCCATTTGCTGAGGAAGAGATGCCCTAGAGATAAGAGTTTCAGCAGGAAAGTGATCCGAACCACTCTTCAAAATTGGCAGAGGATTGGTTTGCTGTCAAGAAAGTACCTCTTATGGAATGGCCTTCACAGTCACCGGACCTTAAACCAATAGAACACCTTTGGGGAGTGCTCAAGAGAAAGCTGGAGGGCATCAGTCGGAAAAATAAGGACGAATTGTGGGAAAAAAAACCAGGAAGAGTTGTTTTCCATTGACAAGGACGTTTTCAAAAAATTGGTTGATTCCATGAGTCGCAGATGCAATGAAGTTGTGAAAAACAAAGGTAGAGCCTCTAAATATTAAAATAAAACAATTTTTTAACAAAAAATAAAAAGATGTGCCTCTAAAAATTGAATTCTTTTACGCGTTTCTATTATTTTTTCCAGCAAAAATATTGACTCTTTACATTGTTAGTCATATAGTGTATTAAAATATTAATGAAAAGAGGAATGATTATGTTTTTCTTACATTTTTTATAACAAAACTAAACTTGACTAATATACTTACAAAATTAAAAAAAAAATGCTTTCGTTTCTATTATTTTTTCCAACACTGTATATGAGGCCAGCAGCTATAAAGTGGTTTAACCCGAAAACCCTAACATTACCAATATCAATACAAAAGTGGTATTCAAAAACAGATGGAGCTGAGAAAAAGGTTTTTGCACAGAGCATAATATAACAAAGTTATGTAGCAAAAGTGGTGTAAGTTGAATATACCACTAAATAAATAGTTTGGGGTTACACCACTTTTGCTTTATATTGTTAAAATTTTTATTTTATTATTGATCATTTTAATAACAATTAAATAAGAATATTAAAAAAATATATTGCTTAATCAATAAGAAAGCTGAATAGGTAACAATATGTTCTAAACTATATGATCATTGTTTAGTTTCGTTGTGGACATTTCAAGTTCTAAATGATCATACGATGGAGGTTGCGCTGATGTTGAGGACGGTGATTGATTTACTACAGCACTAGTGATGACATTTGTCTCAGACATTATGCTAGAGGTTGAGGCATTATTTAAGTTCATGGCACTAGCATGATTACTGTTCGATATTTCAGTTTCGATTGTTAAAGTGGAAGCAGCTGCCGAAATAGTGTTCGATGAAGGGTTGGTGGCTGTCATGCCAGTTGCAACATCATTTAAGGAATTTCCTGTGGACTGTTGTTCTAGCTGTTTAGCCAATATATAGGATTGGACGACATCGTCGTAAGCGGGTGGCAAATCGAACACTTTTCCATCAGTATTATTATTGTTATCGTTGTTGGAGTTGTTTTCGATGTTTGTTGTTGGTGCAACATTGGCATTTTGAGATTGTTGAAGAGCTTGGAATAGAGAGAAATTTAAAAAAAAATAATAATTATATATGCATGCACGTATATTAAATAAATATTTAATAATGCTAATTATTAGTTGTAATTTAATTAAAAATAAATTAACATACAAATAGTACATATTATTTTTTTATGTATATAGAGATGAAAAAAAAAATAGCTCTGTTCAATAACTAAAAGTTGTTACTAGTTAGTAACAATTGTTACTGGAAAAGCGTTCATTAACTCAAAAAACTAGCAAGTAGAGAAAAAATCAAGAGCGTATAAATTTTAGAGAGTGTTCTCTCGTTGCAAACTATTACAAGTTCTATTTTGAACTCGTAATAGTTAGCAGCTTATATTTCATATGTTTTGTGTTATTGTTTATTTACTTACAATTTTATTTTTGTGGTGAAAAAAATAAAATTGAAAAAAATGTGAATATTTATACATTTTAAAAGGAAAAAATATGAAAATTGTGTGTATAAATTTTTTGTTACTGGAAAAGCGTTCATTTACTTTTTACTATTTTTGAGAATTTAAGAGAGTAATTTTGTATATTTTGATTTTATTCTCTCGTTGCAAGTATTTACTGGGAAAGTAAATGAACAGACCTAATGTCAATAAAAAATTTAATTTTTGAACTTTTATTTTTCTGATGGAAATTTGTTTTAGTTTGATTTTTATTAGTTTCAAAGTTCATATTTTTTTAATAGTTGCGTGTAAAATACCTAAACTAAAACAATTAGTCAGATTTTATCCTTGTTGATCTCATATTAAAGCTAATGAATCGTAGATTTTAAAGTTTTTCCCCCAGAAATCCGTTTCTCAACAAAACAGGATAAGCTTAGCAAATCGTCCTTGAGCAAAGAACATCCCACAAAAGATATCTTCCATTTTGCAAAGATTTCCCTTAAATATTAGCCATTGCACGATTAAAAATATATATAAAATTCAGAATAGAACCATGGTGCTTCTCGAAATAGGATATGATTTGATTTTAGACGTATGGTTTCTTGGGGAAAATTTCTTAGAATTTTCGGTAGAATGAGTTTCTGCCATACGATTTTTCGTGAAAAAATTGACTCACCCTAATATACATACTAGCTATGTCAGCAAACGTTGTTCTGCCATAGCTCACACAAAGTTTGAATCCCCCCACTATAATAGTACTCCAAATATGCAATAATAAATGTTTACTTTGTATGGAAGGTGCCCCGCCCATTGTACCTATATAGGTCAATTGTGACTATAACCCATCCTGGGACCCACTCAAACACACAAAAAATTTCATCGAAATCGGCCCAGCCGTTATGGAGAAGTTAAGTTACTAACACACGCACAGAAGAATTATTTATATAAAGATTATATTGTTACGAATTAGCAATAGCGATTTGAATTTAACGGTCTGTAAAGACTGTCTGCAGCATTCATCATGTTTATAAACACGTCCATCAGTAGAAGTTTCTACTTATCAACAATGTTGATGGCATGCGGTTATTGGCATTGTTTATAAGTGTGGCAACACTAAATTTTTAAGCTGCTAACATTGACATCGAAAGCTCAAGAATTCGAACATACTAGTTTGTCCGTTAGGAGCATTGTAGAAGATTCCCGAAAGATGGAGTGTGTATAAATAGTGGCAGAGGTTGCAGTCGTGAGTTCAGTTGGTCATAGGCGCTGTTAGAGTTAACATTAACTGCCTTGTACATTTAAGTTTGTACATTATAAAGTGTGTGTGCATTTCTGCGAATTGATAAACGTGTATAAAGACACTGAGTGACTATTTGAACTGCTGTTGTTGTATATTTTAAATAAATAAAGATTTGTTACAATTTTAAACTACTAAACGGCTTTTATTTGCAATCAAAAGTATCCGGTTTATTTTAAGGAAATAAGCCAACGTTTTAAAAAGGTTAAAACGTAACAATATACATGTATGTACTTATAAAAGCGAATTAAAATTTTTAGAGCAACTTTTAAAAAATTTTGAACGGGTACAGATTTTTAATTTAACCGTTACATTTACATTAACATATATGTGTTTGCCTTCGATAACATTGTTTTCTCCCATCTCTAGGGACTGTCACAACAAACCAGTGTAGCCAGATAAAGGGATTTCTCCCCAAATTGGGGGTGGGATTTAAGAAAAAATTAGGATATTACAGAAATTTATCCAAATGTTACAGAAATTTATCCAAAATGAGGACTTTAAACGTTTAGACAGTTTTAATTTTGATTTTATACTACTTTTACATATTTTCAGTAAACAAATTATTATTTTTTTAAAAATGTGTTTCTGTGTTTTCATCATATTGTTTCTAAATTTGGTGAAAATCAGAAATATTTTTGACACATATTACAAAGGTTTAGTACCGTGAAATAACTCCCCAGGAAAAAAAATTAAATAACCCCCCACATAATTTTCAATAGAAATTGGGACTTATTTCATTATGAAAGAACACCCAATGAAATTTTTGTTGGGGGTTATTTGATTTTTTGGAATTATTTCATCTATATTGGAAGTTATTTAATCTAAAGTTTCCCTCAATACTATTTTTTTTATTGGCGGACTCAAAGGTTTTCTCCTTTCAGATGTATCAAAAAGCAGCTTTTCTCAGAAAAGATTTCTTACATTGCTGGAAAGGTTTTCTTAAGTATGTATTTAAGAAGGCCGTCAATGGAACAAATCATTGCTGAGCGAATCCTTTTTTTATACATTTCAGAGCAGAAAAACTTCATTATTAAATACAGATTTTTGGGTATTTCGAAAAATTTCATTTTCTAATAAACCGGTTTCGAATACGGTTTTAGCTGAAATTTCAGTTTTTCCTTATTTAACGTAAATAAAAATACCTACATAATGAACAAATTAGAGAAGTAAACAAACAAAAAATACAATAATAATGTAAGTATTTTCAAATAAAAAATATCATTAAAATGCAGATTTTTGGAGCCCACGAAGAATATCTAACCTGAATATATTATCAAAAAAGAAGCACGCAATTCTGCTTGTTGAAGTCCGTACTCTATGGAAATATTGTACTTATAGTTTTTCTCGATCACTTCGTTTTAATGAAATAATGGTATTATTTAACTTACAACAAAACATCATTAATACATACTCAGCAGTTTGAAAAGTGCCAATTGGAAACCTTACACTAGCTATATTACTACTTGTACAACAAACTAGTCCGCTAGTGGCTGCTAAAGTGGTATTTAAATGGTTATCATTTGCCCTACATTTCGCCAGCGTATTCAGCAACAAACAATAGTTATACATTCGCCTTAAGTTTTATGAACATAAATTTAAGTAAAATAAACTCCTCTAACTTCGATGGCCACATGTAATGTTGTATGTGGTCGTTGGTATTTTCGTTTTCTCTGATGATGAAAAAAAGCAAACACTCAAATGTAATTCTTAATAACAAATAGAGAGCAGTGCAAATAAGAGGTCTGTGGCTTACAGGCCTACCTAAATAAAAGCGGAAAGAGGAACGTTTTTATCTACGCTACGTCAAACAATAAAAATTTTTTATGTAAAATTTTTTTTAATTTAAATTTTTTTTTTTTAAATTTTAAAATTTTTTTTTTTTAATATTTAACAAAAAAAAAACTTTTGGTGAAAAAAAAAAATCTGGTTCAATTTTTTTTCCCGATTTTGACCCATTGTAGGTCCATTCATATTGTCTATATTAATGACTTAGTAATCCAGATATAGGTCAAAAAATAGGTAAAAAATCGAGGTTGTCCTGGTTTTTTCCCTATATCTCAGCCATTTTGCTGATTTTAAATAGCAAACTTCTCGAAAGCATGTCTGACAGAATTATTGAAGAATTGGATCCCGAAGATATCTGGGGTCTTCAGAAAATTGATTTCAACAGACAGACGGACATGGCTTAATCGACTCCGCTTTCTATAAGGATCCAGAATATATATACTTTATGGGGTCGGAAAATTATATTATGGAAATTACAAACGGAATGACAAATTTATATATACCCTTCTCACGAAGGTGAAGGGTATAATAAATAAATATAACAACCCGGATTATTTAAACAATAAAGAACATTACAATATTGGTGTTTCTGAATTTTGTTTTGTGATTTGTAAACTAAAATTTTTTACAAAAAACTAAATATTAAAGTTTAAAAAATGAGTTTCTTGCATATTTCTCCTTTTGTATGTACAGTGACTCTCATTAATATTCGGTTTTTATATATGAGTTTCTGAAATCCGAAAATTCTCAATGAATATAATGACATCTTGTTAATGTTTATATTTTTACATAAAGGTATGTATTTAGAGCTCACTTTTCACTAATTGGTTTTTATTAATATTGAGTGAATTTATTTTAAAAAATTAAAAAACTAAAATACTACAGAAATGCATGCTTCATTAATATTCGGTTTTTTAGTTTTACCATAAAATTCACTGCGGTAAATCTGCATATTTCCATAAATTATGTCAGCAGAATAAACATTGTTATTCTCAAGTTTTTTTTTATAAAAGCCGCGATGGGTCATAAAGGAAAAAATACTTCGTTAAAACAAAGAAAATTAGTGATTTTCATTACAAATTAGGAAAAAAAAAATAAAAATATTGCTGAAATATTGAATATAAAGCCAAATACTGTCGGTTACATTATCCGAAGATATAAAAACCAGGATCGAATTGATTTTAAAAAACAAACTGGGCACCCAAAAAAGCTTACCGAGATGGAAGAGCTTCGTTTTGTTAGAAAAATCAAGGCTAACCCACGCTTAAGTGCCCCCAAAATTGTTACTGAAGTTAAGGCGGAATTTGGAACGACAGTTTCAGAAGCAACAATAAGTCACGCCATTAAAAAATAAGGGTTCAACGGCCTTATTGCCCGAAAAAACCTTTCGTTAATTTAATGCTTTTTTCGGGCAATACGAATATATTCTCAAAATTTAATAAGGAACCTATAAAAAAGGATGAAAATTGTTGGGAAGACGTAATTTTCTCGATGTAAGCAAATTTAACTTATTTGGTAGTGATGGAAAGATTCGGAAAACGAATTAGGAGTTAAAAGGAAAAATATTACTCCAATAGTTAAGCATGGAGGAAGAAGTGTAATGGTTTGGGGCTGTATATCAGCGGAAGGGGTTGGGAAACTGGTATTAATCGAAGACATTATGCACAATGATATTTATTTGAACATTTTGAGAGATAATTTGAAACAATCAGCAGAAAAAATGGGAATTTCAAGAACTTTTGAGTTGTATTAGGACAACTACCATAAGCTAAAGCCTACGTTGTTCGTGAGTGGTTGCTTTATAATTGTCCAAAGTGATTAATACGTCTGCTCAGTCCCCAGACATGAATCCCATAGAAAATTTATGGGACTATTTAGATCGCCGAGTCCGCGGAAATCCCCTTCGAAAAACGAATTCAAAAAAGGGCTGCAGGAAGAATGGGATAAAATTAGTGTTGATTACTTGCAAACAAATTTTTATAACAAGCCAAATAGTCTTTTTGAGGTTATAAAAAATAAGGGCTATCCAATCAGATATTAATTTATTTTTTTAAATTTGTATTTAAACAATAATGTTATATGTGCTAAAAAACCGAATATTAATGAAGTGTGAATTATTTAAGTATTTTTGTGTGTGAATTATTTAAGTATTTAAGTATATTCAGAATTCTGAAATAAGATTTTTTTGATCTCTTAATATGTCTTCTGAATAAAAAAAAAAAATAATACCACCAGTTTTTTTATTATTTTCTATTAATTTTGTTGACTTTTAATAACTCGAATAAAAAAAACGAATATTAATGAGAGTCACTGTATGTGTTTACGTTTATTGTGTTTTGCAACTAACTTCACTATTAAACGCGCTGTCAAAATCGGATTTTCCAATTGCAAAGCGTTGCCGCTTCGCCGTTGACTATAAAACAAGGGGTTATGTGTTCAACCCCGCTCTTTTTTATTTTTTTTCTCAAATGCTGGAGTATTCGTAGTATTGAATTTAATAGTGAGGTGTTATGCAGAGTGTGCCAATCTGCCACCAGCAATGACATCCCCGTGTTAAATTCACCAGTCAATAACGTTGCGAGTGGGTTGAAAATTCACAGTGGTAGTTCTCAGTGACAATGTACTGCAGGGTATGTTCTTCAGAAACTAATTTTAAAATTGTTTCTTCTGTTTAATAGAAATGAGTTTTACCTTTGAAACACAATGGAGAGTGGCTGAGTTACGGTGGTTTAAGGTGTTTTTTTTTTTTTTTTAAGAAAAAGAACTGCGTGCATTTGTATGAAAGTCGAAAAACTTGTTATCACAAAGATTTGCAAAACTCATTCGTTTTTGTATTTGTATTTTAGTTACTTACGTGTTTGGGAAAGCTAATTTATGTATGCTTTTTCGCTAAAATAAGTAACAAATATTTGACTGCCTCACAATTAACTTAGAGCGTAAACAAAATGAAAATTTGTTGAAAAAAGTGAGTTTTTAAATAATAAATAATGTTTCAATTTTGAATTGGGGATTTTTTGGCGACATCGATTTTCAGATTGGGAGCATGAGGTAAAATATGTCTGGCAACACAGCAACAAACATAAAGTAACACAAAGAATCGTTCAGTGCGCAAGTTTGTTTCTTCAGTCTCTTATCATCACTCGTCCGACTGTAAACGTTTTAGTAGAAGCGGCGGTGTCGGTCGGTTTTTTTTTATTTTATTCGCTTGTTCGTAGTTTAGGTATTTTTCTTGTTTGTTTAAAAGAATTTCGTAATGTTAAACTAAATGCAAATAAGCTTAGAATATGTTAAAGTTACTACAGTACAAAACTAACTAAATTTATTTTAAAAATTTCTCAATTAAAATTGTAAAAGAATAAATTATAGATAATCAAGGTAAAATGTGAAATTTAGTGTTTGCACATATTCAATGTTAAAAAGTTTATGTAATAAATGTTTAATAAAATAAACACACGCAATACGTCATACTTAAACGAAGTTAAAACTTACTGGCAATCACACTGTGCCCTTTAGTCATCGTCATCATTCATTCAGTAATATTTATCAGAAATTCAATGAGAGTAGTAACGTCATAATAAATATTTAACTAAAGTGAAAGTTAGTGAGGGCCTTTTTTAATACCAACAACAACAGAAACGTTTTTTTGTAAACAATACAACTAGCAATCTGTGTATTTATGTATGTGAACTCTGTGAGTCAAAAACACATACATATGCATGTAAGAATAAGCAAAGCATATGTGTGTTATTTTTGTAAACAAAAAGCGAAAGAGAGATTTACAGACAACTTGTTGTTATTGTTTATGAAGCATATTTTGAGCAGATAACAACAAATTAATCTCATTGTTTATCATGTGCATAAAATTGAAATAACGGTTTACATGTATGTACGTATATCAAATTGACAGTTAATTGCAAAAACAAAGCAAATGTGCGTTATTTGTTAGCTTGGTAACTGTTAAAATCATTTGGCAAACTATATTTGCTTTGAAATAGAAAATTTCGAATGTTGCTGCGTTATTTGTATGCCAATTACAACCTATGTACTAAAATGATTAATATATACATTGTGTAAATGACGACATATGTATGTATTTGCGGAGTTCACAATCTTGTGCAAATGGTCTTGCATCATTCTATATGCATTGCATTTTTACTTCACACTAGCGGAGTTCAGTGTTTGATGTATATGGTTTTGCGAAAGTGCAAATGCAAAATACTGTAGCTTTTTTTGCAACAAAATACACAGCATTACAATAATCACATTATCGCTTTTGCGCAATACTAAAACTGTATAGCTTTTTATGCTACGTGTATAGCGTAGCAAAAAAACAGCTGACATTTGTAAACAATAATGTAATATCGTCAAACAAAATTGAAGCTATGAATCCGACCACTCTAAATAAAAAATTAAAAAGAGAAAAACCAATAAAAAGTGTACGCTAGATGAAATAAAAATTGTTCTGGATTATTGCGCGGCATTTTAAAACAATTTCACAAAATAATCAAACTCCTTTTTATAAATTTTCAATATATCAGCTGTTACTTAATTTGCATCTGACATTGCAAAGTTGCTTAAATTACCGCTCACTGTCATTGGCAAAATTATTGGAATAGCAAACAATTGCAACCTAAAACGCACCAAACACTGAATACCACTACTAACAAAATATACAGACCCAGCAGTTAAGCAAGTAGTCAATGTATCCCTTATAGACAGTAATCGTCACAAATGTCTTATCACTTGGCTTACTCCAATTTATATATTTTGGTCATTTGACACGTATGTGCTCTTTGTAGTGCAGAGAGAAGACAATTGGTTACTTTATACATCCCAGGTAATCTAGCGTGAAGACAGTTGTCACTTAAGTGTCTCTAAGAAATGTGTAGTGTAGTCACTTTAAACATTTTGTGAGTAATTCGTTCAAACTGGTCCTATAAAAATTGTGTTGGTATAATTCTCATACAGTTCATTTTTATTTTTGCTTAAGTATACTGATATCCCATATAACATAGCATGAAGTCAATAGTCACTTTAGTGTTTCTAAGTAACCTATAGTGTAGTAAATTTAAAATTTTTGTTTGTACTGCACTTTAGAAAGTTGTTATTTTATCCACCAGAAGCAATCCATTGGAGAGTTGTCGAAGAAAGGTTTGTTTACAAGCTGCCGTATATTGGACTGCATATGATATGTCTTTTTAGCTGACTATTTGAGGTCAATTAGCATTCGTACATGTTCAAATAACTAGTTATCTAGCTGATCGAGTTACCAGTTAGGTAGCTAGTAAGGTAACTGACACTATTTAAACAGTATGTGAATCCAATGTGTTGACTACTTTGGACCAGCTATTAGACAGTCTCATTGCAATCAAAAAGGGTCAATTGAACCCTTGCTTAGGACATGCACGTGTTAAAATAACTAGTCACGTAGCTATTGAAGTATCTAGTTCCCACCCTAAATGATGGGTAAAATCACTAGTTCGGGACTGTCTCCTAGAACTGATGGTCCGCTATTGTTTTTATTTTGTAAAATTTTGTCTTTCTCAAACAGAACCAATTTTGAAATTAAATACATAATATGTATTTAAATACATAATATGTATTTAAATACATAATATGTATTTAAATACATAATATGTATTTAAATACATAATATGTATTTTTCAGACAATAATACTTGTCTGAAAATACCTTTATGAACATTAATCAATGAAATCAATTCATATTAGGTATTTAATTTCAAAATTGGTTCTGTACACAGATTATAAGAGATAGGAAACAAATGTGATGTTTTACAACCACTTTTCAATGGTTGTGGTTTGCAGAGTGAGAGAAAAAATACAATTTTCAATAGGCAACGAGTGTGAGCTCTTGTTTGGTGGAGACCAGTGGATATTATAACATATCGTTCCATTATAAGCAAGTTACAGAGACTAGCTGTCTTGCAACTACTGCCTCTATGAATTTCACTCCCAGGCCAGTCTAGAGACGATGCAAAATATAACTTCCCTCGATATATACATCAAATGCATTTCTGCTATGTCTGCTCTACGATTCAAAGAGTCAGGTGGACTGAAGCATGGCCGTATTGATCACGGCACAAACCTACAAATGATAGATAATACTGAATTTTGATAGGACCTTTAGGATCCGAATACCAACAACGGATGATTGAGCCGTGAACTCGGTCCTTCGGGACGTCACGATCTCAAAATCTCTGATGAACTTAAGCTTATGATCTCTATCAAACTGCCCGATACCTGCACCGATTTCCAGGCTGAGGCCGTCGATACAACCGCGAGAAGAATCCGGGAATTAAAATGCTTCAATAAAGACACTTAACACCAGCGTAATTAGGTCGAAATTTCTTCGCAACTGTATTCATTCAGTAGCACAACTTAGACAGTACCCATGTTCACTTAATATGGGTTTCAGGTCATGAAGGCATCCGGAGAAAATCGATGATGATTGCGCAACTAACGGGTCGTCTCTGGAAATAACTCTTGCGCAAAGGGACTTTCACACTCCCTTGGTGGAGATATCGAAATTGCAAGCTCTTGTGGAGTTTAACAACAATTTTCATGGAGTAATGCCTCCAATTATTGGTCTTTAAACTCTTTTGGCAGGCCTGGACGATCTTTGTCTTCCGTGTCAAAATCACCACTTCGGAACACATTCACCATAAGCTTTGGTGAGCAATCGATGTGCTTCAGCCGCACATTTTTCAAATTAAAGAAGTAAAGCAAAACTTCCCGCATATAACGAATTGTTGGCAAAAAATTCGATATTTTTGAAGCAAGCAAGTGTGCGTATAAAATTCGGTACAGCGATTTTTGTATATATTGGGATGATTTATGTCGAATTTCAACTTCATATCAAAATTTATAAGCATAAATATTTGAGTGATTTTCGAAAGTTCAACTGAGTTAGTCCTTTTATCATAAAAATAACGAGTGTAAAATTTCATGGTATTATCTTGAATATATTTAAACAAAATAATAAATAATATGTGAAAATTATCAAATTGAGGTTGTCTCAAATTCAGCTACATACTTATACAAAAGGTTGTTAGTAATTAGTTTATTTTTGTATTTCAATGTTAGTTTGTTGCGTTTATTTTGCAAAATTTTTTAAAATGTAAGTTATTGGCAAATTAATGAACAAATTGTATTAATTAACATATCATTATTAAACGCGTTAAATTAAAATTTTGCATATCTCTTTTGCCTAAACTTGTATTTAAAAGACTTTTGCAAAATTTGGCAAACTGATTTTCTTTTCTTTTTTGTTTTAACAGCAAGTCACTGTTAGCAAAATGAAACAATAATTGGCATATCGTCCAAACATCATCAATCAAAAGGTTTTAGTGTTTTTTTTAATATAAATAATTTCGCTAAATTATGGAAAGTTATTGTTAGATAAGTTTCATTAGAAATTTTTTATGTGAAACCATTGGAAACAATAGATTATTTTGTATTTTAATGGCAAATAGGTCATATGGGGAGAGACAGCGTTAGAATAGTGATAAATTCGAAATAGCAAAGTTCACAAAATAGACTAGACAAGAAATAAGCAACAGCCCTATATATCGCAGTGAATGTATATTGAGTAAATTATTACCAAAAAGCTTTTTATTTAATTTCTGTCATAACCATATATTATGCTAATTTTATACAAGACTAGCTAGCATCATCCAACCAAAAACTGTCATTTCTCATTAACCACGCATTTCCTACATAAATATCAAAGATTAAAACTACCCCCATCACACCTCCAAACACTCTTTGAATGTCAAACTAAATTTGTTCTGGTTATTTTCAGTTTTCCTCAAGACTTCTAACGTGCCATACACCACCTTAACGCTACAATGATAAGACGTGTTGTTACCTATAGCGTTTTAGGCGCCAGTGCCATTGGAACGGGTTTAAGTTTACATACTAATGACTACGATTTAAATTCGTTGGGTATAGTGCGTCTGGGACGTTCGGCTGTGGCTGTGGTAGATGTTGCTTTAACCTATAAACGTGAATTGTATTACAAAGAGTGGGACAAAACATCGCCCGAATATAAGCAGGAAAAGAGTCGTGTTCACAAAATGGCAGCCGAAAGACTTTTAGAGTTGATATGTACAAATAAGGGAGTCTACATTAAGGTGGGCCAACATATAGGAGCCTTGGATTATTTACTGCCTAAGGAATTTGTAAAGACCATGAAAGTGTTGCACTCAAATGCTCCACAGAATCCCATCGAAGATTTATATAAAGTTATAAAACATGATTTGAAACGAAATCCCGAAGATATATTTGATAATTTTGAAAGAGAACCCTTGGGTACCGCCTCCTTGGCTCAAGTCCACAAAGCCACTTTGAAGACCGGAGAAGTGGTGGCGGTTAAGGTACAGCATCCTTATGTTAAGGGCAACTCCAGAGTGGATATGAAAACCATGGAATTGGCCGTAAAAGCTTTAGCTTTAATCTTTCCCGATTTTAAAATTCAGTGGCTGGTGGATGAGTCCAAAAAGAATTTACCCATTGAGTTGGACTTCCTCAACGAGGGCAAAAATGCTGAAAAAGTACAAAAACAATTCCTGAAATACAGTTGGTTGAAAATTCCTAAAATCTATTGGGACTATTGTTCGCCGCGTGTTCTAGTCATGGAATTTCTGGAAGGTGGTCAAGTCAACGATTTAGAGTATATACGAAAAAATCACATAGATCCTGTAACCGTTTCCAATAAAATTGGTCAATTGTATTCCGAAATGATTTTTAATACGGGTTTTGTGCACAGTGATCCTCATCCGGGTAATATATTGGTGCGAAAAAATCCCAACAAAACGGTAGAAATTGTACTGCTCGATCATGGATTGTATGCTGATTTAACAGATAAATTCCGTTATGATTATTCCAAATTATGGTTGAGTATTTTGAATGTTGATCGTGTAGGAATGAGGAAATATTCGCATAATTTGGGTATTAAAGGAGATTTATATGGACTTTTTGCATGTATGGTTACAGGACGACCATGGGAGACACTGGTGCAGGGAGTTAATAAAGTAAAATATACCAAAGAAGAGGTGAGTGTTTATCACAGATTACACAGATATGAATTAACTTGTTCCAGTAATATGGCAATAGAAAACAAACAAACGAAAATGTCGAAATGGTTGATATTACTTTTTTGACAACTGTCATTTGTTTCATATCTGTAATAATCTGTGGTGTTTATCTTACAAACTGAAATTATATTCTCTAATTACATAATTTCTTCCTTCTAGAAAAACACTCTCCAAAATAATACATCTTTAGTGCTACCTCACATTTCCGATGTTCTCGAACAAGTCGATCGTCAAATGTTATTGATTTTAAAAACCAACGATTTGATACGTGGCATTGAATCAACATTACGCACACAAAATCGCATGACCGCTTTTTGGGTCATGTCCAAATGCTGCCTCCAGTCATCGTTTAGCGAGCAAAAGTCACAAAGCACAAGGAAAACACAACGTTTGGGAATTTTCTTGCGCGAGAAATGGGAAATTTTCAAATTGAATATTTATTACTTGTATTTGGGCTTAATTAATTTTGGTTTATTGGAGGCAGTAAAAGAACTACTTTGATAATTATTTAAGTTATAGCATGGTTATGTTGTGTAGTTAGATAGACAATTGATAATTTATTAATGGAATGTAATAATTATAAATATTTTTGTATATTATACATAGATATACATAAATATAAAATCTAATTTGTTTAAAAATGTAGTCAGGGACTTGTTTATATTTTAACTTTTTTAAAAGTGATTAAAATTAGTACTTTTATTAAATGTGTAAATAAATCTATAAGTATTTTTTAAATACAAGAAAACAAAAATAAAAGAAATAATTAATTAATAATTATATTTTATACCATGACAGAGCTAGCAAGGTACAATTATTAGAAAGTATGTTCTCAATTATACATTCCCTATAATGTCAAACAAAAGAAAATGAAATAATAGCGGTATTCACAATGTAGAGTACTTGACCTAGTAAAAAAGCAGAAAAGCTATTTATTGACAAACATTTCAATTTCTAATGTATTTTAGTTTTTTGATATTATGCTCTTTTACTACATTACAAGACCAAGTACTCTACATTGTGAATACCGCTAATATAGAGTACTTGGCCTGGTAATGTCGTAAAAGAGCCCAATATCAAAAAACTAAAAACAAAATACATTAGAAATTGAAATGTTTGTCAATAAAAAGATTTTCTGCTTTTTTACTAGGCCAAGTACTCTACATTGTGAATACCGCTAATATAAAAAGGAAATGTCTAAAAAAATAATTGAATTTAAATTTTTGTTACTAAAAATTTTTATTTCAAACATCAATTTACTAGCAATTGAAGAAAAACTATATTTTTTGTGTATAATATCAGTGAAAACGTTAAAATTTATAAAATATCGAGGTATCAAAAAAGTTTAGGAGTGAACATTGTAAACTCTCTCTAATAATTGTACCTGTTAACTGATTGTACCATGATTTTATACAATAATAATGTAGCTTTGGAATTTAAAGCGAAGAGTAGCAAGAAATCCGTCCGATCGTCCAATATTTTTTTTTAGAAAAGTCGATTTTTCAGAAATTAGCTAAAGTTGAAATATTCATAATTTATAAATGTCGAAAGGCCAAATTTTTGTTTCAACTACAGAACCTTAGTACCCAGTAAACCTCCATTCTTTATAAATTAGTAAAATTCGAACTATTTGAAAATTAATAAAAATGAAAAGGTCGACATTTTGCAATTATATAACCCTAGTACACACATTCAATCGGAGTCAACTACACTCAGTTCATTTTTACAACAGTTGCATATCAATAAGATAGCGGTTATTAGGTTACCCTCGAGAGGTTCCCATATCTGGTCCTATTAACCAATTACTACTCCTTATAAAGGCGTTGATGCCCTCAAGCCTCATATTCGAGAGCTCAGAAAGACTATTTATGGAACGGTGTCCCAGAAACCGTAAGCGTAGATCACCTAATGCCGGACAGTGACAAAGAAGATGAAAAATGGTTTCATCCTCCTCCTCGTTTTGACAACTTCTACAGAAGTCGTTGTAGGGCAACGACTTCTTTGGCGTGGTTGCCAAAAGTGCAGTGCACAGTGGGGCAGAATCAAAATTTTTTGGAAATAAATCTGGCATTTCTAAAAGGCTGGTCCGATCGGGATAAAATATGACATGGGCATAGCCAAGGAGTATTCGAGTTTAAGTTATTAAAATGGACTCTACAAATGCTTAGGCGCGGCGCTATGGGGGTTCAAAGTAGGGTACCTTCGACATGTAAAATTTTTAAACACGTACCATTTTAATAACTTAAACTCGAATACTCCTTGGCTATGCTCATGTCAAATTTTATCCCGATCGGACCAGTCGTTTAGAAATCCCAGATTTATTTCCAAAAAATTTTGATTCTGCCCCACTGTGCAGTGTCCGGTAATGACCGCCACTACGCCACGCAATTGTGAGCGTGACAAGCCAAGATGATATGTTGTTGGTCCACGATTCAGTTGGGGCCATATCATTCTGGTTATAGTGCATGTGGGTTCACAACCCCATCTTGTCTGAGCGAGCTCATAGTAGAAATTACTAATTTGTAGCTTGCACTTGGATAGCGGAAGTCCACATAGGAAGTCTATGTTTCCGTCAGGTAACATGGCGCCTTTTTTCGCCAAATCATCAGCAACGCAGTTGCCTGTAGTATCTCCGTGTCCCCGTACCCACTATAGTACGACTGTTCAATGTCTCGCCATCCTGTTTAAGGATGCCCGGCATTCCTGGACCAAATTAGATGTTGTGTATACACCTGTTAGAGATTTAATTGCAGCCTGACTGTCAGTATATATACGAATATCCCTGCCTGATATCATGTTATAACTGAGCCAGTTAGCCGCCCTTTTGATGGCTGATACTTCAGCCTGAATTATGCTACATTCATTTGGAAGTCTAAAAGATAGCCTAATGTCGAGTTCCCGAATGTAGACACCTGCGCCAACTCGATCTCCTTTAACAGAACCGTCTGTATAGACTGAGAGACCAGTTGCTTCAAGTAGGGGTCCGTCCATTGCTTCCGTATTATACGGAATTGAAAATCCGAAGTTTCTCGCCAAGAAGGGCCCAGAAATGCAATAATCGATATTATCCGGAAGAGTCTGGATGCTACCTATTATGCTGGCGTGACCGTATGGAGCATGTTTCCACGCCCCAATCGCGTTTAGCCTAAAGCCAGAGGTAAATGCCATTTTTCTTGCCATTAGATCCAGTTCAATATAGTAAAGAGCGACTTTGTTGCGATCGTTCTTAGAACTCCTGTTATCAGGATTGCCATTCTTCTCATAACCCTCTCGAATAGCATGTAAATTGAGCCATTGTCCAGTGACTTTCACCAGAATAGTGTCGGCTTAATATCCGTACTGGGGTCTAATACCCCATTGCGTACGTATTTATATATAAGATACTAGTCTGACCCTTATATAGAAATTTTACTATCTTCGATGTTTAACACTGTTAATAATGAAATACTGAAAATTTTAGCAAAATCGGAAAACGTTTAGAGGGTGCACATTTTATTTGAAAATGTAAATTTTCGGATTTAAAATTGAATAGAGCTATTTATATTAATCGCAGCAAATTTCTTTTAAAATTCCATCGTAATAATATTAATATTTGACAACTGACAACAATTCAAAAGCTAAACATGAAAAATCCCCTACAATCGCAAGCCATGCGATATCGTGCAACTTTTCCTACCCCGTTTGCTTTGCTAGACTTCTAGCCATAGATAAATACACATAGATCGGAAACTCTCCTGACAAACCCTAACTCAGTTGTCAGAAACCTAAGTGCATAGATAAATACACATAGATCGCAAACTCTCCTGTCAAAGACCTAACTCAGTTGTCAAAAACCTAAGTGGTGAGAATGTATTTGTAGAAAAAACTATGTGAAAACAAAAACAACACTCGTATGTGTAACATTTTTGAGTAATTTTTTTGTTTGAGTTTTTTTCTAGTGCCGCTTTATGTATATCATAGAGAAAACATACATAGAGCGGTTTTTGACAACTGAGTTAGGTCTTTGACAGGAGAGTTTCCGATCTATGTGTATTTATCTATGATGTATATTAAAAAAATTGAAAAAAACTGAAACTAAAAATTTACTCAAAAAAGTTACACATACGAGTATTGTTTTTGTTTTCGCATAGTTTTTTTTACTAATACATTCTCACCACTTAGGTTTTTAACAACTGAGTTAGGTGTTTGAGAGGAGAGTTTCCGCTCTATGTATATTTCTCTATGCTTCTAGCCGACAAAAAAGTAGGTGCGATTTATCGCACGAAAAGTTGCCAATACTAAGCGCGCATCTAATCCTGATTTTTAAATATCAACCTTGAAAAAAATTGGAAATTAAAACTTTTAAGCTGGAATATAAAAATTATAAGGTTGTATGAATCTCGGAAAAGTGAAAATAATATGCATTAACAAATTTTCCATACATATAAAACAAGTTCTTCTCTCCCATGCAAATTCATTTCCAAATTTCAAGCGTTCGTCCTGCTATCCCCGAAATCATATTAAACACCTTACTGCCCTTAAGTTATCAAATTAATTTCAACATGTTTCAGGTTAACTTAATGCAGAGCTTAATAAATTCAATTACAAACTGAATTCACTAAAATCTTAATTCGGAATTAAAATGTCAGCAATTCATTCCCAAAATCTATACCTCTTATGCAAAAACGATTATTAAAGTTAATAATGGTTTATTAAGGCACATTTGATAACTTTAATAATCGTTTTTGAATAAGGGGGTAATTTTTTAGCGGAATTAAAATGAATTCATTCATCGTTAATTTATTCATAATGAACTTCATTCATAACAGAATTCATTCAAAGTTTGAATGATTAAATGTTTGTTCAATCAAATCTAATACAAATTGAATTAAAATATTTGTCCTTCATTCAGTTTTGTTTATGTTTTGCTTTTAATCATTTACAAAATGAAAAATTGACTTGAGCCTTTTTGTAATAGATTTGAATTAAAAAAAAAATTAATTATTCAATACATTTTTAAAGCTATTTTGTAATGGATTTGAATTCAAGAAAATTTGAATGATTCATTAAAGAATTAATTCTATAAAGAATGAATTCTCTAAGGAATGATTTCAATACATTTGAAGTACAAAGGCATTACCCCCTGTCTATACTTGACAAATATTTATCATAACAATTAATGACGTTTATTGTCAAGACAAAGTTGTCTAAGCAAAAGCACTAACAATTTTGTCATAACGAAGCAATAATACTAATAAATGGAGACTATACCTGATAATTTTTTATCTTGATAACCATTTTGACGTTTATCAGGTATAGACAGGGGGATAGCATATGAATTATTTCATGGTAAAGAAATAAATTGCATTTTGATTTCGAAAATGGAATTAAGAATTAAATCTTTTGAACCTTTGACTTTATAATAAATAATTTTTATTTGAATATAAACTTTACCTCTTCTACGTTGGATAGCAGCTCGTCGTTCCAGTTCTCTACGGCGTGATATACCAATCTTGAAAAAAGGAGTTTATAAACCATGTGTTTTTCAAATACAATTACGTTGTTTTTTGTAATAAATACCTTAATGCTAATAATGGCCACAATCAATAGTAGCAGCAATAATACATAATAAATATACGAATAAGTATACGAATAGGTAATTAATGGTGGATCGATTGTTACGTAGTTGGGATAACAATCGGGACAATATGGACTATAAACCGGTGGATTATATATTGAGTTATTCCAATAATTGGTATTGTTAAAATACCAAGGTGAATCGGGATTCGTGGAACTGTTTGCATTTGGATACCAAGAAGTGTTGTTATAAGGAATCCAAGTAGAATTTTTAAAAGGTGTTGATTGGGTCGTATTCAAACTCAAACCTGTTACCGTCTGATTTATTAGAGTTACCATGGTGGAGTTAATCGTAACACTGGAAGGATTTGTATTAGAAATGCTTTCAAAACTTTTTTCTCGGTCGTTTTTTTCCCTCGTATACACGCGATTGTTATGAAATTATACTTGCAACTAATTTACAAAACCAATTTCGTTTAGAACTTTTGGTAATTATTCGTCTACTTTTCGATAAAAAACACAGTGGTAAAGTACACAAAAGTTAATACTTCGATTTAATGTTATCTGTTTAATTTGCTACTGTTCGAATTTGTGCAAAATAATATATCTATTTTATTATTTTACACATTTTGTGTCGCTTAAACAATGATAATTTTCTTTAGATATCAATGTTTTTTTCATAGTTGTGATTTAGTAGATAATGACCCATTGATAAGATAAAGAAAAATAAAATCTATGTTTGGAATAATTATCTATTTGTATTACTAATTGTTGTTGATTGGAAATGATTGGATTGGAATATTGGAAATATTATTTTACGTCAATTTAATTGGTTTTTTTATGATATTGTCTTTTGTTAAATTTTACCATAAAAACAATTATTATGTTGTGCAGAAGTATACGTTTTAAAATAATACTTCATCACAATTAGTATTATCTCACGTTAATGAACTTTTCAGATGCTTTTAATAAATAATACAATAGGATGTCCCAAGAAAGAGTTAGTTCTGTTGAAGGAGTATCACTCAAACGATGCCTATTGAATTGCTAAAAAAGGCATTTATGAATATTATCTTCAGTTCCGTACCACCAATAGAAAATCAAGATCCCAATTTATAAAAAAAGTATTGATTTTGAGAATATCAATTAAAAAAGTTTTCTCCGTAAATTTCATATTGTTTGAAGGTCTGTAACGACTGCCTGCAGTCATGATTGCAGGCACGTCCATCAGTAGCATGCGTTTATTGGCATTGTTTGTAAGTATGGCAACACTAAATGTTTGGCTTGCTGGCAATGACATCGAAGGCTCTGGAATTCGAATGTACTAGTTTGTCCGTTAAGAGCATTGTAGAAGATTCCCGAGAGATAGCAGTGCGTGTATAAATAGTGGCAAAGGCAGCAGTCGTGAGTTGAGTTTATCATTGGCGCTGTTGGAGTTAACATCAACTGTCTTGTGCATTTAAGGTTGTACGTAACACGCATACCTAAATTGGAGCGTAAGGCGTTTTTTACTTGTCAAAAATTCTCATGCCAATACAATTTGTATGCAGCATACCGAAATAACGCGACGGCAACGCTTTGCAATTGGAAAATCCGATTTTGACAGGGCGTTTAATAGTGAAGTTAGTTGCAAAACACAACAAATGTAAACACATACATACAAAAGGAGAAACAAATATGCAAGAAACACATTTTTAAACTTTAATATTTAGTTTCTTTGATAAAATTTTAGTTTACAAATCACGAAACAAAAATCAGAAACACCAATACTGCAAGGTACTTTATTGTTTAAAGAATCCGGGTTGTTATATTAATTTGTTTGATAACCTTGTTTTTTATTGTTTGACGTAGAGTTGGCGCTTTTATTTAGGTATGACATTTCAGCGTTAAAGCTAAGCGTAAAGAAACGTTCCGCCTTACGCTTTTATTTAGGTAGGCCAGTAATAGAGTGTGTGTGCATTTCTGCGAATTGAAAAACGTGTATAAAGACACTGAGTGACTATTAAATTCTGTTGTTGTTGTACATTCTGTATAAATAATTAGTTGTTACTAAAACTGCTTTTATTTGCAATCAAAAGTATCCGGTTTATTTAAAGGAAATAAACCCACGTTTTTAAAAGGTAAAAACGTAACAATATGTAAATACGCATTGTTTGAGTGGTATTCCTACAAAATGTTGTATTACTTGTAGTCACACTTCACAAAACTAAAGCATTTTTGGGTCATCGTGAAGCACCTTGTCGGACCCCAATACAGAAATTGGTGGACAAATTCGAGCTGAGAACAACTGAGAATATTGCTGCTGTAGCCCAAAGTGTTGAAGAAAACCCAGGTTTGTCCATTCCTAGTCGTTCTTTGGAATTGGGCATTCCACAAACGTCATTACACCATATTTTGCATAAAGACTTGGGTTTTAAGGCTTATAAAGTTCAGTTAACACAAGAACTCAAGCCGGCCGATTATCAACAACGTCGTGTCTTTGCTGATTGGATCATTGTCAAAGAGGTGATCGCAAGTACCCAGCGTCGATTCAAGACCTCAAAGATAGAATTCGTGAGGCTATCGAGGACATAGGGCAGCCACTTTGCGATTTGGTTATGAAAAAATTTCATGAAAAGGATATGGTTCTGTAAGCGTGGTCGCGGTGGCCACTTGGCTGATGTTGTTTTTCATTATTAACGGCATACCTTCCTCTTTATTATGAAATAAACATCCGATCATTTATCTCAAAAAATTCAATTTTTCTTTGAATACCAAAATAACACTTCCTGTTGGAAAACCCTTTAGATATATAGTATTTGTACGGTTAATAACTGATTTGATTTTGTTATACTTGTTTTTATTTATTGTTGAGATAAATGTAAAGTCTATTCAAATACTATTAAGCCTACTCACCTGCTTGCTGTTGCTCTAGATTTTTTATTTGACGCGATAATGTAAAATTATGCCAACATATAATAATTATCTAAAAATAAAGAAAACATAAATTATTCGAGTTTTGTTATTTTACAAGCTGGGCATATATATATCGGAGATAACCCAATTATAGTATGCTGAATTCAATGGTACCATTTTTAAAAAAATTAAAATTTTTCGAGATTTTTTGAATTTTGTTAAAATTTTGCAAAAAAAATTATTGGATATACACAACAAAGAATAGCTCTGTTCAATAACTAAAAGTTGTTACTAGTTAGTAACAATTGTTCAAGAGCGTATAAATTTTAGAGAGTGTTCTCTCGTTGCAAACTATTACAAGTTCTATTTTGAACTCGTAATAGTTAGCGGCTTATATTTCATATGTTTTGTGTTATTGTTTATTTATTTACAATTTTATTTTTGTGGTGAAGAAAATAAAATTGAAGAAAATGTGAATATTTATACATTTTAAAAGGAAAAAATATGAAAATTGTGTGTATAAATTTTTTGTTACTGGAAAAGCGTTCATTTACTTTTTACTATTTTTGAGAATTTAAGTGAGTAATTTTGTATATTTTGATTTTATTCTCTCGTTGCAAGTATTTACTGGGAAAGTAAATGAACAGACCTAATATCTTACATGGAATATGACGAATAGAAAAATTGTATTTAAAGACAATTTTCATTATGTTAGCTTGTCAGGGCAAGTTTTCCAAGCTTTCTGTTTGATATTTTACAAACTTAATTGAAAAATAATTCGAATAATCAAATAATAGAGTAAACAATGATTCTATCAATAATAGTCGAATAATTGAATACTCGAATAAATTTATTTTCAGAATAAAATTTAAAGAAACCGTATATATAAATAGAAGAAAACATTGATGAACAAAATTCCAAATAAACAAAGCCAATAATTTATAATGTTGAACAAAAACGTCCATCATTGGATATTTTATTAGATACTAGTTTCTACATTTATTTTCCATATGTTTCTGATTATGATCTCAAGATCATATCATTATCAAACTTAACGGAAACACGAAATCCATATCTATGCCGAATCTTATATACCCTTGGCATGGTGGAAGAAGGTAGAACAGGTGACCGCGAGATCATTACTTGACAAGGTATATCGGCTCATCTGTGTCTCCATTACTGGGTCCATGAGGACCTGTCCCACTCATGCTCTGGGTGCAATTCTACACATCCCACCCTTACACTTATTGGTAATGGAAGAGGCCTATAGGAGTGCATCCAGACTATCGGGAATATCCCGTGTAATGCCGGGAGATCTGGTTGGGCACTTGCGCATTCTAGGCATCTTTAAAAAGGATTCTAGTATCGCAATATCGGACTATATGTCACCAACTCTGGTGTTAAATAGGAAGTTTAGTGTCCTTATACCTGAAAGGGACGAGTGGTTAAATCAGGCATGGTGGCAAAATAATGCCGATCAAGTATGGTTTACCGATGGCTCCAAACAGGCTAATGGTGACACTGGGGCTGGTATCTATGGTCCCAATTTTCAAAGGGGTATCCCAATGGGTACATTCCCATCAATATTTCAGGCGGAGATTTACGCCATCCTTATACGCTCCTATGAATGCTTGAGAAGGAGATTAAGGAATTATAGGATATTTATTATGTTTGACAGTCAGGCTGCTCTTAGAGCATTATCATCATATGAAGTGAGGTCTGGAGTTGTTATGGACTGCTGGACATCCTTGAATGAACTCGAAGCACACAATGAACTTACATTGTGCTGGGTACCTGGTCATGAAGGGCACGCTGGCAATGAACGCGCTGATTGTCTTGCCAACAGGGGCGCTCGACGCTCTTTTATAGGTCCTGAACCGTTCTTTGGCATCCCACGTGGATACACTATGGAACGTATTCGTTCTTGGGTTGAATCGAAATTTACCCAATTTTGGGATAATTTACCAGGACTAAGACAGTCCAAACGATTCATCACCCTATCCAGACGTAGATCCCAGTCGTTGCTTTCGCTCCGAAAGGATAACTTGAGGATACTTACTGGATTTTTCACCGGACACTGTGGTTTGAGATATCACCAATTTATGTTAGGTAACGTTGAGAATGAACAGTGCAGGTTTTGTGGACTTCATGCCGAAACCGCTGAACATGTTCTATGCGACTGCTTAATGCTGGCAATATGTAGAACTAAATGGCTCGGAAGGGCCTTAATGGCCCCGAGGGACATAATTGATCTCTCACCAAATAGAATACTTGGCTTTATACGAAGCCTAAATCTGTTAGGATGAGGAAAAATTTAAGGCTGCACAAAAGATCCTTTGGGTCGTAGTGCTTAAAGCCTCACTAATAATAATAATAATATATACCCTTCACCTTTGTTGTGGATGCATTAATTGTCCATTTTCAGCGTATAGCATCCTAAATATATCAAGAAAACTTTTAAAAATTTTACATTTAATTGCTGACGAACAGATTGCATTGTAGAAGTTACATACGAAATAACAATCTTATATACACCCTTCTCACGAAGGAATGTGCTTTTAGTTAACTTACATAAATTAATTACATTTTTCGTCAGATTAATAATATTTGTAACTTTGGCAAGCACCTTTGTATTCGAAGAGCTAAATCAAGAACGGAAAATTTTACAAAAATAAATAAATTTTTTAAAGCCTAAAGTATCTTTAAAAATTATATAATTTGTTTGTTATTTTTTTTTATAAAATATTTAATTTTACTATATAAAATTATTAATTTAATTTTATATATTTTTTTGGTAACACTGTGCTCGAATTTGACACTTCATTTTCCCGCGGGTTAACCTAACTCGAGTAAGTTGAATGCAGTGGTGCTAACCGTTTTTAAGGTTAGCTCTTATTTTTCGAGATATACCGTTATTTCGAAAATGGAGGATGTCGCACAACATATATTTGCGTAACTCAAAAAAGGTTTAGCTAAATTCCGCAATAAAATTACGTTTAAGTAAGACTGAAACTTTTTTAATCTGCACAGTCATTTTAGAATTGTATAGGTACATTTCATATATCTTATCTTTTTCACTAATCAAATCTATGGATTCAAAATCAACAAGAAACAGACAATTTATAGAATCTTGTCGATTTGTAATATATTTTTGCTCACTGCATTACTAAACATCGGATAACACTGCAAGATCAACAAAATCGAGGCAGTACACATTTGCAAAACAATTATTTCACGATATTATGATGATAATGATATTAACCTGTTGCTTTGGCAGTTATTATTTACAAATAATTAAATCGAATTGGTACTTACTCTTATAAAAAACAATAAGAATGGCACTGATATTAAGCCTATTAAAATTATACTAAAATCATTCATATTATTTATGTCAACTCAATTGCATTTCTAAATAAGTTTAAAAGGTTTTAAAATCAAAATAGATTTAAATTTTTTAATAACAACTTTATTACTATACATATGTATGTATGTAAGTCATATACATATGTATTTAAATATGAATTTATATGTTTTTATAATTGTGTGATTAAATATATTTTAAATATCTCGTGGCTGTTGTCTTTACGTTCTCGTTTGATACTAATGAAGTTCACTTAAGCAAGAGCAAAATGTATATAATTATTTCAAATTCTTATTTATCAGTTGCGTTGCTGTTAATTATTGTTTTATCAATATGGTTTTGTGTTTTTATCCTATCATATACAATAATTTTATTATTATAAGACAACAAAATAAATAAATTGTTTTATTGAGTTTAGTTTGAAAATATGTAGAGGTGTCCATATATATCTGGATATATAATTACTAAACAAAATCATTGTATTTTTAGATAAACAGATCTACATACATACTTCTCTTATAAGTCAAATTATTTTTAAATGTTAAAATTAAATGTTTTCATAATGTCGATTATTAAATGGTAAAATATGTTTAAACACATATACATTGTTACGTTTTTACCTTTTAAAAACGGGGTTTATTTCCTTTAAATAAACCGGATACTTTTGATTGCAAATAAAAGCAGTTTTTGTAGTTAAAATTGTAACAACTCTTTATTTATTTAGAATGTACAACAACAACAGAATTAAATAGTCACTCAATGTCTTTATACACGTTTATCAATTCGCAGAAATGCACACAAACTTTATAATGTACAAACACACACGTACACGACAGTTGATGTTAACTCTAACAGCGCCAATGATAAACTCCACTCACGATTGCAGCCTCTACCACCATTTATACACGCACTGACATTCGAATTCTAGAGCTTTCGATGTTAATGTTAGCAGCTTAAACATACAGTGCTGCCATACTTACAACATTTTAGATAAGTAGAAGCTTCTACTGATGGACGTGTTTATAAACATGATGAATGTTTGCAGGCAGTAGTTACAGACCGTTAAATTCAAATCGTTTTTTTGCACATTCGTAACAATATGTAAATAACTTTTAAAGGGTCTTCCAATAGGGACTTTCGATCTTCGACAGTTGATAGCGGCCTTATTGTTGTAGTTACATCTGTCGAATTGGTTGTTATTTATTCAGTTTGTTTTGCCAAATCTTCATGGACGGATATAGCGTTCTGTAACACTTACAAATGATAAAAATGTTTTATCTAAATGTAAAGTTCCGCGAGCTTCGCCCATTTGAAATAATCTTCTGGCTGAATGGGTACATCAACAAACAAAATTGTTGTATTTCTAACGATACCCAATCGATGTTTGTTGTGGATTTTGTGCTGTCGGATGATATGTATACCAACGACATATGGTTTCAACATGACGGCTCATGCCACATTGAACATTCTGCACGAGCGATTTGAGAGTATGGTCATCTCACGTGCAGGGATGTGAACTGCCCACATTTACACGATGTTATATTCCAAACATAATGACATCGATAGGCCTTTTATTTTGTTTTATTTAAATTTAAAAATAGGAAACGCTCCATAAAATACCCTTTATAAAACATCAATTATGTACATTAATTTAAATTTGTTACAATTGTAATAGATTTAATTTTAAAAGGTTGAAATAAAGAAAAATTAATCTTTTAAAATAAACGTTGAACTGAATTTTTGTATGTGTTTGGCAACCCTTTGTCAGTCCATAACGTAAACAAACATTGACAGATGACGTAATGTTTGGTTTGTTGAAAGGGATTCATATAAGGTGGAGTCACTCAAACAGCTGATTATATTTTTCCGCTTATTTGTTCTTAGTTACTGTTAATGATTGCTTTTATATTTTAATATCACCCTATTCTTTGCTTATTAACAAAATACTAAGTTTTATAATAACTTACTTAAACTACCACTATTTAGATAAGTTTTATTACTAATTATTTTTTTTTTTTTTTTTAGAAAATAAAAAACTGCTACCACCTTTTAAGAATTCGAATTGGCTTGTTGTTTACAAAAATATGGAACTCTTTTGCAAGGCGGCAAAAGTTATTGTGTGTTGTTTTTTATTGATTAAATTGCAGTTTTGAAATGGTTTTTATAATCAGCACTAGTTTGAAATTAATTTGCAATGTAAGTAACTGAATATGTACGCTGCGAGTTACTTAAATAAGGCATCGCTTTTTTAAAACTTTAAACGAATATAACATTGTTTTGAATCAATTAGATTTTTTACAAATTGCAACCACCTTCGTATACTTTTCATGTTTTGAATTGGTGAATATGGAGGCCAATTCAAATGTTTCACCTCTTGCTCACAAAGTCACTATTTTACTGCTCTGTCAATATGCATTTCAGCATTGTCAGAATTTTGTACGATGCTCCAGTATTTGTTTCCGTTTTAGCAACAAATCGATGTATACGGCACCTCATAACATATATGAGGAGGTCCATAATAAAACGCAATAATTTCACAATAACGTATAAAATTTGCTTAACCCTAGCACCAATAGTTATCTACGAATCCTGGCACTATTTACAAATTTAAATAGGTTAGGTTAGGTTTCCACGCAGCCGCGAAGTGAAGAAGAAGTGCAGCTCACGTGGGTCCAAGCGTAGGTCCCTTTGTGTTACCTGAAAGTATATAGGAAAGGAAGAGAAGAACAGAGTAGATATGAAAAAGAGAGAAGGGGACAGTAAGTCAATTTTACTATACAAATTTAAATAGTGCCAGTATCCTTTCATAGAGAATCCCTAACAATATGGTTATATAAGAACCGTCAAGCTCAACAGGGTCTTCTTTCCCCGCTATTATCAATTATAGCTATTTTAAAATTCAGATATTTACATATGTAAATAGTGCCAGAGCTAGGGTTAAACCAATTTTTAAACTTAAACGTTTTATAATCAAATTTTGAATGGAAATTTTGCTTTAAAACATTGTTTAAATTTAATTTTTTTTTTATGAATATGGGGGATAGTATTTTTTTTGTTATGAACCCGATTGGAAATGTTGCATATCAAAGAACTAGGTTTGGAATTATACCTTAATTATGTATTTTTGTAAGAGTTTTATAGGTAAATGATAAACTCTTCTATTATATTAACGATATTTATTACATTTATAAACCTAGATTACATTCAAATGTTTAAAAAGTCAATAATGTGTTAAAATCTCATTTCAATGTCCTCCTGCAAACATTCAAATAAGGTTGTATCTTCTGTTTTATTTACACTATATCCTTGCTGGTTTGATAATATCTCTGTATAATATACTATCTGCGAAATGTTTGACCAATGTTGGCCATAAAGTTTTTTTGAATAGTCCAGAAGCAATTCCATGAATAGTCCAGAAGCAATTCCATTAAAGGTATTTACAGACGATAATACTGTGTATTAATACTTTTCAAATTTAAAATATGATGAAATTCATTCAGTTTGACAAGAAATCATTTTGAAAAATACATTTCTTTTTACACGGTAGTATTTAAATTATTTAATTGTTTGGTATAGCCATTTTTCTGCGAATTTAAAATTTTTTATAATTTCTTTAAATTTTTTTGTTTTGTTGAATAGCTACCAGCCGTATATCACCAAAATTATTTGTGTTATTTAAAAATCTAATACAGTGAGACCTCGATTATCCGTAATGGTCGGGACCGGGAGCATTCTGGATAATCAATTTTCCCGGTTAATTGAGTACCAAATTTTAAATAAACAAATAAAAATAAATAAATAAAAATAAATTTTAGTAGTTTTTTAATAATGACATTTAAAGCTCCATATTTCTCACTGATCCATTGGTTGGATCAAAGTCGTTCAATTTTTTGGGAAAAATTTCACAATAACGTTTTCAGCATTGAAATCCTTCACGTCTGTATGTTGTCCAATGGCAGAATGATTTTACTATCATCTTTTAGACCGATTTCAAATAATGCTTTGCACTTGTGTGTACCAGCAGCAACTAAACCTCAAGGTCTCTCCTTTGAGACCTTGTGTCATTCTATGAAATTTTCATTATGGCAATCCAAACTTCTCTCAAGTAAACACTTTCCATTCTCCATTATCTCATTGGAGATTTTTCTCAATGATTTGAATTCATTTAATTATTACTCAAAAATTGTGGCAGCTAATCGCTGAATATTTTTTTCCTGCAGCATTAAGTTTGTGAATACAATGTCGTTTTTTGGTTAAATTTTGAGTGGAATATTAAATCGTTCCTTCCGGAACCATTCTTAAACAGCAGTTTTTAAAATTTTTCGGTTTCCGAAGCCAATAACAGAATAACTTTGATTTTTATATTGTCTAACACTCCTCACGCCAAATGCTATCGAAAAATCGATGGGACAATATAAAAACTTTTGGCCTTACAAATCGATCGAGGGAATTCCCCTTTTTTGTTTTATTCACATTGTGTTTGATTGTTCAAAAATAATCGAAAAAAATTATAATCCCGGATAATAAAAAAAATTTAAATCTATCCAAAAACATTTTCTTTTTCTTTCCCGGATAATTGATGTTGCCGGTTAATCGAATCACGGATAATCGAGGCCTCACTGTACTATTTTTGTTTAGACGATGAAATTGTATTATGACACGTAAGGTTTTGACAAATATTAATACTTAGTATTGTCGTCTGAAAATACCTAAAGCAAATACGAGGCTATTGTCAATTTGACTTTGTCTTAGCGGAAATGGTATTTGATAATATTTCGGTACCATTTTATGGATAACTCTAATTACGGTATTAATTTGTAAGAATTTTCCACATTCTATGGAAATTAATTGTGCAAACACTTACATTTTCAGTTTTTGTATTCTATTTTTTCCGCTTGGAACTTTAAATAAAAAATTTAAAGAAATTTTACTAGTCCTATTTTTTTTTGTTTAATTTTGCATAAAACTATTTAATTTATATCGTTATCAAATATTTAAGTGATCCATACAAACTTTATTCAAAACCAGATAAAAAACCGTTCTCAATCATCAAAATATAATTTGCAAGTAACAAATTATTAACACTTCAAAAAAAAATATGACCTTTAAGATTCTATTAACTTTTGTGAAATAATCTATTTTTTAGGTCTTAAAATCTCAAATAGAAAACTCTGATTTACAAAATTCAAAAAGACATGAATTAAGAGAACTTTTAAAAACATTAAATGGCAGCGAAAGGGTAAGTACTTGTATAACTTCTAAAAGAAACAGTATGTAACAAAATTATTATTAATTATTTTAGGCTTTAGTTGCAAAATATTTTTGTAAATTAATCTGGAATATTGGCAGCATAAAAATCTTAAGTATTTTACAAGAATTAAGAATATTAACAGCAACCGAATATATATTAAGGTGTGTTAGCCAGACATAAAAAAGTATTGTAACATCTTAACTCTTTCTTATTTCAGCTGTGAAAATACAGAAGTTCAATTAATACTAAATGATCTATTGGAATCAGAATATGATTTAATAGCGAATCTATTGATCAATGCCAGCTTAGGTAAATTTATTGTTCATATTGCTTCTGTTTTGGTTATTAATTTTTAAACAATTTTTTTTTTTTTACCAGACTCTAATTATTCTACACGTTTGAATGCAATATTAGATGAATGCTTAGAAAATCTGTTTAAAGATTTATTACTAAAACCGGAATTGAATGATTTGAGTTTTCTTGGTTATGTTAAGAAAACAACTACAGGTTTGTGAAAATAAACATGTTTAAAGCTTATCATAAAAATGTAAAAACTCCATTTTTAGCTGAAATTCAAACAAAAATAATTCAAAAAATTATATCTTCGATTTTGAGCCTTTACCAGACGAACATAAAAGAGGCTTTTCTTAACTTTTCCTCTTGGATTAATGAGGGTGTAGATAATTTACTATTTCCCCAAGATTTATATAAGCAGGTAAGGTGTTTATGCAAAAATTTCTATAAAGTTTAAAAATTATTTTGTAATTTATAAAACAGTTATTAACACAACACACCGAAGAAACTTTGAATTTTTTGCTGAAATGTTCGTCTGGCGAAAACTTTAGAGAATGGAAGTTTTATTTAATTATGCTACAAGCTATTTCATATAATAACAGCGAAATAGCTGGACCTTATATCAGAAGTAAGTTTCAAAATGCCAATAATTTCATAAGCTTATATGTACATAGTTTTATTTGTAGAATATCTTAAATTACGTCTTAAACAATGTGCTGCCATTCCCTGCAAACGTAGTGTTATGCATATGCTGCTAACTGCCAGAGCTGCCACCGCCAATACCATGGATATAACGAAAAATTTAAACAATTATGCTGATTGGTATAAGACCAATATAGGAGAAATGAAATTTTCCTTAAAAGCCGAAGAATTTCAAAATGTTTTAGCTCTGCTGGATCAATGCATCAATTATGAAATGGAAGTCGATTACTTAGAGGTACTTGCAATGATAAATAAGTTAGATTATACGTTATGTTATAAATATGAAATTCAATTTTCAGATTCACACTCTTATAGGAATTGCACCACCTGTACTGTGTGGCAAATTTGTACAAACTTATAAAAGTAAATGCAAACAACGACTGCAACAAATTAAAAAGGGAAACTTACAGGTTGAGCCAGTCAATGAAAGTATTATAATTGAAGACAGCAATTAATTTTTGGTATACATTTTTCTAACTTATTTACTTAAAACATAGATGTTGATGCTTAATTTGTTAAATTACAGTTTTTGGTTTCTTTTGCCTCCAGCTATAGGCTTGTATCGTTCATCCCAAAGCGTTACACCATCACAAGCACAAATCTTCTTAAAGTTTTGCAAAATACCGGCAGAACGTGCTATAATACCGCAAGCAATTCTGCAAGTAACATGAAATTAAAAGAAAAAAATTCTTGATTGAAAATCAACAATCATACCTTTCTCCCGCATTACCATCAACTCGACTCTGTTCATTATTGCCTCTACCCAAATCATCGGGATTTTGTGTAATAACAACAGAGCGTCCAATTATTTCCCAAACTTCTAAAACATTGTCCATAAAACGGAAAGTAGCGCGACCAGTGTCATCCGCTCGTATATTACCCAAATCACCAGCATGTCTGTTATTTATATCATCATCCGGCGAGCCATGTGGTGAACCTCTAGGATTATAATGGCTACCAACCGAATCGCAGCCGGCCGAGACATCACCCGTCTCATGAATGTGTATGCCATGTAAACCGGGACTGAGACCATCAACCACACCATCTACTACCAAACCAGGTTTGTCTTTTCGTATCGCTGTAAATCTCACAACACCTTGTACTGGACATTGATCTACATCACTACCCGTTGTATTTATGATAGATACAGCCGACTGACCTCCAAATCCGTTAAGCACTGCTTTTCGTCCGGTTTCTTCGATTTTCTCTTTAAGCACAAACCACGGCTCCTGGGTATGTACCACAACTCTTCCCAACTCAGAATCTATTTCCACCTCTCCCATTCCTTTCAAAGCATGACGAACCTTGTCGGCACAGTGTTCTCCCTTCATTTCTACCGCAAATTCTATCTGAAGTATAATATAAAAACATTAATGACAATTATTTAGAATATGAAAAATTTACATTTAAAAAATTTACTTTAATTTCACTCATTTTGATTAGAATGAAATGGCAAAAAATTTCTCGAATAATTCTGATAATGCGTTTGTTTAGAAAATCAAAGACCAAAACAAAATGTTTGTTGTTTTTGTAATCAGCTGTTTTTATTAAATAGAACCTACTGAACATATCTCGTCAATTTCTGAAGAATGTTTAGTTAGTATAACCATTTTAAACCGTTAAAAATGGAATAAATTTAAACGGAATGTGACAAAATTAAAAAAAAGTGTAAAAGAGAATTAAAAGTAACAAAATAATGCAAAATATTAAACATGCGTGAAAAAATTTGATGAAATACACATTTTTTATGTGTTTTCCAGCACGACTATTTGTTATTTTTGAATTCTTCATTAATAAATTTTTGAAAGTTGCCTGTTGTTTATAGTTATATTTGTTGTAGGAACGATTACCCCTTATATGAATACAATAAACATAAAGGTAATCCGATTAATATTGGTCGAATACAAGGTGTATTAAATAAGGTGAAGTTACGAGTCCAGCTGATTATTGTTTATTTATTTATGTTGTGTTTGAAAGTGTCAAAAAGTTGTTTACTGTTTCTTGTTGACATTCACAATATTTGAAAATAATAAAAAACTGAAAATTTTTAAAAAAATTTTAGCAAACAATAACAATTGGAAATTTTTTAGTGAAAATGCATAACATTTTTTAGAGATTCACTACCATTTTAGTCGTTGAGGTTTGTTTACCTGCTGATTTTCAATAGCAAACTCCTTGGAAGAATTTGGTTGTTTATTTTAGACGTGCGAGTATTTTACACAGACAGACTGACATAGCTAAATGGATAGCATGATAGTTCCACTGGAATCACCAAGCTTTTTCGATATTTTATTATTGAATCTTCCAAACAAAAACCGTGTTAGACCAATAATTGATTTGTTATTGGCTTATTTTTTATATTTTTCATAAAAAAACTACCAGAAATTCATATATTTTTTTTATTTGTTTGTTTTTTATATTTTTTATATGTCATATCTGTTTTGACATTCTCTCTCTTGACAACTAAGAAATATTGTCTTTGTTGTATTTGTTGCCGAGGCGCACTCGAATATTTGTTCGACTAATTGCAAAATATCTTGTTGATGTCAGAGCACCAGGAATAAAACAGGACCTTAAATTTTAAAAAAATGTATTGCTTTTTCAACTGACATTCACAGACTTTTTGATTTTGGATATTATAAACACATTTTATTGGGATTGACGTTAAAAAATGTCTAAAGTTTTATGCACTTTTTAAATATTTTAATAAAAACCTTGATATGAGAACATTGCAAAATGTTTGTAAAAAATCTTAGTGCTTGATAAAATTTATATTCAGCCCAATCATGAAAAAAAAAATCCGCGGGAGTTTTTCCCTTTTCCCATTTTTAACACTGAATTTGATACAGTAGTGGTCAAAACATTTGCAACTGATATCGCATTTTAACTTTTCATTGACCAATTTTCTCCAAATCACATTTCGATACAAACATTTATTTTTTTTGTTAAAAATATAAAAAAAAAACAAATTCCGTTAAAGTAAAACAACAAAAAATTAATTTTAAAAGATGTATTCAAAATGCAGCTGTTCAAAACATTTGCAACTCTTATTACTCTTACTCTTAACTATGCTATTAACAGTAACAAATGCTAGGAAATAACGGTAATCGCATTTGTTTTATTAATTCGTGATTTCGATCTTTGCATTTTATTAAAAAACTCATCATAATTATTTTACTATCAGAGTTTTAATAAGATATTGGAAGCATTAACATCGTAAGAATTACTTTTGTGAAAAATGGCAGGAAACAAATACAATTCCGATTTCAAGGTGAAATTTTTAAATGACTTTAAAAGTGGAATTTCTCAAAAAGACATTTCCTTAAAATATTTCGTTCCAAAATCAACAATTTGTCGCATTGTTAATAGTGGTAACATCCATACAACTCACAAAGGAGGAAGACCCCGTATTACTACTGTAAGAGAAGACAAACAAATTAAGAATTTTTTCACGAAATATCCTAAAGCAGTTCCTAGAGAAGTTAAAACCGAACTTTCCATAGATGCTAGTCTTTCCACAATTAAAAAAAGAGCCCGAGAATATGGTCTTAAAAGTTTTAGATGCACTAAAAACCCGTTGTGTCGGAAAAGATAGAAAAGCTCGGCTTGAATTTGCCCGCAACCATTTAAATTGGACTCAACTGCAATGGAAAAACATACTATGGTCCGATGAGTCCAAATTCAACCTCCGGGGTTCAGATGGAAGAGCCTACATTCGACGACCAGGAGGCGAAAAGTTTAATCCAAGATACACAACCGCCACAGTGAAATACGTAGGTGGAAACATTATGGGGTGGGCGTGTTTTTAGGGTCCAATTGGTCCAATTCTCCGGATTACTAATACAATGACGGCCACAATATATAGAGACCTTCTAAGCTCAGTTATGCTTCCATATGGAGAATATGAAATGCCACTTTCAGGGACATTCCAGCACGATAACGACCCTAAACATACGGCAGGTGTTGTAAAAGTATGGTTGGACGAAAATAATCTTAGTGTCATGTCGTGGCCGCCACAATCTCCCGATCTCAACCCGATTGAGAACATGTGGATGATTGCAAAACGGAATATTGGTAATAAAGTATTCCGAAATGGTGATGAATTTTTTACAGAGTTGGAAAAGCAGTGGAATGAAATTCCCGAAGATTATATTAAAAAGCTAATAGCCTCAATGCCTAAAAGATGTTCCAAAGTAATAATAAATAACGGCTATGCTACAAAATACTGAATAATGAAATCGATTTGTGGATTTGTATAATATTTTCTTTAAGAGTTGCAAATGTTTTGAACACTTGTATTTAGACTAATTTTGTTAAACTTTATTTTTTTACTGTTGTAAATTTATGAATATTTTTTTTTGTTTTTGTAAAATAATATGCAATAACTGAACTTTATAAAATGAAAATAAAAAAACTTATGCTGAAAGTCTTTGTTAAAAAAATAAAGAATTAGGCAAAATGTGATTTCAGTTGCAAATGTTTTGAACACCACTGTATATGAAAAATGGGAAAAAGGGAAAAAACTCCCGCGGATTTTTTCTTCATGATTGGGTTGATAATGATATTTTTGTATATTTACTGTGGATTACAGTGAAAATAGTCCAACTGTGACACCATGTAAAAATTTAATTAGTTTAAGAAGTCAATAAAATTACTCAGAAAAACCGTATCTGTGAGCAAACTGAAATTTCGTAATGCTAACAATGGCTTCTTTAGTGCAATTCGGCTATTTAGACAATTCTTTCGGAGGACCCTTCGAATTGTCTGGGCGTTACAGCTTATACTAAAATGTTTCTCAACCATATCACGTAGTTTACGTGAGATAAATAGATATATTTGATTGGTTCACTGCGCGCGAACAATCAAGTAGAGTCGAAGGGACACCGTTTTGACAAGACCACACCACTCGTCAGATGTAATGTCGTGACATGTCGTTTACAACGTAATGTATATAAAATGTTGAGTTTGCTAGACCCAGCCTGTAGCAGTGAGATATCTCAGTAGGTCATTAAGTTTAGACCCAGCTACCTCACCAAGGTTGGTTAATATGTAGTTGCCCATGAATTTATGTCTCTTGACAATTAGGGCTGGGCATTCGCAGAGAAGGTGGAAAAACGTTTCTATTTTTCCCTATCCTTACAACTACGACAATGGTTGTTAAAAGGGAGTTCCAAGCGATTCGCATGCTTGCCTAACGTCCAGTGCCCCGTTGATACTACCAGCAACCTTGATATATCCCTTCTATTCCCGGTTATCAGTTGCATAGTACGTTTATCCTTAAAAGCCTGTGTCTAAATTACGCCATCTATTCTCAGTCTTTGTTAGAAAGTGCCTGAAGATAATACCTTTAATAGTCCCCAGTGGAATTGCTACTGATACTGCATTAGACATATCTAAGGCAGATCCCATTCTGACTAGTTCGTCTGCCTGTTCATTGTCATAGTGGTCTCTGTGAGCAGGAACCCAAACCAAAGTAATGTCAGATAGACGACCTAGCCTTGACGGAGAATTCTTACATTGCCTGACTAATGAAGATGAAGTTGTGTAGGCCTTCATTGAGAGAAGTGCCGCCTGACTGTCGACAATAATACCTATATTGCCGCGAGTATTATGGTCATGTAGTGTATTACAAGCTACCATGATTGCAAAAATTTCCGCCTGAAAACACTACCCTCATTCGAAATACGATATGAGATGCCTACCCCAAGTTCATCACAGAAGACGCCAGAACCAACACCACAGCTCATTTTAAAACCGTCTGTATATATCGTGGTGTCATATTTGTACAAGAGATTACCCCTACCCCACTGACTCCTGGAGGGTATTAAGACCTTGAAGACCCTATCAAAATCAGTGTATAGAGTAATATAGTCAGAAGGTTGGAGTACGATCGAAGGCAGTATGCCCAGAATCCAAGCGATCTCCAACATCCAGATGCATGAAGCCTCGCTGCGCTGCAGGCAGGGGTTGCCATTATGTGAAGGTCTATTGGCTCTGAAGGACTTGTTCTTAGTGCGCCGGTTATTCCAATACAAGCTGATCTCTGGACTTTGTATAGTTGGTCTACGACATACTTCCTTCTAGTTGCAGTCCACCATACAAGAAATAAGTAAGAACTGGACGTTTTATAGCCGTATATATATATTTAACTATGCTGAGGCTAAGTCCTAATTTTCTACCAAACATCATACGGCATTATTTGAAAGGGGGATTTCGCAGTTTTTCAACCGTGGAGGTTTGAAGCTTGAAATCTTGGTCTTTGTGGTGAAAAGTACAAGTTCTGTTTTGCTTGGATCGAACAACCCTAAAGCAGGTGATACGAGTATCACCACATCGTCCGCGACAACTTTTATCCCTTTTCTGTCTAGATCAATGAGAATCGAGTTAATAACGATAAGCCATAGTAGTGGAGAGATTACCCCGCCCTGAGGTGTGCCTCTTCCAACTTGCTTACACTTAACGCTATTACCAAGATTTGCTGTAACTATTCTTAATTTCAACATGGTTACTGACCAGTCATTGATATATTCTTCAACGTCTAGGTTAGTAAGAGCTTGCTGAAGTGCAAGAGTAGTTACATTATTGAAAGCACGCTCTATATCCAGGAAGGCTGTCATTGTGTATTGTTTAAATTCGAGAGATCTCTCTATAACTTTTACGACCTTATCCAGAGCTGTGTCTGTAGAGCGACCTTTTAGGTAGGCATACTATTAGAATGCCGCGCTGTAAGCGTCAATGAGTCTTTCCAAGGTTTTAAGCTGAAAAGATGAAAGACTAATGGACGAAAATCCTTCGGCATAAAAACGACCTTAACTCTCCTCCAGTTAACCGGAACGTGGTTGAGGGAGAAACAGAGCGTAAATATTTTATGATGCCAGGGAATAATATGCCTTTTTGCACTTTGTTGCACCTTTGGCAATATACCAACCGGCCCATGTGACTTGAATGGTGAGAAACTCTCAATCGTCCGTGATATCCTGTCATAGGAGATGACAGGATATCACGGAGATGCGCTCTCAATATTTGTAGCAACATCCTTGCAGCCTGGGATGTGAGCATTCAGTAGGATGTCAAGTGATTCTGCTGATGATTCGGACCAGGAGTCATCCTTCCTTTTGATATAAGTAGGATTGGTTTGCCCCTTGGCTAGAATTCTGCTAAGTCTTGCTGAGTCTTGTGTTATCTATAGATTCACAGAAGCTTCTCCATGAGTTTCTTTTTGCGACTACTATAGCTTTCTTGTAGACTTTTAATTTATCACGGTATGGTTGCGACGATTTACTATTATAGCTAATGTTAAAGGACCTACGTGTTTCCCTACATAGTTTAGATAGCTCCGAATTCCACCAAGGAGGGAAGCTTTTCTTAGCCTTAGTGACTGGTCAGGAAACTTCGAAAGGTTTGACAACAGTTTTACTGAAGTTTTCCTCTATTTTTTCCAGACCAGTGATCGAATCTTCAACTGGCATATTCTTAAGTTTATGTCTGAGGATCCTATTAAATTTGAACCAATCGGCCCTTCTTGGGTTCCTAAACTGTATTTTCTCTGTCAAGTTCTGAAGAGAATCCAATTATGGTCAGAGAATGACCTTTTATTGGATTCCCTCCACCTATCTACTGATTACTTAGACCTGTCATTTGTGAGTGTGATACTCCCATCCATTATAGTTATCCGAACTTGAACATATACATATACTTAGTTTATTGGAATTAATGAAATTAAGTAAAGACTCACCCCTTTCATTTATTTCACTGCTACCCGAGATTGAATGCCTGGCATTGGCAGAGGACAGTAGACCACACACTTCGAGCTGTCTTCTCATGTGCCATGTAGTTTGAGGCAATCGTACGGTAGCTCGACCTTTGCTACTGTAAGGTGCTCTGAGCTAAGCTGCGTACAAAGAAAAATGTTGGCCTACCATTGTTTCTTGCATAGAGATTGTTGTATGCTGAGGCCGGGAATTCTGTGAGCAGAGAGTCTCATAGAAATTTCTTTAGCAGGGATCAGTTTAAGGCTTAAACCTTTCCATGAACTACTGATCTTTGCGATGCATTTGCTAAGAAGGTCATTTGAGAACCCGCCCAAGCATTTGATCACCTTATAGCCCCTGTGAGTTTCACCAAAGTCAAAACTAGGTGCCGTACCAGTCCTATTAGCGAAAAAGTATTGCATAACAAGTTCAGTTAATTTGGACTCTATAGCACCTCATTCTGTTACCACAGGATTTATGATACCATATTTTTCAGTCGCCAGAGCCATTAAAATATGGTCATTAATCGTGATGTAGTCGTGGTTGTTGCGCTTTTACCTCTGTATCATCGGCTGCTGCCTTAGATGTGCTGTGTACGAAATCCAAAAACTCTTTGTACTCATCTACCACAGATTGGTATTTTGCGCGATCTTCATCATCGCGTTCATGGGAGCACCGTTGGCAGCATTCTTATAAATCTTGTCAAGAATGAATAGCGCCTCGACTTGGTGATGTTGTTCTGACTCATCCTCTTTTTTCGTTTTTTCTTCAATTGGTCGCTAACCCTGGCATCTGATTGAAGGGGTACATTTGTCGATTATTTAGACGGCAGTAGAGTACTGTGTCGGTCACTCACGTTTCCTGACATTTCGACCAAAGTCTCTTCTGAAGATGGTCCGAGATCATAGGTTTTCTTCAGGGTGTTGTTGTTATTTTTGTTGTTTGAGTTAATTTTTGCTTCCACGAGTAGGCACGTAAAGGAATGGACCATCCATGCAGTGACGGCGTTCATGGACTGGACAAAATTAGTTGCAACCGGCCCGTGTCCTAGCACCGGAGGGGAGCTGTTGGCGACTAATCCTCTTTTACCATTAATTAGCCATTCAGGTTCTCGACACTGCTACCAAGCACTTTAACCTTACAAGTGGGGGAAGGGATGAAAAAGGGAGGATAAAAAGGGTAGGGAATAAAGGCTTTTGAGTTAATTATCTAGAAAGTTGACCCTGCATCAGCCAGCACTAAAGCCATTACATCGCGACAAGATTGTTATCCAGGTGGGTGTCTACTATAAGAAGTACTCTTCCACTCGGATACCCGTAGGATCTATTGTGATGCCATTTAGAAATATAACTATGTGTGAACTACATGTGAAAATAAAAAGATGACAAAAGAAGACAGGTGATATAAAGATAAATAAAGTGAAAAACCCAGTCATGTTACCTGAAATAGCCAGGCTATTTCCCTGATAAAGCTTAATAGATATCTTAGATCATATTTTCATCATGGAATCTTTTTCCCCAGCCATTTTTGGATGCGACCCTGTCTTAGGACAGTTACACAGAATATGTTCCTCTGTTTAAAGTTCCGCAATATCCTCGCACAACCTACAGAAGTCTTGTGCGCCCATATCCCATTTGACATTGAAGGCTCCAATTGAGCAGTGCCCGGTTATCACTCCTACTAAATAGCTGAGTTTTTTTCAGTCTATCCTAATTCTGGTTGCCATTGCATCCAACTTTGGCCAAATAGTCCTGGTCCAGAGCTGTGGACCTATTGTTTATGTAAATTTCAAATTTATGCCAAATTTTCTCTAATCGCTTAGCTGCTTTTAAATAGTTGAAACCTCCATTGTATGACCTAATATGTTCCTAAATATTTTGCAAAGGGAATTTGTAGTCCGAGCTTGGGTACCGTTACCATAGTCAAAAACAGCTTGAAGAACGTAAACTTAAAATCGGCAAGGGTAAAATACCTCAAACTGTAGAAGAAAGAGAAGAAATTGTCCTTAAACCATTAACATTGAAGAAGCCAAGATCAATATACTACTATCAAAATCGAGACTCAAGATTTTGAACATCCTGAATCCGATACAGAGTCTGTGACCAAGGTTGTGGAAGTCATTGAGTATCAGCCAGAAATGATCGAGGAGCAACAACCTGAAGACAAAAATCAAAAGAAACCTAAAACTAAAAACAAGAGGAAAATTTTACAATAAACTGAATCTTCTGAAAATATAATCGAATTATTGAGCTTCCAAGTGACAAGCCTGACGAAGAGGAAAAACTTTACGAAATTATAGTAATCTTAAGCCAAGTTGATGAAACGGAAGAATTTGTTGCCGAGCTACAGGAACAACCGGTTGATGTAATTGAAAATAATTCCTATGAAATTTCTCTAACTGAACTACAGCCCACTGAAACAGAAGAAATGATAGATGTAACCAAGAAGTTGGTCAAGAAACGCAAACTTCATTTGTTGAGGAAATCAAACAGGCTACAGAATTCACTGAACAGCCAGATGAGATGGGTCAGATTAAAAAGAAAACCGTAACTAAGCTTAAAATAAAAACAAAGTCCATTTTAGGAATTTTTGAAAAGTTTTTTGGGAATTGTGGGATTCTCAAAAACGGACTATCTTTTAGAAGTATTTGCTCACAGGAGATCCAATGTATATCCGGTACAGGAGCAATTATCTCCAAATACATTTTGCTGAGACAATGCCGCCATGTATGAATATCATACAATTAGTTATTGATACCAAACCGATTTCCACGGTATGAAGAAATTTCCCTTAAATAAGAAGCTCAACGTCATAATCATATTCTACTAAGCTTGAAACGGATTTTATTTACGTCAAGGTTCCACAGAAGTGGAAAAATAACACCACTCTGTGGAGTGCCTTAACCATAGATGACAACTAGATAGGTAACTGAGAGCCAAAAATATAAGTATGTTGTCAAAAACCTAAATTATGAGAATTAATTGCCATGTATTTTGTTATTGTATTACCCATATGTGTGAAAAGAGAGTAATTTTTTCCATTGATATTACTCTCTCCTTCCGCTCTATGTATATTTCTCTATGGCCTCAACCAAAGTATACCAAGTAGTCTGACTCTTTGACAGCAGTACCTAACTCTATACATGTGTTAATGAAAAAGTACCTAACTCTAAACATTCAATACCATAAATTGAAACTCTATTCTATATTTTAATATCTACCACAAACAAAATAAAATGTCAAAATTAATAAAAAAAATATTTTTTTAGTTTGTGCGAAATGGAAAAAGAGCTAAATATTTTTTTAAAAATTATAAAATAATGTGCGTTAGTGAATTTATGTGTAAAAAACTTTATTTATTCGACAATTTATAGTCAAAATTTCGAAAATTTCGAAACTTTTGATGTATTTAATTCTCTCACAAGAGTGTTGAATTTACACGGATCCCGTATATGTGAGAGAGTAATTTAAAAAATAGAGAGTCGGACTACTTGTTATACTTTGGCATAGAATAATATATCCATAGAAGCGCTACTGAGAGGGAGAAAACCTAAGTCTGTTGTCAAAAACCTAAGTCGTGAGAATGTATCTATATAAATATATAAATGTCTTTGTAAGTTTGTTTGTTTGTTTGTTTGTTTGTTTGTTTGTTTGTTTATTTGTTTGTTTGTTTGTTTGAGCATCACGCCTAAACGGCTGAACCGATTTTACTTGCTTGGAAGCGTCAATAGGCTATAAATTTTTTCAATACTTGGACCAGAAAGGTATAAAAAGGGGGAAAAACGGGTAAAATTGGTACTTTTAGTTTTTAAACAATAATTACTAAACGGCTGAACCGATTTACATCGACAGGGGTAGCGAAGCGCACCGGGTCAAGCTAGTTAGTATATAGTTTTGAGGTTGTATTGGTGCCTTTTTAATTTTCACCAGACACACAGAGTTCTATAAAAATGTATACATTTTAATTTATTTAAATTTTATTCAATTTTCAATACCAAAAATTGAAACTCTGTTCTATAAATAAAATTCTACCACAAATAAATTTAAGTGTCAAAAATTAATAAAAAATAAATTTGTTCAATTGAGCAAAATAACAGTGTTTCGGAAATAAAAGTGTCCTGCAAGTATTAAAAACATTTAACAAAAATTGTGTAGAAGTGTAAAAAAGCGGTTCGGTCTATATTTAGTCGGGAAATCGAAGTTAAAATTTGAAGTATTTTGATGTGTTTAATTCTCTCATAAGTATGTTGAATTCACATATCACATGAAGAGAGTAATTATTGTTACTCTCAGCTTACTCTCAGTTGCGCCTCTAGTTGTACCCTATGTACTTTGGCCTCAACCATAGAATAAAAGCAGATAACGGAAGGAGAGGGCAATCAAATGGAAAAAATTACTATCTTTTCACACATACGAGTAATACGATAATAATATACATGCAATACATTCTCATGAATTAGGTTTTTGACAACATACTTAGGTTTTTGGCTCTCAGTTACCTATCTACTTGTCATCTATGGTTAAGGCACTTACACTTCTGTGGAACCTTGTCGTAAATAAAACTCATTTCAGGCTTAGTAGAAGGTTTTTGGGATGTGTTGAAGCAAAACGCTATATAGAAAACAAAACAAATAAATCCATAAGTCTGCTTTTACACAGGGCAAGTTTTCTTGCCGCAAGTCTGAGTTTATAGGAGAGAGAGGCGAAAAGAAAGAAGAGGAGTACACACTTGCTTGTACTGGCAAGTCTCTTCAATTCTCTTTTGTTTTGTCATTTTCACCATGGCGTCTATTAGGTTTTGACCAAAGTAAATTAATAAAGTAGACTCAGTAGAACAGCTGACTATTTTTTTTAAAACTCACTTTGAGGTTCGATCTGTCAAAATTGTTTACGTTGCAATTTTTGACAACTTAAACCAAGGCGAATTTGTAGAAGGTTACCTCAGTGAACTGTCAATTCACTTGTGTTTGTTGTGGCGTAAAATGCAACAAACCCAAAAGCAAAAACAACAACAGGCAGCTTTGACAGTTCACTTAACTTTTAACAAAAACAAAATTCATATGATTTTGACAGCCCAAACCTTAAACCAAAAACAAAATCGCTTGTGGTTTTTGTAAATGTTGTATTTGTTGTAGTACTGTCGCTACTTTATTAATTTACTTTGGTTTTGACTTACAAAATTGAACACAGACTTGCTGTGTGTAAAAGAGAATCGAAGAGACTTGCTTCAAGTAAACTTGCTGTGTATAAAAGCATACTAACAAAGTGAAAATGGCAGTTCTGAAAGAAAGAGAAAAATATAAAACTATTAAGCTAGATTCGCGACACCTCTGTTATACAATGTATTGGTGGAGTAATGTCGGAAATACGCCATCTGGACCTGAAGATTTTTACGGCTTTAAATATACCACTCTCAATATTATCCTCGCAAACTATTGAAGTATGAAAGTAGAAGCGGTGGCGATAGTTATCGCAACTTAACGGATCTTGGTAGCTCTTATTAAAATATTGGTCGCCTTAAAAATTTTCCTACAATCTTTCCTTAAATGCTCGAATTCAACGATGGTTGCCGTTAAGGAATTTTCCTTATTCGTCACACTGCCAGGTGATGTCAAATATATTGTATAAAATTGATTAATTGAGATGTTTCTTATAAATAAATTAATGAATGTAATTAATTCAAATTAATATATAAATACCTAACAAATACTCAATTAATATTTACAAGTTTTTTTACAATTTAAAACAATGTAATTATCACTTTAAAAAAGCACTGAAACACTTACACGCATACCTAAATTGGAGCGTAAGGCGTTTTTTACTTGTCAAAAATTCTCATGCCCATACAATTTGTATGCAGCATACCGAAATAACGCGACGGCAACGCTTTGCAATTGGAAAATCCGATTTTGACAGCGCGTTTAATAGTGAAGTTAGTTGCAAAACACAACAAATGTAAACACATACATACAAAAGGAGAAACAAATATGCAAGAAACACATTTTTAAACTTTAATATTTAGTTTCTTTGATAAAATTTTAGTTTACAAATCACGAAACAAAAATCAGAAACACCAATACTGCAAGATACTTTATTGTTTAAATAATCCGGGTTGTTAAATTAATTTTTTTGATAACCTTGTTTTTATTGTTTGACGTAGCGTTGGCGCTTTTATTTAGGTATGACATTTCAGCGTTAAAGCTAAGCGTAAAGAAACGTTCCGCCTTACGCTTTTATTTAGGTAGGCCAGTTATACAACGCTAATGAACTTATGAAAATAACTTAATTTACCAAAAAGTAATGAAAAATTAGATGTGTAAATCTAGAGTTTCCAAAAAACCCAAGAATTTCAAAACCGCGGTTTCGGTTTTAAAAAATTGAAAACCGATCGGTTTCGGTTCGGTTTTGTAATAATTTATTAACTATTAAAACAGTTGATAATACAGGAACTGGTAAACAATTTTAAAGTTCAAATTTGACGAGTTTTTACGATGATAAAGGAAAATTGGTACTTTTTCTTTTAATGGTACCTTTTTAATATATAAAATTAGTTTAAGTTGGCTAATATGCTTCTCAGTAAAGATATAATCAAGAATATGGTGCTCAATTGAATTATGATAGCAAAAATGGAGAACTAAACCAAACTAAGGAGTAATTTATCGTTCTTCAAAATGAATTTTCTATAATATTGAACCTAGAATCAGGAAATTACTTTGAAATTTCAAACTTGACAGTGGTTGAAGTGTCGAAAATTTTTCTAATGGTACTTTTTATTATAATAAATTATTTTACTTATTGTATATACGTAATAGTTGGCTGATTGCGTCTGAGTAAAGAAATAATCAAGGATAGAGAGCATAATGATATTGAGGTAACTGAAACTATTATTGAAATTTCTATAATAATGAACCTAAAGCAGGATATTAAACACACACGATCCTGACTGAGTTAGAATATAAAAAAGGAAATTACAAGTATTTTTCGAACTATAAGTACTTTTTGAATATTTTATAACAATGGACCTAGAAACGCGAATTCAAAACGGATAATTAATGTTACTATTTCTTTATTGTAAAGGTACTTTGGAATATTTTATAATAATAAACCTTAAAATTGAAAATTAGGTACAAATGATTCTGAATGAGTTAGAATTCACGAAAGGTGATTATAGTCTTACCTTTCTTTTGTATTTCCTATAATAATGGACACAGAAATATGAAATTAAACATTCATGATGCTGAGTAGGAATACAAAATGTGGGTCTTTATGGTACTGTTTTAATTCTAATAATACGTCTAGAATGAGCTACAATCCATATTACAATGAATCAATAAACATGAAACTAGAGACATGTTTTCCTGAATTAGTATTAATTTACAAAGGGAGACTAAATAGTACTATTTCTTTATTCCAATTGAGGTGGCGAAGCGCACCGGTCAGCTAGTACTCCATACTTTTATCGGATATTTGAAAATAACTAAGGCTTTGTTACAAAAATTTTGCATTATTTAGCCTGCGAAAGGTAGCCTGCTACATCATCTGAAGCAATTATTGTAATACAATTAAAAAAATTTAAACAAATCTAATTTTAGAGATATTGGATGAATCATTGGATGAAAAAGTTTGTTTCTCATTTCTAAATTTTGAATTTTTCTAGTGAAAATAGATTAAAAGTGAAAACCAAGGAATAATTGTCGGTTTCGGTTTTAGGCCTTGAAAAACCGCGGTTTCGGTTTCGGTTAAAACCGAATTGGAAACTCTATGTAAATCACATATATATACAATCTAGTAAACACTCTTTTGATAACGCCATTAACTGTCAAAATCTGTCTATTTGCGTCAACGTTACATGACTTCAAAAGGAAAAACCAAAATGTTCAATATATTGGCCAAAATGTCTGAAAGGGTCATATACGATCTACAAAAGTTTCGCTCCAAATAATACATATATACGGAATTCATGTCAACTAATTTTATGACGATCGTTCCAAAATTAGCCGTAGCTCTCATCGATTCAAAATATACTGAGTTTTTGCCGATAAAAAACGATTCTGAGCCACTGTGCGGTGTCCATCCTGAGATTTCTGATCAAAATACAAGTCGCAATTTTATAACAATTTTGCGCAACGATAATGTTATTGTTTGATAAAAAATAAAAATACAATTACATTGTGTATTGTGTAATTACATTTTGGATTATTTAAATAGGATATAATTATAAATTAAATTTATAAACAATTATTTAGTTAGTTCATTTGTTGTGCTTAAACGATGAAGTTTACAATACTTTTATTGACAGTAACAAGTTGGATAAATGTAAGTAAAATTTTAACTTATACATATGTATTAACTTGTATTACTTTATATTTATAGATCGCGTGTGGTCAAAATAATTATGAATTGGAATTTTTAGAAGAAAAAATATTTTCACCCTGCGAAAATCATCCAGATAATTTTCTTGATCATCTTCTTGATATGAGTAATGCAAATATCGAACAAACCGAGGACGGGAGTTTGGTGGTTAAAGGTTTTAGTATTATTACAACTGCAGTGGAGGGACCATTACCGGTAATTATCATTCATTACTAAATATTATACATTTTCTGTACTTTTTTAACATTCAAAAATACCGTTGCTCGTTTTGAAATTAGTTTAAAACGAATATTTTTAATTTTTTTTTGTTAGTCACTGTACAAGTCCGAGTAAAGAGTTTCGTGTGGAAATTATTTTGTGGACAAACGAACGATTCAGTTGAGTTTATAGATTTTTTCGTTTGTATTGATAAATATGTATTTTCATAAGGTATTTGGATAACATATTTGTTGTCGTAATTAAAATGTTATGTCTCAAATACAAAATTCGTTTGAACTGTTTTGTTAACATCCTAGTAAATATATTGTAATAAAATTTATAATTTATTTTATAGACCTTGGATGTTCAGACTTTCCTATTAGACTTTTCAAGACTGTTCCGTAATCACATTCTAAATTGTATATCATTGTACTATATATTCTTAATTTCATCATTTTTATTTTGTCAGTTATCTGTTGAAATATTTAAAAAAGAAAGGGGTACATGGCAGCCTACCGTTTACACTCAAAAGCGTGGTGACACTTGTACAGCTTGTTTTGGTAAGACGGAACTGTGGCATTCCTATTTGAAAAATACACCAGAGGAACAATTGAAGTGTCCATTTTCTGAGGGTGTACGTATTAAATATTAATTATGTATATCACATTCACGAAAACATCAAACTAAATATTCATATTTTTTAATGCTCTATTCGACTATGAAATGCCAATTTGCATATTTGCAAAAAATGTCAATAGTTATATCCCTACTGAACATATTATAATTTACCATTTTTTTCTATTAAAATTTGATTAATATTATTTTAGCAACGGTTAGATTTCGATATCAATGAGCCAACTTACATGTCACTACCGGTTCGAAACGGTGAAGGAGAATACAAGATTCATGCTGAAGCTGGTTCTCAGAGTGATGATTTTTTTATATGTGTTGATATTTTTGCAATGTTACACAAAATATAGATCTAATTATTAGTTTGTTTTATTAATTAAATTTTTTAAACTAAAATATATAAAAAAATAATTTCTGTGGCCTCGAGAAAAAAATACACGATTTAAGTTTTTATAAAAATCTGAATACACCATTTCTAATTGAATTTACTGCAAAAGAAACCAAAATGAAGTGAAGTAAAACTAGTAAGAGTAATATATAATGAGAATTACAGAAATTGCACTGGCTTAGCATCAATTTTATGGAATGGGACAACGTATTTAGGTATTTTATTTAACTATGTATATATAATTGATATAGGTATAGATGCTTAAAATTTGTTACATGGCTTGTCCGTTTATCATAGTAATTTTGTGTACAATTTAACAATTTATTATTTAAAACAAGTAAGAAAGTATAGTCGGTCAAGCGCGACTATATGATACTTCGTGTTATTGGTGGTTAGACTCTTAGTAATTTAATAAAGCTATAGTCCATTATCGATCAATCCTAACAGTTCTTAGGAATGTGAGTTATATGTATAATATAATATTATACTTATATACAAGGTGGCGCAAAAGTAATCCTCCTATCAGAAAATGCTGTAAATTTTGCGATTGGCCCCTAATGTCAGTTCTGTTTTGACATTTGTGTAGTAAACACATACGAAATACACGTTAATAAACAATGTTACGCTACACTGCTCCAGAACGCGGAATATTGCTGACTATTTATTTGACCAATAATCGGTCGGTGACTTTGGCACAACGTGAATTTCGTCGCAGATTTCCTGGCCGTCCAACGCCTACTAGTGAAACACTGCGACGTTTAGCCGCTCGCCTCGAAGAGACTGGCACAACACGAGGTGCTGTCAGGCGTGGCAGACCCCGGAGTAGCCGTTCTGCAGAGAATATTGCTGCTGTAGCCGAGGATGTCATGGAAGCGCCGTCGACATCGACCACGCAAATGGGTATCAGTCGAAGGTCTTTACAGCGAATTTTGGTACATGATTTGAAGATGTTTCCGTACAAAGTCTAACATACGCTTAAGCCATCCTTAATCACCACCAAGAGGAAGATGATTTTTCATCAAAAATAATCATGAGTGAAGAGGTCGATTTCCATCTTAGCGGGTACGTAAATAAGCAAAATTTACGCTTCTGGGGCACTGAAAATCCGCGTGTAACCCACGAAGAGCCATTACAAAGTCACTGTATGGTGTGCTGTTTTCGCTGGAGGAGTCATCGGACCTTTTTTCTTCGAAGACGTCGCGGGCCAAACAGTTACTGTGAATGGTGAGCGCTACAGAGCAATGATCAACGAGTTCTTTTTGCCGCAACTTGATGAATTGGGACTGGAAAACATGTGGTTCCAACAGGACGGTGCAACGGCACACACTGCACGTGCCACAACCGATATGCTGAAGGATGCATTTCCCGGGCGCCTTATCTTCCGTTTTGGCGATTTGCACTGGCCAGCAAGATCGTTTGATTTGACCGCTCCAGACTTCTTTATGTGGAGCTTTTTGAAGTCGCGGGTTTATGTCAACAAGCCTCAGACTCTTGCAGCTCTTAAAGACAATATTCGTCAAGAATGTGAGGACCTATCGCCGGAAGTTTTGGCCAAAGTGATGGAAAATACCATAAAAAGGGCTCAAATGACAATCAACTGTGGCGGCGGCCATTAATTATCATATTCTCGACTTGATGTAAAAAAAATTAAAAGACCAAATAAAAATAATCCACAAGAAGAATCAAAGTTTTTAATTTTTTTTTTATTTACAGCCAAAAAACATCGGAAGTTTACTTTTGGAAATATGCTGGGAGCTTTGACCAATTTATTTATATGAGACGGTTCCCTGTAAAATTTCTAGAATGATTTAAAATATCATGAAACTGTACAAAATCTGTACAAAATGTTGTGACATTGCTATAAATTTTAAGAGAATTATTCGACTTAAAGTGTTTTTCAGTAGTGGGTGCTATATGAGAGCTATGACCCATTATAGACCGATCAACAACAAATTTGGGTTAAATTTTATCTCGATATCAATGGATTTAAAAGATTTATGCATGTTAAAGTGATTTTCGGAAGAGGACCTTATATGGAAGCTATGTCTAATTATGGACCGATCGTCAAAATTTTTTTTTGTTAAAAAATATTTTTTCCCGATTTTACTTTGGCCTTATAAGGTCTTTGAAATATCTATTGTCTATATTAATGAGGTGGTGGAGTTACCATTTATATTGCAGAAACAATTAAATATAAACTTATTTATAAATGCACTGAATATTTCTCTTGCGAAGGCTTATTTATTGAAATTGATACTAGTTTTAATTCAGTGGCTCTTGGTATTGTTTATCTTTCTAGAGGAAATCTATATTTGTTCGTTTTAAAGACTTAATTGTAGTAGGTGATTTTAATAATGATTTATTTAATGTAACCAAATCTGCTGAAATTCGCTTGATTTGTAATCGTTTTGGTCTAACAAGCATTTCGATACGTTTCGTAATTCCGTTTCGCTTATCGATTTTTTTTTTCTTTGTAGTCATGGCATTATAGTCAATACATCTGCACAATTTCAAATTCCTTTCATTTCACGACACTCCTTAATATGTGCCTCTTTTCAAATCCCTGTTAACCATATACGCATTATTTTTTCAGAGACCATCATCATGCTGACATTCTTGCTATTGAAAGGCATATTATCCAAACTGATTTTAATCAGCTATATTCCTCTTGTGATGATAAACTCTCCTTCTTTAATTATCTTTTTAATGACCTCTTGAATTATATTCCGATCAAAAAAGTGCTACGTCCATTAGGTCATACTATACCTAGATTTACAGATCTTTAACTAATATTGCGTTATGATGATAGATGATGATGATAGAAATTGGGATATTTATGCAAGGCTTCGTAATATAACCAAATCAAAAATTATAAAATTTAAAAATACATATAGTCAACATATATTTAGTTCAAGTGTTACTAAAAAGATGTGGAACAATTTGGGAAACGCTGGTGTTACAGAAGAACTGAATGTTTATTCGGATGTTGATGTTAATGAAATAAATGAACAATTTATCAGTAGTCAATTAAGCTGTATTGATGAGGAATCCAATTTTGCATATTTTACTTATTTGGCTGACCATTTTTTCCTTTTCTAATATAACTGAAACTGAACTTTCTATTGCTTTGTTTAAAATAAAATCTGCATCGACTGGAGTTGATTGGTGTTTCTGTTAAATTACTAAAAATAGTTTTTCCTTTTATTAGAAGGCATTTGCTAAACCTCATTAATTGTGTTTTAACTTCTTCAAAATATCCAAAAAAATTTTAAAATATCGCGTATTATTACAATTCCAAAAAGTGGACGCAAACTTTCTATAAATAACATGCGGACAATTAGTATTTAACCCACTTTATCAAAAATTGTTGAAATAGTTATGAAAGAGCATGACTGATCTTACTGATTCTATTCGCAAATTTTTAAATGAGGGCAAAGTTAGTGTATTAGTCTCTGTTTACCTATCTAAGGCGTTCGATCTGGTTGATCATTCGTGTTTCCTAAAAAATTTTTTGTCATAAATTAAAAAAAAAAAATTAAAAAATTTTTTTTAAAAATTTGGAAAAAATAAATTCAAAAAATCAATTTCGATAAAAATTGTTTTAAAAATTAAAAAAAAAAAAATTTAATGAGTTTAACAAAAAATATTTAAAATTTGTATTTTAAAGTATAATTTTGTGAAGGGTGTATATAAGATTCGGACGGAATTGTGGCATTCCTATTTGAAAAATACACCAAAAGAACAATTAAAGTGTCCATTTTTCCCACAATATTTCAACAGATAACTGACAAAATAAAAATGATGAAATTAAGAATATATAGTACAATGATATACAAAAATTAGAATGTGATTACGGAACAGTCTTGAAAAGTCTAATTCAAAATTTAGCCACTCCCAGTTGATTTAGATTTCAATTCTGTGTAGATAGATAAAATCCGTTTAAAAAAAAAACAAAAATATGCTGTTCATATTTTATAGGTTTTGTACTAAGTTCATATTTTAGAGTAGAAAAGGAATTAAAAAAGGGTTCTTATATTTTGGTGTGTTCATATTTTCACGAGTGCACTGTAATTAGGCAGTAGAATTAAATAATCTTTTTCGTAAATAACTTCATGATATTTTACAGATTTAGTTAAATTTTGAGGAAAGTGTAATTAAACACCAATTTTATTATAATTTACCATTTTTTTTCTATTAAAATTTAATTCATATTATTTTAGCAACGGTTAGATTTCGATATCAATGAGCCAACATACATGTCACTACCGGTTGGAAAAGGTGAAGGAGAATACAAAATCCATGCTGAGAGCAATGATTTATTTATATGTGTTGATATTTTTGCAATGCTACACAAAATGTAGATATAATTATTAGTTTGTTTTATTAATTACATTTTTTAAACTAAAATATATAAAAAAATAATTTCTGTGGCCTCGAGAAAAAAATACACGATTTAAGTTTTTATAAAAATCTGAAACACCATTTCCAAAAGTATTTCATAGATTTCCAATTGAATTTCAGAATTTTTACTTATATTTCAGAAGTTTCTAATTGTTTTTCAGAATTTTTCAATTGTATTTAAAAAAAAAAATCTGTAAGTTTTCTCCACTGGTTTTCGGAAAAACGGGTGTTACAGTAAAGGGGAACAACTTGAAATAGAGCAAATAAGAGTAATAATAATGGGAATTACAGAAATTGCTCTGGTGTTAAGCTAAAATATCCATATTCAGTTTTTCTTTTTCTGGCATAGCGTAAATTTTACGTATTTAAGTTGCATGTGTAAGTTTTTATAAAAATCTGAAACACCATTTCCAAAAGTATTTCATAGATTTCCAATTGAATTTCAGAATTTTTACTTATATTTCAGAAGTTTCTAATTGTTTTTCAGAATTTTTCAATTGTATTAAAAAAAAAAATCTGTAAGTTTTCTCCATTGGTTCTCGGAAAAACGGGTCTTACAGTAATGGGGACCAAAATGAAATGAAATAGAACAAGTAATAAGTAATAATAATGGGAATTACAGAAATTTCTCTGGTGTAAAGACTAGAATATCCATATTCAGTTTTTCTTTTTCTAGCATAGCGTAAATTTTATGGAATGGGACAACGTATTTAAGTTAGTTTCTTTTATTCGATATTAGTGTTTTATATATTGTTAGAAAGACAAGTTTACGCCGAACACATTTTATTTCAAATGTTTGAACATTTTATTTAATTTTAACAATATGTATATGTATAATTGATGTAGCTATAGATGCTTAAAATTTTTTACATGGCATATCCGTTTGTCATAGTAATTTTGTGTACAATTTAACAATTTATAATTTAAAACAAGTAAGAACTCCTAAGGACTCCTTTTTACACTAATATTATTTAGCAAAGTTGAAGCTACGGTAAAGCTAAACAACTCTTGTGAACATATCAATGCAATCTGAACGTGTCTAGGCACTCGAAATAGACACTCTAAATTGCTCATAAAGATCACTTTGTAGCTTAAAAATTGTCGTTTTTTACTATTTATTGACGTTAAAACAAAGTTTTTATACCCTTCACCTTCGTGAGAAGGGTATATATAAGTTTGTGATTCCGTTTGTATTTTCCACAATATAATTTTCTGACCCTTTAAAGTATATATATTCTGGATCCTTATAGATAGCGGAGTCGATTAAGCTATGTCCGTCTGTCTGTTGAAATCAATTTTCTGAAGACCCCAGATATCTTCGGGATCCAAATCTTCAATAATCCTGTCAGACATGCTTTCGAGAAGTTTCATATTTAAAATCAGCAAAATCCGTCTATAAATAACGGAGACGAGCAAAAATCCGAGACAACCTCAATTTTTGGCCTATTTTGGATCTATATATCGATTACTAAGTCATAAATATAGACAATATGGATATCTAATGATAGATATTTCAAAGTCCATTGCAACGATGTATATAAGGCTATAGTAAGGACCTACAACGGGTCAAAATCGGTAAAAAATTTTTTTAACCCGAATTTTATTTCACAAAAAACATATTTTTGTCATACATTTTTTTCACTAATAAATTAAAAAAAAATTTTAAGTTAAAAAAAATAGTTTTAAAAAATTTTAAAAAACAATTTCGAAAAAAAAAATTGTTTAAAAATATTAAAATTTTTTTTTTTAATTTTTATTTTAAAGTATAATTTGGTGAAGGGTATATAAGATTCGACACAGCCGAATACAGCTCTCTTACTTGTTTTTGTTAAAAAAGTATGATCAAATGCATCCTTCTCTGTTGTACTGCAATAGCGAATAATGGAAAAATCATTATCAGTATGATCCGGTCTCATCACGTTACGCAATCTTAATCAGGCAAGACCGCTTGATTTTACAGTGTTTTTAAAAGCGCAAAAAAAAAAATTAAACCTTGAACACATGTAAATCTACACATGTTTGTATATCTTATCAGGGACTATCTATATTTTAAATTTCAGCTCATTCGGATCATAATTGGATTTTTGGTGATTTTTTTTTTAAATGTGAGACAGCTTCGCCTACGAAGCTGAACAATTTTAAATCAACTCGAAAACACCTCATCATTTAAAAAGCCTAAATTATTTGATTTTAAAAATTTTATGAATCGAAATAAAAAATTATTCAACCCTATCGCAAATCAATATTTCACATGAAATATGTTCCTTTGTGCCATATTTCGTTCATCAACTTTGTTCAAGTGAAAAAATTCCACATCTTGTGCAATTTTTAGATGGAATTTTGTAAACAATATCTGTTGCGAACAAAATCAACTATTGTGAATGAAAAGTTCATGGGAATATCACGATAGCAATTTTCCCTTCGAGGGAAATGGATATTTCATGGCAACATTAATTTCACATGTTATTGCCAATAGGGGTGATAGTTAAGATTTTGGAAAAAAAAATTGTGAAATTTCTATTCAAAAATTGCTTATCCCCCATAACACAGAATTCCATTCCGATCGAAAGTGGAATTAATTCCGCATTTTGTTTCTTTAGAAAAAGTAAAATGAAAATTTATTTCGGAATGAAACCACTTCAGTTTCCTAGTAGAAATGATATTATGTAGAGTTTCCAATTCGGTTTTAACCGAAACCGCGGTTTTTCAAGGCCTAAAACCGAAACCGACAATTATTCTTCGGTTTGCACTTTTAATCTATTTTCACTAGAAAAATTCAAAATTTAGAAATGAGAAACAAACTTTTTCATCCAATTATTCATCCAATATCTCTAAAAACATATCTGTAAAAATATCTTAAGATTTGTTTAAATTTTTTTAATTGTATTACAATAATTGCTTCAGATGATGTAGCGGGCTACCTTTCGCAGGCTAAATAATGCAAAATTTTTGTAACAAAGTCTTAGTTATTTTCAAATATCCGATAAAAGTATGGAGTACTAGCTGACCGTTGCGCTTCGCCACCTCAATTGGAATATAGAAATAGTACTATTAAGTCTCCCTTTGTAAATTAATACTAATTCAGGAAAACATGTATCTAGTTGCATGTTTATTGATTCATTGTAATGTGGATTCTAGCTCATTCTAAACGTATTATTAGAATAAAAAGAGTACCATAAAGACCCACATTTTGTATTCCTACTCAGCATCATGAATGTCTAATTTCATATTTCTGTGTCCATTATTATAGAAAATACAAAAGAAAGGTAAGACTATAATCACCTTTCGTTAATTCTAACTCATTCAGAATCATTTGTGCCTAATTTTCAATTTTAAGGTTTATTACTATAAAATATTCCAAAAGTACCTTTACAATAAAGAAATAGTAATATTAATTATCCGTTTTAAATTCGTGATTCTAGGTTCATCGTTATAAAATATTCAAAAAGTACTACTAGTTTGAAAAAGTACCTGCAATTCCCTTTTTTATATTCTAACTCAGACAGGATCATGTGTGTTTAATATCCTGCTTATAGGTTCATTATTATAGAAATATCAATAATAGTTTCTGTTACCTCAATATCATTATGCCCTCTATCCTTGATTCTTTCTTTACTCAGAAGCATATCAGCCAACTATTATGTATATACAATAAGTAAGATAATTTATTATAATAAAAAGTACCATTAGAAGAAAAAGTAAAAATGTTCCACACTTAAACCACTGTCAAGTTTGAAATTTCAAAGTAATTTCCTGATTCTAAGTTCAATATTATAGAAAATTCATTTTGAAGAACGAAAAAGTACTCCTTAGTTTGGTTTAGTTCTCCATTTTTGGTATCATAATACAATTGAGCACTCTATTCTTGATTATTTCTTTACTGAGAAGCAAATTAGCCAACTTTAACTAATTTAATATATTAAAAAGGTACCATTAAAAGAAAAAGTACCAATTTTCCTTTATCCTCGTAAACACTCGTCAAATTTGAACTTTAAATTTATTTAGCAGTTCCTATATTATCAACTGAATTAATAGTTAATAAATTATCACAAAACCGGACCGAAACTGAACGGTTTTCAATTTTTTAAAACCGAAACCGCATTTTTGAAATTCTTCGGTTTTTTTAGAAACTCTACGATAAATGCTTTTATACAAAATGCACAACAATCGATGTGCCGAATGTAAAACTCCTAATCATAGAATAAACGCATAGAACGGAAAAAGTGAACAATAAAATGGAAAAAATTACAATCTTTTCGCACATACGGGTGATACAATCACAAAATACATGCAATACATTCTCATGAATTAGGTTTTTGACAACAGACTTAGGTTTTTGGCTCTCAGTTACCTATTTAGTTGTCATCTATGCTCCTAATTGTTAAACATTATTTTTGGATTCAAAGACTTCAAATCCTTATAAAAATACCATTAAACAATTTTACAGATTTTGATTTGGAAACACAGTGCAATGAATGGTACAATTTTGAATTACGTATAACTCGTTAACTATAATTCCCCAATGCAAGCACTATGAATTTACATATAAAAATATTCGAAATTGGACGAAACTTAAAGAATTTACACACCCTACAAGAGACATCACAGTGCCGCTTCTGAAAGGTATGCGGGGTCTGTGACAAAACTTTCAAGTGGAATATTGTACGCCCATGTGAAATTTCATGACAATCGGCACAGCCAGTTAGAAATTGCAGATTTATTTCCGAATTATTTTGATTCTGACAAATCATGTTTAAGTAAACATCATCTATTAAACTCACTTCTAAATTATTTATGACATAAATTACAACTTTTTGGTTTTTTATAATTTACAGAAGACATGATTTTTTTAAAGTTTTTATTTTCTCGCTCTCAATTAAACTTTGTGTAAATAGGCTGGAATTTCGGTACAAAAGAATGATGCCATATCGGTATTATTGCCAACTTCTACATGAATTAAATATTCACCTTCGGCATTACGTGTAGGCAAATTAATATATACAGCTTCCGAAACAGTAATGGTTATTTGTTGCTAAACACACAAAAAAATTCATTAGTATTAAGTTAACCACAAATAAATTAATAGAAATTTAATTAAAACTATTACTTACACCTTCAAAAAACGGGCATTTAAATTGATCTAAGGGAGTTTGTTTTAGGTAATCAAAGAACACATCATTCATATCAAATACCATGAGACAAAAATCGGCACGTTTAATACTTAAGGTCGTAGGCTGATATGTTCCTCTTTCCTTTTTCAACAATTCCAAAGCCACCTATGGAAATTAACAAAGAAAATGTTTTAAAAAATCAAAAAAATTAAAATTATTTAAAATTTATATAATACCGGTTGCACATTATCGCAAGATTTCTTTAAAACCACATAACCATCCATAATTAAGGTGCCTTCATCCGTTTGTTCCATACTCAGATTACCAAAGTCAAAAATTTCAGTCACAAAATTATCGGGATACTTTGGGCAAGGTCTATGAATTGTTTCCTCAATAAACTCAAATTCATAAAGATCAGCCAAAACGATCTGCGATTTTAATAAAATTTTTTATTTTATTAAATCCAGCTATTGTAATATGTATGTATTTTTTGTTTAATTAAATCTGAATAGTAACACACTTACGGAAGTTATGGCTATGAAAGTTAAACATTTTAAATATTTTATGACCATTATTGTTATAGTTAAGCAAACAAACTATTTTAAAATTAGATATAATTATTGTTTAAATACAAAGTCGTTAATTATTAATTGAATAGTAAGTAGAATGCTTAACAAATAAATCTGACAACGATTTCATGTGACACGAATTTGATCAAATTAAAGGAAATTAGATATTTACATATGTTATTTTCAGTGCTGAAAATTTAACCATTTATCTCCCGTCTCCACGAGTAATTTTTATATCTTAACATATGAAATAACGTCGTCAGAATAACGGAACTTTATTTTCAACTACAGTGCAACTTCGACAATCCGGACACATATAGTTTCAGGCTCTGTCGAATTATCGAATTGTCCGGACTATACCCCCTTGGGGCATGGAAAGGCAACTTTGTGAGCTCCACACCTTGATGTTATGCCTCAATGGGAAATATGGAGAGAAACAGGGGCTCCGAGGTGCACGGACCTCATTCCTGGTAAGAATTTAATTTATTAAATTCACAGCTGACTAGAGTTTTATCTAGTATATTAGGGATCCTATGGACCAAGGACATCGGTCCTGTAGGATCATTGGTGAGGTCACTTCGGTGTACACGCTAATGGTTGTGGTTGAAACCCAAAGCGGGAAGAAGATCGTTGGTTAAAGGACTGATATTTGGGCTAGTGCTAAATTTCGGACTACCAAATGTATCTTACTAGGTGCTGTTGCTGACTCAACATAGCCATTGAAAGTAGCAGATACCAACTGGCGTTTGTGCTCAGGAAACGTCGTTGGACTTGGTTCTCTGTCGAGGTCAAAAGTGTGTGATATCAGTACACTCACTTTGACTTTAAATTTGACTTAAATTTAAATTTCCAAAAAAAAAAACACTTAATTTGGTTGTACTACTACTGATCATTGAAGCCTAATGTACGAATATCTTTAATATTTGTTTGGAGATTTTGACTATGTCCGTTTAGGATACCCCAGTGAATTTTGAAAACCAACGGATATTTCAGTAGTTAATGACGCAAAAGCTTACAATTCACATTGTTTATTCATGGTTGCACAAGAAAAAAATTATTGGTGCTGGAGTGGTAAGACTTAGGTCTAGAATTAAGTCTAATAGCAGATCTATGGGAAATCTTCAAAAGCTTCAGACGAAAATTATTTGTGAAAGATCATTAGAGGAGACTGATATCTAGTAACTCCAGACCAGTGGCCTGGATACTGTATATTCAGTATTCCAGATTTAAATTGGAAGTTCAAAAGTCAAGTTTTTGTTAAATAAATTATTTCAAAATATCAGAAAAACAAATACATAAAGGGGCCCATAGACACATACTGCTCATGCTCATGCAATAAGCATGTGTTGGTAAATTTTAAATTTTTGTTTATGTATGCGACACACAGACAATGCAGTATGAAAAATCAAAATAGTTTTGATTTTGAAATGAACTCGTACTGCTGACAGTTGTTCAAATGAACAACAGTATACATTTTTTTCATTTTTATGAAATATAATTTTTAAATTTGACGTTTTAGTTACTGAAAAATAGAAAATAATAATTTTTTTTTTGGTACTTTTTCTTTTAATGGTACCATTTTAATATATTAAATTAGTTAAAGTTGGCTAATATGCTTCTCAGTAAAGAAATAATCAAGAATAGAGTGCTCAATTGTATTATGATACCAAAAATGGAGAACTAAATCAAACTAAGGAGTAATTTTTCGTTCTTCAAAATGAATTTTCTATAATATTGAACCTAGAACGAGGAAATTACTTTGAAATTTCAAACTTGACAGTGGTTTAAGTGTGGAAAATTTTTACTTTTTCTTCTAATGGTACTTTTTATTATAATAAAATTATTTAATTTATTTTACTTATTGTATATACATAATAGTTGGCTGATATGCTTCTGAGTAAAGAAATAATCAAGGATAGAGGGCATAATGATATTGAGGTAACAGAAACTATTATTGAAATTTCTATAATAATGAACCTATAAGCAGGATATTAAACACACATGATCCTGTCTGAGTTAGAATATAAAAAAGGGAATTGCAGGTACTTTTTCGAACAAGTAGTAGTTTTTGAATATTTTATAACGATGGACCTAGAAACGCGAATTCAAAACAGATAATTAATGTTACTATTTCTTTATTGTAAAGGTACTTTTGGAATATTTTATAATAATAAACCTTAAAATTGAAAATTAGGTACAAATGATTCTGAACGAGTTAGAATTCACGAAAGGTGATTATAGTCTTACCTTTCTTTTGTATTTTCTATAATAATGGACACAGAAATATGAAATTAAACATTCATGATGCTGAGTAGGAATACAAAATGTGGGTCTTTATGGTACTCTTTTTATTCTAATAATACGTCTAGAATGAGCTACAATCCACATTACAATGAATCAATAAACATGCAACTAGATACATGTTTTCCTGAATTAGTATTAATTTACAAAGGGAGACTTAATAGTACTATTTCTATATTCCAATTGAGGTGGCGAAGCACAACGGTCAGATAGTACTCCATACTTTTATCGAATATTTGAAAATAACTAAGACTTTGTTACAAACATTTTGCTTTATTTAGCCCGCTACATCATCTAAAGCAATTATTGTAATACAATTAAAAAAATTTAAACAAATCTTAAGATATTTTTACCGATGTATGTTTAGAGATATTGGATGAATAATTGGATGTAAAGGTTTGTTTCTTATTTTTAAATTTTGAATTTTTCTAGTGCAAATAGAATTAAAGTGAAAACCGAAAAATAATTGTCGGTTTCGGTTTAAGGCCTTGAAAAACCGCGGTTTTGGTTTCAGTTAAAACCGAATTGGAAACTTTAATTTATCGGGATATATTTGGTTTCAAAACATTTTACCGATGCAACCTATTTTTAAAACAATTGTAATCTATTCTTATTTTAATTGTTTCTAAATTTTATACGTCGGATTTTGCACGTTTTAACACCAAGCTTTTCTGATCAACAGTTCGTCATCAAATGTCATAAATTCATTCCCAACATCTAATTCTTTAGGTTTATTCAAAGGCTTCTATTTAAATAGAATTCATTCATCGTTGAATTAATTCACAACACAAAGATATTTTTTCTTCATTCAGTGTTTTTTTGTTTTACTTCTAATAATTTACAAAATGATAGATAGATAGATAGATAGATAGATAGATAGATAGATAGATAGATAGATAGATAGATAGATAGATAGATAGATAGATAGATAGATAGATAGATAGATAGATAGATAGATAGATAGATAGATAGATAGATAGATAGATAGATAGATAGATAGATAGATAGATAGATAGATAGATAGATAGATAGATAGATAGATAGATAGATAGATAGATAGATAGATAGATAGATAGATAGATAGATAGATAGATAGATAGATAGATAGATAGATAGATAGATAGATTTTAATTAATTCCAAAAATTTTCAAAGGAATGAATTCAATACATCTGAAGTAATTCATATTGAATTCATTGAAGGAATGATTAAGAGATAAAATTTCAATGAAATTAATTCTTTCGAACCTTAGTTTAAATTAATTTTTCTTTCACCTTCACAGGCTAAAAATTATGTCAAACAATTGGCATAAAGAACATAAAGAATCGATTTTAAAATTTTAAAAATATAGCATTTTTGTATTTTTTTTCGGTCTAAAAACCTTCATTACACTAAATCTGAATTCACTCATTTGTTTCTCAAACATTTTTTGTTCGGAACATATTTTTTTCATAGATAAATACACATAGATCGGAAACTCTCCAGTCAAAGACCTAAATCAGTTGTCAAAAACCTAAGTGGTGAGAATGTATTAGTAAAAAAAACTATATGAAAACAAAAACAACACTCGTATTTGTAGCATTTTTGAGTAATTTTTTTGTTTGAGTTTTTTCTAGTTTCCGCTCTATGTTTTTTTTATATGTAGTTTGACATTCTATTTTTGAGAGAGACTTCAAACTACATATAAAAAAAATGTTTCAGAAACACATGGGTGAATTCAGTTTTAAGCTTAGTACTCTGTTCAAAATTTCGTGCGAAATGCTGTCAAACTACATATAAAATATTTGGAATGAAATATTGGAGATATCGTAACAAAATTTCACAAGGTTGGAGATTTTGGATTCACAGGTTTTTTTCTGTGGTCTACTTATACGTGTCAATGATTTTTGAATTCGAAACCCAAAAGAAATACAAGCCAACTGACTTCAGTTTCAACGATTCTCCAAAATTTTTGAGATCCCTCATAAGTATGTAGCTTTCTTTGAGATGGGATTCTTTTTGACAAAATATTGGACTATCCCAATTCTTTGTCTGTCAAACTAACACTATTATATCCGACCAATAACTTCATAAACGAATATCTGCAAAAATATTTGAAAACAACTTTAGCCTTAAATTTCTCAACAACTGCCAAAGCGATTTTAATGAAATTATAACTGGAGAAAAATTCAAGAAAATATCTCTCCGTCAAAAGAAAAATTCTAAAATATTGATTTAAAAGTTACAGAGTTTTGGTCGATGAAAAAGTATTCTAAAGTACTGTGTGGCCGATCCTCAAAAAAGTTGGTAGATAGATTTAGGTTCATAAAAAACTTTATTATATTCAATTGTATCACGATATTAATTATCAACGCATAATCAACATAGTTATGATTGTTCAAACTGTATTTATGAAATCATGGACCGATACTGCCCATTTTCAATACCAAACAAACCTTAGCAACAGAGAGTATATGTGGAAAATGTCAACGAGCTAGTTCCTTTCGTTTTGGCCATATCGTGTTTTCACATACGGACAGACATAACTAGATCGTCTTAGAATCTTATGTGGACCCACGATACATAATCAAATGACAATAATGGTGGGTATAAAAATTGGCGAGCGTTGAAAAATATCTAACATGTCCTACTTTGAGAAACCACAGGGCCAATTCTGAGAGGTCCGTATCCGCTCAGAAAATGTACCTAAGGGGGAAGGGAACTGACACAAAACATGACACAGGACTAGTTCCAAAGTGATAGGGACCGGTTTTAGATCTAACACTTTATATTGTTACGTTTTTACCTTTTAAAAACGGGGTTTATTTCCTTTAAATAAACCAGATACTTTTGATTGCAAATAAAAAGCAGTTTTAGTAGTTTAAAATTTATTTAAATGTACACCAACAACAGTTAAAATATTCACTCAGTGTCTCTTTACACGTCTGTCAATTCGCAGAAATACACACACACACTCTATAATGTACAAGTATACACGTACAAGACAGTTGATGGTAACTCTAACAGCGACAATGAACTACTCAACTCACGACTGCCAGCTCTGCCACTATTTATACACGCGCCATCTATCGGGAATCTTCTACAATGATCTTAACGGACATACTAGTACATTCGAATGCTAGAGCTTTCTATGTTAATGTTAGCAGCTTAAACATGTAGTGTTGCCATACTTACAAACAATGCTAATAACCACATGCTATCAACATTGTTGATAAGTAGAAGCTTCTACTGATGGACGTGTTTATAAACATTATGAATGTTGCAGGCAGTCGTTGCAGACCGTTAAATTAAAATCGATATTACACATTCGTAACAATATCAAAGGTACCTGTGACTTTAACATGGCGAGTCGTACGAGAGTTAAATTAACCCAGAAGTATCGATGCAGATCTGTTCTGCTTTGGATTTTATAATACGGTTCACAAAACTTGATGAATATTAATTGATTATATTTTTTATTAGATTTGTCTAAAACTGATTTTAAAATATTTCCCACAATTGGACAAGTTTTGTTAAAAACACAAATTTTCCGCAGGAATATTACATTCTCCTAAGTCTCTGAAAATTCCTATTTAAATGTATATTATACATATCGCACTGGTTCCTCTAAAGAGAGTCAACTCAATCTTTAAAAATGTTTAGTAGAGGCAAAAAACTGTTTTTTTATACCCTTCATATATAAATTTGTCATTCCGTTTGTAATTTCCATAATATAATTTTCCGACCCTATAAAGTATATATATTCTGGATCCTTATAGATAGCGGAGTCGATTAAGCCATGTCCGTCTGTCTGTCTGACCGTCTGTCTGTTGAAATCAATTTTCTGAAGACCCCAGTTATCTTCGGGTTCCAAATCTTCAATAATTCTGTCAGACATGCTTTCGAGAATTTTGCTATTTAAAATCAGCAAAATCCGTCCATAAATAACGGAGATATGAGCAAAACTCCGAGACAACCTCTGAAATTTTCATCAAAAAAAGACAATTTATTGCATGCTTTGACAAAAAAACAACAAAGCGTTTGTGTGGATGCGTGTTGGTTATTTCTTTGCGTATTTCTTTGCGTAAACAATAAGAAAAAAGTGGACGCATCAAAAACACACAAACACAAACACACACATATATATGACGCGCACCAATATTAACACAAATTTTGACAATTGAGATGAAAAAGCTGATGATCAGCTGGGCTAACGAGTACACCTTATATGAATTCGCCTTGGGGTGTATGACTTTGTCTTTATTTTTTCAGTTTTTGTATTTGTTTGTTTGTAGGTGCACTCAGTGCTACCAGATTAGGGGATTTATCCCCAAATAGGGGATTTTTTTTTAGCCAATGGGGATAAAATTTTCGGTTAGGGGATCTGTGGATTTTTTGGGGATAAACCAAATCTGTTGGGGAATTTTGGGGGATAAAAATCTATAAATTTGTATTTTTTTACATTTAAAAATGTATTTGCTAACATTATAAATAATATTGAAAAACATTTGTTCATACAATTTATACTTTGACAATTCTAAAGTTGTGCTAAATTTTACTATGGCAATCCTAAAATTTTGTGTTATTATTCATTGTGAATAGTTGATATGAAAGAGGAAGAATATTAAAAAGCAAAATTAAAAGTCGTTGACAATGTCTGAATGTAATGAAACTAGAAAAAAAAAAACATAATAATTCCTGGGAATACGAGGACTGGGCGCAAGGTAAGCCATTAAAAGCGATATATATATATATAAATAATTTAATAAAGTTTTAAATATTTGTTTTCAGGTTGGCTAAAATCAGTAAGTTTTGCCCCATGATCTTACCAAATTACAAGTAATCCAGAAAATTGTTCTTGGTGTGTTGCCTGTAAGACATCTTTAAAATCCCAAAAAAAAGATCTCAAAAGACATGCTGAGACCACAAAACATAAAAAGAATTTAGATTATCTCTATGCAAAGAATACTTTAGAAAACTATGGTAATTAATTTTCGATTATAAAAAGATTTTATTATTATTTTAATTATTGCAGGTGCAGTACCCGTTACAACGAACTCATTTTTACGGCAAGACATTCCTCAATTTCTTCAGTGGATCACCTCACAAATTTTTTAAAATCATTTTCCATAAAGGAGTTTGATAAACTGCGCCTGCACCGCACAAAATGCAGTGCTATTATCAAATATGCAGTAGCACCTGCTATTTTATCAAAATTAGTGAGTGATATTGGGAATTCCATGTATTCCATTATTGTTGATGAATCAACGGATATTTCCAACAATAAGTGGATGAGTATTTGTGTTCGGTACTTTAACAAGGAAAAATGCGACATTCTAACAGATTTTTTGGGATTGTTTTTGGTGGAAGAGGCGACAGCTGAAAAATTATACGAAGGTCTAACTACCTATTTTAATAAAGTTGGACTGAAATCGGAAAATATTCTAGCCATTGGAACTGACGGAGCGAACAATTTATGCGGTCAACGGAAAAGTCTGTATACTCTTTTAAAAAACAATAATTCCAATTTAATTCTTGAAAAGTGCACCTGTCACTCGTTGCATTTGTGTTGTTCAGAGGCTTCCAAACAGTTTCCACCAGATTTAGAATTTTTAGTAAGAGAAATTTTTAATTATTTTAGCAATAGCCCATTAAGAAGTATAAAGCACAAGCGAGTGTTTGATCTGATAAACACTGGAACTGATTCAATTAAATTTAGAAAACGGGTTCAAATATCCCCGACAAGGTGGCTTTCTCATGGCTTAGCCATCAAAAGGGTAATTGAACAGTGGGTAGAACTGAAGTATCACTTTTCTTTAATAGCAACAACAGAAGTGGAAAAAACAGCTCAAATTATTTACCGACTAATGTATAACGAAGAAAACAGACTATATTTATTATTTATGTGTCCAGTTCTAAATGAATTTAATAGATTAAATATGTATTTTCAAAGCAATAAAATTGACGCTGGAAGTATTTATGAGAAGCTACTAATAATTATTTTCTCGCTTTTATCGAGAATTTTAAAGCCTGCAATAATTTCTAAATTACATGAAGAAGAGGATTTGGTAAAAATTAGAGAAGCTCTAGAGATAGATACATCATTTTTGCCATTTCTAAATTACATGAAGAAGAGGATTTGGTAAAAATTAGAGAAGCTCTAGAGATAGATACATCATTTTTGCCATTAGACACTATGGATTTTGGATGTGATTTTGATGATGAATTTAATGCTCAAATACACAAATCTTCAGAAATTAGAAAGGCCTGCTTCTTATATCTGAAAAATCTTGTTATTCAAATGTTAAAACGTTTTCCAACAAATATGATGTTTTTTAAAACATATAAGCAATTGTCTCCAAGTGTATGTTGTAATTCAATGGATCAACCAAATTTTAGTTCTATTGCTAAAATGTTAAATCCTGTATTAAAGACAAATATCCCAAAAAATGTATATGAAGAACAATGGAGAAAAATGCCATTTGTAAAATGGAACGATTGTTTTGGAGAAGAGTCTGGAAAAAATTTAAATGTATTTTGGTGTAATGTTTATTCCTACAAAGATTCTGCTGATTCAAACCCATTCAAGGAGCTTGCTGAACTAGTCTTAAATATTCTTTGTGTACTAACAAGTAATGCTTGCATTGAACGCGTTTTTTCAATAATGAATCTTACTAAAACAAAAATACGAAATAAAATGCAATATGAACTATTAGAAGCCCTTCTTAGACTAAACACATACATTACTAATAATTCAATTTGCTGTGAAAAGTTCGAACCATCTCCTGAAATGTTGAAACTTTTTAACTCAAATACAATGTACAATAAAATTTCTGAAGCTAATAATTTGGAGGACTTTGATACCGAAATTTTTGACATAGTAAATTTTGGCTAATATTATTTTAATAACCCTTTTTTAATATTATTAAATATTGTATTAATCTAATTAATTTTTACTTTTGACTAAATGGAATATACATTTAAGTATATAATAATATTTAGTTCAACAATAATATGTAATTTTAAATTAAAAATGAAATATTCTTTTTAGAGTATTTGGGGATTTTTGGGGATAAACAAAATGGAAATGGGGATGAGGGCTGGAAAAAATCTGGCAGCAGTGGGTGCACTGAACAAAATAAAGAATTGAATGTGTTGGTGAGAGAATTTACTTTTGCGCACCTCTGTCTACAATGTGGAATGAATACGAATTATAAATCAAACACACACATGCATAATTTCGTTTATTTTAATTTTTGTTGTTATTTTTCAACATACAATTGTGCAAAATAATTGTTGTGTTTATTTGGTTAGTTATCAGTGAGCACTGAACGTGTGAATATGGTTGTCGGATGTTTTGATATGATTTTTTGATATAATATTATGATTTTTTCTTGTTGTTGTTGATATATGAAGAGTTTTGCATGGGTAAAGGCAATGTACGTAAATATGTATACTTAGGTGAAGGGTATATAAGATTCGGCACAGCCGAATTTAGCTCTGTTACTTGTCATATATAAAATCGATTTTGGGTTGAAAATGTAAGTGATCACAGATGATCGTCCTTTTTCCATTTGGACCACTATTTACCGACTTATAGCCACTTTTATGTTTTACTTCATTTTCATATATAAAATCGTTTTTTTATATGAAAATATAAGTGATCACAGATGATCGTCCTTTTTCCATTTGGCCCACTATTAACCGACTTATAGCCACTTTTATGTTTCATTTCATTTTCATATATAAAATCGTTTTTTATATGAAAATATAAGTGATCACAGATGATCGTCCTTTTTCCATTTGGCCCACTATTAACCGACTTATAGCCACTTTTATGTTTCTTTTCATTTTCATATATAAAATCGTTTTTTTATATGAAAATGAAGTAAAACATAAAAGTGGCTATAAGTCGGTAAAAAGTGGTCCAAATGGAAAAAGGGCGATCATCTGTGATGACTTACATTTTCAACCCAAAATCGATTTTATATATGAAAATGAAGCAAAACATAAAAGTGGCTATAAGTCGGTTAATAGTGGGCCAAATGGAAAAAGGACGATCATCTGTGATCACTTACATTTTCAACCTAAAATCGATTTTATATATGAAAATGAAGTGAAACATAAAAGTGGCTATAAGTCGGTAAATAGTGGTCCAAATGGAAAAAGGACGATCATCTGTGATCACTTACATTTTCAACCCAAAATCGATTTTATATATGAAAATGAAGTGAAACATAAAAGTGGCTATAAGTCGGTAAATAGTGGTCCAAATGGAAAAAGAACGATCATTTGTGATCACTTACATTTTCAACCCAAAATCGATTTTATATATGAAAATGAAGTAAAACATAAAAGTAACTATAAGTCGGTAAATAGTGGTCCAAATGGAAAAAGGACGATCATCTGTGATCACTTATATTTTCATATAAAAAAACGATTTTATATATGAAAATGAAGTGAAACATAAAAGTGGCTACAAGTCGGTAAATAGTGGGCCAAATGGAAAAAGTACGATCATCTGTGATCACATATATTTTCATATAAAAAAACGATTTTATATATGAAAATGAAATGAAACATAAAAGTGGCTATAAGTCGGTAAAAAGTGGTCCAAATGGAAAAAGGATGATCATCTGTGATCACTTACATTTTCAACCCAAAATCGATTTTATATATGAAAATGAAGTAAAACATAAAAGTGGCTATAAGTCGGTAAATAGTGGTCCAAATGGAAAAAGGACGATCATCTGTGATCACTTATATTTTCATATAAAAAAACGATTTTATATATGAAAATGAAGTGAAACATAAAAGTGGCTATAAGTCGGTTAATAGTGGGCCAAATGGAAAAGGGACGATCATGTGTGATCACTTACATTTTCAACCCAAAATCGATTTTATATATGAAAATGGAGTTAAACATAAAAGTGGCTATAAGTCGGTAAAAAGTGGTCCAAATGGAAAAAGGACGATCATCTGTGATCACTTACATTTTCAACCCAAAATCGATTTTATATATGAAAATGAAGCAAAACATAAAAGTGGCTATAAGTCGGTAAATAGTGGTCCAAATGGAAAAAGAACGATCATCTGTGATCACTTACATTTTCAACCCAAACTCGATTTTATATATGAAAATGAAGCAAAACAAAAGTGGCTATAAGTCGGTAAATAGTGGTCCAAATGGAAAAAGAACGATCATCTGTGATCACTTACATTTTCAACCCAAACTCGATTTTATATATGAAAATGAAGCAAAACAAAAGTGGCTATAAGTCGGTAAATAGTGGTCCAAATGGAAAAAGAACGATCATCTGTGATGACTTACATTTTCAACCCAAAATCGATTTTATATATGAAAATGGAGTTAAACATAAAAGTGGCTATAAGTCGGTAAAAAGTGGTCCAAATGGAAAAAGGACGATCATCTGTGATCACTTACATTTTCAACCCAAAATCGATTTTATATATGAAAATGAAGCAAAACAAAAGTGGCTATAAGTCGGTAAATAGTGGTCCAAATGGAAAAAGAACGATCATCTGTGATCACTTACATTTTCAACCCAAACTCGATTTTATATATGAAAATGAAGCAAAACAAAAGTGGCTATAAGTCGGTAAATAGTGGTCCAAATGGAAAAAGAACGATCATCTGTGATGACTTACATTTTCAACCCAAAATCGATTTTATATATGAAAATGAAGTGAAACATAAAAGTGGCTATAAGTCGGTAAATAGTGGTCCAAATGGAAAAAGGACGATCATCTGTGATCACTTATATTTTCATATAAAAAAAACGATTTTATATATGAAAATGAAGTGAAACATAAAAGTGGCTACAAGTCGGTAAATAGTGGGCCAAATGGAAAAAGGACGATCATCTGTGATCACTTACATTTTCAACCCAAACTCGATCTTATATATGAAAATGAAGCAAAACAAAAGTGGCTATAAGTCGGTAAATAGTGGTCCAAATGGAAAAAGGACGATCATCTGTATATATATAAAATCGAGTTTGGGTTGAAAATGTAAGTCATCACAGATGATCGTCCTTTTTCCATTTGGCCCACTATTTACCGACTTGTAGCCACTTTTATGTTTCACTTCATTTTCATATATAAAATCGTTTTTTTATATGAAAATATAAGTGATCACAGATGATCGTCCTTTTTCCATTTGGACCACTATTAACTGACTTATAGCCACTTTTATGTTTTACTTCATTTTCATATATAAAATCGATTTTGGGTTGAAAATGTAAGTGATCACACATGATCGTCCTTTTTCCATTTGGACCACTATTTACCGACTTATAGCCACTTTTGTTTTGCTTCATTTTCATATATAAAATCGATTTTGGGTTGAAAATGTAAGTCATCACAGATGATCGCCCTTTTTCCATTTAGACCACTTTTTACCGACTTATAGCCACTTTTATGTTTTACTTCATTTTCATATATAAAATCGTTTTTTTATATGAAAATATAAGTGATCACAGATGATCGTCCTTTTTCCATTTGGACCACTATTTACCGACTTATAGCCACTTTTATGTTTTGCTTCATTTTCATATATAAAATCGATTTTGGGTTGAAAATGTAAGTCATCACAGATGATCGTCCTTTTTCCATTTGGACCACTTTTTACCGACTTATAGCCACTTTTATGTTTCATTTCATTTTCATATATAAAATCGATTTTGGGTTGAAAATGTAAGTGATCACAGATGATCGTCCTTTTTCCATTTGGACCACTATTTACCGACTTATAGCCACTTTTATGTTTTACTTCATTTTCATATATAAAATCGTTTTTTTATATGAAAATGTAAGTGATCACAGATGATCGTCCTTTTTTCATTTGGACCACTATTGACCGACTTATAGCTACTTATGTTTTGCTTCATTTTCATATATAAAATCAAGTTTGCGTTGAAAATGCAAGTGATCACAGATGATCGTCGTTTTTCCATTTGGACCACTTTTTACCGACTTATAGCCACTTTTACGTTTCCCTTCATTTTCATATATAAAATCGATTTTGGGTTGAAAATGTAAGTGATCACAGATGATCGTCCTTTTTCCATTTGGACCACTTTTTACCGACTTATAGCCACTTTTATGTTTTACTTCATTTTCATATATAAAATCGATTTTGGGTTGAAAATGTGAGTGATCACAAATGATCGTCGTTTTTCCATTTGGACCACTTTTTACCGACTTATAGCCACTTTTATGTTTTACTTCATTTTCATATATAAAATCGATTTTGGGTTGAAAATGTGAGTGATCACAAATGATCGTCGTTTTTCCATTTGGACCACTTTTTACCGACTTATAGCCACTTTTACGTTTCCCTTCATTTTCATATATAAAATCGATTTTGGGTTGAAAATGTAAGTGATCACAGATGATCGTCCTTTTTCCATTTGGACCACTTTTTACCGACTTATAGCCACTTTTATGTTTTACTTCATTTTCATATATAAAATCGATTTTGGGTTGAAAATGCAAGTGATCACAGATGATCGTCGTTTTTCCATTTGGACCACTTTTTACCGACTTATAGCCACTTTTATGTTTCACTTCATTTTCATATATAAAATCGTTTTTTTTTTATATGAAAATATAAGTGATCACAGATGATCGTCCTTTTTCCATTTGGACCACTATTTACCGACTTATAGCCACTTATGTTTTGCTTCATTTTCATATATAAAATCGAGTTTGCGTTGAAAATGTAAGTCATCACAGATGATCGTTCTTTTTCCATTTGGACCACTATTTACCGACTTATAGCCACTTTTATGTTTTACTTCATTTTCATATAGAAAATCGTTTTTTTATATGAAAATGTAAGTGATCACAGATGATCGTCCTTTTTTCATTTGGACCACTATTGACCGACTTATAGCCACTTATGTTTTGCTTCATTTTCATATATAAAATCGAGTTTGCGTTGAAAATGCAAGTGATCACAGATGATCGTCGTTTTTCCATTTGGACCATTTTTTACCGACTTATAGCCACTTTTACGTTTCACTTCATTTTCATATATAAAATCGATTTTGGGTTGAAAATGTAAGTGATCACAGATGATCGTCCTTTTTCCATTTGTACCACTATTTACCGACTTATAGCCACTTTTATGTATCACTTCATTTTCATATATATAATCGATTTTGGGTTGAAAATGTAAGTGATCACAGATGATCGTCCTTTTCCCATTTGGACCACTTTTTACCGACTTATAGCCACTTTTATGTTTTACTTCATTTTCATATATAAAATCGATTTTGGGTTGAAAATGTAAGTCATCACAGATGATCGTCCTTTTTCCATTTGGACCACTTTTTACCGACTTATAGCCACTTTTATGTTTCACTTCATTTTCATATATAAAATCGATTTTGGGTTGAAAATGTAAGTGATCACAGATGATCATCCTTTTTCCATTTGGACCACTATTAACCGACTTATAGCCACTTTTATGTTTCACTTCATTTTCATATATAAAATCGTTTTTTTATATGAAAATATAAGTGATCACAGATGATCGTCCTTTTTCCATTTGGACCACTATTTACCAACTTATAGCCACTTTTATGTTTCACTTCATTTTCATATATAAAATCGATTTTGGGTTGAAAATGTAAGTCATCACAGATGATCGTTCTTTTTCCATTTGGACCACTATTTACCGACTTATAGCCACTTTTGTTTTGCTTCATTTTCATATATAAAATCGAGTTTGGGTTGAAAATGTAAGTGATCACAGATGATCGTCCTTTTTCCATTTGGACCACTATTTACCGACTTATAGCCACTTTTATGTTTAACTTCATTTTCATATATAAAATCGATTTTGGGTTGAAAATGTAAGTAATCACAGATGATCGTCCTTTTTCCATTTGGACCACTATTTACCGACTTGTAGCCACTTTTATGTTTCACTTCGTTTTCATACATTAAATCGATTTTGGGTTGAAAATGTAAGTGATCACAGATGATCGTTCTTTTTCCATTTGGACCACTTTTTACCGACTTTTATAGCCACTTTTGTTTTGCTTCATTTTCATATATAAAATCGATTTTGGGTTGAAAATGTAAGTGATCACAGATGATCGTCCTTTTTCCATTTGGACCACTATTTACCGACTTGTAGCCACTTTTATGTTTCACTTCATTTTCATATATAAAATCGTTTTTTTATATGGAAATATAAGTGATCAGAGATGATTGTCCTTTTTCCATTTGGCCCACTATTAACCGACTTATAGCCACTTTTGTGTTTCACTTCATTTTCATATATAAAATCGTTTTTTTAAATGAAAATATAAGTGATCACAGATGATCGTCCTTTTTCCATTTGGACCACTATTTACCGACTTATAGCCACTTTTATGTTTTACTTCATTTTCATATATAAAATCGATTTTGGGTTGAAAATGTGAGTGATCACAAATGATCGTCCTTTTTCCATTTGGACCACTATTAACCGACTTATAGCCACTTTTATGTTTTACTTCATTTTCATATATAAAATCGATTTTGGGTTGAAAATGCAAGTGATCACAGATGATCGTCGTTTTTCCATTTGGACCACTTTTTACCGACTTATAGCCACTTTTATGTTTCACTTCATTTTCATATATAAAATCGATTTTGGGTTGAAAATGTAAGTGATCACAGATGATCATCCTTTTTCCATTTGGACCACTATTAACCGACTTATAGCCACTTTTATGTTTCACTTCGTTTTCATACATTAAATCGATTTTGGGTTGAAAATGTAAGTGATCACAGATGATCGTTCTTTTTCCATTTGGACCACTTTTTACCGACTTTTATAGCCACTTTTGTTTTGCTTCATTTTCATATATAAAATCGATTTTGGGTTGAAAATGTAAGTGATCACAGATGATCGTCCTTTTTCCATTTGGACCACTATTTACCGACTTGTAGCCACTTTTATGTTTCACTTCATTTTCATATATAAAATCGTTTTTTTATATGGAAATATAAGTGATCAGAGATGATTGTCCTTTTTCCATTTGGCCCACTATTAACCGACTTATAGCCACTTTTATGTTTCACTTCATTTTCATATATAAAATCGTTTTTTTAAATGAAAATATAAGAGATCACATATGATCATCCTTTTTCCATTTGGCCCACTATTTACCGACTTGTAGCCACTTTTATGTTTCACTTCATTTTCATATATAAAATCGTTTTTTTAAATGAAAATATAAGTGATCACAGATGATCGTCCTTTTTCCATTTGGACCACTATTTACCGACTTATAGTTACTTTTATGTTTTACTTCATTTTCATATATAAAATCGATTTTGGGTTGAAAATGTAAGTGATCACAGATGATCGTCCTTTTTCCATTTGGACCACTATTTACCGACTTATAGCCACTTTTATGTTTTACTTCATTTTCATATATAAAATCGATTTTGGGTAGAAAATGTAAGTGATCACAGATGATCGTCCTTTTTCCATTTGGACCACTATTAACCGACTTATAGCCACTTTTATGTTTCACTTCATTTTCATATATAAAATCGTTTTTTTATATGAAAATATAAGTGATCACAGATGATCGTCCTTTTTCCATTTGGCCCACTATTAACCGACTTATAGCCACTTTTATGTTTCACTTCATTTTCATATATAAAATCGATTTTGGGTTGAAAATGTAAGTGATCACACATGATCGTCCCTTTTCCATTTGGACCACTATTTACTGACTTATAGCAACTTTTATGTTTCACTTCATTTTCATATATAAAATCGTTTTTTTATATGAAAATATAAGTGATCACAGATGATCGTCCTTTTTCCATTTGGACCACTATTTACCGACTTATAGGCACTTTTATGTTTCACTTCATTTTCATATATAAAATCGTTTTTTTATATGAAAATATAAGTGATCACAGATGATCGTCCTTTTTCCAATTGGACAACTATTTAGCGACTTATAGCCACTTTTATGTTTTACTTCATTTTCATATATAAAATCGATTTTGAGTTGAAAATGTAAGAGATCACACATGATCGTCCTTTTTCCATTTGGCCCACTATTTACCGACTTATAGCCACTTTTATGTTTTACTTCATTTTCATATATAAAATCGATTTTGGGTTGAAAATATAAGTGATCACACATGATCGTCCTTTTTCCATTTGGACCACTATTTAGCGACTTATAGCCACTTTTATGTTTTACTTCATTTTTGCATATATAAAATTGATTTTGAGTTGAAAATGTAAGAGATCACACATGATCGTCCTTTTTCCATTTGGCCCACTATTAACCGACTTATAGGCACTTTTATGTTTCACTTCATTTTCATATATAAAATCGTTTTCTTATATGAAAATATAAGTGATCACAGATGATCGTCCTTTTTCCATTTGGCCCACTATTAACCGACTTATAGCCACTTTTATGTTTCACTTCATTTTCATATATAAAATCGTTTTTTTATATGAAAACATAAGTGATCACAGATGATCGTCCTTTTTCCATTTGGCCCACTATTAACCGACTTATAGCCACTTTTATGTTTCACTTCATTTTCATATATAAAATCGTTTTTTTTATATGAAAATATAAGTGATCACAGATGATCGTCCTTTTTCCATTTGGACCACTATTAACCGACTTATAGCCACTTTTGTGTTTAACTTCATTTTCATATATAAAATCGATTTTGGGTTGAAAATGTAAGTGATCACAGATGATCGTCCTTTTTCCATTTGGACCACTATTTACCGACTTATAGCCATTTATGTTTTGCTTCATTTTCATATATAAAATCGATTTTGGGTTGAAAATGTAAGTGATCACACATGATCGTCCCTTTTCCTTTTGGACCACTATTTACTGACTTATAGCCACTTTTATGTTTCTTTTCATTTTCATATATAAAATCGTTTTTTTATATGAAAATACTAGCTAAAACCCGGTGTGCTTCGCTACCCGTATCGTAATGAAATAAAAAGTTTAGAGTTAAACAAATATATTTATTAAGTTATTAAAATCTACAGTTTTCCTTTTAAATTAATTCTTATTATATTATCTTATGATTTACAATATACTTATTTAGTTTATCTAAAATTAGTTTCTATTTTAATAAGCAATAAATAATATTTACTTCGTACAGGAAATATGGTAATAAAAGATTCTACCTCATGTAATTTCGAAGATTAGTATTTATATATACTTTCACAGGTATACTAATTTTAACTTAACATTATTGATTGATCATGATTTGTCTCCACATATAAAATACAAATAAGCACACAATCATACAAACAAACACACATTCACTTTTATATATAGATAAGGGTTTCAAATGTATACAAATTTTAACATTTACTTAATATTGTTGGTATTCAGCGCATTTCTGTCCTAAATATTAATATTGATAGATGATATAGCTTTCCCTTTTTATAATTTGTCATCATATGTATGGGAGGTGCCACGCCCACTATTGATAGTCCGCCCATTCTTGTTATAAATATAAATATTGATGGTAGAATAACCGTACCATACATCTTATTGTTTCCCATATATACATTTTTTTTAAATATCATCATATGGGAAGTGCCACGCCCTCTGTGGCTACTACTCCCATTTTTGCCGCAAATATTTAAACAAACAGTGGAATTGCTCATGCAAAATTTGAGGACAATAGCTATTATAGTTTCCTAAATATTTGATTTTTAAAATTAACTTTGTATGGGAGATACCACGCCCACTTAAAATTTCAAAACAAATAGTAGCCTATAGCTCCTTCCAGACATACATAAATATACTGTAAAATTTTCAAGCAAATCGGTTCAGCCGTTTAGCCGTCTATAAATCCCAAACTAATAATAATAAACATACATACATACAGACACACATTCACTTTTATATATATAGATAAGTGATCACAGATGATCGTCCTTTTTCCATTTGGACCACTATTTACCGACTTATAGCCACTTTTATGTTTTACTTCATTTTCATATATAAAATCGATTTTGGGTTGAAAATGTAAGTGATCATAGATGATCGTCCTTTTTCCATTTGGACCACTATTTACCGACTTGTAGCCACTTTTATGTTTCGTTTCATTTTCATATATAAAATCGTTTTTTTATATGAAAATATAAGTGATCAGAGATGATCGTCCTTTTTCCATTTGGCCCACTATTAACCGACTTATAGCCACTTTTATGTTTCACTTCATTTTCATATATAAAATCGATTTTGGGTTGAAAATGTAAGTGATCACAGATGATCGTCCTTTTTCCTTTTGGCCCACTATTAACCGACTTATAGCCACTTTTATGTTTCACTTCATTTTCATATATATAATCGATTTTGGGTTGAAAATGTAAGTGATCACAGATGATCGTCCTTTTTCCATTTGGACCACTATTTACCGACTTATAGCCACTTTTATGTTTCTTTTCATTTTCATATATAAAATCGTTTTTTTATATGAAAATATAAGTGATCACAGATGATCGTCCTTTTTGCATATGGACCACTATTTACCGACTTATAGCCACTTTTATGTTTTACTTCATTTTCATATATAAAATCGATTTTGAGTTGAAAATGTAAGTGATCACAGATGATCGTCCCTTTTCCATTTGGCCCACTATTAACCGACTTATAGCCACTTTTATGTTTCACTTCATTTTCATATATAAAATCGTTTTTTTATATGAAAATATAAGTGATCACAGATGATCGTCCTTTTTCCATTTGGACCACTATTAACTGACTTATAGCCACTTTTATGTTTTACTTCATTTTCATATATAAAATCGATTTTGGGTTGAAAATGTAAGTGATCACACATGATCGTCCTTTTTCCATTTGGACCACTATTTACCGACTTATAGCCACTTTTATGTTTTACTTCATTTTCATATATAAAATCGATTTTGAGTTGAAAATGTAAGTGATCACACATGATCGTCCCTTTTCCTTTTGGCCCACTATTAACCGACTTATAGCCACTTTTATGTTTCTTTTCATTTTCATATATAAAATCGTTTTTTTATATGAAAATATAAGTGATCAGAGATGATCGTCCTTTTTCCATTTGGACCACTATTTACCGACTTATAGCCACTTATGTTTTGCTTCATTTTCATATATAAAATCGAGTTTGCGTTGAAAATGCAAGTGATCACAGATGATCGTCGTTTTTCCATTTGGACCACTTTTTACCGACTTATAGCCACTTTTATGTTTCACTTCATTTTCATATATAAAATCGTTTTTTTATATGAAAATATAAGTGATCAGAGATGATCGTCCTTTTTCCATTTGGACCACTATTTACCGACTTATAGCCATTTTTATGTTTTACTTCATTTTCATATATAAAATCGTTTTTTGAGATTTTTGTAACAAAATTTTATTTTTTATCAAAAGTGTTTGAACTAACCCAATGACACCAAAATGTGTATCTCGTGTTCCGGTTTCAAATTTATTTAAGTTAATTTTCAGGGTTCAGAAGAATTCATGTATGAACACTTAAATTTATTCATTCATAATAAATTGTCATGTATGAAATTTGCAATTATTTTTTTTTATGCTCACATTCAAAAATGAGTAGCTAAGAATTTTTTGAATTTTAAGCACACATAAATGAATACACTGTTTTTATACCCTCCACCACCACAAGTGGTGAAAGAGGGTATATATACGTTTGTCATTCCGTGTGTAACATTGAGAAATATTCATCTGAGATCCAACAAAGTATATATATTATTGATCCTTATGAAATTCTAAGTCGATTGAGCAATGTCCGTCTGTCTGTCTGTCTGTCTGTCTGTCTGTCTGTCTGTCTGTCTGTCTGTCTGTCTATGTAAAACACTCTCACGTCCAAAATACATAAGCAAAATTAATGAAATGTATTCCAAAAGGTTTATAATTTTTCTAAGCAGTTTGGTATTGAAAATCAGCAAAATCGAATTGGTAGAACCAGTGTTATGGATCAAAATGTAAGACAACCTCCAAAAATTTTGATAATTTTCACATGATTTTTGTGAGATTGGGTAAATTCATTGCAGGGAATACCATGAAATTTAGCACTCATTATTTATATGATAAAAGGACAAACTCTGTTGAAAATGGAAAGAATCGGTCCATAATTTCTCGTAGCCCCCATACAAATTTCTTCCCGAAATATGGTGCTATGGTATATAAATGCCCATAGAATTGCAGTATCCATACAAAATTCAGCACAACTAAGTTTCGTACAAACAGAAATCGCGAGATCAATTTTTTTTTTTGGATCGGGCACTATTTGACCATAGCCCCCATATAAAGTTTACTTCCGAAAATCATTTAAATACACTTAAATATCTTTTATATATCGGTATCAAGTTAAAATTCAACTTGCATGATCCCCATGCACATGAAAATCGCTGTAGGGAATTTCATGAAGATCGGCCCATAATTGGTTATAGCTCCCATATAAGGACCACTTCCAAAAAACACATTAATTTTCATAAATGTCTGAAAAATATCGTTATCGAATTAAAATTTTGCAGAGATCGGTAGTATTAATTCACAAATGATACTACCATATTGTGTCAATATCGGTTGATATTTGACCATAGCTCCCATATAAGGTCCATTTCCGAAAATTACTTAAATACTAATAAATCTCTTATAAAAGCTACTATCTGGTTAAAATTTCAAATAAATATTTCCCATGTTTACGAAAATCTATGTGTTGAATTTTATGAAGATCGGCCGATAATTGGTCATAGTTCTCATATAAGGACCACTTCCGAAAAACACATTAACCTCTATAAATATTTTAAATATATGGATATTGATCAATATATTGTATCCAAATATTATACTACTGGGTTTTGTGAATATCGGTCTATATTTGACCATGGCACCCATATTAGCTCCATTTCCGATAATCACAATAATACCCATAAAAGTCTTGTAAATAATGTTATGGAGAAAAATATCAAGCAAAATAGGCCTCAAATATATAGAAATCACGTTCAAATATTTAATTAAATCTTCCAAATAAGTCGCAGATCCGAAAAATTCATTAACGCATATATACACTCATATCGGTAAAAAATGTAACAGATATGTTTCAAGTAGATTTGGTGACTATGGGTTCATTATTATATATATAAGGTTCACATCTGGAAAATTCATTAGATCAGAACAAAAATATAGTTTTGAAGTTTGACTAAACAATGAATATGGATATTAGAGTGTTTATACCAATGTAATTTCTATAATTTTCATCTAATTTAGGTGGAGGGTATTTAAGATTCGGCATAGCCGAATATAGCACTCTAACTTGTTTTTTTTTAATAGATTACAATGAAAGTTGAAGACGTATACAACTGTATTTTTTGGTGAAAGAGTAGAGAAAATGATGTAAAATTTTTACAGTGGGTAGATATGACCACATCTATGTCTTGCAACAATTTTGAGTTGACTCTTTAGAGGAACCAGTGCAATATTTGTCTTCATATGTCCACGATTTCACCTAGTCGCCATACAAATATCCTTACGGAAGGGCTCATGAACGCTCATAATTATGTTAAATATGCTGCTATCATTACTAAATTCAATTCAAGTTAAAATGGTTTCACAATTCACTCTATCCTCTATATACTTAGTAGACTCTCATTATGAAAGTGAGAACAGTAATAATCCTGAGCTAATACAACATTGTAATTCATTTTGCCAAAGTAAAAGACTTTAGTTGATTATTTTATAAAACTTAAATCTATTAGTTTCTATTTTATTTAATTTAAAAAAATATATTTTCAATAACATACTCCTAAAAATTACAATAAAAACTATATATAGTATATATTTACAATAAAATTAACGAAAACAAAAATATGGAAGAAAAAAAAAAAAATCAGGAACAATTAAATATGTAAAGTACTTGTTTTGTTTTTCTTTATAATTAAAGCCAAAAATAGTTTCGTTTCGATTTAAAACGCTAATAGGTAAAAATAAAAAAAATATCGTTTCATAACTATAAACTAGAAAAACAACACTATCCACACTGGATCCACTACACAGAATCCATACACGCTAGGTCTTTAGTCTCTCCATAAATAATGTGCTTCATGAGCTTTGTGTATACTGTTGGGAATGCAGTGGAGTGGTAATTGGCAAGACAACCGAGGCTCCTATGGGTTCAGGTGTATAAGGGGGCGGTGTCAGAGGCCGTGAGCTGGACGATACATTGGGATTAGCTTCAGTATAGGGCGGCACAGTCAGTGTGGTATCGGTGGTATTGACGCTCGAACTAGAGGCGCCCATCGACAGAGCACTGGGCATGGCGGGTACAAAGTTATCGGCGGCTGGGGCTGCTGTGGGTGTTGACAAATTTGTCATGCGCATAACCTCGTCATATGAAGGCAAATCTTTGTCGTCCTTTTCCAATTGCGAACGTATCCGTGCTGCTTCCGGACTGTTGGGTTCAATAAAGAATATGTCATTGTAGCGATTGTCTCGGCCCGTTTCATCCGGCACTGCAAAGTTATTACCCTGGCGATCTGTAAGCAAAGAACATTTACAAATTAATTATAAAGTCTTAACTATGTGAAAGTTTAGATTTTTTTTTATTTACTGTTGGCATAAATTTCATTGTTAAAGTTAATGGTCAAATAGGTATAGTAGCCTAGACATGAAAATACTACAAATAGTCCTATTCCGGCTAAAATGTACGGTAACAAATACCACATTTTATTCTACTTTGAAGCGTCTTTGTTTTTTAAAATAAAATGAGGCAAAATAGGGTTATTTGAAATGTTTGTTTATATTGTATATAACAGATAAGATTAGAGTTAAATGTTGTTTTATTATTTTTTATATACAGTGTTGGAAAAAATAATAGAAACGAAAGCATTTTTTTCCAATTTTGTAAGTATATTAGTCAAGTTTAGTTTTGTTAAAAAAAAATTGATATGCAGTTTTGTTTATCAGACATACAACATAATAAAAAACATAATCATTCCTCTTTTCATTAATATTTTAACACACTATATGACTAACAATGTAAAGAGTCAAAATTTTTACTGGAAAAAATAATAGAAACGCGTAAAAGGATTCAATTTTTAGAGGCATATCTTTTTATTTTTTGTTAAAAAATTGTTTTATTTTAATATTTAGAGGCTCTACGTTTATTTTTCACAACTTCATTGCATCTGCGACTCATGGAATCAACCAATTTTTTTGAAAAGGTCCTTGTCAATGGAAAACCACTCTTCCTGGATTTTTTCCCCCACAATCCCTCCTTATTTTTCCGACTGATGCTCTCCAGCTTCCTCTGGAGCACTCCCCAAAGGTGTTCTATTGGTTTAAGGTCCGGTAACTGTGAAGGCCATTCCATAAGACACCAGAAGAAGAGAAACACCCCCATATCATGATGGATCCACCGCTGTGTTTGACGGTCTTCTTGGGTTGTGGTCAGACGAAACAAAGATAAATTTGTTTGGATCCCATGGGAAACATTATGTTAGGCACCCACACAATAAGGCATATGATCCAAAATACACCAAGAAGACCGTCAAACACAGCGCTGGATCCATCATGATATGAAGGTGTTTCTCTTCTTCTGGTGTCTGTTCAATATTTTGGATAAAGAACAAAATATGAGCCCCGGACTACGTAAATATATTGCAAAGCATAATCCTTTCATTTGCTGAGGCAGAGGTGCCCTTGAGGTGGGAGTTTCAGCAGGACAATGATCCGAACCACTCTTCAAAATTGGAAAAGGATTGGTTTGCTGTCAACAAAGTACCTCTTATGGAATGGCCTTCACAGTTACCGGACCTTAAACCAATAGAACACCTTTGGGGAGTGCTCCAGAGGAAGCTGGAGAGCATCAGTCGGAAAAATAAGGAGGGATTGTGGGGGAAAAAATCCAGGAAGAGTGGTTTTCCATTGACAAGGACCTTTTCAAAAAAATTGGTTGATTCCATGAGTCGCAGATGCAATGAAGTTGTGAAAAACAAAGGTAGAGCCTCTAAATATTAAAATAAAACAATTTTTTAACAAAAAATAAAAAGATATGCCTCTAAAAATTGAATCCTTTTACGCGTTTCTATTATTTTTTCCAGCTAAAATATTGACTCTTTACATTGTTAGTCATATAGTGTATTAAAATATTAATGAAAAGAGGAATGATTATGTTTTTTATTATGTTGTATGTCTGATAAACAAACCTGCATATCAATTTTTTTAACAAAACTAAACTTGACTAATATACTTACAAAATTGGAAAAAAATGCTTTCGTTTCTATTATTTTTTCCAACACTGTATGTACGAGTATTGGCAAATGTTTATAAATATAAGGTTAAATTATAGATATAAGTAGTAAGCAAAGTAAAAGTAAGTTGGGAAGAAAGTACACCAGAATCACATTCTGAGTCGATTTACATAGTTGAAATCGGATAACGATTTTACCTAGAAACATACAAATGTCCATAATAGATGCTAGTCCCATTATAAGTAATCTCTTTAAGGGACATAAGTCTCTTCGAACTAATGCAATCGATATAAAAGTTTAGCATAAATATCTTTAATGAAAATCGAAACCACTCTACTGAATTTTAAAGGATTAGTCCATTGGGGGATATTGCTACCATATAAGGCATTTTTCGAAAATAAGTTTAAAGCTAAATTTAAAAGCAAATAACAGTTTAACTTCAACATAAATAAGTTTCGTATTAAAAGATATCACTTAAAATTATATGGTGATCAGTTTATAATTTTCCATCGTTTCCATATATCGCTACATAATTGAGTTTTAGCGATGAAAGCATTGAATACTGGAAACTAAATATGTATTTTTATAAATTAATTTTCAAAGTTGAGCTTTTATACCAACTGTCAGACTATTCCGATCCGCACTCCTCGGAATTCGAAAAAATCTCTCAATATACTAATATAATATATAGACAGTTTATTTTTAACCAAATGCTCGTAGTCATTTGATTCATTGATTTGATTTAAAACTTTTTATTTGAATGTTCTCTTTTTTTGTAATATTCACTTCTCTTAACACTCTATCAAAATTTAATCTCTAGCTGTCTGTCTATCAATTTTATAACTTCATAAACTTAAAATTGATTGCAAAAAAAACTAAAACATTTTATTACCAATTGCTTGATTTGTTACATTCCGTTTCTGACATTTATCAAAATAATAACGCAAACATGGCATTAGAAAGAATAAAAATACGAATGTCGATAATATTAAAAACACAAATGATATCACAAATATTAAATATTCCTCCGACATTTTCATAAAATTTTATTTAAATGCTCGGAGTGGTTTCTATTAAGGTTTCTCTTTGTTGATTATATTTGTAAACTGATGGGCGAAATGGCTAGAAGTAACAATAAACCAAGGCGATATAAATATTAATTTCATTTGATTAGATTACGAACGAATATTATTAACTGGGTGGGTTTTAAAGGTTGGTCATTTTATTTTTAGAAATGTAAACACTTCATTTAAAACAAGTAATATTTCGATAAGTAATTTTGCTATTGAGTTTTGCTAATAACTATTATAATTTGCAGTTCATATCAATCTCAGTAATCTCATAATTAAGAAGAAGAACATATTTTTGTAGTTATTATAAAAATAATTAGTAAATACAACAATAAACATAAAACCATTATTAATGGTACGTTAACATTGTTAAAATATTTGAAGAAATGTGAAACATATTTAGGTTCCAAATAGAATTTTCTCAACCATTCATTTACTACTTTATATCTACCACCAAAAATATGGGGGTATTGAGTTTATCATTCCGTTCGTAACAAATCGAAATATTGGTCATAGAACCAAAAAGTATATATATTCCGGGTGTTTATCAAATTCTAAAGCAATATAGCTATCTTCATCCGTCTGTTGGCACGCACAGTGGGGCAGAATCAAATTTTACTCTTTTTTATTTAAAAAAAACTTTCTTTAAGGACATATAAAAATTTTATGTTTTTCTGTAGGATTTCTTTGCGGAGAACATTCTGATATAAAAAACATGTCATAGGTTTCGAATATGTCGTCCCTACGCCCATCGGAATTCGACCTATTTTTTTATCAAAATTTCAACTTTGGGCCACATCTTCTAAAATCCCAAAGCTGGGATCAGAAAACGGAAAGCAGTTTTGGAAATTTTGATGTGATCCCTATTAATTTCCAAAGTTCTTTCCCAGCCCCAAAGAAAATGTGGATCCTATGGGCAAAATTGTAAAAAATACCATTTTTGGGATTTTCGCTCCAATTTTTAGGAATTGCGGGATTTCCTTTGACCTTTTGACAATTTATTTTACACTTTGTTATTTAGAATTAAAGAATTAAAAAACGTTCAAAATTTTATTGAGTTTTGTTGATAAATAATGATTTTATTACATATTTATTGAGCTTCAAAAACTAAAATTTGTATCAACATTTAATAGGATTGCAAATATTAGGAACAATTTGATCCACATTTTTCCGAGCTATTTTTTTTTTTTTTTTGGATAAGTTAATTGTTGGTCTTATAAAAAATTTCAAGTCAATATCTCAATTAGTTTAAAAAATATACCACTTTAAAACTCCGTCCTTCAAAAATATTGCACTTTTTCATATTTTAATGTGACTTAGTCTTGTTGTTGAATAAAATATTAAGAAAATATATTAAAATTTTTTAGTATGTTGTTTAGTTGTCTAATTAACGAAAAAAAATTTGATTTCATTCGGTTCAAAATTACGCCCTATGTTTTTAAAAAAGCGGACCAAGGTATGACAAAATTTTAAAAAGTCAATTTTTAAATGCATGTTTTTTCCAAAAATAGCGCTTTCCAAAAATAAAAACTCTTTGAAATCGGATGGGAAACAAAAAAATGGCACGTGTTTAAATATTTTACATGTCAAAGGTACCCTAATTTGAGCCTCCATTGCGCCACGCCTGAAGCATTTATAGGGTTCATTTTAATAACATAAACTCGAATACTCCTTGGCTACGCCCTCATCAAATTTTATCCCGAACGGACCAGCCGTTTATTTCCACAAAATTTTGATTCTGCCCCACTGTGGCACGTTAGGAATCGATGAAATTTTTCCCAAATATTCTTTAAAAAATACATTATCCTTCTAGCAATTTACCACAGATTTTCTTAGGGAGTCTTTAATAGACTTTAAATTGGTATCATACATACAATATTAAAATTAAATTTTTTGGAATTTATTTTCGAAATTTTGTTGTAAATCAATGAATCAATTTAGACATATCATACACTTTTGAACATTTACTAATTTTTGTAGTGAAACATAAATATTAACTTAGTTTTCTTTAGTTTTTACATTGTACGGTTTACAAAGTATTCAATTTCTGTTTTTAATATATTCGAATTATAATTTCGAATATTAATAGTAAATCTGACGTGTTTGGTAAGGAAATTTCGAGGAGTGCAGCTCGGATTATTGTTACATCCAACTCTAATAATGGAGTTTTCTTTTCTGGCACAAATTATGATATTATTCTGCCGCTTACCCTTCTTTGTGCTCTTTTCTGAAAAAAAAATGTAGTTTGGTAAGCGTTTAATATGTTGCCCTAAAACCCCGAAAATATGCTACATGTTTCACCCTCAATTTTATCAAAGGGTTACAAAGGCATCACTTTTTAAACAGCTTTTCTTGTTATTGTTCACGTTCGTGAGAAGGGTATATATAAGTTTGTCAATCCCTTTGTAATTTCCACTATATAATTTTCCGACCCTATAAAGCATATATATTCTGGATCCTTATAGATAGCGGAGTCGATTAAGCCATGTCTGTCTGTATGTCTTCCGGATCCAAATCTTCAATAATTCTGTCAGACATGCTTTCGAGAAGTTTCCTATTTCAAATCAGCAAAATCCTTCCATAAATAACGGAGATATGAGCAAAAATTCGAGACAACCACTATTTTTAGCCTATTTTTGATCTATATCTCGATTACTAAGTCATAAATATAGACAATATGGATATCTAATGATAGATATTTCAAAGTCCATTGCAACGATGTATATAAGGCTATAGTAAGTTGGACCTACAATGGGTCAAAATCGGGAAAAATATTTTTTTTCACAAAAAACATTTTTTTGTCATACGTTTTTTTCACTAATAAATAAATTAAAAAAAAATTAGATTAAAAAAAATTTTTTTTTAAAAATTGTAAAGAACTTTTAAAAAAATTTCGAAAAAAATTTTTTTTTTTAAATTTTATTTTAAAGTATAATTTGGTGAAGGGTATATAAGATTCGGCACAGCCGAATATAACTCTCTTACTTATTTATTGAACATTTGTGTCAGAAAAGAAAACGCCATAAACATATGTCACGGGTTAACATTGACCGATTTAATACAAATTCTGAATTTAATTACTCTCTTTTCACACATACGTTTTAGACAACAGACTTAGGTTTTTGGCTCTCAGTTACCTTTCTAGTTGTCATCTATGATAATTTCCATGAAACTACACACGTCATATAGTCAAACTGCATTTTCAGTTTTTCATCTCGTGATCTGTTTTTTCTTTAAAAGGGCATTAAATCTTCTTTTTTTTATACCCTTCACCATGAGTGTCAAGGGTATATATTTTATTTGCGACACTACAAAGTATATATTCACGATCTTAATAGATAGCGAAGTCGATATAACCATGTCCGTCTGCATGTTGAAATCAACATAACTTACATACATGATTCATATATCGGGAATTCTTCCGGCTCGGTTGCTATTAAAATCGACACAATCGGCCCACAAATGGCTGAGATATAAAGAAAAAACCAGAACAACCTTGATTTTTGACCTATTTTTGATCTTTTACTAAGTCATTAATATAGAAAATATGGATATCCAATTATAGACATTTCAAAGACCTTTGCAACGGTGTATATAAGGTCAAAGTAAGTCGGACCTACAATTGGTCAAAATCGGGAAAAAATATTTTTTACTCCAAATTTTTTTCAAAAATAAATTAAAAAATGTTTTATTAAAAATGTAAAAAAAAATTTTGCAATAATTTTTTTTCGCTAATAAATTAAAAAAAAAAAATTTTAAATTTTGTTTAACTAAAAATTTAAATTTTTTTTGGAATTTTGTCGGGTTTTTTGGAAACTCTACACTCTTGAACTGCTTTGCCTGACTTTCACATAAAATCCATTTCCTTAAGTCCCGGTCTACACTGTGAAACATTTGCTGCAAAACATTTTTAAATTCTCTCTTGAAACAGCATTAGTGTCCACACAGTGAAGTTTTTTCTTTTCAGTTTTTTACATTTCTGTACAGAACGAATATGAACGAAGAAATGTGAATGACATACTCAACAAAAACTTCATGTACATGAAACATAGTACCCTTTTCCATTCCTCTTTCCCCTTTCATCGACAAACTCAAATGTTTTGCAGCATATGTTTCACAGTATGGATGGGGGACTAACTAATTTTGGTTCCGCACTATTTGGTCTAACTAATATAGTAACTATTTAGACTTGTTTGAACTTGTCTTTCATTTATACAAGTAAAATATTTAATTTTTTGTATGGTTCATTAAGAACATAACAGGTAAGTTTGAATTTAATCATATAAATTTATTAGAATATTTTCAAGACTTTTATCATTTTATAGTTTCATTGCAGTATCATCTCAATGTTGACTAGGAGACAAAGTTCTCTTGTGAGATAATTAGTTTCAACATCAAGTATCTTAGAGTATCCAAACCCGAATACCGGTTTTGATTTTCTTTAACTTTTCGGTTTTTTGACAAACTCGTTAACCGGTTTTAACGCAATACTTTAAAGGCTTATTTGAACATATTACTTAAAAATATTTTCATAACATTCATTTATTTTTTAGAAAAATTTTGTTTGCATAAACCGAAACTTTTCAATTAAACCGGAAACCGGTTTTTGGACACCCTAGTATGGTTACACGAATAATATCATCTGTAAGATATACATAAATAGTTCTAGAAATATTTTATCGTTGCCTTTTTACAGCCTCCTTGTCATAAACCCATATTTAGAGTTTTTAGTTTAGTTTCAAAGTCCTCAAGTTTATTTGTTTTTCCAGACATGTATTGCTTGAAACATATTATAATAATACAATGGATTAAAAACCCTTTTGTTCTATTCTTGTAAATTCTATACTTTTTTATAAGTTATGACGTTCTTAACGAGTAATTAAATTTTATCACATTATTTTTATATTATATATTTAAACCCAGGGGGTTTTGAAATATTTCTCCTTTCTTTTGCACAAAGTTTTCGTAATTGATAAACGATTTTTATTATTTTATGAATTCATTGCAGCATCATGCCAAAGATTATGATGTATCATAAAAAATTCTATTATAAGATTAGAGATTTAACATCAAATGGCTACAAAGTACATGTTTATCCACATAATTTTCACAGTTTAAAGTTCTAGAAAGAATTTATCTACATATGTTGAAAATGTTCACATCTCTTTCACTCTATATTTACAGATTATAGTTCTAGAAATTTCGTTCCAAAGTCTAGAAGCTCTTCATCTCAATGTAAATATTAGTGATTCAAATTTTCGTTCACTGTATTCTTATACTTGTTAGTTTTTCTTTCTTTTTTTTTGTTCGTAATTAAAATTTGGTAAATTTTATCTTTTTTCCTTTTAAATTTTCATTATTTTCTATTGGCAATAGTTACGTACATAAAACTGGTATTATTATTTGTAGTAGAATGAATATTATTATTATTAAAACCACATAGCCGACTATAAAAATCACCAAAGACTCCATTAATTCAATAAAATATTTAAAAGAAAACACAAATTTTTTAAACGCCGTTTTTATTTGCAGGCTTTTAAACAGCGAATAGAAGTGTCTTCATGGGGGGATGTTGATTTTATTCAACTTTTTAGCAATAAAATGAATGAAATTGTGTTAAAACTTAAAAATAACAACGCAACGACTAAAAAAAAAAAGAGTTTCTGTTTAAAATGATAAAAAACAAAAACTTTTAAAGCCATAGACGCTGATGATAAGATTATATAAATCACAGCAAATTGCAAATAAAATATAAATAAAACGCGCGTTTTTTAATTTATGAATGCAAATAGGAGAAAAGGTGAAAATAATATAAAATAAGTAAGTATATAAAAATAAACAAACATAAATTGTTTATATTGTTCGATCATATGATCTGTAACATTTTAAGATTACAATTAATAACAAACCATTTATTTACAGAATAGTTGTTTTATTTGAAAGTCTTTAAGATTTAATTTTCTTGTCATTCATATCAATAACAGAAAACCGAATTTTATTTGAAGCTAAAAATGTTTAAATTCGATGATTTGAAACAAACTAAACTTTAATTTTAGTTGGGAACACTGACATCCTTATATTGCGTGCTCTTAATCATCTAATAACCAAATGCGGTAAATTTGGGCAAAATCGGGTAACATTTAGAGGTTGCACTGAAAATCGAAAAAGTCCAATATAAGGGCCACCCTTGTTGTTATTAATGTGCAGAACTCTGTATCCAAAATACAGCCGAAGAAATATTGAACACGAGTGATCTCAGAAGAGGTTAAATTATCTTGGGATTATTCATGACAAGTACCTCAACCTTAATTATGCCAATGGCTGTATGATTGGACATGAAGTCTAAAACCAAGAATGATGTACTAGTCATTTAGTATCGTTTTAAAGACCATATTGACCTACGTCAAGTTGGTGTCACTGCTAGGGCTAATCTACCCCTATGCATATCCATTACTGGAGCAATGAAAATCCGTAATACTTTTTCCATTCTCTCAAATTTTTGAGAATCACTGTTATATAAAGGTACCAGACTAAAGGATACCAGCCATTTAGTGATCAAACTTATTTTTATACCCTTCACCTTCTTGGGAAGGGTATATATAAGTTTGTCATTCCGTTTGTAATTTCCACAATATAATTTTCCGACCCTGTAAAGTATATATATTCTGAATCCTTATAGATAGCGGAGTCGATTTAGTCATGTCCGTCTGTCTGTCTGTTGAAATCAATTTTCTGAAGACCCCAGATATCTTCGGGATCCAAATCTTCAATAATGCTTTCGAGAAGTTTCCTATTTAAAATCAGCAAAATCAGTCCATAAATAACGGAGATTTGACCAAAAATCCGAGACAACCTCCATTTTTGGCCTATTTTTGATCTATATCTCGATTAGTAAGTCATAAATATAGACAATATGGATATCTAATGATAGATATTTCAAAGTCCATTGCAACGATGTATATAAGGTTATACAAAGTTGGACCTACAATGGGTCAAATATTTTTTAACCCGAATTTTTTTTCACAAAAAACATTATTTTGTCATACATTTTTTTCACTAATAAATTTAAATTTTTTTTGTTTTTTTTTTTTAAATTGGAAAAGACTTTTAAAAAACAATTTTGAAAAAAAAAATTTTTTTAAATTTTATTTTAAAGTATAATTTGGTGAAGGGTATATAAGATTCGGCACAGCCGAAAGTTTGGGGGGATCGTATGAGGACTACCCAAACATTTTAGATGGATCTAAACATTGAAATACTGATATTTGTGGTCCATATTTTCAAAGGTCCATTCTCATGGCAAAATTTTTATCTCTGCTAGATAGTGTATGAGGATTGTCTAGCTTCGCTTAGGGTCTTATTAATATATAAAGTTAGTTCGGGAGTTGCCATGGATTGTATTATATTTTGCAAACACAATTTTCTGAATACCTGAATACGAACGGGAAGATTGTTTAGCCGACAAGGCGTCTAGACATATCTTTATGGGACCAGAACATTTCATTGGCATCTCCTATGAATAATGTAAACAAATTTTAGTTTCCAGGTTAATTATGGTAATTGAGAGATCAGCGCCCCAATAAAGGAATATTTTTAACCTTTCAGCGTACAGGACTTTAAGTCTCATTTAATGTTTATATAAGGAATGAATTCTATATCCAGCTACAAATTAAAGGAAGTCATACTTTACAAAAAATATTATTGAACAAATCAAAATCCATAATACACATTAAATTTTGATATTTTTCATTGTTAATAACATAGATGACAACTAGATAGGTAAATGAGAGCCAAAAACCTAAGTATGTTGTCAAAAACCTAACTCATGAGAATGTATTGCATGTATTTTGTTATTGTATCACCCGTATGTGCGAAAAGAGAGTAATTTTTTCCATTTTATGGCTCCCTCCTTCCGTTCTATGCTTTTATTCTATGGTTAATAACATATATGACAACTAGATAAGTAACCCAGCAGTTCTAGGAGACAGTCCCGAACTAGTGATTTTACCCATCATTTAGGGTGGAAACTAGTTACATCAATAGCTAAGTGACTAGTTATTTTAACACGGGCATGACCCTTTTGACTTCAATGAGACTGTCTAATAGCTGGTCCAAAGTAGTCAACGCATTGGATTCACATAGTGGTTAAATAGCGACAGTTACCTAAGTGGTAACTTGATCAGCTACATAACTAGTTATTTTAACATGTACGAGTGCTAATTGACCTCAAATAGTCAGCTAAAAGACATATCATAGGTAGTCCAATAAACGATATCTTGTAAACAAACCTTTCTTCGACAACTCTCCAATGGATTGCTTCTGTTGGGTTAAATAACTAATTTCTAAAGTGCAGTACAAAAAAGAACGTTTAAAGTGACTTTACTTTAGGTTACTAAGAGACTGTAACTGTAATTCCCATACAGTTAATTTTAATTTTTGCTTAAGTATACTGATATCCCATCTAACATAGCATGAAGTCAATAGTCACTGACTTCATGCTATGTTAGATGGGATATCAGTATACTTAAGCAAAAATTAAAATTAACTGTATGGGAATTATATCAATACAATTTGTATAAAACCAGTTTGAACGAATTATCACACAACACGTTTAAAGTGACTACACTCCAGATAACTTAGGGACACTTAAGTGACAATTGTCTCCACGCTAGATTACCTGGGACGTATAAAGTAACCAATTGTCTTATCTCTGCACTACAAAGAGCACATACGTCTCAAATGACCAAAACATATATAAATTGGAGTCAGCCAAGTGATAAAACATTTGTGACGATTACTGTCTATAAGGGATACATTGACTACTTGCTTAACTGCTGGGAACTGAGTACCAAAAAACTAATTCAGGAGAATGTATTGTCATGTATTTTGTTATTGTCTCACTTATATGTGTGAAAAAAGAGTGATTTTGTATAAGTTTTTTCATTGACGTTTCTCTATCTTTCCTTCTATGTATTCTTGCCGGTCGCACATCTTAAATAATGGAATTATAACACTTTTTCACTACTTAAAAATAATATCTAAATATCGAAATTTTACAGTAGCAGAGACCTGGATTATATGAAGTACAAAGTTGTCAAAAATTAACAACATCCCTCCAATGATACTCTAATGAAAAATTCATTAGTTTTTCACGAAAATTTTAACTACTTCAGGTCACCTATTTGTGGTGTTTTTTCTACTTCTTTCTCCTCACTTTTTTGCTGTGAAAGAATGAATTCAAATGTTTCAAGTACTAAGGACTTAAGTTTATGAATTAATTTGCAATTGTTTAAAAAAAAACAAATCTGAATGGATTATGAACATTTTACTAAGAATTAATGGAAAAATACCTACTTTATTATTTTGATGTTAAGTCTAAAAACATTATAGATCTTATCCATAATGAAATCTGTATTTTATCAAGGGATTATAAAGCAAAATGTTCATACAATTTATCTTATAAATCTTTGATAAAATATATAATTCATAATCCAGAGTTATCTCATGTACTTTAAACATATTTCTCCATAAGATAATACAATTATGTACTATGTATTCCTTAAATTTTGAGGAAAATTTTTGAAACGAACCCACAAAAAATTAAATTTACTGAATTTTCCACCGTGAAATGTAAACAAATTGAATCACAAAGAGAAAAAAATTAGATAGTTTATTTTTAAATACATAATATTGGTAAAAGTATTCTGCTATGTTTTATTTTTTTTCATAAAATCATTAAAAGTTCTATATGTGTTAAATAAATTAATAAAATATTTGTTTAAACATACCTCCCGGTTCTTCTAATGGTTTCATACGACGCCAAGCATAAATGGCAAACTATTAGTTTGAAAAACATAAAATTGAATTTAATTAATTTTGTTAAACTTTTTACGGAATTTTTAATAATAAATGTGCATACAATTATCAAAAGATAAACGCCCAAAAGGGCGGCCAGTGAAATGATATAGGCCAAGGGATCATCATAATATTCCTCTTCATCCATTTTTAATATACAAATGTTATTTAAATATTTAATCCAATACTTTGTTTTTCACACTTAACTCTAATTCACATGGCAAGTTAAAAAAATAAATCGTGTATTTTTTGCAAAAAAACTGAGTAAAAAAAAATTCAATTAAAAAATAACTTAAACACTCCGAATAATAAGGAAATTTAAACACAAACACTCGTATTAAAGTAACTATTAATAAATTTTGTTGGAAATAGACTAAACAGCAAAAAATAAAAAAAACATTTTGCGAAAAAATAGAATAAATATTTTGCAAAAAACAAAAAAAAAAAAAAAAGCTCAACAATTTCTTTATCTTGTTGATAAGATTATATTTATTAATATTTGTTTTAGCATTTATTTAACTAGCAGCACTAATTTGGTTTCTTTTTTTGGTTTTCAATTAATGTTATGTTGAAAATTACCACCGTAAGGATTAAACATCCTTCTAGTAAATACATTAATAAATTTAATAAATTCATTTGCTAATTTTTCAAGATTTTTTTTTATTCGATTTAAGAAAATAAGCAGTTTTTTAAATAATGACTGGAATAGCACTGAATTCAGATGTTTGTGTTTTAGATGAAAGAGTTAAAAGCTGCGGCTAAACGATTTTCTGCACGTTTATAAATTCATATCGAAGTTTATTAAAAATTTATTTCAGATAAGATTAAAATGTGCAAGTGTTTACATGTATACACTTGAAGAAATGTCTTGTTATCGAAATCATAGCAGTTACAAATTATTGCAGATGTCTAAAAATAAACATAAAACTACGTACACACGATTGTCATATTCTTACAATGTTGTCAGAAAATGTTCAATAACATAATCAACATAAGTTCTCATGGTTGTGTTAACCATTTTCTGAGCATGTTTCTAACAATCTGACAACCGTGTGTACGTAGCTTAACGAGTATTTTTTAGAAATATACAGTGAGAAACATAAATATATGTGCAGCAATTTATAAAATCATTTCTTTATAAAGTCAAAATTGGATATGACAAACTTTGAACATTACAGCAAAAACTTCACTTAAAATTTTAAATGTACGAGTGTGTCTCAAAAGTCCAGGTTTTTAGCTAAACAATTGTATTATTTTTCAACATACGTTCCTTTGAGCTCTATGCTTTTTGTCCAACGTTTCTCCAATTTTGTTATCCCTTCCAAAAAAATAAAATTTTTGAGGTCATCAAAATAGGTATTTTTTGTGAGATGATTTCATTGTTGTAGTCAAATCTCTTTCCGAAGACAGATTTCCTAGGTTTGGAAATAAGAAATACTTATACAGGGCTAAATCCGGAGTAAAGGGCGGAAGAAGGGTCATTTCATAGCCTAATTAATGGATTTTTGCCATGGAAACTGCACAAGTGTATATAATTTTGTGCACCCGCGGCCTTCATCTTGCAGAATGGTTTCTCATTCCGAAGTGATCATTCAGAATAGAAAACACTGAGCCATGTAAGATGCCTATGGCTTCCACAATCTTTCGCACATTCAATCTCCGATCGCTATACCCCATATCGTGATTTTTTCAATTGTTTTGGATATAGAGAACTCAACTGGGCGTCCAAAACGGTCGGCATTTTCCATGCTTGTACGTCCACAACGAAATTCAGTAAATCACTTTTTTACTATTGAAATTGATAGTGCAGAGTTCCCATTGTATTTATCAAGCTCAGCCTTGGTTTGAGTGATGGTTTTTTCTGCAAAAAATAATGCTTTAAGCCGTGTGTCCACTACCAAGTTTTCTTGCTGAAGTTGCTTCCAGAAGTAACTTTCAGATGTTTTTGTTGTGTAAACACGTACTAAAAGTCGACTTCCAGAAGTCACGACTTGCAGAAGTTACTTGCAGCTATTATATGGAAACACGTGTTTGTTGCTAGCTGGAAGTAACTTAAACGACTTGCTGTGAACTGCAAGTGTTTTGTAGACATGCAGAAGAAGTCAGGTAAACGGTCTGTGGTATTCTCTTCTGCTTTCAGTGTGGTATTCTCTTCTGTTTACTTCTGGAAGCAGACTTCCGCAAGTTTCGGTTTAAGTGCAAACACTTCAGCAGATACTTGCAGAAGTTCTTCCGTAAGTGACTTGTTAGTGAACACATGGCTTAATGAGCACACGAAATTCACTTTTGCCAATTTCTCTGAAGTCATAAGGTAGTCTGCTATCAATGGCTGTTAAACACAAATTAAATGACACAGCTTGTGCAAATTTTGACAGGAGTCAACAGATGGATGGTGACAGGAGCAGTGTTGCCGGACTATTTGACCCTCCTTCGTAAAGCCTAGTACTCTGTTCATATTTGCGAAAAATTATGGTTTTTTTCTTGCGAAAAATTTTATAATGCAGCAAATTTCGTACGAAATCAAATTTCTTGGTAAAATATATATTTTGTGAAAAATGTTCCCGAAATTAGTCCAAACTATTTTAGATTATAGTATTCTATTGACTTCCAAATGTATGTAGTATTATTCTGGCACATTTATCGGCTATTAAAATAGCATGAACTAGCCCTAAGCGGGGTAATCTCTCCACTACTATGGCTTATCGTTATTAACTCGATTCTCATTGATCTATACAGAAAAGGGATAAAAGTTGTCGCTTATGCGGACGATGTGGTGATACTCGTATCAGAATTGTGTCCGGATGTGATCTGCGATATTATGTCCACTGCTTTAGGGTTGCTCGACAACTGGGCCACGGTAAGTGGTCTTGGGGTGAATCCAAGCAAAACAGAACTTGTACTTTTCACGACAAAGCTTCTAACTTCCACGGTTGAAAAGCTGTGAAATCCCCCTTTCAAATAATGCAAAATATCTAGGGTTAAGAAGGCAACGGTGGCCTACTATACCTGCGTAAGATGTTTGGTAAAAAATGGGGACTAAGTCCCAGCATAGTTAAATGGATGTACACGGCTATAGTAAGTCCAATTCTTACATATGGATCTCTTGTATGGTGGACTGCAACTAGAATGAAGTATGTTGTAGACCAACTATACAAAATCCTGAGATCAGCCTGCATTGGTATAACCGGCGCACTATGAACTAGTCCTTCAGAGGCACTGAACACTATACTGCACCTTGTGCCAATAGACCTTCACATAATGGCCACCTCTGCCTGTAGTGCAGCGAGGCTTCATGCATATGGAAGTTGGAGATCGAGAACATATGGCCACGCGGGGATTCTGGGCCTACTGCCTTCGATCGTTCTCCAACCTTCTGACTATATAGCCCCACGCATAGATTTTGATAGGGTGTTCAAGGTCTTAATTCCCTCCAGGAATGAGAGGGATAGGGGTAATCTCGTATACGAATATGACACCAGGATATATACTGATGGTTCTAAAATGAGCTGTGGTGTTGGTTCTGGCGTCTTCTGTGACGAACTTGGGGTAGGTATCTCATATCGTCTTCCGAATGAGTGTAGTGTTTTCCAGGCGGAAATCTTTGCAATCATGGTAGCTTGTAATACACTACATGATCATAATACTTGCGGCAATATAGGTATTTTTGTCGACAGCCAGGCGGCACTTCTTTCACTGAAGGCCTACACATCTTCATCTTCACTAGTCAGGCAATGTAAGAATTCTCTCTCAAGGCTAGGCCGTCTATCTGATATTACTTTGGTTTGGGTCCCTGCGCACAGAGACCACTACGGTAATGAAAAGGCAGACGAACTAGCCAGAATGGGATCTGCCTTAGTTATCTCCAATGCGGTCTCAGTAGCAATTCCACTGGGGACTATTAAAGGTATTATCTTCATACATTTTCTTACAAAGGCCGAGAATAGATGGCGTAATTTAGACACATGTAGGGTAGCCAAGTTGATGTGGCCATCTTTTAACGAAAAACGAACTATGCAACTGATAACCCGGAATAAAAGGGATATATCAAGGTTGCTGGCAGTATTAACAGGGCACTGGACGTTAGGCAAGCATGTATACATTCTACATACATTACGATGTAAACGACATTACATCTGACGAGTGGTGTGGTCTTGTCAAAACGGAGTCCCTTCGACTGTACTTGATTGTTCGCGCGCAGTGAACTACCACGTAAACCAACCAACCAACCAGATTAGCTATCACAGAAGATTGGGTAAAATGTTTCATGTTTGCATCTAGCATAATCTAAGTCCCCCTTATATGTGTGAGTGGACATAAGAATATTACAGATAAGAAGTCTTTATGTGGAATATCACTATCCGACTGCATTCAGTGCTTTAGAGATTTCCTCTATGAACGCACTCGGGTTAGGTGGGCAAATTAATCCATTTGTAAAATCATAAGAAATATTAAATTGAACTGGTACACCGTATCTCTGCTGTTAAATCTGAGTAATATGGTGCCGGTTATCAACAGGCACAGCAGACTTAGATTAGTATTCAATGCCATCTATAGAAGATATCAGAACAATACAATATATTTTCTTTATATTCTCCTCTATATCGAAAATAGGAACAACGACCTATCGGAAACATACATCCCAATCAAGAAACAAAAATTCCCCTGGGGTTTTTTTCCATTTTCCAATTTTTTCTATTCAAATTCAACGTTAACAAGTAAGAGTGCTATATTCGGCTGTGCTGAATCTTATATACCCTTCACTAAATTATACTTTAAAATAAAATTTAATTTTTTAATATTTTTTTTCAAAATTGTTTTCTAAAAGTTTTTTCCAAGTTTAAAAATTTTTTTTTTTTAATTTATTAGTGAAAAAAATGTTTGACAAAAGAATGTTTTCTGTAAAAAAAAATTCGGGTTAAAAAATATTTTTCCCGATTTTGACCCATTGTAGGTCCAACTTTGTATAGCCTTATATACATCGTTGCAATGGACTTTGAAATATCTATCATTAGATATCCATATTGTCTATATTTATGTCTTAGTAATCGAGATATAGATAAAAAATAGGCCAAAAATAGAGGTTGTCTCCGATTTTTGTTCATATCTCTGTTATTTATGTACGGATTTTGCTGATTTTAAATAGGAAACTTTTGGAAAGCATGTCTGACAGAATTATTGAGGATTTGGATCCCGAAGATATCTGGGGTCTTCAGGAAATTGATTTCAACAGACAGACGGACAGACAGACAGTCAGACAGACGGACATGGCTAAATCGACTCTGCTATGTATAAGGATTCAGAATATATATACTTTATAGGGTCGGAAAATTATATTGTGGAAATTACAAACGGAATGACAAATTTATATATACCCTTCTCACGAAGGTGAAGGCTATAAATTTGTTTTCATAATTGGGCTCATAGGTTTGAACTGTATTATTACCTTTAATAGTAATCGTTTCAGAATGGAAATATTTTAGTAGACCGTTTTAGAGGGATCATCACATTTTTCGTTGTGAATTATTTGATTTTATATGACGTAGTTATAGCTATGGTGAAACGTTTCCTAAAACCTTTAATCTAAACCTTTAATGTTGCTGTTCTAGTAAAGCTACCTTTAAACATCCAGAGTAAATATAAAATATTATTCGGTAAAAAATTTTCATTTTATCCATGTGATTTTCGTTATCAAAATAACTTTTGTACGCCAATTAAATACCTGTTAACTGCAAGTAGTCAATCTATTTACAACTGTTTTTTTCTTTCAAAAATCAACATTACGGTTTTAAGCCAACGTCATTTTGTTATCATTAAAATAATATTGAAAACATTTATCATTAACGTGTTACAATTTCAAATAAGATAAGATGATGGTGATGGTGATGGTGATGACAGCGTCACAATCACAAGTGTCTCGTGATAATGCATATTACAAAATTCAAATATTAGTTATGGGGTCATTAACAAAAACAAACATTTAGAAATTTCAAGGATTTAAGTTATCTCAGATTATTTTGTAACCTTTGATGAGTTCTCCGAAAAAGTGCATTTATTTTACGAATTCTTACGATTTCTACTAAAAAAGTAGAAATCGTAAGCATTTGATTACATATGTTCTATGAAACTACCACAATTTGGAGCTTTTTTAAAAAAAATATTAAAAATATTTTCACACATATTTTTATAAACCTAAATATCCAGAAAAATGTCTGTGATTGTTTTTTAGAAATTCTCAGATTCCTTATAATTTCTTGCCAATCAAATGATTTGATTAGTAACAAAGCCAGTTGATGCCAACGAAATTTCTTCACTTAATTGAAATTCAATTTGTATTAAGAATATTCATATTTAAGAGAAAATAATGACAATAATAGTGATTTAAATATATTGTGTTTTTTTAAGCACGATAGAAATTACAAAAATGTTAGCCGTTAAACGAATCATCAGATTGCCGCTTGAACAACGATACCAAATTCTCCAAATTTAATTTGAAAATCTGTCATCGATTTGGGCGACTTATAGACGATTGGTTTATTAATAAACAAAATTGCCATATATGAAGTGAGACCAGCGGTTTGCCTTTGCGTTGCGCTCAATAGAGATTGTTACCACACCATGATCAGTGATATTTTGTTTAAAAATATGGATGGCATTGATCTGTTCGAGATGTGGCTTCAACCGGATGGCTCTACGTGCCATACGATGACCGCAACCTTCGATTTATATGAATCAAAATTTGGAGATAACTTGATTTCGGGAATTGGTCCTCCAAGGTCGTGCGATTTGACACTTCTCCATTATTTCCAGTGAGGGTACGTGAAGTCACTGGAATAACTGGCAACATCAATTATACGGGAAAGAAAAAGAAAATGTTTTTGGATCGATTTAAATATTTTTTTTCATCGATTAACCGTAATTACCTCTATTATCCGGGATTATAATTGTTTCCAATTATTTTAGAACAATCTAACACAATGTGAATAAAATGAAAAAGGGGAATTCCCACGATCGATTTGTAAGGCCAACATTTGTTGATATTGTGCCATCGATTTTTCGATAGCTTTTCGCGTAAGGAGTGTTAGACATTATAAAAAACAAACTGATTCTGTTATTGGCTTTGGAAACCGAAAAACTTTAAAAACTGCTGAAGAACCAATAGTAGATTTTTCAGTTTATCAGGGAAGGAAGGAAGGAACGATTTAAAAGAACTCCAATTTCTGGATTAACAGTGTAGAAAAGCCTAAAATATTCCACTAAAAATTTAAGAAAACAACGACATGGTATTCACAGGAGAAAAATATTCAATTTTTGTGGAAAAATTAAATGAATTCAAATCAATGAAGAAACTCACCAACGAGATAATGGAGAATGGAAAGTGTTTACTTGAGAGAAGTTTGACTTGCCATAATAAAAATTTCATAGAATGACACAAGGTCTCAAAGGAGAGACTAACCTTATTAGTTTGCGTTAATGCTGCTGGTACACACAAGTGCAAAGCATTAGTTATTGGAAAGAGCTTTAAAAAATGTCCATGAGAATGGTTTAACAATAACTTAGTACCAGAAGTGAGAGAGAATTTTAAGAAAATCTGTCTAAAAGATAATAGTAAAATCATCTGCCATTGGACAACATCCAGATATGCAGGATGCTGAAAACGTTATTGTGAAATTTTTTGAACGACTTTGATCCAACCGATGAATCTGTGTGCTATATGGAGCTTTAAATTTCATTATCGTAAAACTGTCACTATTAAAAAACTACTAAAAATTGGTACTCAGTTAACCGGGAAAATTGATTATCTTATGGTATGAAAAAAACAAATATTCTATTTTAAAATAAAGATGACTTCAACAAAAATTAACTTTAAATTGGTTTTTGTGGTTAGGCTGAAAGATTTCAGCTCAAATACCACTATCTATCTATATTCTATATATATCTATATAAATATATAAATGTCTTTGTAAGTTTGTTTGTTTATTTGTTTGTTTGTTTGAGCATCACGCCTAAACGGCTGAACCGATTTTATTGAAATTTGGAACGTAGATAGATCCTTACTTGGAAGCATCAATAGGCTATAAATTTGTTCAATACTTGGACCAGAAAGGGATAAAAAGGGGGAAAAACGGGTAAAATTGGTACCTTTAGTTTTTAAACAATAATTACTAAACGGCTGAACCGATTTTTACATCGACAGGGGTAGCGAAGCGCACCGGGTCAAGCTAGTAATATAATAAATATATAAATGGCTTTGTAAGTTTGTTTGTTTATTTGTTTGTTTGTTTGAGCATCACGCCTAAACGTTTGAATGGATTTTATTGAAATTTGGAACGTAGATAGATCCTTACTTGGAAGCGTCAATAGGCTATAACTTTTTTCAATACTTGGACCAGAAAGGGGTAAACAGGGGGAAAACCGGTAAAATTGGTACCTTTAGTTCTTAAACAATAAATACTAAACGGCCGAAACGATTTTATTGAAATTTCCAACATAGACTACGACAGGGGTAGCGAAGCGCACCGGGTCTAGCTAGTTATATTATAAAGCCTTTAAAAAACGTTTGGTCCAGCATTGGACAACCAAAACTGTTTTCTTATTTGAAAAAGTTTACTGGATTTTGGCTTAAACTAGTATTAAAAAATTCGCGTGAATGAACATTTTTTTTTTTTTTTATTATTTTTCAGGAAGGGAAAATGAATCTAAATTACCTCATTAAAATAATACTATATGAACATTAAATTAACAAAATAAGCACCTTTATTTATTGAGTTTTAATTTCTACTACTTTATATATAAAAACAGCAATAACTTTTAAAATTAATTGCCTATAATTCGTATCTAAAATTGCAATGTGGATATTTTTATACATACAGAATAAACTATTCAAGATAAAGAAAAATAGTTCCATATGTAAAGCCATTCCCATTTGAAAGTAGGCGTCACCGATCAATAATTTTTGTAGATTTGAGTGAGAATTCCAAAGGAATTTCTAAGAGATTTCAGAATTTTTTAGCTCATAAGTTATCTGGGAAATTCCAAAAGTTAATTTTGGTGTATAAATGTTTTAACACAAATTGATCTAGTCGTGGTTTTTACTTATGTCACAGCAATTTATGGATCGGAAAATATCTAACATATAAAACCTATTTCAAGCAACCAATTAATAATCATCACTCATGGAGACATTTATGAAATAAGAAATGAGACGATTTGTTAATTTTTATAACCTTCACCTTCGTGAGAAGGGTATATATAAATTTGTCATTCCGTTTATAATTTCCACAATATAATTTTCCGACCCTATAAAGTATATATATTCTGAATCCTTATAGATAGCGGAGTCGATTTCGCCATGTCTGTCTGTCTGTCCGTCTGTCTGTTGAAATCAATTTTCTGAAGACCCCAGATATCTTCGGGATCCAAATCCTCAATAATTCTGTCAGACATGCTTTCGAAAAGTTTCCTATTTAAAATCAGCAAAATCCGTCCATAAATAACGGAGATATGAGCAAAAATCGGAGACAACCTCTATTTTTGGCCTATTTTTTATCTATATCTCGATTACTAAGTCATAAATATAGACAATATGGATATCTATTGATAGATATTTCAAAGTCCATTGCAACGATGTATATAAGGCTATCGGGAAAAATATTTTTTAATCCGAATTTTTTTTTACAGAAAACATTCTTTTGTCATAAATTTTTTTCACTAATAAATTAAAAAACTTGGAAAAAACTTTTAAAAAACAATTTTCAAAAAAAATATTTTAAAAAAACATTTTTTTTAAAATTTTATTTTGAAGTATAATTTGGTGAAGGGTATATAAGATTCGACACAGCCGAATATAGCTCTCTTACTTGTTTTAAACTATTTTCTATATATAGTCAAGAGTTCCAATTTATATGTTTAGCGTAGTATATCACAAATTTCTTAAATCGGAATCTTTTCATTTATACAAATTTATTAAAATATATTTAGTACATACATATATATAGGAAATTAATTCAGTAAAAAATGAATTCTCCAAGTACTGAATTCTATAAGTTTGAGGTAGTAAGAAATTAAGCCTATGAATGAATTAATTTTGAAGAATTGAATCAAGAATTAATTCTTTCGTAACTTTGCATACACCACATCAACACTGTGAAAGAATGTTAAAAGTGTGTGCAGAAAAAAGTGGCATAGTTTTAGGCGTTTATGAAAATAGAACTTTTCTGTAAGTATATTTTGCTTGAAACAGAGTTTGTTTTTGCTTCACTGTGTTTCACTTTTACTTATTTGCTTAACTATAACTAAGAGAAAATAAACAAGCAAAGGCAATCAGCAAAGTCACAAAATAAAAAAATACTCATTTGCTATAGTGGTACAGTGGTACAGTGAGAAGTTATCTGCTTACTCAGGCAGTCGCAGCGATTAATTTCACAAATGCTGAAATGCTGTGAGCATTTCATCATTTGGTTTTTCACTTATGCTTTTGCTATGCTTTTTGCTGCGCTCTTTCACTTGAAAACAACTGCTTAAAGTTTTTTATTAATGTTCAGAAATTAACTGTGTGTTTGCACCATTCTCTTTGAATTGTAGTATATTGTGTTTGGATTTCTCCAAGGCAAATTTATTTACAGGTATACCCAATTCTACAACAAATACAATTTTACAAAAAACAACACATATTTTGTTTTTGTAAAAATATTTCCTAGCTGTCAAACAGCAAAACAACGGCAGACTGAAAAAATCAAAAACAGGGGTGAAAATAAATAAATACGTGAAATTTACTTTCACGAAGTACAGCAACGCTTTTTATTTATATTTTTTTATATGTTGATTGTTTAAAACGATCACTTATTCACTTTTCTACTGTTTTATATTTTTTCTTAAAAGAGACAAAAACGTTATATTTAAATTAACAAAGAAATGTAAACAAACTTTGACAGATAGCAGTGAAAAAACATATCGAGCAAAAAATAGTCAGCTGGCTTTTCGACGTCACCTTATTAGATTCGCCTTGGGATTTCTCATGCCATTATTTTTTTTAAGTCTCTTGTGTTTTTTTTTAAGTTTTTTATAAAATTGTTATTAGGGAAATAACCGTTTTAAACAGATTTTTGTTGGTTGATTTTATTTTAAAGAAAAACAACAACACTGATTTTTGAAGAAAAATAAATATGTAAATTTTATTTCATTTAAAAAAACCTACATATACATATAAAAAACTAAATTAAAATTCATCATAAAGAAGGAAGTCAGTTATTAAAATCCAATATGTATTGTACATAGGTATATTTAGTGTTTATTCTTCATCATCTTCAAATATTGGTAAATTTTCAATTGCTTGGTCTAAATATGCAGGGGGGTTACTCCCTAATTCGATTCGAAAGGAAATCGTTTCGAATTGCAATGTATTTAGCATACATTTTCGAACATTTCCGTTTTCGGATTGAGTTACGCGGTAACACCCCAGAATTCAGCTTAACAAGCAATATATTTTCAAGAGTATCTTGTTTAATTCGATTACGATTATCAGTCAAAATAAGTTTCAACGATGAGAAGGCACGTTCAATAGTTACCTCAAATTAGAAATTGTTAAAATTTAAACGGTTATTAGAAAATATAAATAAGGGAAAATATTCAAAATAATATCAATTATCTTAAAAATATTCGATATATTACCTGAGTGGGAGGAACCGCGAAACAAATATTACTCAATTCATAAAGTTCTGGATCGCTATGCTGCTTATCTCTCCAAAAGTGAAGGATGTTCGAGTCCACTCTTAAAAATGGCAGCTGTAAATTATCTATTCTTGCGCCTACTTCAATTTCTTCATTGGATGTTGATCCAAAATTTTTTGTCAAATATTCAGTTAGATATTCGTCTCCTTTTTGTGAAAACTCAATTATTTCTAATTGTGATGAAGAGGAAAAAAATTCTGTGTTTTTCTGCTCATTATGTTTTTTTATATTTTTGATTTTTTCATGAAGTTTTTTTAAATAGTTGGTTGCTTCAAGTTTTTGTATAGGCGTTAAAGTGTGGTTGAAACGTGGATCAAGGTAAAGGCATGCAATCAAACTCTCGTTATTTTAAAGTTTTTTTGTTCTATTTTCCATACTATTTAAGAGACTTTTTGATATTTTTTCAACATATGCATTACCGCCTTTTTCAAGAATTTTTTCCGTACATAGTTTGCACTTCATCCATTCGGCATAAAAATTTCCATAATGCAATTGTTCTTCTTGGAATTTAACAATTGTTCGCTGAAGAGGCTCAAATGCAATATAATATCCTTCAATAAAATTCCAAAAACTATCGCCGACTTCAAAATTTTCATCAAGCGATTTATTTTTAATTGGCTCAATATTAATTAGAACATCTTTAGCATTTTTTAATGATATGTTCATATTGTATGTAGAGCCCCATCTTGTTGGACAATCAAGCTGAGGTAACATTAAACTTTTTAATTCAAAAATATCGCGATATCCGTTCGATGGTTTTTTTATAAATTTAGTTAAATTTCTGCAACTTAATAAAAAGTTCTTTATTTCTGAATCTTTTGTGACATCTAAAGCACATAGTTGAGCCGTGTGTGCAGCACAACGGCAAATTTGGATGTCACCTAAATGCATTTGGGAATTGTCTTCAAATATTTTTATATTTTTTAAATACATTTCATTACCATCCTCGATATCTTGGCCTTCGTGTCCTTCTTCGAAAATAGAACAATGAGATAGTATTTTAGTGGTCTTAATCATATTTGCCCCATTGTCGGAGGTTATTGAAATAATCTGACTTAAATTAACATTTTACTTTGTTAAAGTATTTACGATTTTGGTAGCCAAATTTCTCGAGCTGCTGGAACCTGCACCCTTGAGTTCTACCATTCCAAGTATGCGGGATTGTATTTCATGGTTCTTTATAAATTGAGTGCTTATTCCAAAAATATTCCGCGATAAACGTGTTGCACTGTCGATTTTTAAAGACAATAGTCTCTGATTCAGGTCAGCTGTTATATCTTTCCGAATATTGTCGGCCACTAATTGAAGAACTTTTTGGGAGTTCCTACTATTAAGACACAATTTTTTCCCTAACTTTTCACTTAAGCCCACGCAAATTGGGTTTATAATGTTCTTAAAATTTTTTTATTTTTTATATGGATAAAAAGATTGCAAGTCTAAGTGTAGTCTATTTAAAAAAAATATTCAGCTGAACTTCCTACCACATACATACATAATTTTAAAACTTATTTTTTTCTTATTTCTTCTAAAATTTTAATTCTGCCTCCCTACGGTTGTTAAGCCTAGAAACAATTTCATTAACAACATATTACACTTAAAAATATAACGAATTTACCAACCGAATGAGAAATCCAAACACAATATACTACAATTCAAAGAGAATGGTGCAAACACACAGTTAATTTCTGAACATTAATAAAACACCTTAAGCAGTTGTTTTCAAGTGAAAGAGCGCAGCAAAAAGCATAGCAAAAGCATAAGTGAAAAACCAAATGATGAAATGCTCACAGCATTTCAGCATTTGTGAAATTAATCGCTGCGACTGCCAGCGTAAGCAGATAACTTCTCACTGTACCACTATAGCAAATGAGTATTTTATTTATTTATTCAGCTTTGCTGTTTGTTATAACTTGGACACAATTGCTGAAAAACTGTAAGCAAAGCATTTTTGTAGGTGCTTTTACTAATTTTAAGCAAGCAATACAAACACTGGCTTGAAACATGTATTTTCACAATGATGATTATTCTACATGTTGCTGTTTCATTATTTATTCACTAATATTACATAATTTTACTCATTAACTGTTTCCTTTTATATTTAAAACACTTTCACTTTCTTTTATTTTCCATTTCAACTCACATACCAACCTCTTCTTTGCCTTGCAATCTGACGCTGTCTATTGCGACGTCTCTGTAGTTCTTGTGGCCAGTATTCCATGTAAATCCAAAAGGAAAAGCGAAAACAGAAGCACATCACGGCACACGAAAGAAATACCATGAAAAAGGCAGACATGTACATCAAAATATTTTGCATATTGACACTGATATTGAAAACTTTTGTCGAATTTAATTAAAAACAATAGAAAAAACTACACGTTATTATTGTTTGTTTATATTTCACTAAACAATTTCTAGTGCAACTAGTTGTTGAAATTTACAAAAACAAAGTGTTTTCTAATAAGTTGTTTTTATTATTTTTTTTTAAATTTTATTCAACTTTTCTGCTGTGTCTACTGTTATTGTATGTGAGCGGTTGTTAATAAAATTTGTTTTATTTGCCATATCTTTTGAATGAGTTGGTGAAAATCGTAACATTTGAAGTGGGTTAGAAGTTGGGCGTGCGAGGGGTTGAGAGGACAGTGAAGATGTTTAAGGTTTTTTTATTACTCGTAATTTATTTATATGTGTATTTGTTTTTACTGTTTTCATTTATTTTTTAATTGAGTCTAATGATAAGTTTTTGATAAGATTGCCATTCCCCTACTTATGGGAAGGTAATTATGAAAAGAAAATAATAATAATAACAAATATAACAGAAATTAAACAAGCTAGAATAATAGCTTGTATATTAGTGATAACAAAAACAATATTTTTGGCAGGTTTTTAAAATGAAATAAACTTTGGGAATGTCAACAGTGTTTTTTGGGCCACCCTATTATTCAAATTTTGCAAATCTATACAAATGTTATAGTTATTATTTTTCTTAATTTGATTTCATTAGTATTTACACGGTAGCGTATTAATAACATTCATTAAAATAACACGTATACGCTGTGTGGTCACATTAAATAAAGTAGGGTATCTCGGATATATGAAAAATTAAAAATTATGGCAAATTTTTGTTTTCGATTTGATATGAACGATCCAACATACATATATAAAATGTATGTTGGATCAAAAAAAAGAGAGCTACAAAAAACTATATTTTATCTCTTATAGTTTACGAGATGTTGATGTTGGCGGATTTCGAGGAAATCCTGTTTTTAAGCACACATTTTTAAAATTATTTCTTAAGCGAATTTCAAATCGGTATCACAGTTAAAATCCTCATTTAGTGTTTATTAATATATTTATTATAATTTGCAAATTATTCTTAATTATATGATCATTACCTGCATTATCTTGATTACACACAAAAACGAGGCAAAATATCACCAGGGCAATAAATATTATTAATAATGTTAAAACAATGGCAAGTGGCATATTTGTCCTTTAGTTGTAAATAAAACTTGTTGAATTCTTTATGAAAACTGACATTACCCATTTAATAATTTGGCTGCACTAAAAACAAATGGGCGTCTTATAGATAACACTATGCGATTAAAAAAATACATACTTGTGTTTTATATCATGACACTGATATTTGTGATAACAAAATGAGTGATCGGGACATTTTTTTATTAATCAAAATTATGAAGAATTTGTATTAAAATAATTGCAAATACCTGTATTACTTCTGTTTTTTGATTTACATCGATTTAGGAGATAGAAAAACAGAAGGGCTAAAACTATTAAAACTATCACTAAAACAAGTCCAGCTGGAAGCATTTTCCGCAAAAATAATAATAAACAAGTATTAACCTTTCAACAACTCTTCTAAATAGTATAAATATTTAAGTTACACGCCCGCTTTATGGACAACACAGTGCGATTATGCGAATATTCTTTATTTTATTCGATAACAATATATTAGTGAAAACAATATCTTGTTTTAATCTCACTAATTGTTATCGCTTAAAGAGAAATTGTTAGAGAGCAACAAGAGAGCATTTTGAGCAGGGCTGGAAAAGCTAACACAATCGTGGTGTTGTTTATATTTGCATGCTAAATAATCTAACGATATTTGAAGTTCAAAAATATCTTCATTCTACCATGACTCATTTGATTCTCTCAGACAATTTGCAGTAGTTTAAGTAAATGAAATACATGTTCTTATTGATTCTGAATCACTTGCTGTGTAAGTTTGTAGTGGTAATCATACGTTTTTTATAAAACTGTAGACAGTAGGGTGACCGATCTTCCTAATTAAAATGTAAGTCTAATTTCACTTGCTATGGATAGATGGCCTGATAAGAGAACGATATTTAGGGAACTTCTCTTTTTGAAAGAGACGGAACTGACTCTATCTTGGCGCGATGACAGTGTGACATTGACCAACGTACATGTGAGTTGTAAAGTAGCTCGTTTGAAGAAATTAGAGACTGGAGGATGAGGTCTTAATTTCTGATTGGAGTGTCCTAAAACTGGCAAATTCAAAAAATCGAGTTTCGTTTTAACCGAAAAAGAGTGTTTAGAGAAACACATCATATAAATGGTTGTCACAAACATATATTTGTTTACTGTAACCATATATATGGTCGATACAATCATGCGAATCGTAAATTAACTATATTATTGTTACCACAATCATATAAATAGTTACTGTGACTATAATATTGTTAAAAATGTTGAAATGGTTACAGTAAACATGCACAACTATATTTTTTTTTCTGCGTGTTGTTAGCTATGACCATTTCCCATCTTTCAGGCAATATGTGGAGTCCGAGTTCATCTTTTGAGGCTAATAAGGAATCAAGCCAATTTCGGATTCTCTGTTCCAAGGTGAAGCGTATTCCAGAGAGAGTGTTCTGGATCGATCGAAACAAATAGTAGTCGGACGTGGCAAGGTCTGGACTATAAGGCGGTTGAGGAAAAACTTCCCAACTTCTTCATTCTAATTAGTTTCTAACAGTTGCCGTAAACAGGTGCAAGTAATAATTAGGTGCAAAAATGATTTTCTTTTATAGCGTTCGTCTTTCAAGGTCTCTCGGCTTCAATTTGTATGATACACAATTTCCCTGCTTTTAGATGAATCCTGCTGCTCGCAAACATTTTGAGTTTGACAACAATCTTCACGGATGGTCTTGGTCTTCAAACTTTTTTGGCTTTCCTGGGCGATCTTTGTCTTCCGTGTTAAAATCACCACTTCTGAACCGAACAAACCATCTCTCGCACGTTGAAACCGATGAAACACATTCACCATAAGCTTTGGTGAGCAATCGTTGTACTTCAGCGGCAGTTTTTTTCAAATTAAAGAAATAAAGCAAAACTTTCCGCTTTGTTGGCACAAAATTCGACATTTCAGAAGAAAAAAAAAACGTTGTTGTTTACACTATAACTTTCAATAACTAAGTGAGAATAAATGACAGATATTTATTCTTCAAAATGACATATAAGTTATTTAAAACAAAAAACGCATTCAAAAGATACGCCACCTATTGCAAATCCCGCATTTTGAAGTCATACACCCAATAACTGTATTGTTATTGTTATTTGTTGTCCTGTTAATGAATAACAGAAAAATAATTTTGAAAAAATATATTTTAGTACAATATTTATGCAATTAAAGAAATGCTATTCAAAATTTACTATATTGACAAATATCTCCTCCCCTGAGCACATTTTTGGGCGGACGGGTAACAACTGAATCGTTTATTTCAAAAACCAGTCAAGCAACAAAAAATCCAAAATTGAGTTATTGGGCGAATACTATTTTGTAAAGGTAAATGCATCGTTTAATGCAAAAAATATTGAATACCGCCCTCCTATTATGATGAAGCAAAGCTGAGAAATACGTGTTTTGAGCAGAAAGAAGTCAAGTGATCTATTTTTCATAAATGTTGTAGGTCTCAATAAATATGAAAACATAAAAGATTTACAAGCCCTAAAATCCTACTTGGTTGAATATGAAAAGTTTTATGGGAATATTTTTCAATGGTCTACAGCGATAGCAGAATGCACTGTAGAACGAGTGTGTGATGACGAATAGTTATTTTATAGAATAATATGTATATATGAATATGATGTTTAACTCTTTAAAAAGTTCATTTGAAATTTTACTTCTGAAGTTTCTAATAAAATTAGAATATTTCGTATGAAATTTACAATAGTGATGGTTGTTTGTTTCAGAAACCAGTGTTAATATGTTAATATCAAACAGTTACAGAAATGGATAACTTGCATAGGAAAATATATTAATTTTGTAAAAGCAATTTTTAGGTTGTTTGGAAGTTTTCTTTGATTTACTCAAAATCCATAATTTGTTGCTTGACTGGTTTTTGAAATGAACGATTCAATTAAGAGGCAATTTAAGAAATTTAAAAACTAGATGTGTAATTTTTCTTTTTGAATTATAAGCTTAGAATTTTTTTAAAAAAATTCGTTATTTTCGAAAGTTGCCTGCAGTAGGGTACATGCCTACATTAATTTAAAAAGTTCTTACTAACCATTTTTGACGTAAGTTCTTATCAACTATGTAAAAATATTTGACGCCCTGTGTCTCTCCTTGTACAATTTTAGTTTTCTTAAAGACTATGTCCTCCTCTTTTATTCGTTAATACATTATTTTGCAAACGGACCTGTAGTTTAAAAGATTTAGATATATTACCACTTTTTTTACGATCAACCCCACTGTAACTATAAAAATCAAAAGTCCTTCTTTAAGATCGGTCATTTGATATGTTAGTGTTTGTTTCAAATGTATAGTTTTAATTTGTTTTATTTCAAGCACATACCTCTTTCAAGACGTTCCCGATTTAAACGCCATGTCTTACAAACCCGTATAAATATCTATATAAATTAGTTATTAAAAAAAAAACCATTTCAATAACAAAAAAAAGGTAAAACATTAACAAAAATTACACATTACATTAAAAGACATACTAAAACTAATTGATAAATAGCAAAGAGTGTAGCCATAGCCACAATATAAATGACAACATTGTAAGCAGCACCCATAATTAAATAAAAGAATTTAATTAATATTTTAACAAAATATCTCTATAAAATTCGTTTAATATTATTTACAAAGAGATTAACTTAAAGCACAGCACTATTTTTTAAACCAATTTCCAATAAACTGGCTACAAAGTTATAAATATTCATTTCTATTTTTTTTTTTTTTTTTTCAACAAACAGAGTTGTATTGCCATAAACTAGCAATTAGCAGTGAAATTGATTATAATAACAAAAAAAGAAAAAAAAATACACATTTTGCCAATAAATACTTTTCTATTTGTACTTGTGATAAGATAAAAAAGAAGTACGTACTAATATTTTATTTTGCTCTATAATCCATACCCGATTCTAAAGACGATGAGCTTGTGCACTGCCAGGCTCTCAGCCACTGATTGCGATTGGGACGGCAACGCGACGGGCGACATAAACGCTCCAGTTTTGTACTTTTTATATGGACCAAAAAACATATTATGGGTAATACAAGAAAAAGGAATACAAATCCTATAATGTAGAAAATTAAAACATTCATTGTTTTCGATTTTAGGAATCACTTTTTTTTTAAAACGACATATTTTTGCATTTGTCACGACAGTAGTGGAGACTTTTAATCGCCTGTTTGTTTATGGTCGGCCCGAAGCCTTTTTCAAATTATGGTTGATTTAATACTAAATGTTAATTGATTTGTTTACTCTTTCTCATACCACTATGGCCTTAAAAATTTTTTTTTTTCATTTCGTTTTTAGTGTTTAATTTTTCCATTTCTTTTGTTTAATCGCGGCCAATAAGTGATAAGGAGTGTAGGTATTTTATTTGTTTTAAACAAGTTCATAGTGTTATTAGTTTCAGATAAGATTAAATACAATATTCGTACATGTGTGAAGATATTTTACACTATTCATTGGTGGTCCCTACACTAAGCAAAAGACATTTTGATGGCCACAAATTTTAAATGGTCAGTGTTGAAATGATAGTTTAATTGTTCTTAAGAGAGCCATTTTTAAAGAAATAAATTTAAATACTGTATTAGTTTATTATTATTTCAGTTGTAATCAGATTTTGTAAGTAACATCATCTAAAATATATTTTTAAACAAAACTAAAAAAATCTAAATTTATATGATTTTAAACATAGACTATGAATTTATTTGGAGTTATTTGCGTAAATTCCTACAATGTCCAGGGTTTGTAATAACAAGTCTGTCTGTTGAAATCATATTTCTGAAGTCCAAATTGCCAATAACTTTCAAACATGAATGATACATCATTATATTGGTTAAGGACCCGATTAGTTTGATATTTAGTGATCGGTTAGTAAATGGCTGAAGTAAGAGATTCTTGAGATAAAGATTTGTCAGAAATATTTTTTCTTAAATATCATATAAAACCCACTTTTTCACAAAATAAACGAGATTTTAAGCGAAAATTCGGCTGTGCCGAATCATATATACCCTTTAAATATTTTTAGGTAAACAAAATTAAAATTATTTTTCAAAAATTAAAAAAAAAATATTTTTTTTCAAATTGTTTTTCAAAATCTTTAAATTTTTTTTTCAAAATTGTTTTAAATTTTTTTTTTCAAAATTGTTTTTTTGAAATTTTTTCCAATTTTTTTTTTTTAATTTTTTAAATAATTTTGTTTGAATTTATTAGTGAATAAAAAAATAAAAAAAAAAAAAATTTTGTGAAAAAAAAATCCGGTTAAAAAAATAAATTTTCCGATTTTGACCCATTCCAAATTACTATAGCCTTATATAAATTGTTGCAATGGATATTGAAATATCTATCATTAGATATCCATATTGTCTATATTCATAACTTAGTAATCCAGATATAGATCAAAAATAGGCCAAAAATCGAGGTTGTTCCGGTTTTTGCCTTATATCTCAGCCATTTGTGGGCCTATTTTCTCGATTTTATATAGCGACAAAGCCGGAAGAATTCCCTATATATTGATGTATCAATTACGTTTGTAAGTTATTTGGAGGCTACGGAATTGATTTCAACATACTGATGGACAGACGGAAATTGTTATATCGAATTCGTTATCTATAACGATCCAGAATATATATACTTTGTGGGGTCGCAAATGAAAAATGTAGAAATTACAAACGGAATGGCAAACTTATATATGTACCAAATCCACTCATGGTGAATGGTATCAAAATTGCCAAACAAATTGGAATACCAAATAAAAATGAGTTTAATTTGTTCTTATAAATAAGTATATAATAAGGTTCTCAGAAAAAATATCTTTCAAAATAGTTAATTATAAATTCAGAGATTTGGCTTTTGATTATTTTTATTTTTATATTTTATAAATGACTCGTTTCCGATTTTATTAATTTAAAATTAGTTGATTATCTAAATCAAATACGGCCAATTTGCAAATGGCTCGCACAGCAATGAGAAAATGGGAATTCATTGAGCTTTATAACTCTCATAAAATCGAAAATAACTTGTATGAGGTACACAAAAATTGGCTAATGAAACTTGTTCAATAACGGATTTTTGTTCAATAACTTAACTTCAGAGTTGACTGGTGTATAGGTGTTTTCAAATTTGTAGGCTGGTACTTCATACGCTTTCCCTTTTATTAGCTTTTGCCTCTCTCTTAATCTATTCAGTAGCTCCTTATAAACTGGGCACCCGCGGTAGTTGCCTGAACGATCCCCACCACAGTTACCACATTTTCTTCTGAGACCATTCTTTAGGATATCACATTGTGATGAAGAATGAAGGTCTCCGCATGCCACACACACTGTTCGCAAGATACAATAATTCTTAGTATGTCCAATCTCTTGACAATTGCCACATTGAACAGGACGATTTCTTTTAAGAGGTTATTCTACGATTTAACAGGTATCGTGTTGACTAAATTGGGTGAGTTTCATTTCCCAATGAACAGCCCAGGTGCCAAGTGCCAGATGCCACGGTTTGTATGTCTGAAGTATATCGAAAACCGGCTCCACATAAACACGTTTCTTAGTGAGATGTGATTTTCTAACTATAACTTCTAAAATATTGGAGTACTCTCAAAAACAAGTGATAAAAATACTGAATATTGGTTTCAAATGATATCTAAAATGTTTAATAGAAATACCTAGAAACTAAATATTCGCGGTTTAAATAATTCTGGGTTTGATTTCATAACTTTCAACTAATTTCAATGAAGTTTGGACTATATGTCAACTATTCACAACCATGACTTAGAGTTGTCAATAAAAACCAATAAAAGATGAAATGGTGCATATATTTTGTCCGAAATATGAAAGAAAAGTATTCTTTAATGACTTGCTCAAGTAAACTTGACTCCAATTTATATATTTTGGGTCATTTGACACTTATGTGCTCTTTGTAGTGGAGAGAGAAGACAATTGGTTACTTTATACATCCCAGGTAATCCAGCGTGAAGACAATTGTCACTTAAGTGTGTCTAAGTAATCCGGAATGTAGCCACTTTAAACGTTTTGTGAGTAATTCGTTCAAACTGGTTTTATACAAATTGTGTTGATTTAATTCTCAAACAGTTAAATTTTATTTTTGCTTAAGTATACTGATATCCCATGTAACATAGCCTGAAGTCAATAGTCACTTTAATGTATCTTAGTAACATATAGTAAAGTCACTTTAAACGTTTATTTTGAACTGCACTTCAGAAATTAGTTATTTAACCCAACAGAAGCAATCCATTGGAGAGTTGTCGAAGAAAGGTTTGTTTACAAGCTATCGATAATGGAATGCCTATGATATATCTTTTTGGCTGACTGAGATCAATTAGCACTCGTACATGTTAAAATAACTTGTTATGTAGCTGATTAAGTAACCAGTTAGGTAGCTAGTAAGGTAACTGACGTTTTTTAACCAGTATGTGAATCCAATGCGTTGACTACTTTGCACAAGCTATTAGACAGTCTAATTGTAGTCAAAAAGGTCAGGACATGCACGAGTTAAAATAACTAGTCACGTAGCTATTGAAGTAACTAGTTCCCACCCTAAATGATGGGTAAAAACACTAGTTCGGGACTATCTCCTAGAACTGCTGGGTAGTACATTTAAAATATTTGCTTTCTAATACAATTTTACTATGGCAAACTACCAATGATTAAAACTACCAAATTTCCTTAAAGCTAATTACAACTACACAACAGATAAACTATATTCGAATTTTATTTTATCAGCTACTTTGCTTCACATTTCTAGATAAATGTTATTTATCAAAATATATTATTAAAATGTTAAACAAATCGCAATATTTATCAACAATAATTAAATACAATAACAAAATAGGTACTTAAATAAATAAACAATATTAAATTACCCGTATTTATGTGACGTGGATTGCGTCTATTTCGATGATTGCGCCTATGTAAGTCACTACCAAAACCGCAATATTCCAAAATTAACCACAATATAACCTAAACACATAACGTATAAATGAAGAATTTAATTTATACCTGTTTTTAATTTGAATAATTTCCACAATTGTTTTACCCTTAAAATAAAATACACTATGGGCATCACCAAGAACAAAATAAAAAATATTAAAATGTAAATACCAAAGATATCCATATTTAAGGTATTTCTCTATGAACGCACAATGTTTTTAATAATTGTTTTTGTATTTTAAATAACACTAAGTACTACTGCATGACAGTTTTCATTGAATTAAATTTGTTTATTTTCATTTATTTTTTTGTTTAATAATGTCAATAATATATGGACACAATTTTTAACACTTTATTTTAACTGGCAGTGAACTGAAATCTAATAAAACAACTAACAAACTTATTTTTTGATTTTGTTATTATGACAGACGTCATTCTTCTTCTGTCCAAATAATAATAAATGAATTTTATCGCGCCTGCTAACTGAGCGATAAGATTAATGGTGCCAAAAAGTTGGACTATATTTGCAAAAAAAAAATAATAATAATAATAATGGTGTAGGAGAGGAAATAATTATTAAAAACAAAGTGTGGTATTAGATATTTCTCAACCATTTGCCATGGATCGGTAATTAGTCCACTATTTTGAAATAGAATGTTAAGTTTTTGTTTTATCAATTGTTAAACATAACGAGCAATGTTATGTTCAGGGAGAAATTGTTATTCTGACTCAATAAAGTTTTAGTGCAAAATAGTTATACGATTATTTAATTTGATAAGAAATATTAAAACTGTTCGAATGGACTAAATATTGTTAAAACTTGGTAAATTTTTATTCAATATTATTTTGGTTTACTGAAAAGCGCTAAATTCTGGCAGATCTGAGAGTTTTTAGTTTTATACGTTTCAAAAGTAATTAAGGAGAATATTTTGGACCTTGGGAGCATCGAAAATCCAAATTAAGCGCTTCCCTAATATAAACCCTACGCGATGTTAAACAGACAGGTTTCTTACAAATATGTAAAGTGTTGGAACTTGTTTTGAATTTTCCTGCATTGAAAGTAACAGGAAAGACTTCAGCAGTAAGTTTTTTCCACATACGGATAGTATAGCTAAAAAACGAATTTACCTTGTAGTGTGTTGATCACAAAAGGATGAGTTGTTGATGAACAACGTGTTAAAATCTGAGAGTATCAGGAACAAGTTCCCTAATTTCATCATAACACATTGCGATGCTCCAGCGAATCAATAGAGTTGTGTACCCTGTTGTCACCAATAATCTCCTTCGTCCTCTCTAAAATAGAATTTGAAGCATCGCGAGTTATATTCCATAGAATATAGGTGGTCTTAATAATGAGAAGATTGTATAGAATGAAGTAATGCCTCCGTTTCACAAAGCCGAGGCGCTTTGTGCTTCTTTAAATACATGAAAGACATTTTATTCTCATGCCTTTAACATCAAGATTATCTGATTCTTGAACCAGCACTCAGGGGATGATCCCTACTCATGCAAAGCATTGTGTTGGAACTAGGAAAATAGATTATGGGAGGGAGGATAGAGGGAGTAGTGTTTGTGGACATTTGATTTGAATTTTCCTATATTAATAGTGACAGGAAAGTCTTCAGGAGGAAGCTTATTCCACGTACGGACAGTACGGCTAAAGAATGAATCTTCCCTGTAATGTGTTGTGCGATCCACTGTCTAGTCGGAAACGAATTTATTGCCGATGAATGTGTTTTGCATAAAAAACTACGGGTTTCGGGAACAAGTTCCCTTATTTCAGCTGAGCAAGTTCCATATTGCGACGATGTTCCAGTGAGTCAATAAAGCTGGATACCCTACTGCCATCCATAAGCACTTTCGCCCTCTCCTGTTACCGGTCGAGTAACTAGACTTCGAAGCTCCGGCCCACACATAAGAGTTGTATTCCATTTAAGGTCGGATACAAGTGGTGTAAATAGTTAGGAGTCTTATACCGTTTTCGGAAATAAGTGGTGTAAATAGTAAGGAGTCTTTTACCGTTTTAGAAAACTTAGGTACTTGAATGCTTCTCTCGACACTCGAAAAATGTATTTTGTCCAGCTCAGCAACATCAATACTCATGCATAAAATATCAAGAGCTTCTGAGTCCTTAATATTTACACCACCAATAAAAACAGATGGAGCAACATGATTAGGCTTGGTTTATAATTGAATGAATATGAATGGCAAATGTTGCTGTTATCTGCAAGAGAATATATAGAGTTGGGAGTTTGACGTAGATGGTTGTTTAGAAAGCTAAGGCATAGAGTATGAGAAAGATACTCCTGAATTAATCTTGAATTCGTTTGATGATATTCTACAACAACTCGTATAGTGCAATCTCTGAAAAAACTTGATATAAAACGATATAAGTTATTACCGACATCATGCCACACAGTATCGAACGCCTTGGAAATATCTAGTGCCATCACTTTACTTTCGCCAAAACGAACGACACCATTTTTCGGATAGGAATGTTAGGAAGTCTTCCGTATAAAGTCCTATATAAAAGCCATACTGGCGGTCGTTAAGTAAATTGTTGGACTCGAAATATTCAACAAAATGATAGATGGTAGTTTACCATACCCTCCATTACTTTGGAAAATGGAGAACAAATAGCAATTTGTAGGAATTGGCGTTATATTAGCAACCTTTCAACTATTCGACGGCTCGATATAAAGTTTTGAAAAGGTTAGCTAAGGGAGAGCACTGCTTCAAGATCACCGCTGATATGTCATCTGGCTCAGACTTATTTACGTTGACTTCCGATAAAATCCTTTTAACAGAACCAGTTCTAAAGAATATATTTGGCACAGTCACTAATACTGTTGCGAGTTTGGGTAGTGGTTGATCACTTTTCGGCAATTCAGAATTACTTGCGAATTATTCAGCCAAAAGGTTAGCTTTATCAACCGGGTGATCCTTTAAAATACTTAGTCTGAATTGAGAAACTAGCATTATTGTTTACTCTTTTAACGAATGATCAAAAGATTTTACTGCCCCGGGGAGCAGTAGCAGTAGGAAATCAGAAATTAGCGAAAAGTTATGTTATTTCATTGCATTATGTTGCCAACAAAATGACGACAAAGTCAATGACTTTATACAAAAAATGCAGGTTAAAGAGCAAAGAATAACAAGAAGGGAAGACTCTCAATTTTTCTACAACAACAACTTCTCTCTCTTGTCACATACTCTCAAATGTGTTGAATTCACATACTATTGTGAATTCAACACATTTGAGAGAGAAATTTGACTTCAAAACTTTTTCTTGAAAATTGCAATAAAATTGCAATTCTAACACTCTTTCACAGGCACATGATATTCATTTACTTTTTTCCACTCATATTAACCATTAAAATAACCGAAACATGTATATTTTTTAATTTTTTGGACTTTTAATTTTTGGGGGTTGAAATTAAAACTGAAAAAAACACATTTGTAAAATTTTGTATTGAAAATTAATAAGAAATTCAAATAAATTAAATATTTGCAGAAATTACGAAAGAAAAAGCAGAAAAATCTATTTATAAAATCTTTCCAAGTCAAATAACATAAAATAATATGAGAATTGTTTGACCCGTTTCATTGTAATTGTAATAAAATTTTGTTATCATTTTTAAGGTCGCTTTTTTACAACTATGTGTGTTTGAGGAGTGTGGTGAAAGTGCCCAACAGTTCTAGGAGACAGCCCCGAACTAGTGATTTTACCCATCATTTAGGGTGGGAACTAGTTACTTCAATAGCTACGTGACTAGTTATTTTAACACGTGCATGTCCTAAGCCCTTGATCCTTTTTGATTACAATGAGACTGTCTAATAGCTTGTACAAATTAGTCAACGCATTGGATTCACATACTGGTTAAATAACGTCAGTTACCTTACTAGCTATCTAACTGGTAACTTGATCAGCTACATAACTAGTTATTTTAACATGTACGGGTGCTAATTGACCTCAAATAGTCAGCTAAAAGACATATCATAGTCAGTCCAATAAATGATAGCTTGTAAACAAACCTTTCTTCGACAACTCTCCAATGGATTGCTTCTGTTGGGTTAAATAACTAATTTCTAAAGTGCAGTACAAAATAAACGTTTAAAGTGACTTCACTATAGGTTACTAAGAGACACTAAAGTGGCTATTGACTTCATGCTATGGTACATGGGATATCAGTATACTTAAGCAAAAATAAAAATTAACTGTATGAGAATTATATCAACGCAATTTGTATAAAACCAGTTTGAACGAATTATCACACAGCACGTTTAAAGTAACTACACTCCAGATTACTTAGAGATAGGTAAGTGACAATTGTCTTCACGCTGGATTACCTGGGTTGTATAAAGTAACCAATTGTCTTCTTTCTGCACTACAAAGGATACATACGTGTCAAATGACCAAAATATTAAAATTGGAGTCAGCCAAGTGATAAAACATTTGTGTCGATTACTGTCTATAAGGGATACATTGACTACTTGCTTAACTCCTGGGTGGTTTGAACACTAATACATATAAACAAAATGTTACCAATACAATCATAGAGTTAGGTTTTTTATGACAGCGTTTCACTTCTTGTTATTATTCTTTGTTAAAGAGCTTGATTGTCACGTCAATTTAATTTATAATCAGAAATAATGAAATATTTGTAGAAAAACCATACACAGAGAAAACAGATTCGTTGTAGTAACTGAATTTGTTGCCAATCGAACGATTCGGTTGCACACATAGAATTTGTCGGTTTTATCAACAGAAAGTCGGTTGATAAAGTAGAATTTCTGTTGAAGCGACCAAACTTTTGTTACGCCTTCTAAAATTTTGTAGTCACAACTGTTCGTCTACTAATGCAGAATCATTCGATTGCAAACAAATTCGGTTGCTACTACGAATCTGTTTTACAAATATAAAAAGCCCCAATTTTGTTTTATAATCATTTAATTACTCACAATTATTGCTTGTATTACGATCTGGACCTTCTTTATATTTTCCATATGCCAATAAAATGACGATAACAAATATTATTGAAAATATTGAAACCGTTAATAAAAACATATTATATTCTTTATACTTTTAATTTTAATCACAAAATCCAAACACAATATAATTAACTAAACAGCACTTCTAGGTGAAAATGATTAAAATACACTGATGAATGAATAAATATTCGATAGGTTTTAAGCCATCACAAAAACAATCAAAAAAAGTAACAAGTAAATATTATCTGTGATTGGAAAGGAAGGAACCAATAGATATGACAGTTTAATGTTAAAATTGATTTAGTAACACTTATGTATATTAGTTTTATTTATATAGAAAAAGGGATTCTTTTTAATATTCTTGGCAAATCATAATAGAAATAGTAAAGCAATTAGTCATTAGTGGACCCAGTTGCAAAAGAAATAGACTCAGTCTGGTTTTAACAACTGAATTGATAATTAAACAAATAGGATTATGAATGAAGAAGTCAGCTTTTCTAAATATTGTTGGCAGAGATTAATATCTCAAATTTGTAACTATATATTTATTGTTAATCACTTTGCAATCCATTTCACTGTGTGTTGTTATAAAAATTTTGAAGATTTTTTGTGACAATTTTTAATTTTTTATGAAAATCATATGTTTTTTGAAAAAATATTTTTTTTTTTTAATTCAAAACTGAATTTTCGAATTTTATTTTATTAAAATTGTCCACACCACAGATTTTTTTTTTTTTTTAATTTTAAACACATTTTTCAATCACTCTTAAACTTTCCTTTTACTTTTACACCTTTAATAAAACTTTGATTTACCTTGCTGCACTTGTCGTGATTTTCTATATGCCTTAAAAAGCCACAAAAGAAAAATTGCAATAAAACAAAATGTTAGAAAAACAAGCATGATTACACGACACTAAAACTAAACTTTCTGATACATAAATATAGGTATAATATGTTTAATCACAATTAATTCTCGTTAAAATGACTTTTACACAAAAATTATACCAACCAACTGATATTTTTTATTGGTATATTTAATGGTGCTTTTGAGGCTTCCAAAGGAAGAGAAAACATATATATGTATTATCTCAAAAGGTATTGATAAAAATCGCTGATAATGTGCAAAATAGAAACGTGTGGCTAAAAAGAAATTGGGTGGGAATACCAAAATCATTTTAGATTAAATGAAAACAAAGCAGACAATAAAATTTACACAAACTGTCATTTAAAATGTAAACAATGTCACATGAATGAATGATTATTTCAAATCAATATACATAAAGAAATTTTAAAAATAAAACTAAAAAAAAAAGATATTAAATGCTTCCATAAAATTCAACTATTATTACTTAACAATTTTTTCAGTGTACTACACTGTATACATAGTAGTAATTATAGCGTTACTCTCTTTTAAATAATCATAACATACCGTTATTACTCTCAGCAACCGAGGTGGTTGCTTGTAATTGTTCGGCCAATTGGCGATTTCTTAGATTTATACGAAAACAACCACATATAATCACCACAAATGCATAAATCAAAAAGAATCCAACAAACCAAAACCCATCACCCATTCTTCTATATTTTCAATTAAATTTCTTTAGTATATATTAAAAGTCAACTTAATGCAAAGAAGAAACTCTTGCACTACTACGACTCTTTTCGCTGGTTGGGAATTTTGTGGAAGCGTAAAAAGTATAAAATAATAAAAGTCTCCTTCCAATACACTTTTTGGCTACTTTATGAAAATAATTTCACAATTATTTGCTTATCGGGGAAGTATGTACTTCATATAAATACAGACGATAATAATAGATTACAGTAAGTATGTATATTGAACAGTTTAGTTTAGTCATTATAAATTGAAATGAAAACAATGGTTAAAATTGCTAATACTTAGGGTAGCACATGACACCATAGGTCTAATAATGACTCATGTGATTAAAATGATCAAAGATTTATGTCTGTTTATGGAATAGTTTTTATACCCATCACCAAAAAAATTGGGGCTATATTAATTTTGTCATTCCGAAATATTTGTCGTAGAACTAAAAAGTATATATTTTGGGTCCAAGGCGAATTTATATACAAGGTGGTGTCGGTGGCGAATTCAGGAAAATACGAGCGAATTCATTAATTTTTTATATATGGAGTTTGACATTCGAAACAACTCACTCATTATTTCGAATGTCAAACTCCATATATAAAAAATTAATGAATTCGCTCGTATTTTCCTGAATTCGCCACCGACACCATCTTGTATAGAAATTCGCCTTGTTTGGGTCCTTATACAATTCTAAGACGATCAGGTGTCTTTCCGTCTGTAGGGCCTCGAGGAAAGGACATAGGCTGATATAATTTTTCCAAATATTCTTCATTATACATCTCTACGTCTCGATAGAGAAGCTAAACGGACGTGTTTTTTTCCTATCTCCGCAAATATTTCGGTTTTTTATTGATATTGACGGATATAAACAAAATAAATATAAAAAAGAATATACAGTCACACAGATAATAGTACGTACCCCTTAAAAATTCTTTAATTTTCCAAAAATTGGTGATATTTAAAAAAAGTAAATGAATCAATAATTTTTAAATGAACACAAATATTTATTTCATTATTTAAATTTAAAATTAAAAACTTCAATTTAATAAAAAAAACACAAAAGCCTATTTAATATCACAAATAATTATACGTACTCTAAAAAAGATTAATGTACAAAAAGAATTTCAGGTATATATTATTTCATTAGTATTTTGTTGGACCTCCTTTTGCCTCAATTACTGCTTTCAATCGATTACTCATTGAAAATACCAGTTTTTTTGTTGTCTCAGACGTTATTTTATTCCACTCATATTCCAAGCCATCTTTAAGTTGTTGTTTGTTTCTGTAAGTTTTTTTTCGAATGCGCCGTTCCAATTCATCCCATAAATGCTCTATGGGATTCAGGTCTGGTGATTGGGGAGGCGAATGGAGTTGTTTCGGGACATTATAGAGAAGCCATTCTTTGACAACATGCGAAGTGTGCTTTGGGTCGTTGTCCTGCTGGAAATACCAGGTGCCACTAAGACCCAAAATACTTGCGGAATCTTTCAAACTGCTTTTCAAAATGTCTAAATAAAGAAATCGGTCCATATTTGTTTCCACAAATCGCAGTTTTCCCACTCCATTCGCCGACATGCATCCCCAAACCATGACCGAACCACCACCGTGCTTAACTGTTGGAATGAGGTTCTTCGGTTGCAGCTCTTCATTAGGTTTGCGCCAAATTTTTTGTTTGCCATCACAACCGAATAAATTGTACTTGCTTTCATCACTAAAAATCACATTCGCCCAGAAATCTGTTGTTTTGTGCACATACTTAAGTGCGAAGTCGAGCCGCTTTTTTCTGTTTATTTCGCTTATTAATGGTTTTTTTCTTGGTACGCGGCTATGGAATCCGTTTTTTCGCAAAACACTTCGCACTGTTTCTGAATGAACATTAATATTGTGGTCATTTTCCAAAGTATTTCGAATTTCCACGGCTGTTGTTTTAGGATTTTTACTAACAGCACTTTTTATAAATCGCTCAACTCGTGGGGTAATTTTGGGTGGACGTCCAGTTTTTGGCTTGCTTGCTAGGGATTGAGATTCAGAAAAGTTTTTTATTACGGTCTGCACCGTAGACTTGGCACGTCCAACAATTTGAGCAATTGAACTTAAGGAATTCCCATCTTTCCTCAATTTTAAAATATGTTCACGCATTTCGATACAAATGTCCTTTGTTTTCTTACCCATTTTAACAAAAAAGTAAATTTTTTTTTCTAAAATTACTGCAGTCTTTAAGAATTGCTTACAAACTAAGCTTTTAACACTATCCGTATAATATTTTTTTTTATTAAATCTACTTATTTTTAAAAAGTACCGTTTCTATTTGGCATCGTACGTATAATTATCTGTGCTGCCATATTAAGTTTTATGTGTAAAAGTACAATAAGCGGAAAGTTAACCGGACTTTTTGTAGTTAGTTTTTGACAGTGTTTCGATGCCTTTCAAAAGCAAGCAAAAATATCGATCAGAAATCCAGGGTTATTCTTAAACCGAAATTTTAGAGGGAGTACGTACTTTTATCTGTGCCACTGTATATAGCTTTACCGCGAATGGACGCGAAATTATTTATTTAAAACACAACGTTTTTTTGATTAAATTATTAAGATTGAAAGTGCCAATTAAAATTAATTTTTTTTTTTCATTCTGGTGTTTGTTTTGTTTTTTTCCACCAGTAAAGAGCACAAGTGCAAATAAATAAACAGAGAATACTCTTTATGAGTTTCTCAAGTGATAATCATAGTGAGCGCAGGCTTAGCTTAAACGGCAGAAATGCTTATGTGTTTGTGAATGTGGAAGAAAATTCAAAAGAAAACACAAATACAAGAGTTGGTGACAGCTTGTATTTGACCGCCAAACCGATTGATCGCGCTCGTTCATTGTCCCCAGCTTTGTTTACGAATAGTATTTGTACAACAAAAGAAAATTCTTCATTGACAGCTGTTGATAAAAGTATGGTAACCAAGAGCAAATTTTTGGCAGCGCCTGAAAGTATGCCTAGTAATTCACCCCCTAAATTGAAAACATACGCAGTAAGTACGAACCCAATTGACCAAAGAATGGGAGCAATACCTAAAAATGTTCAGCCCATAAATAGTGCACAAAAACCACAAATCCAAGTGGGAATTGATAGGTACATTACCGTACTGAAACGAGGACGCAGCCCAAAATCCTCAAAAGTTGCATCAACCGCAAAAGTACCTAAAGATAGGGAAATTGATAGGAAAACTACTGAAAACAGATTTTCTATTTTGCAAGATGAAGCAGATGACCCCCCAACATTACCCAAGTTGTACAAACCCCCTCCTATTTATTTGAGAGAGCAAAATTCGAATGCTCTAATTAAGAATTTGATATCATTGGTCGGAGAAAATTCTTTTTACGTTGTACCTTTTAAGCGAGGTAACATAAGCGAGACTAAGATACAGGTAAATCATGAAAATGATTTCCGTAAAGTCGTTACCGAATTTGAAAACAATAAGAAAAGTTTTTACACATACCAGTTGAAGAGTAGCAAAGGCCTCCAAATTGTTATTAAGGGTATTGACTCTTGTGTAGATCCTGAGGATATAAAGGCTGCTTTGGAACATAACAGGTTTAAAATAAAAAATGTAGTCAACATTAGAAATCGCGAGAAAATTCCCCAACCACTGTTTAGAGTTGAACTAGAACCAGGTGATGTTAATCTCAAGAAAAATGAAACACACCCAATTTACAATTTAAAATATTTATTGCATCGTAAAATTACGATAGAAGAGCCACATAAGAGATCGGGACCCGTCCAGTGTTTAAATTGTCAAGAATATGGTCATACTAGGGCATATTGCAAATTACCTCCCGTTTGCGTGGTGTGTGGAGAATTGCACGGTTCTACCCAATGCGATAAATCCAAAACCGACTCAAAAGTAAAGAAATGCAGCAATTGTGGCGGAAATCACACAGCAAATTACAGAGGATGCCCAGTATATTCCATAGTTAAGAAAACATTAACACAGAAACCTAGTATTTATCCTGTGCAATCAAAGAACCTAGTTGATACCCATTACCCCCAAATCTCGCAAACCATGAATAATAAAGGTTCATACGCTAGTGTTCTAAGAACAAATCAAACTTTTGCTCAAAACCCACCATTAGGAAGTGAAAATAACCGTAATATCAATGTGGAATTTGCAGACCAACATCCCACTTCTAATTTTAGTCGACTGGAAGCTACAATAGAGACCCTAGTGAAATCGGTTAACAATTTTACCAACTCTATGAGTAATATGATGCAGGAAATGCTTAAAATGCAATCTGTGTTATTACAAGCTATCCTAAATAAGCCATGAACTGTTTGAAAATATGTTTCTGGAATGCAAACGGCATACGCCAACACAAAAACGAACTCGAATATTTTTTAAGAAACCAACAAATTGATGTAATGTTGGTTTCTGAAACCCATTTGACGTCCAGAAGTTCATTTCGAATAAATGGATATGTAATATATGATACCAAAGATCCCAGAGGTAGATCATGCGGAGGCTCGGCAATTTTAATAAAAGCTCGAATCAAACACTACTTAATGTGTGATCTTTGCGAAGATTATCTTCAAGCTACTACTATCTGTCTTGAAGATTTTCATCGAAACTTAGTGATTTCATCGATATACTCACCCCCTAGATTTTCAATTACAGAAAGTCAATATAATAGATTTTTTAAATCACTAGGCCCCCGTTTCCTGGCAGCTGGCGATTATAATGCTAAGCACACATTCTGGGGATCACGACTGATTACCCCTAAAGGTCGTGTTTTGTTTGATACAATTTCTAAAATGGGTTTGAATGTGATTTCGAGCGGCCAACCTACTTACTGGCCTACTGACCCGCGAAAAATACCGGATGTTATTGATTTTAGCGTGATGAAAAATATCCCTGGAGAAATGATTCAAGTTGAATCCTCGCTGGAACTATCTTCAGATCACTCACCCACTATTGTTACTTTATTGAGCCCCCGAGAAATTGTATCCCCGACTGGTAATTTAGCGATGACAGGCACAAGAATTAATTGGCTCAAATATAAAAAATACCTTAGTACACATTGCTCGGAAAACATACCGCTAAGAACACCAGAAAACATCGATCACTCTCTTATCAATTTCGATAAAAATCTCAAACTGGCTGCTCAACATGCTACCCAAACCCCCCGACAAATCAGATATAATAGAATTTATTCTGCAGATGTCGAACGGCTCTTAAATGAAAAAAGAAGAGTTCGAAGAGAGTGGCAATTGCACTGATCCCCCCAACTCAAATCGAAGCTTAAAGATTGTATAAAAAGACTTAAAAAGCTCTTGGAATTTCGAAAAATGGAATCATTGAATAAATATCTAGAAAGCCTGGACGCAACCCCGCAATCGGATTACTCATTATGGCGAGCCACAAAAAGTCTTAAAAGACCTGTCATATGTAAGCCCCCCTTGCGAAATTCAAGTGGCGGTTGGGCAAGAAATGATACTGAAAAAGGGAATCTGTTTGTTAATCATTTGAAGCAAGTATTTACCCCGAACACATCAAATGAAACTATTGAGTTGCCACCTGTTGTACCCCATTTTGGAGCAGCCGTACCCCTACGTTTTGAGATTCGAGAGATCGAAAAGGCTATTGTTGATTTAAACTCCAAGAAAGCACCTGGTATTGACAAAATCAGTAACAAGATGCTTATGGAGCTACCCCGGATAGCAATAAAAATAATTCTTTTTATTTTTAATGCTATATTACGCCTTGAATATTATCCTCCAGAATGGAAGGTTTCACTGGTTACCATGATACCTAAGCCGGGAAAAGATCACACAAAAGTAGAATCATATAGACCAATCAGCCTATTGTCTAATATATCAAAGCTATTTGAGAAGATACTCATGAACAAGCTGTACCCGATGTTAATTGAAAACAATTGTATTCCGAATCATCAATTTGGATTTAGAAGAAAACACAGTACTATCGAACAAACCCATAGACTTGTAAATATTGTAAGAAAAGCGTTTGAGGAAAAGAAATATTGTTCCGCTCTCTTTATCGACATTTCTCAAGCGTTTGATAAAGTATGGCATGATGGTTTAATATACAAACTGAGTCAAAATTTACCCGCAAACACTCATAAGCTATTGAAAAGCTATTTAACTGGTCGAACATTTAAGGTTAAAGAAGGAGACTTTTTAAGTAGTCCCCAACCCATTGAAGCTGGAGTTCCCCAAGGCAGTATCCTGGGACCCTTTTTATATTTGATATATTCGTCTGATATGCCAACTAACAATCGCACGCATACATCAACATTTGCAGATGATACTGCTATTCTAAGCATTCATGAAAACCCTGAAGAAGCGTCTCGTTACTTACAAAATCACATATTTGAATTAGAAAAATGGTTAAAACAATGGAAAATTAAAGTCAACGAGCAAAAATGTACACATATAACATTTACATTACGTAGAGAATCATGCCCCCCCATTCATATCAATAACCAAACAATAATCCAACAATCGGAAGTTAAATACCTCGGAATACATCTCGATCGTCGTCTTACATGGAAAAGTCATATAGATGCAAAATTGACTCAAATGAAATTGAAATCAATTCAAATTAATTGGCTCATTGGCAGAAACTCTACGCTTAGTCTAGATTGCAAACTTCTACTTTATAACATGATCATAAAACCGATATGGTGTTATGGCATACAGCTATGGGGCACGGCCTCAGCGTCAAATGTAGAAAAGATCCAAAGACGCCAAAACAAGTTTTTAAGAATGATTACAGATGCCCCCTGGTATATCAAAAACGCGAATATACACAAAGATCTAAACGTGCCCCTTGTAAAAACTGAGATCACGAAAAATGTGGAAAGATATTTAAAAAAACTTGAAATTCACCCAAACCCACTGGCCCGCAACATATTGAATAACCGTGGCCACACTCGATTAAGAAGGAGGGACACAGCTGACCTAAGACTAGAAGGAAGAATGCCTATTTAATAAAAGCAACAATCAATAAACAATTTTTCGTCCGGCACTGGCTGGACTAATTAATTATAATTATTAGATATAAGATTTGAAATACTTGTTGTTAGTTCATTAAGTAATGAAGATACAATAAATAAAAAATTAAATTGAAAAAAAAAAAAAAAAAAAATATTCTTCATTGATCAGAAATGTTGGGTATAGAAAATTGGCAAAATCGGTTAAGTGGAACCAGAGTTCTGAAATTTGACAAAAATAATACAACATATACGTAAAAATGATTGTAACTAATTTTATGAAGATCGATCGATAATTGGCCGTAGTTCCCATAAGGTCTACATATGTATGTAAATGAGTTATAAATAACGCTATTAAGGTGAATTCATATAAGGTGTACTCGTTAGCCCAGCTGATCATCAGCTGTTTCATCCCAACTGTCAAAATTTGTGTTTATGTTGGTGCGCGTCATACATATGTGTGTCTTTGTGTTTGTGTGTTTTTGATGCTCCACTTTTTTCCTATTGTTTTGTATTCAATTTCTTCTATTTCTCCACACGTTTGAACTCTTCATCGAACATTTTAACATCCTCCACATGAAATAAAGCAATAAATATAAAACTTACACTGGTTTGTTGTTAAATTCCAGTTTAATATTGAATTCGCCGTACTTGTGTTTTTTGACAGATGGGGTGAAAAGCAAAAACAAAATGTATGTTGTTTTTGTATTGTTGTATTTGTTGTAGGGACGAGTATACCCAAGGCGAATCTAATAAGGTGACCTCACGAGCACAGCTGACTTTTATTTTTGAATTCGCCGACATCGTTAAACTGTCAAAATTGCTTATTTGTTTACAATTGTTAGCTGTCATAAAATAATAATTTTAGTTTTTAGTTTGTGAAATTTTTGTTTTTGCACAATAATGTATAAAAATGATTAATTTGTCACTAAAAAATTATTGAATAAATCAATTTCTTTAGCACAGTTTTAATTTGTTTTTACTGTTAATAACTTCTTGCATGTATTGGCAGCCTTTGGCCGGACGCACATCTTTAATACTTAAAAATATCATTGCTCATCTGATACTAAACCGAAATTATAACCCATTTCCGTTAATCGGAGGTCAATATTGTCAGGACGTAATGATAATCGAAATTCTGCTCTACTAGTAAACATGCGATATGGTTCATTCGTTCAAAGACTGGTTAAATCATCTATGAGAACGCCAATATAACCCTCCGTCCGACTTACAGTTAATTGTCGGGGTTCATTATTGTGATCAAAGTGCTTCGTCTTGGCTGCAGCATTAGCACCGGCTATAATACCTTGAGCCGCCGCCTCTTCATATCCCGTTGTACCATTCAATTGTCCAGCAAAGTAAAAATTATTAACTCTCTTTGTTTCTAAACTTGGATATAGTTCTCTTGGATCTATAAAATCATATTCTACTCCATATCCGGGTTGCACAACTTTGGCGGATAAATGAAATCACTGTTGAAACCTTCTGGTTCCAACCATATTTGATGTTGCTTTTCACCAAATCGTAATACTTTTGATTCTATAGATGGACAATAACGAGGCCCGGTGACTTCTTCGGAAACATGACGATTCAAATGCATATTTTCTTTGACAATTTTATTAACTTGCAAAGAGGTGTATGTTAAATTGCAGGGTAATTGTTTATCAGCATTTATCCAAACTTCTTCATTCATAAATGAAAAAGGTACCGGTGGGTTATCTCCAAATGAGCCTCAAGTTTGTGGTGGAGTGCCAGTTTTCATGTATTGCATTGGCAGCCTTTGGCCGGACATCTTTAATACTTAAAAATTTCAATGAAATATACAGAAGCTTGGATTGTATGCAGTACAAAGCTGTCGAAATAGAGAAATATACTTGATCGTAGACCCACAAATGTATATATTATATATATTCTGCGTCCTTTAACTATTTTATCACGATCTAGCTTTGTCGTCCGACTTTCCGTCGTCCAATTCATTTAAAAAATCTATCTTTACTCCTGGCAAGTAAACTTTAAATTATGTTTTGAGTGCCAGAAAATATAAAACTATTATAATTTGTCAAATAATTATCATATAATATAATTAAATAGTCATTATCGAGTTTTCAACATATGATTTAGATTTTTATAGATTTTTTTTACATTATCAAATGACACAGAAGATACAAACCCAAACCCCAAAATAAACGAAACCGATCGAATTTCTAATTCATACGAATTAATTCATAGTGTTAATTTCTTAGTACTTTAAACTAGAGTTTCCAATTCGGTTTCAACCGAAACCAAAACCTCGGTTTTTCAAGGCCTAAAACCGAAAGCGAAACCGACAATTATTCTTCGGTTTTCACTTTTAATCTATTTTCACTAGAAAAATTCAAAATTTAGAAATGAGAAACAAACTTTTTCATCCAATTATTCATTCTATATCTTTAAACACAAATCGGTAAAAATATCTTAAGATTTGTTTAAAGTTTTTAAACAATAATAATTGCTTCAGATGATGTAGCTACCTTTCGTAGGCTAAATAATGCAAAATGTTTGTAACAGTCTTAGTTGTTTTCAAATATCCGAGAAAAGTATAGCTGACCGGTGCGCTTCGCCACCTCAATTGGAATAAAGAAATAGTACTATTAAGTCTCCCTTTGTAAATTAATACTAATTCAGGAAAACATGGCTCTAGTTTCATGTTTATTGATTCATTGTAATGTGGATTGTAGCTCAGTCTATACGTATTATTAGAATTAAAACAGTACCATAAAGACCCACATTTTGTATTCCTACTCAGCATCTTGAATGTTTAATTTCATATTTCTGTGTCCATTATTATAGAAAATACAAAAGAAAGGTAAGACTATAATCACCTTTCGTGAATTATAACTCATTCAGAATCATTTGTGCCTAATTTTAAGGTTTTTTATTATAAAATATTCAAAAAGTACCTTTACAATAAAGAAATAGTAACATTAATTATCCGTTTTGAATTCGCGTTTCTAGGTCCATCGTTATAAAATATTCAAAAAGTACTACTAGTTCGAAAAAGTACCTGCAATTCCCTTTTTTATATTCTAACTCAGTCAGGATCATGTATGTTTAATTTCCTGCTTATAGGTTCATTATTATAGAAATTTCAATAATTGTTTCTGTTACCTCAATATCATTATGCCCTCTATCCTTGATACTTTCTTTACTCAGAAGCATATCAGCCAACTATTATGTATATACAATAAGTAAAATAATTTTTTATAATAAAAAGTACCATTAGAAGTAACAATTTTCCACACTTAAACCACTGTCAAGTTTGAAATTTCAAAGTTATTTCCTGATTCTAAGTTCAATATAATAGAAAATTCATTTTGAAGATCAAAAAAGTACTCCTTAGTTTGGTTTAGTTCTCGATTTTTGGTTTCATAATACAATTGAGCACTCTATTCTTGATTATTTCTTTACTGAGAAGCATATTAGCCAACTTTGACTAATTTAATATATTGAAAAGGTACCATTAAAAGAAAAAGTACCAATTTTCCTTTATCCTAGTAAACACTCGTCAAATTTGAACTTTAAATTTGTTTAGCAGTTCCTATATTATCAACTGATTTAATAGTTAATAAATTATTACAAAACCGAACCGAAACCGATCGGTTTTCAATTTTTTAAAACCGAAACCGCGGATTTGAAATTCTTCGGTTTTTTGGAAACTCTATTTTAAACGCATTGAATTCATTCTTTATGAAACCATCTTTAAATCTTCAAATCCAATACAATATAGCTTAAGGAAATCTATTGAATCACTAAATATTTCTTCAATTCAAATTAGCTTTAGTAAAAGTTGTTCAATTCATTTTGTAAATGATGATAAAACATATTTCCATTAAATTTGTATTAGATTTAAATTAACAAATGTTTAACCATTCAATGATTGAATAAATACTATTATGAATTAATACATTATGAATATATTCAACAATGAATGAATTCTATTCAAATAAAAGCATTTAAATGATGTTATAGAATTAGTTTTTTGTGAATAGCTTTATGGAATGAATTGCTGAAATTGTTAATTCTGCATTAAGATTTTATTGAATTGAACTCCAATTGAATTACATAATTCGAAGCTCTGATTCCATATCATGCAAAACGGCTTAAAAAATCCCCAAATATGGGGGATTTTTTAAACTTTTTGGAGAAATATCCATTTGTTAAGAGATATTTTAAAATATTTCAGGGATTTGACAATGATTAAGTATTTAGAAAGGGAACCCATTTCAGAGTTTAACTGATGGTTCAAATATGGGATTCATATTGCACAGTCTGGATCAGTGTTGTGTTCAGGCTGAGATCTCAGTCTTGGAAGCTGGTTAAGTGACCAGAGTTGTGTTCTTCAGGCTGAGACCTCAGCCGTGGGGAAGGCTTCAATCTGGCTGGGGTTTCTTATGAGGACGTCTTCAAAATATCTAATCTTGTCATGGAATATAGGACATCTTTGAACGAGATGGCGAGACGTTCTAAAGTTCAACATTTTTGAGAACCGAATCACAGAGGAGTATAAATAGACCTCTGATTAATAGTTCAATACAATGGCCGCTTATTTTAATTCATTGTTCAAAAACTAACTAGGTAACTCTTCCATTTCAATAAATTTTTTTAGGTTTGAACTACATATTTTTAGAAAAAGAAGCGGTTGCTTTCTTGATATATAAAATATAAATATTTAAAAATGTCATACAGTATGATGCAAAATATAATTGCTTATTGTGTTTTGAATTTCGCTCACTTCTGTAGCTGTCAGTTATCGTAAATGACAAAGGATTCTATCTGTTTATTCCAATGGTGCCCAAGCCCTATACTCTTGGTGCTCGTTTATTTTTGTAAATTCTCTTAGCTATAGGCTGTGTGTTTCTATACTCAATGGCAATATGAAATACACAAACAACTTTGTCTTGTTTGTTTTTTGTCGATCTTCACTGTCTACACGCAAGTGCAAAGCAACAACACTTTCGTATGCTTTGCTGGTAATCATTGACGACAGCGAATATCAATGTAGCTTTTGTTTTTGTTTATCGTATGGTATTGTTTAAAAAACTGTGTATTTTTTCTTTATTCTTTGTATGTTTTGGTTTTTACAACAAAAAAAAAATTGCATAAAAATTAGTTTTTCTTTAAATGTATTGGTGTTTGCTCTTCCATAAGGAACTTTAGGGCACCTCTGGTTTATTTTAATAAAATAAACTTGAAATACACAGAGAACAAACATTTAGCTTGGAATGTACATTTAGATCATTTTAGTCCATAGTTAAAAACTAAACTAAATGAGCGAATGATTTGAACTATTTCATGTAATTCAAAAAGTTGAATCGTTTAATTGGTTTAGTTCGTTCGTGAACTACTCGGGACTATCTGTTATTTTTGAGACGACTACTTTTACACACTTTGCCTTACTTATTATTTATATTTAAACAGTTCATTTCATTCGAACCTGTTTGATTGCTATAAAATCGGGCCTCCACACAGTGATTCATAGTTTAACTCGATGGGTATATGTCTCCGTATAAATTTGAGCAGAAAATAAACAAATAGGGCTACTAAACAATATTTGTTTCTTAATAAATAAAATCATTTAAGGTTCTTATAAATTTGATATTCTTATCACTCTTTTAATTTTTACATTTTCCAAAATTATCTATTGAATAATAGTAATAAACATACATCTTTTCTATATTTACCTCTTCGTGTTCTATTTTGATTCAGATGTCTCTCCTGTCTGCGTTGATTCGAACAGAGCGATAGGAAATAGTTACAACAAACACAACAAATAATAATAATTGGAAGTATCAAAACTATTCCAAATAATAAAATATATGCCGCCACCGAATCCATTTATACGAAGACAACAAAACTTAAACTTAACTGTTCTATGAGTTTGTAAACAAAATTATATTTTTTTTAATCAAATTCAATAAGATTCATAAAATGTTTATTTGTTTGCAATTTTACTATTGAGTTTTAATCTTTTTTGTTTATCAATATTCTAAGCATTTTAATTAAACTGATTAAGTTTAACAAAATCCAAAAGTGGTATTAGTACCAGCTAAGACGAATGTAAAGTTTGCACTACAACCTTTTCAATTTTCATTTCATATTCAGAATCAATTTGTATATAAATCAATTCATTTCATATTCAGAATGAATTTGTATATAAATTAAATACGCACAAATCTCTTAAAAATATCGCGATCACGTCAAATATACATCGGTGTAAGTATTATATTGGTGGTGGGTATACAAGATTCGGCCCAGCCGAATATAACACTCTTACTTGTTAAATTTATAAAGGGTTTATAAATCAAATTTTCCATTCAAAATTTGTTTTATAAAAATCGATTGTGATAAAGGCCTATTCGCTTTATCGTCAAAATTGTTTAGCATGTGACTAACAGTGAGCGACAAGAACTTTAAATATTCAAAATAACAGCTATACCTAAATAAGAGCATTGTTTATTTATTAAGCATGGATAAAGCATACCGAAATTATGCGGCAAAAACGCTGAGCTATTGGAAAAATCCAATTTTGACAGTGCTTCAGTCAACTTCACTATCGCCTGCAGAAGATGAAGAAACTGTCGTTATTGAAGTTTTTGTTTATTTTTATTTTGGATTTTCGTTTTTTTATTATTTAATTATTTAAATATTTATTTAGGTACGGCTATAAGATATTTAATACTACAAAAATTAGTGTACTGAAAATACAAACATACAATACTGTAAAGATAACTAACTGGCAAAGCTTTTGATTGTTACCTGAAGTTTAGGACAACGTATGAATGTCTTACATGCCAATAAAATACAGAATGGTACTACAGCTGAGAGAGATATAATTAATAATATTTCCTCAAACTTCAGAGCCATAGTGTTAGAATTTGGTTTAATGAAACGGTCACAAATAAACTGATTTAAAAAGGACTGTAAGTTAGTTCATACCCTCAAAGTGTTTGAACGATAACCGTAAACTTTATAGATTAAAACTAGATAAGTCTATTGTTAAAAATCGAAGGTAATGCCATGTATTTTTTTTTTTTTATATATTACGTGTATGCAGGATTGCCAGATTTATTGGTGTATTTTGGCTTTATGGAATAAAACCAGTTACATAGTATACTTAAGCGTAAATGTTATTTATAAAACATTTATTCCAAAATTATTCGCATTACGACTTTTGACACATTAACCCCAAAGAAAAAAAGCCAAAGTTGTGATGTCACACGATCATAATAGTGATTTCTAAATGAATCACCATATACATATACAGTTAGGGACAAAATTGTTCACAAAAAGTATGATTAAAGATACAGTGTTGGAAAAAATAATAGAAACGAAAGCATTTTTTTCCAATTTTGTAAGAATATTAGTTAGGTTTAGTTTTGTTAAATAAAATTTATATGCAGTTTTGTTTATCAGACATACAACATAAGAAAAACCATAATCATTCCTCTTTTCATTAATATTTTAATACACTATATGACTAACAAAGTAAAGTGTCAATATTTTTGCTGGAAAAAATAATAGAAACGCGTAAACGGATTCAATTTTTAGAGGCAAATCTTTTTATTTTTTGTTAAAAAATTGTTTTATTTTAATATTTAGAGGCTCTACCTTTGTTTTTCACAACTTCGTTGCATCTGCGACACATGGAATCAACCAATTTTTTTGAAAAAATCCTTGTCAATGGAAAACCACTCTTCCTGGTTTTTTTCCAACAATTAGTCCTTATTTTTCCGACTGATGCCCTCCAGCTTCCTCTTGAGCACTTCCCAAAGGTGTTGTATTGGTTTAAGGTCCGGTGGCTGGGAAGGCCATTACATAAGATGTACTTTGTTGACAGCAAACAAATCCTTTGCCAATTTCGAAAAGTGGTTCGGATCACTGTCCTGCTGAAACTCCCATCTCAAGGACATCTCTTCCTACTAAATATATTGCAAAGCATAATCCTTCCATTTGCTGAGGAAGAGATGTCCTTGAGATGGGAGTTTCAGCTGGACAGTGATCCGAACCACTCTTCAAAATTGGCAAAGGATTGGTTTGCAGTCAACAAAGTACCTCTTATGGAATGGCCTTCACAGTCACCGGACCTTAAACCAATAGAACACCTTTGGGAAGTGCTCAAGAGGAAGCTGGAGGGCATCAGTCGGAAAAATAAGGACTAATTGTTGGAAAAAAACCAGGAAGAGTGGTTTTCCATTGACAAGGAATTTTTCCAAAAAAATTGGTTGATTCCATGACTCGAAGATGCAATGAAGTTGTGAAAAACAAAGGTAGAGCCTCTAAATATTAAAATAAAACAATTTTTTAACAAAAAATAAAAAGATGTGCCTCTAAAAATTGAATCCGTTTACGCGTTTCTATTATTTTTTCCAGCAAAAATATTGACACTTTACTTTGTTAGTCATATAGTGTATTAAAATATTAATGAAAAGAGGAATGATTATGGTTTTTCTTATGTTGTATGTCTGATAAACAAAACTGCATATAAATTTTTTTAACAAAACTAAACTTAACTAATATTCTTACAAAATTGGAAAAAAATGCTATCGTTTCTATTATTTTTTCCAACACTGTATATCTAGAAAATTTTTTTTTACAAACTTAGGTCTGGCAACCCATTTTGTGTTATGTAGTCTGGCACAATGTTGTTTATTCTATGGCAACATTTTTTTGGTGTACCGTTACTTTTTTACTAAAAAGAAATTAAACAACTATATCCACGTGTGTGAACATTTTTGACCCTTAGATCTTTTTCTCAATTTTTAAAAAATATAAAAACAAAATAAACTAAATATTTTAAATAACGTAAGTAAAGGACATTATTTAAAGTTATTTAAATAAAATACTACTCTTTTAAATAATTTATTTAGCCTTTTATAATGGGAAAAGCTAAGACTCCCCTATTGAAACAAAATGTGACAAAAGACATAATGGAAGGTGTCCCATATCGCGAAATCGCTAAAAAATATAATATATCAATAGGATTAGTGAATAAAGTAAAGAGTCAGAATAGTTTAACTCCACGAGAAATAAATATGGTCGTCCAAAAAAACATTCGCTTGCAGATGCTCGAGAAGCTCGTCGATTGATTGTGTCTGGTGAGGCTAATACAGCTGTTGAGGTCACACAAATACTCAACCAAGAGTATAGTTTAAACATAAGTTCCAAAACCGTTCGAAGATGTTTAAAATCCAGCGGCCTAGCGCCAAGAACAAAACTTAAAAAACCTTATTTAAGCGAACAAAATCGAAAAAAGCGGTTGGCTTTTGCAAAAAAGTACGAGCATTTTTCGACAGACGACTGGATGAAGGTAACTTGGTCAGATGAGACAAAAATCAACCGTACTGGGTCTGATGGGCGCCAATGGACATGGGTTGCTAAAAGAATTGGAGTCCAAGAGCGAAATATATGAAATTTGGAGGTGGTTTGAAGAAAATGGGATTAAACTTTTAGATTGGCCATCCCAGTCTCCGGATTTAAATCCGATTGAACACCTTTGGTCAATATTGAAAAGGAAAGTATTGGCTAAAAAAGACCCAGTGAAAACCATCAATGAACAATGTTCAAATATCATCTCAGTCAACTCAATTCAAAACAAATTATCTGATCACAATATAATATTTTGCAAGATAAACATTTGTTTTAGTCGTTGTGAATCTATTACTGATAAACGATATTGGATAGATTATACAAAGTTTGGATCATACTTGGATGAAAATCTACATATTTCTAATTTAAACAATTCTACTGAACAATGTGAACAACTAGTCAAAACACTTTCTACAGCAGCGTTACAGTGTTCTAAAACAACAACTAGAGAAGTGAACATTCGTCATCACATTTGTCCTGGGATGTCGGAGCAACTAATATCGTTAATAACCTTCAAAAATAAGTTGTTAAAAACACGAAGAAAAAACAAGCAAAATAAATATATATGTGAACGTCTTAAACGAATAAGTCTGGTTATAAAAATTTGCAATAAAAAGTTAATGAATAACTATTATACTTACAATTTAAATAAATGTAGTGGGGATTTACGAAAAACGTGGAAGTTTTTGAACGATACTCTTGGCAGAAAATATAAACAAACTAAGGAAATTGTAACTACTAATAATGAAATTATTAATTCTACTGATGAGAAAGCTCTGGCATTTAATTCATTTTTCTACAGTTCAATACAAAATATACGAGATGGTATTCAACAAGATATTAATGATAATATTAATTTTTTTAACACATTACTTCCTGTATCAACTACTTTTAATCTGCAAACTGTAGATAAAACTAAAATTGAAAATATTTTGAACAATTTGGACTTAAATAAAAGTTCTGGCTATGACAATATTACACCCAAAATGCTCTTAGTTAGAAGAACAGCTGTTTCAGAAATAATTACAGGAATTTTCAATAAATTGATTGATGAAGCAAAATATCCAGATGCTTTAAAAATACATAAAATTATTCCAATACCTAAGTTCCCAGGAACAAATAAAATAGAAAATTTTAGGCCAATGTCTGTTCTTTCTACTATTGACAAAATCTTTGAAAGAGAAATTTTTGAACAACTAACGGATTATCTTGAAAATAACAAAATACTGTTTGATCGTCAATATGGTTTTAGAAAAGGTAGTGGATCTGAGGAAGCTGTTATTAATGTTATGGAGTATATTTGTAGCGGTCTTGATGCAGGACACAAAGGAGTGGCAGGCGTATTTTTCGATTTGTCGAAAGCATTTGATTTGGTGGACCATGATATACTTAATAAAAAATTAAAATATATTGGAATTTCTGAAAAATCTCTTCTGTTATTCGAAGATTATTTAAAAAATAGAAAACAATTTGTTCAATTGGGCGAATATAAAAGTAATGAGCTCGACGTAGTGTGTGGAGTTCCACAAGGCAGTGTACTTGGTCCATTATTATTTAAAATCTTTGTTAATGACATAAAAAACTTAAAATTTTATGGAAAATTATTTATGTTTGCGGACGATATATGCTTACTTTACAATTATAAACATGAAGAAATACTTCGAACACAAATCGAATATGATTCATCGATTTTATCTGAATTTCTTAGGATAAATAAATTAATCTTAAATGCCAAAAAAACAAAATTTATACGTTTTAAGCCATACTTATCAAGAAATGATGAGACTATGAATGTCCACATAGATGGCCAATTAATTAAAGAATGCGAAAGTGTTAAATACCTTGGAATAAATTTTAATCATAATCTTTTATGGGAAAATCATATAAACAGCATAAAATCGAGTGTGTCATCGGGTATTGGCATTTTATACAAATTTAAGAATAAACTAAATGTTGATACCAAAATGTTAATTTATCAAGCACTAATTCATTCACATTTTACTTATCTTCCAGTAATTTACGGCTGTAAAATGAATACATCACTGCGATCGTTACAATCAGCTCAAAACAAGGCATTAAAAATAGTTTTCAACCTACCATTGCGTTTTAATACGATTAATTTATATAAAAATTATGCTAAAACTGTACTACCAATAAAAGGTCTATATAAACAACAACTATTAGTGTATGTTTTTAAATGCATAAATAATATTGGCTATCATACCATTCATTTTAGCCGTAATATCTTACATACACAAAGGATAACAAGACAGTCTATGCAATTAAAAATCGGAAGATGTCGTCTTGAAGTTACTAAACAACGAATTTTATTTGCTGGTCCAAATGAGTACAACCACCTACCTGATCGCATAAAAAATATGTCAGTATTGTCCACTTTTAAAAGAAGTTTAAAAGAAAATCTCCTACAAAATATTGAATTATTTCTTGCTAATTAAATTTTAAAAATGTATTACTGCAATATTAAAAATATTTATATATTTGTTAATAAATTGTAAATAAATTAAGTTGCCTATTTTGCCTCTATAAAGCCTTATTTCGGCGCTGAGGCGAAATTTTTTAATATTGAATTAACAATCTTAAATAAAACTAAATATATAAAAAAAAAAAAAAAACTTTGGGAGCGTTCTATAGAGGCGTGGGTAAATACTAACCCACAGGTGCTAATAAATCTTGTAAATAGTATGCCAAAATTAATAAAAGCTGTTAAAACTGCAAGAGGGGGGCACAATAAATATTAAGAGCCAAAAACATAAGGATTATCGTCAAGGGTCATAATTGTTCACAGCTAACATGTGAAACCTTTTTAAATTTTGAAAAGTGAATTTAATATTTTTTGTTAGTTTTATCTTTTTTTTATTAAAGAAGAAATAGCAAGTTATTTTGGTTGTTTTGTGAACAATTTTGTCCCTAACTGTATGTATACTTTGAAGTCGTAATAGAATGAACTATATATTGTCAAGTGATGGTAAATCAAAAGCTGCTTAAAATCTATTAAATCAAAGTTATTTTAGTTAATATTAATTTTTTTGGGTATTTTGAAATACTTCCGCAGTTTTCTAACTGAAACATAAAAAACATATTTTAAGTTCAGAATTAAGGAGCAACAATTTCTAAATTGTTTATGGTTGTGAAATAAACTGTGGCGTGTATTTTGGTATTGAATAATTTTTTTGTTTTAAAATTTTCTATAAATTTAGAAAGAAAGAGAAAAAAAATTAAAAAAAAAAAAAACTGTTAAATATTAAAAACATAAAATAATAATGTCAAAATAGAATTTGTACACTCAAACTATTAAGTCTGTAGGTAAATTCAACAGAAAAGTTAAAGAAATAATGTCTATAAAAATTGATTTTTCATTAAGTTTTAACTTAACGGAAAACTTTTTGAATAAACTACAATCAGTTAATGTAAACAATTTTTGAGTGTAGATATATTTTTTAATATTTTTCAAAATTCAAGTGCCGACTATGCCGATTAATTAAGAAAATTGCGCCGATTTTTCATGAAAATTATCTGGCAGCACTACAAGTGTGAGAGTAAGTTTTTTTTTCTTCTAATTGACATTCTTCTCTCCTTCTGATCTATGTAATTTATTTTATTAAAAGCTCATGTTATGCGATAAGAAATAATGTGACCAACTTTAGAGACTAACTTTGGAGACTGAATAGTAAAATATTAAAAATAATTACTCTCCCTATCAATCCATATGGCTGAAACAACAACAAAATTCATTGATTAACGTGTAATTTGTAGTTGCATGAGTTAGGTTGTTGACAGTATACTTAGGTTTTTTCCTCTCAGTAACGAGTCTATGCACATAAAGGTGGCCCCGTTTGTATGGAGAAAAATAAGGTGTAGATGTTCCCACTGAACTGGATAATCGGTTAAGAAGTTAATTTTTAATGTTTTTTAAATTGTTTTCATATCTCTTTGAAATTCGCTTTCAATGCGGTATCTGAATTCTCGAGAAAGTCCAAAAATATTCAAAGTTTTGTAATATTTTTAATTTAATTTTTGCCAAAAATTTTTTTTTTTTAAGAAAATATTTTTTAGTAAGAAAATATAAAATCACTTTTTATTGTTGGTGTTTTGTTTAAGCTTTAATATTTTTATAAATAAAGCTTGAGAGTTTGTTATTCTCATTCACTATATATTTTTATTTTTAAAGGTTTCCTAATGATCTGGCATAAGCAACCAGTGAAATGCGAATAGGAACTAGCTTGTCCACCAACAATAAATTTCTGTAAATTTATCAATAATTAATAAATATTAATAAATACTAACTAGTTTGAATTAATACGTTTTCCGTTTTTCGAAATTTTCTCTCCGATCTGATGTCAGCTATATGTTCAAGACAATCACAATATGGATGTAAAAATTAGTGTAATTTTGTAAGCATTTCTTTTAGTATATAACTCATTATAATTTCATTGGGTTATAAAATTACAATTAATTAAATGAAACGGTATCTTAGATTGAAATAAACTTTCTATTTAGTTGAGAACATACATAAGGTTTTTTCTTTTTTTTGGGGCGACCCTTATATACATACTTATATTTTATACTGTGTTAGTGGGGGTTTTCAACTGTGTTAAAAAGTCCCCTTTTTTTAAAGATAAACTCAATTGGTCGCGTTATGTATTGATAAAGTATACCTAAAGATAATCAATTGTTTAATCAATAAAATTAATAACATTTGTTAAAAATTAAATATAAATAAATTCCTTAAAAAGTTAGGTGAGTTATAAAACTGGAAATAATAACTATAGCTCACCATGAATCCAAAGGAAGCTGAACCTACGAGTATTTTTAAAAACGAAAAATAGTAGACAAACAGCGAATATTATCACCAATGTTATTATAATGTTAACTGGATTCATTTCTTGATTTTATAGAACGTTTGTAACCATTCAATAACTTGGTTACACTGAAGTCAAACCTTATGCGATTAGATATTTTTGATTTTTATTCGATGACAATATGTCTCTGATAAGAAAATGTTGCACAGTAGGGTCGATCGAAAAAAATATTTGTAAAAAAATCTGAAACTTTTAAATTACTAGTCCGATTGCAAAATGATGTACGGAAGAACTGTAGAGGAGGACATATGTAGGCTTTAAGAAAACTGAATTTGTTAGAATACAAGGTAAAATACAGGGTTACAAAGATGACCACCTTTGGTTAGGAAAACTTTTTAAAGATTATAACTGATTACAATGAATCTATAAGAGATAACGTAGTGAAATAATCAGGAATTACTTTAGATTTCCCACTTGATTTATAACATTCCTTGAAATCTGTCAATATTTGTATAGGTTATAAGCTGTACAAAGCTTTCCCACCCAGAGGTATTTGACTTTGACACCCTGATTTCAGATTTATTACCAATTCTTTTTTAACGCCCCACTGTGCGGGGACATGCTAATAAGTAGGGAATATATGCGCCTAAAATATGCTTCAAAAAAATCAAAATATGACCTACAAATTTAAAAGATATGCACTTATATTTTTGTGCAGAAACATAAAATAATTAACTATGGATCGCGAAGTTAGGACTCTTTAAATTATACCAAGAAAAAAATTACAATTGTTCTTCTGAGAAAACGATGGATATATTAATTATAATATCTTTGTATGAATACTTGTTTAAAGTCATACCCCCATATGCATAAACAGTTAATAAATTGATCAAAGGTTTATCAAACAATATTTCCATACAAAATTTTTTTTATAAATTTATAAACTGTTTATGCATATGGGGGATAATCTTTAAATCTTCATTTTGCTCTTATTTTCTTCTCTTAATAACCCAGCAGTTAAGCAAGTAGTTAATGTATATATTGTGAGTCATTTGACACGTATCTGTTATTTGTATCGAAGAAGTCTTTATACATTTCATGTAATCTAACGTAAAGACAATTGCCACTTAAGTGTCTCAAAGTAATCTATAGTGTAGTCACTTTAAATGTTAACTGTGTAGTGCATTTGTCTCTAAGTTATCCAAAAGGCTCAATCGATCCTATGCTTAGGACATACTCGTGTTAAAATAACTAGTCACGTAGCAAGTTATGTAACTTGTTGTCTCCATAAATGATGTGAACTCACTAGTTCGAGACAGTCTCCTGGGAAATGGCTATCAGGACCGGTAGTTGTTGATGTGAAGTTACAAAATCTTATAAATCGAAATTACAATGAAAACTAAAATGAATATTGTTACGTTTTTACCTTTTAAAAACGGGGGTTTATTTCCTTTAAATAAACCGGGTACTTTTGATTGCAAATAAAAGCTGTTTTAGTAGTTTAAAATTGTAACAACTCTTTATTTATTTAAAATGTACAACAACAGTTCATATATTCACTCAGTGTCTTTATACACGTTTATCAATTCGCAGAAATGCACACACACTCTATAACGTACAACCTTAAATGTACAAGACAGTTGATGTTAACTCTAACAGCGCCTATGATCAACTCAACTCACGACTGCCACCTCCGCCACTATTTATACACGCGCCATCTATCGGGAATCTTCTACAATGCTCTTAACGGACATACTAGTACATTCGAATTCTAGAGCTTTCGATGTTAATGTTAGCAGCTTAAACATACAGTGCTGCCATACTTACAAACAATGCTAATAACCGCATGCTATCAACATTGTTGATAAGTAGAAGCTTCTACTGATGGACGTGTTTATAAACATGATGAATGTTGCAGGCAGTCATTGCGGACCGTTAAATTCAAATCGCTATTGCACATTCGTAACAATATTTTTGAAACATTTAAAAAAAACTCTAGACTTTTTTGAAGCAAAATGTTAATTTCCAATGGCTGATAGAGAAATGAAGAAGTTAATGCATTTTGAAGTAAAATATAACAAAATATGCATTATCAATAAAATATGCAAAAATATGCAATAACAAATCGATGCCATTTTATAGCAAAATGTGCGATTCGGATAGAAAATTAGTCTACATTGTATTTGGACGTTCAAGAAAAAACATGCATTTGCATATAAATCCGCCCCCTTGTAATAAGCAGTAAAATTTAAAATACTCAAACAGAAATATACTTGTGCTCTATTTTATCTCGATAAATTCAGAATTAAGGAGTTGAAATTTAAAGGAATTTTAAAACTTGGAAAGTTAATTTTTGGATTTTTTAATATAAAAAACAAAAAAAGAAAAATGTAAAATAAATGTTACCTCCCCTGGAATAAGGAACTTTATATCATTTATGCCCGTAACTTCAACAAATAGATAACTACGGTGTAAAATACCCAACAGATAAATTTACCTAAAAGGAAACTTGATTTCAAAATTTCAAATATATATATTTTTACTCCATAAGTAACTGGGCACCGATAGATATCTATGTATTTGTTGAAATTAAGGGCATTAATCCAGCACACCAACGATTTTTGAGAAATGGTATCATTAAACAAGGTAAACTTTAACCAACCAATGGTAACGCAAATTTGACTTTGATCAATGGAGACGCCGATCTCACGCAACGGGGTTTTCAACTGAAGATTTTTCGAAACGTGTTACTAGTAGTTGATGTTTTTTTTAATTTATGTATGCTCACTAAGCAGTTTCGACGTGAACTGATGGTGGTGGGGGACGTGCAGTGCGGTAGCTACTCGAAATTGCAACAAAAAATAATAACGGAGATAAAGTTATTTGAATTTTTTAACACACCCGGCCTCACAGACGGGTCACCATTGGCGGGTTAATTTCAGTTGGGAATATCCACTGCTACCTAATGTAGGTTTCGAAGAAATTATGTTTTTAAAACAAATTTTTTAAATTATTTCTTACGCGAATTTCAAATTGGTATCACAGTTAAAATCCTCATTTAGTGTTTATTAATTGTTTAGCAAACATATATGTATTTAATATAATTTGTAAATTTGCTTTTAATTATATGAGCATTACCTGCATTATCTTGTTTACACACAAAAATGAGGCAATATATGACCAGGACAATAAATATTATTACTAATGTTACAATAATGGCAAATGGCATATTTGTTCTTTAATTTTTAATAAAACTTGTTAAATTCTTTGTGAAAACTGACATTACACTTTTAATAATTTGGCTATACTAAACTTCAATGGGCGTCTTATCGACAACACTATGCGATTAGAAAATACATACTTGTGTTTTATATCATGACATTAATATGCATGTGTGATAACTAAATAAATGAACGGGACATTTTTTATTAAACAAAATTATGAAGAATTTGTATTAAAATAATTGCAAATACCTGTATTACTTCTGTTTTCTATTTTACATCGATTTAGGAGATAGAAAAACACAATGGCTAAAACTATTAAATTTATTCCTATAACAAGTCCAGCTGGAAGCATTTTCCACAAAAATAATAATAAACAAGTATTAACCTTTTAACAACTCTTCTAAATAATATAAATATTTAAGTTACACGCCCGCTTTATGGACAACACAGTGCGATTATGCGAATATTCTTTATTTTATTCGATAACAATATGTTAGTGATAACAATATCTTGTTTTAATCTCACTAATTGTTATCGCTTGAAGAGAAATTGTTAGAGAGCAACAAGAGAGCATTGTGACCAGGGCTGGAAAAGCTAACACAATCGTATTTTTGTTAACGTTTGCACGCTAAATAATCTAACGATAGTTGAAGTCCAAAAATATCTTTATTTTACCATGACTCATTTGATTCTCTCAGATAATTTGCTGTAGTTAAAGCAAAGGAAATAAATGTTCTTATAGATTCTGAATCACTTGCTTATATACAATAAGTCTGTTCATTAATGTAGTGGTAATCATATGTTTTTTTGTAAATCTATTGACAGTAGGGTGACCCCGTTTACAAGGAGACGAAATATATAGCCGATCTTCCCAACTAAAATGTAAGTCTAATTTCACTTACTATGGATAGATGGCCTGACAAGGAAACGATATTTGGGGAAACTAATCTTCTTGAAAGAGACGGAACTGATTCTAACTTGTCGGGAGGAGAGTGTAACATTGAACAACATACATGTGAGTTGTAAAGTAACTATTTTGGAGAAACCTGAGACTGGAAGTTATAGTCTTAATTTCTGACTAGGATCATGGTTAGAGAAGAAAAAACCAGGTTTCGGGAAAACTTTATGATCAACTTTTTCATACAAACATTTTAAGTGACTATATTGTTACGTTTTTACCTTTTAAAAACGTGGGTTTATTCCCTTTAAATAAATCGGATACTTTTGATTGCAAATAAAAGCAGGTTTAGTAGTTTAAAATTTGTAACAACTCTTTATTTATTTAAATGTACACCAACAACAGTTCAAATATTCACTCAGTGTCTCTATACACGTCTATCAATTCGCAGAAATACACACACACACTCTATAATGTAAAAGTATACACGTACAAGACAGTTGATGTTAACTCTAACAGTGACAATGATCAACTCACGACTGCCAGCTCTGCCACTATTATACACGCGCCATCTATCGGGAATCTTCTACAATGCTCTTAAGGGACAAACTAGTATGTTCGAATTCTAGAGCTTTCGATGTTAATGTTAGCAGCTTAAACATGCAGTGTTGCCATACTTACAAACAATGCTAATAACCGCATGCTATCAACATTGTTGATAAGTAGAAGCTTCTACTGATGGACTTGTTTATAAACATGATGAATGTTGCAGGCAGTCGTTGCGGACCGTTAAATTCAAATCGCTATTGCACATTCGTAACAATATTTTCGAAACATTTAATAAATTGTTGATACTTAAAAAAAAACTCTAGACTTTTTTGAAACAAAATGTTAATTTCCAATGGCTGATAGAGAAATGAAATAGTTAATGCATTTTGAAGTAAAATATAACAAAATATGCATTATCAATAAAATATGCAAAAATATGCAGTAACAAATCGATGCCATTTTATAGCAAAATGTGCGATTCGGATAGAAAATTAGTCTACATTGTATTTGGACGTTCAAGAAAAAACATGCATTTGCATATAAATCCGCCCCCTTGTAATAAGCAGTAAAATTTAAAATACTCAAACAGAAATATACTTGTGCTCTATTTTATCTTGATAAATTCAGAATTAAGGAGTTGAAATTTAAAGAAATTTTAAAACGTGGAAAGTTAATTTGTGGATTTTTTAAAAAACAAAAAAAAAAAAGAAAAATGTAAAATAAATGTTATCTTATTTCCACCCCCCTTCCTCTGGAATAAGGAACTTTTTATCATTTATGCCCGTAACTTCAACAAATAGATAACTACGGTGTAAAATACCCAACAGATAAATTTACCTAAAAGGAAACTTGACATTAATTTCAAATCTAGATATTTTTACTCCATAAGTAACTGGGCACCGATAGATATCTATGTATTTGTTGAAATTAAGGGCATTAATCCAGCACACCAACGATTTTTGAGAAATGGTATCATTAAACAAGGTAAACTTTAACCAACCAATGGTGACGCAAATTTGACTATGATCAATGGAGACGCCGATCTCACGCAACGGGGTTTTCAATTGAAGATTTTTCGAAACGTGTTACTAATAGTTGATGTTTTTTTTAATTTATGTATGCTCACTAAGCAGTTTCGGTGTGAACTGATGGTGGGGGATGTGCAGTGCGCCAGCTACTCGTAATTTCAACAAAAAATAATAACGGAGAATAAAGTTATACGAATTTTTTAACACACCCGGTCTCACAGACCAGGGTCACTATTGGCGGGTTATTTTTAGTTGGGAATATCCACTCCTAGCTATGAGTTAACCTAATGTAGATTTCGAAGAAATTATGCTTTTAAAACAAATTTTTTAAATTATTTCTTACGCGAATTTCAAATTGGTATCACAGTTATAATCCTCATTTAGTATTTATTAATTGTTTAGAAAACATATATATATATAATATAATTTGTAAATTTGTTTTTAATTATATGAGCATTACCTGCATTATCTTGTTTACACACAAAAATGAGGCAAAATATCACCAGGGCAGTAAATATTATATATAATGTTAAAACAATGGCAAGTGGCATATTTGTCCTTTAAGCCTAGTACTCTGTTCATACTTGCGAAAAATGTTGGTTTTTTCATGCGAAAAATTTTATATGCAACAAATGATCAGCTGTTGGTTTTTATTTCGTGCGAAAGAAGTGCTGCTTATGTTATTTCGTGTGGAAAAATAAGGTTGCCAGATGTATTTTACATGTTTTCCACAACAAGAACAGAGTACTGCTTTTGCGAAATTATTTCGCAGATATTTCATTCCAAATATTTTGTATGTAGTTTGACAGCATTTCGCACGAAATTTTGAACAGAGTACTTAGCTTTAGTTGTAAATAAAATTTGTTGAATTCTTTATGAAAACTGACATTACACTTTTAATAATCTGGCTACACTAAACTTCAATGGGCGTCTTATCGACAACACTATGCGATTAGAAAATACATACTTGTGTTTTATATCATGATATTAATATGTGTGATAACTAAGTAAATGAACGGGACATTTTTTATTAAACAAAATTATAAAGAATTTGTATTAAAATAATTGCAAATACCTGTATTACTTCTGTTTTTTGATTTACATCGATTTAGGAGATAGAAAAACACAATTGCTAAAACTATTAAATTTATTCCTATAAGTCCAGCTGGAAGCATTTTCCACAAAAATAATAATAAACAAGTATTAACCTTTTAACAACTCTTCTAAATAATATTGATATTTAAGTTACACGCCCGCTTTCTGGACAACACAGTGCGATTATGGGAATATTCTTTATTTTATTCGATAACAATATGTTAGTGATAACAATATCTTGTTTTAATCTCACTAATTGTTATCGCTTGAAGAGAAATTGTTAGAGAGCAACAAGAGAGCATTTTGACCAGGGCTGGAAAAGCTAACACAATCGTATATTTGTTTACATTTCCACGCTAAATAATCTAACGATATTTGAAGTTCAAAAATATCTTTATTTTACCATGACTCATTTGATTCTCTCAGACAATTTGCAGTAGTTTAAATAAAGGAAATACATGTTCTTATAGATTCTGAATCACTTGCTTATATACAATAAGTCTGTTCATTTATGTAGTGGTATTTATAAGTTTTTTGTAAATCTATTGACAGTAGGGTGACCCCGTTTATAAGGAGACGAAATATATAGCCGATTTTCCTAACTAAAATGTAAGTTTAATTTCACTTTTTATGGATAGATGGCCTGACAAGGGAACGATATTTGGGGAAACTAATCTTTTTTAAAGAGACGAAACTAACTCAAGCTTGTCGGGAGGAAAGTGTGACATTGAACAACATACATGTGAGTTGTAAAGTAACTCTTTTGGAGAAACCTGAGACTGGAAGTAAGCAATAAATAAACTTCTTGGCTTTAATTCCATATGTAATTTTATTCCTATCATAAAAACCATTACTTTTAGAGTTGTGTAGTTCATGAATGACCTAGTTCAATTGAACTATTCATCTGAGCGAAGTGAATCGTTCATCGTACTGAGCAGTGAGCGGTTCTTTCAGTGTCCATTAAAGGGATGCTTTTTGTCGTCTTCACTAAACTACAATTCATGAGTGTTGTGCGCAACAAAAATAAAACGAATGTGAGTTTTTAATGTATATGATCGTATGCTACTCACAAAAACAGATGGTCATTATACAACGTACTAATCTAATGAGCTAAAAGAGCGACCTAGTGCGTTTCTAAACCACTGTGCTGACAGGTACAGTTTTAGAACCTTTGTGGGATTGATAACGGGTTACTGCTCCATAGGGTATAGAATTGGTAAATCAGACAATGTTACTTAAATGCTAGAAAAAGGGAAAACTTTAAGACCAACTTTTTCATACAAACATTTTAAGGGATTATATTTTAAAAATATGCAAACATTCACTTTATTTTATTTGATTTCATTTATTTTTTGAACTCCCCTAATAGAAAGTCATTAAACAATAACAATTTAAAGTAACTTAGTTAAAAGAAACTACGCAAAAGAGCTACGAACCGTTTTAAAAATATTAATCAGTTGGGGCCCCCAACTTGGCGGTTTTGCTACTAACATTTAGCGAATTCTCGATCTGAAGAAATGCATATACTTTTACTTAACAAACGACAGTTTTCTGTCAAATTCTTCTATGTAGGAGATTGACTTTTTGAGGTTTTGCCGGTTGATTAAAATAACCCTAGTAATGTTAATGTGTTTATACAGAACATAGGTATGTGTTTAATTTAAAGAAAAATGTTTACTGTTCTCACTTTTTAAGATCATTTTTGAAAACATAATAAATTACCTGTTCTACTGTGTTCACTCACATGCAAACCCGTTACGCGTTGTTGCATTTGATTCTGATACGAATTGCTCGAATTATTCTTAGACCAAAAGAATAAGCGAATACCAATATAGATCAATATTAATAAGGGGAGCAACAGAAAGAAAACCATAAATAAGAATATTTCAAACATTATTTCACGAAAATTCCACAAAATACACCGAACAAATGAATTTTTTAACAACTGGTGTAAACAAATTTTAGTATAAACTAAATAAGTACGAGTAAATAAATAAATTTAACAATTTTGAATATGAGTTTGTACGAACTTATTAAAGAAATAAAGTATTTTATCGATGTTATTGAGCAGTAAAATCATAAAATATTTATATATATTTTTTTGTGAACAACAATAATAATATACGATTTAGATGATACGGACACAATCAACCAGAGATTAAAAGTAATTCATTCTTTAAGAAAATCATTTTTGCAAATGTTAAACTGAAAAGTTTAACTAAATCTATATCAATTGTAAGATAAAATTTAAGAAAAAATTAGATAACTTTTCTAATCAACTTAAGTGAAATATTAAAAATTAATCAGGATTTTAAAATATTTATACAAGCGGTTGTTTACTCAGACCCATTAGTTGCTCTCCGAAGATGAAATTCATCATAGTTATACAAAGTAGCATTAGAGATCTCCGATAGATATGATCCTGAAGAGTGAGGGTTACGGATTCGATGCTCACTGGGCGTTACTCCACACTAGTGAATGGTGCGAAAAGCGAATAATACATTTACGACTATTCGGTCTACAATTTTATACAAAAACAAGTAAGAGTGCTATATTCGGTTGTGCCGAATCTTATTATTCACCAAACTATACTTTAAAATAATTTTTTTTTATACCCTTCACCTTCGTGAGAAGGGTATATATAAATTTGTCATTCCGTTTGTAATTTCCATAATATAATTTTCCGACCCTATAAAGTATATATATTCTGGATCCTTATAGATAGCGGAGTCGATTAAGCCATGTCCGTCTGTCTGTCTGTCTGTCTGTCTGTCCGTCTGTCTGTCTGTCTGTCTGTTGAAATCAATTTTCTGAAGACCCCAGTTGTCTTCGGGATCCAAATCTTCAATAATTCTGTCAGACATGCTTTCGAGAATTTTGCTATTTAAAATCAGCAAAATCGGTCCATAAATAACGGAGATATGAGCAAAAATCCGAGACAACCTCTGAAAATTTCATCAAAAAAAGACAATTTATTGCATGCTTTGACAAAAAAACAACAAAGCGTTTGTGTAGATGTGTGTTGGTTAGTTCTTTGCGTATTTTGTTTTTGTTTTTATACCCTTCACCATGAGAGGCAAGGGTATATATAAAGAGAGAGTTGTTTATAATGAGTTTTCATATGAGCATCTCTATTATACGTAAACACCACACACACCCAACAACAACATTCTACAACAATGGTGCGCAGCCCATAGCAACTACAAACACGCATACCTAAATTGGAGCGTAAGGCGTTTTTTACTTGTCAAAAATTCTCATGCCCATACAATTTGTATGCAGCATACCGAAATAACGCGACGGCAACGCTTTGCAATTGGAAAATCCGATTTTGACAGCGCGTTTAATAGTGAAGTTAGTTGCAAAACACAACAAATGTAAACACATACAGTCGCACAGAAAACTATACATACCCCCTAAAAAACTGCCATTTCTGCAAAACTTTAAAAATTTTATTACCAAAATTTATATTGTACCACTCCTTGTAAAAAAATACACTATTTAAAAATAAAATTTTTTTCAGAAAAAACTTTTTATTTAAAAATTTAAGAAAATTCAGTTTTTAAAACACAAAAAAGTATACATACTCTATACATTAAAATTCTATTTCATAAAAAAAAGATTTATTAATATTTTGTTGCACCTCCTTTACTCTCTAACACAGCATTTAGACGTAATTTCATGGAATAGTCCAGCTTACTGTTTGTTTACGAAGAAATTTTCGACCATTCTGTGATTAGAGCATTTTTTAGGCCCTGTTTGCTCTTAATCGTTGTTTTTCTTACTCTACGGTCTAATTCATCCCATAAGTTTTCAATTGGGTTTAAGTCAGGCGACTGAGGTGGAGAGTGCAGCTGTTTTGGTACATTGTACAGCAGCCATTCCTTTACAATGGCCGCTGTATGTTTAGGGTCGTTATCTTGTTGGAAGACCCAGCTTCTAGACAGACCCATTTTGAATACCGAATCCTTAAGCTTATCTCTTAATAGATTCAAATACATAAAACGATCCATTGTTGTCTCAATAAAAGCTAAATTGCCAACCCCAGCCGCCGACATACACCCCCAAACCATAATGGAACCGCCTCCATGTTTTACTGTGGGGATCGGATTTTTAGGTAAGAGCTGCTCATTCTTTTTGCGCCAGACTTTTTGTTTCCCATCGCATCCAAATAAGTCAAACTTACTTTCGTCGCTGAAGACTACATTTTTCCAAAAACTTTCATCGTCATTTATATGCTTCTTAGCGAAATCTAATCGCTTGGCTTTATTTATTTCGCTAATGAACGGTTTTTTTCGGGGAACGCGGCTATGATAACCTCACCTTCTCAATACACTGCGTACTGATTCAGGATGGACTGTGACTATGGACATATTTTCCATCTCTTTTGCTATGTCAACAGCCGTTTTTCTCGGATTTTTATCAATTTCATTTAATATGTGTCGCTTTATGCGTTGAGTAATTTTTGGTGGACGACCACTTCTTGGTCTACTAGTTATGCTGTTGTTTTTTTTATAATTTCTAAACACGGTTTGTACACTTGACTTTGGGTACCCAACAATTTCAGAAATTTGGTGCAATGATTTTCCATTTTTTTGATCCTGCACAATTAGATTTCTTATATCTAAGCTAATTTCTTTAACTTTTGGACTCATTCTTACAAAAAATAAAAGCGACCGATTACAAAACTTTTTAATTATTAAGTGAGGGTGATTTGGAATTACAACCAGAAAAAAAAACATACATAAATTGCTTTTATTGGAAAAATACCGTTGACCAACAATGGGAGTATGTATACTTTTCTGTGTGCTAAAAATTAAATTTCTTCATTTTTTTTTAATATTTTTTTTTTTTTGGAAAATTTCTTGTTTTAAATGAGTTTAATTTTTTATAAGGAGTTGCACAATATAAATTTTGCTACTAGAATTTTGAAAGTTTTGCATAAATTGCAGTTTTTTAGGGGGTATGTATAGTTTTCTGTGCCACTGTACATACAAAAGGAGAAACAAATATGCAAGAAACACATTTTTTAAACTTTAATATTTAGTTTCTTTGATAAAATTTTAGTTTACAAATCACGAAACAAAAATCAGAAACACCAATAATGCAATGTACTTTATTGTTTAAATAATCCGGGTTGTTATATTAATTTTTTTGATAACCTTGTTTTTATTGTTTGACGTAGCGTTGGCGCTTTTATTTAGGTATGACATTTCAGCGTTAAAGCTAAGCGTAAAGAAACGTTCCGCCTTACGCTTTTATTTAGGTAGGCCAGAAAAGCGCATGAGTTCGGGTGTATGACTTTGTCTTTATTTTTTTAAGTTTTTGTATTTGTTTGTTTGTAGGTGCACTGAACAAAATAAAGAATTGAATGTGTTGGTGAGAGAATTTACTTTTGCGCACCTCTGTTCCACAATGTGGAATGAATAAGAATTATAAATCAAACACACGCATGCATAATTTCGTTTATTTTAATTTTTGTTGTTATTTTTTCAACATACAATTGTGCAAAATAATTGTTGTGTTTATTTGGTTAGTTATCAGTGAGCACTGAACGTGTGAATATGATTGTCGGATTTTTTGATATGATTTTTTGATATAATATTATGATTTTTTCTTGTTGTTGTTGATATAAGAAGAGTTTTGCATGGGTAAAGGCAATGTACATAAATATGTATACTTAGGTGAAGGGTATATAAGATTCGGCACAGCCGAATTTAGCTCTGTTACTTGTTTTTTTTTAAATTTTTTAATTTAAAAATTTATTTTTTTTATTACTACAAAGTGAAACAAATTTTAGACTAAAAATTTTTTTAGTGAAAAAAAATTCGGCTAAAATATATTTTTCCCGATTTTGACCCATTGTAGGTCGAACTTACTATAGCCTTATATACATCGTTGCAATGGACTTTGAAATATCTATCATTAGGTATCCATATTGTGTATATTTATGACTTAGTAATCAAGATATAGATCAAAAATAGGCCAATAATAGATGTTGTCTCGGATTTTTGCTCACATCTCCGTTGTTTAGGGACGGATTTTGCTGATTTTAAATAGGAAACTTCTCGAAAGCATGTCGGACAGCATTATTGAAGATTGGGATCCCGAAGATATCTGGGGTCTTCAGAAAATTGATTTCAACAGACAGACAGACATGGCTAAATCGACTCCGCTATCTATCAGAATTATATATACTTTATAGGGTCGGAAAATTATATTGTGGAAATTACAAACGGAATGACAAAATTATATATACCCTTCTCACGAAGATGAAGGGTATAAAAAGTTAAAATGTTATATTTGGCTGTGAATGGACAAACAAAAATATATGAATATAACACACGTTCAGATGGAGGGAAATATATAAATATTCCTGGGGGGTTACCGCGTAACTGAATCCGAAAACGGAAATGTTCGAAAATGTGTGCTAAATACATTGCAATTCGAAACAATTTCCTTTCGAATCGAATTAGGGAGTAATCCCCCAGTATGTTGATCCTTAACTTTAAAAGAACGTAACATATCTGTGCCGATGTTTTCTAAACTTCGTATTTATCACATTGCCTGCAAAATGCTCCTGGGTTAACTGGTTCTAGCTATTTAGTTAATTTTTGTCTTAATATTCCTGCAATTTTTGTTCAATCCCAAGCATTTCTGATCAATAGTGTAATTGCTGAAATATTTGATATAATGTGGATTTTAGCAACTGTTTTATATACAGTGCGGAGCAAAACTTACTACTCTTGTATGTCCTTACAAATAAAATATGCTACTTTATAAAACTATACAATTAATGGAAATTAAATATACTTAAAACTAGAGTTTCCAATTCGGTTTTAACCGAAACCGAAACCGCGGTTTTTCAAGGCCTAAAACCGAAACCGAAACCGACAATTATTTTTCGGTTTTCACTTTTAATCTATTTTCACTAAAAAAATTCAAAATTTAGAAATGAGAAACAAACTTTTTCATCCTATTATTCATCCAATATCTCTAAACACAGATCGGTAAAAATATATTAAGATTTCATTAAATTCTTTAAATTGTATTACAATATTTGCTTCAGATGATGTAGCAGGCTACCTTTCGCAGGCTAGGCAAGGAAACCTGTTAATAAAGCATGACACAACATATTAATCTACGAGTATTTCCTGACAATTAAACTTCGAATGACTGTTTATTTACTTAATTTAAACATAAAATAATGCAAAATGTTTGTAACAAAGTCTTCGTTATTTTCAAATATCCGATAAGAGTATGGAGTACTAGCTGACCGTTGCGCTTCGCCAAATCAATTGGAATAAAGAAATAGTAATATTAAGTCTCCCTTTGTAAATTAATACTAATTCAGGAAAACATATCTCTAGTTTCATGTTTATTGATTCATTGTAATGTGGATTCTAGCTCATTCTAGACGTATTATTAGAATTAAAACAGTACCATAAAGACTCACATTTTGTATTCCTACTCAGCATCATGAATGTTTAATTTCAAATTTCTGTGTCCATTATTATAGAAAATTATGCCCTCTATCCTTGATTCTTTCTTTACTCAGAAGCATATCAGCTAACTATTATGTATATAAGTACAATAAGTAAAATAATTTATTATAATAAAAAGTACCATTAGAAGAGAAAGTAAAAAATTTTCCCCACTTAAACCACTGTCAAGTGTGAAATTTCAAAATTATTTCCTGATTTTAGGTTCAATATAATAGAAAATTCATTTTGAATAACGAAACAAGTTGGAGTGCTATATTCGGCTATGCCGAATCTTAAATACCCTCCACCTAAATTAGATGAAAATTATAGAAATTACATTGGTATAAACACTCTAATATCCATATTCAGTGTTTGTTATTGGTAATGTAATACAGTAGTTTTCACTTATAGTCTACAAATACAGTTGCACAATTTTTGTGGACTATGAGCGAATTAGGACTATAACCGAATTTCTTTTTAAGCCACTTTATGGATTATATATAAATCATGATATAATACACATTTTGGACTATATACAAATTATGTACTTTCTTCAATAAAAACACTTTTTTTAAACAAAATAAAAGTTTATTTAAAACATAGTTATATAGTAGTATTTTATATATTGTTAGAAAAACTAGTTTACGCAGAATATGTTTTATTTCAAATGTATAAAAATGTTATCTAATTCAGCAATTTATAATTGAAATAACTACATATTCCTACCGTTTCCAACAGAGTCTATACTTTTATAATAGGAATAAAATGTACTATTTAACAATTTATATACTTAATAATTGGTTAACATTACCGATTGGCTCAACATTTTTATTATTCACCAAAAGTGAATTAAAAGAGTATAAAAAAGGGTAAACAAATATATTTAGTAAAACTTCAAAAGTATATTTTTGTTCTGTTCTAATGAATTTTCCGGATGTGAGCTTTCTATATATAATCAAGAACCCATAGTCACCAAATCAACTTGAAACTTATATATGTTACATTTTTTACCGATATGAGTGTATATATGCGTTAATGTATTTTTCGGATGTGCGACTTATTTGGAAGATATACTTAAATATTTTAAAGCGATTTCTATGTATTTGAGGCCTATTTTGCTTGATAGTTTTGTCCATAACATTATTTATAAAAATTTTATGGGTATTAATGTGATTATCAGACATCGAGTTAATATGGGTGCTATGGTCAAATATGGACCGATATTCACAAAACCCAGTAGTATAATTTTTGGATACAATATATTGATCGGTATACAATTTTAGTTCGATATCCATATATTTAAAATATTTACAGAGGTTAATGTGTTTTTCGGAAGTGGTCCTTATATGGGAGCTATGACCAATTATCGGCCGATCTTCACAAAATTCAACACATCGATTTTCGTATATAATGGAAATATTTGTTTGAAATTTAAACTAGATAGAAGAAAGAAATTTGTATGGGGGCTACGAGAAACTATGGACCGATTCTTTCTATTTTCAACAGAATTTGTCCTTTTATCATATAAATAATGTGTGCAAAATTTCATGGTATTCTCTGGAATGGATTTACCAAAAATCAGAAAAAAACATATGAAAATGATCTAAATTTTTGGAGGTTGTCTTACATTTTAATCCATAACCCTGGTTCTACCAACTCGATTTTGCTGATTTTCAATACCAAACTGCTTAGAAAAATTATAAACATTTTGGTATATATTTCATTAATTTTGCTTATGTATTTTGGGCGTGAGAGTGTTTTACACAGACAGACAGACAGACGGACAGACGGACAGACGGACAGACGGACAGACAGACGGACATTGCTCAATCGACTTAGAATTTCATAAGGATCAATAATATATATACTTTGTTGGGCCTCAGATGAATATTTCTCAATGTTACACACGGAATGACAAACGTATATATACCCTCTTTCACCACTTGTGGTGGTGGAGGGTATAAAAATACTCCTTAGTTTGGTTTAGTTATCCATTTTTGATATCATAATACAATTGAGCACATTATTCTTGATTATTTCTTTACTGAGAAGCATATTTGCCAACTTTAACTAATTTAATATATTAAAAAGGTACCATTAAAAGAAAAAGTACAATTTTCCTTTATCCTCGTAAACACTCGTCAAATTTGAACTTTAAATTTGTTTAGCAGTTCCTATATTATCAACTGTTTTAATAGTTAATAAATTATCACAAAACCGAACCGAAACCGATCGGTTTTCAATTTTTTAAAACCGAAACAGCGATTTTGAAATTCTTCGGTTTTTTGGAAACTCTACTTAAAACATACTTAGATGGCAGTATGCACTCAGTTTTGGTCTATATATTTTCATAGCTTGGAATCACCAATGCTTCTGTAACTGAGCATCATTGGCGAGTTAAACCTAAGTATAAAATTCCAAAGCACGATCAAATTAAAAATAAAATAAAAAATTCAGCACAGTAACTCTTTGTTTTGATTTGCTTTATTAACATCAATATAACTTTTAATATACATTTTATATACTTTAATGTCCCTTTTCCTTTTACAAAGTCAAAATTTACAAACAAATTTATGTACGCGGTTGCTTTTTCTAATAAAATTAAAGTATTGCCATATTTATATGAACAATTTTGAGGAATGCACATGTGATTTGACTGAAAAGTATGGCAATGCTAACAAAATTAATCCATTAGTGAAAAACAAAATCATTGGTTAAATCCCGCCTAAATATATTTCATGTTTAATATAACAGCGTGTTAAGCTACAAGTAAGAAACTAGCTCTTATTGGATTACAATTTGTTCATCTAAGCAAACTCTCTACTAAGTTTTTAATTATCTCAGTTGGAATGTTCATTGTCATTTAAAATTAAACTGTATACTCCAGTTCGTGAATGTTCGAGTTCGTCTAAAAATTTCAGTTACGGCCAGTATTCTGTATTATGGCACAATTTGGTCGAATTCCGAAAGCGAAACTATTAAATATAAAAATCGTAATGCAAAATAATTGTTTTTAGAAACTGTCCAGAAAAATGTTCTGTTAAAGTTGAAGAATCAATCGAGATAGAACTTAATAAAAGTACGTGAAAAATATGCTGATGCAAGAGTCCTGAATTATATGCTGCAACATGTTCTAAGATTTTGAGCATTATTTTATGTTCGGATTATGACGAACATAACGGAATGTTATGTTCCATTTGACCTTAGAAAGCTGGTTTCGGTGAGATTCTATTAATTTTAGTTTTATAGAGAACTACGCCACTAACATTATTAGAAAATTGTCATTTATTATTTATGAAAAATTTTAAAAAAAATTCATGACTCAGCACTCTAACTATAGTATGTATAATATAGCTTGCTATCAGAATGAAATGGCCAATTTTTGTTTATTTGTTTATAAATGTATGTAACATAAAAATTATCGTCAAATTGTTGAAAAATTTTAACGTGAGGACTGTTTATTTGCTGTAGTACGGTGTTATAATTATGACCCATCACCATTCTTTATCATTATAATTTAAATCACAATCGAATAAATAACAACTTTGGAATATGTTGGTGTATTATTAAAATATTACTTTGATATAACAATTAAAAAAAAAAAAAAAAACAAAAGAGTGTATAAATGTTTATCCCATTCTCTCTTGATCAACAAATACACTCATACATACACACATACCATTTGCACGAACTCCCTCTTCCATTTCTTGTTGGCGTTGAGTTCGTTTCCTTTCCCGAATCCATTCACAAAAACACGTACACAATAGAAATAATAAGGGAAGTAGTAAAAAATTCGAATATTGCAAATAATGTGAATTTCTTTCCATTTTAGTTAATTTGAATAGTTTCCTATGCGTTTATTCCGTATTGTGTTGACATCGGAATAATATAAATATGAGAACTGATTGTTAATAACGAAAACTTGTTATTAACGCAAAAAATGATTAAATTATTGTTTTGTTTGATTACAATCGTACCGATAAAACTGAAAGTCATACCTACGTAGATTATAGTACATTTACTCTGAAACTTGAAATCTTTGCCATTCTTGAATCTTTTAGGAGAATTTCTATTGCAAAGTGTGGGCTCCACACTTAAACAAATTAAGGTTTAGCATGTTATTAATTAAATTTAATAACATTAAAAAAAATAAATATTTCAGCATGATTTTATCATTTGTTAGAAATCCAAAACATTTACTACTACATACCATGTATTTATAATCAGAACTTTCATTAACAACTAAACTAAATAGCTGTGACTAAATGCGGAAATACATAAATTCCTAACTAACAAATACATTTAATTTTGTTTAATCTAAATTAATTAAATACGAGTGTAAATAATAAATAATTTTCAAACTTTAATAACGTTTTAATTATAAAATTATGTTTAGAACTAATTTAGTTTATCTTTTGTTTGTTTGTTTTATTTTTCGGTTATACATAATTTGTTAAAGTAAAAGTTCAATTTGTCTATAATTAATTGAGTGACTACTGTTTTAAATTTAAAGATTAAGGTCAATATAATAAAACACGCAAAATTTTAAATATCAAAGTTACAATTTAATCATATTAAATCGCAATCAAACAAATAAACATGATTCGTTAAAATTGTTATAAAATATTAAAAGTAGGAGTGTTATAATCGGCAGAGTCGACTGCTATGTTTACTTCATTTTTACAAATTTTTTTTGTAAAAACAAACCGAACTGTGTATAATACTCGTAGCTTTTTCTACAATTTCCAATGTATTTGGGATAGTAAATGGATTTGGCATACATTTTCCAATTATGTTTTCTAAAAGCTTTTACGATTATAAATTCCCTTAATTAATTTATATGCAATATTTTTAATTAATTAATGCTATATTTAATTAGATTATTTTTTCTAAATACTGAGATTTTCGAAATCGGAATTCCAAGCCCCAGTTCTAATAAACAAAATTGGATCCGTTCAGGAGTCTTTCATTAAGCGTTTCCTATTTTTAAATTTAAATAAAACGAAATGTCGAAATTTGTTATCGTTTAAAAGTCCTATCGACTTTTTTTTTTTTTTGGAAATAATTCGGTATCTCGGGAACTATTGAAGATACTGTTACGAAATTTCACATGTTTGGAGCTGAGTTTATTTGCATTTGTTCAGTTTCCTAGCGCTAATGGGGGCCAGTGTGTGGTCCCCCAAAGTTGGTCACTTCGGGTCTCAAATTTTTTCAAAAAATGGCCAATAATCCATCTATGATCCAAATGAGCTGAAATTTAAAATATAAATAGTCCTTAAAAAGATCTACAAAAAAAGACACGTATGTAGGTTATCTCTATTAGTTGAAGAGATATTTAGGTTTATTGATTTATATTTTTTAAATTTGGTCGATCTTTTTATGGTTTTTTAGAGATGACGCGCCAACGTATTGTCGAAATTTATTTTTAAAATATCAGCTGTATTGTTAATAAAATTCTAAATAAAATTGGAATAACTTGCTAACAGCTATCTTGTCCCTACAAAAAGTTACACGTATCCAAATTTGGAACATATGAAAAAGGCCGTATTTTTTAAGTTTTTTCCCAAAAAATCCCTATATTTTTTCTTTTGTAGAAAAAATTTATCTTCGGAACTATACACAGTTTTTATATGATCCAGAAAGAGAACTTAATGCTAAAGAGTGTAAATTAAAATTTGGGTCACTAAAGCTGGCACAACACCTCCCAGGCCTTTCCAAACTTGGCCAATTTTAAAAAATAATTTTAGGTTTGAGTAAAAGATTCTAAAAAGGCAAAGCATCGATCCTCGAAGATGTTCCATATTTGTACAACCCTATATATTACTTAAACACTTACAAAGTTTTTTTACTATCACACGGTAAATAACGTCACTGTAGGCACTGTTCTAAATAAACTCAGTTTTTTGAACACATTTTTCCCGGTTTAGTAATTTCGGTATTTTAGAATAAAAAATTTCAAAAATTATAATACTGTTGATTTAAAGACATTTGGATCTGCATTAATTCCAAAATGTGTTATGTTATCTTTAATCGTTAAAATTTTACATTAATTAAAATATATTTTTTTATATTATAATTTTTTAAGTTTTTAAAGTGAATGACGTCCCAAAAATTTATAAAATTATTTAATTTTACTAAAATATCAATCTTCAAATCCTAACGATTTCATCAATATCAAATACTTATATAAAAAGCCTTCATTTACTCCTTAGAAGTTCCTTCCGAAAATTTGTACCTCAGCTTCAACCATGTGAAATTTCGTAACAATATCTTCAATAGTTCCCGAGATACCGAATTATTTCCAAAAAAAAAAAGTTTCTAAACCACTGTGCATAGTAGAAATGACCGCTTTCTCTGGGTGGCGCGCATCCGAAATGTCCTATATTCCATGCCTCTGGTGCATAAATCAGGCTAAATTTGACCGATGGCATGAGTTATGTTGCTTTGAGTTCCGCTGTGGTTTGTGGCTTATTCGCATAAACTTGCGATTTAAGAAAGCCCCACAAAAAAAGTATAACGGGGTCAAATCGCACGATATCGGTGGCCAGTTGACATTACCTCTACGTGTGTGGCACGTAGCGCCGTCCTGTTGAAACCACAATTCAAGCCAAAAGTAGTTGGCAATCATCGACCAATAGCGCTAGGCTTTGACGGTAATGGCCTGGCTAACGCACACCAAACATGAGCGAAGCGAGTGGGACGTTCTCCGAATACAACACCCATTTTGATAAAACAATTTTATCATTTGCAGATGTTGTTGAACGCTCTATCCGTTCATGGTGTTTTGGCAAAACAAACTGAATAATCTATAGTCATTTCGATAGATGTAGCTTCAACAATGTGGGGCGCTATCAACTGTCAAAGTTCGGAAGTCCCTTTATTATTTCTCAATATTTGCAATTTGTCATTTCTCAACATTAATTTGGATTTCTTTCGATTTGTATTAAATAGATTTTCCCAATTTTAACTTGAAATAGTGTACATTAAGGAGACTGTTGATTTGAATCAACGAACTTGGATTCTGGTTAAAATTATTGGAGCAGTTTATCCCTGAGCAGTTTAGGACGATCAAACAAAATAAAAACAATTATTTTATTTGTTTGCTTGAAACCTCTGAAGCCCTAATACGAAATATAATGAAAACAATACAAATTAAGAAATTTTAATTTTGGAGTAACATGTTAATGGGTCTAATTTTTAGGTATACCTTTATGTACGGAAACAACAGGGCAGGAATCTTTTGATCAAGCTAACATCTAATACTTATTAGACATTTTATTGAAAATGGAAAAAAAGTATGCGTTTGCACCATTCAGCATATGTATACGATAAAACCAACAAACCAGTAAATGGGAAACACTTTGTACAGCCTGGGCATTAATTAGGGTTGTCCATTATTTTAATCGAATAAAAGTTCATAATTTGTTTATTATTCGAGTGATCGTTTAAGTTTTTTCATCGATTAATCGAACGAATAAAATATCTTTAAAACCAGAAAATTTTAAATAATTGGTTTTTTAAAAATTAATAAAAATACAAAATTAATAATATATAGATGTAAGTAATAATAAATTAGAGCATTTTACTTATATAGTCTCGTTAAATATTTTATGAAATAATTGTTGATTGAAAGTCCTTAGACTTCAAAAGTATTTTGAAATTCGTATAAGGCTTTCCATAAATTTGTAAGGAGTTTGACTAAAATATATTATAAATTATATCTACATTGTTCACTATTAATTTGAAAATCATTTTAACTCTATTGCAGGTACTTTAAACTTTCCTAAGTCTGGAGTAGTCACAAGATTTTCTTTTTTAAGATAGGTTTCATAATAGGTTTGTTTAATCGAAAAAATTATTGCAGAAAGTCGTCTCTAATACAATTTTCAATACAATCTTCGAATAATGCCAAAAGCTGTAAAAAGATTTTGACATTAACAGAGTAAGGAGTGAGATCGTAAAATTCTTAACACACGTTTTTCATTAAAACTTTTAACGCAAGTGTTATTTGATTTTCTTTTTTGATCAAGTTACCTTTGTAAAACTTGTCAGGTTTAATGTAATTTATATTCACTTGTTGTTAATCTGATTAAAATGAGTAACGAGAAAAAAGTGCGTACTAAAATTATTAAATATTTTTAACAAAATCCAACTTGGTCCTACAAAAAGTTGGACAAGCACTCAAAGCTCTGCCGTCAAACTGTTTCCAATGTTATTAAACAGTACCGGGAGAACTTGTCCGTTGATAGAAAACCTGGTTCAGGTAGAAGGAATGGTCCACATGATGTTTCTAAAGCCAAAAAAATAGAAAGCATTTTCAAAAGAGCTCCCAACACATCCGGTAGGAAAGCAGCCCTATTTGGTACGAAAAGTTAAAGCTAATGCAGGTTTAAAAACATACAAGGCTAAAAGTTCCTGACAGGAACGCTGGTAAAAATTTAGAGGCCAAAGACGGAGCACGGAAATTGAATTCAAATTTTATACAAAAAATACACCTGGTGCATAATGGATGACGAAACGTACGTACGTATGGAAAATTTGTCGCAGCTTCCGGGTGAATATTTGCTCGAGGGAATGTTGTAGAAAAATTTAGGACCCTAAAGCAGAAAATTTTCCCAAAAAGTTCTTGGCATGGCAAGCAATATGCAGTTGCGGCAAAAGAAGCCAAACATTTGTTACAAAGGGCTCTTTAAATACCGAAATTAACATCAAGGAATGTTTACAAAAGGGGGATGCTTCCATTCATTAGACTTCTTAATGTGTCCACTTATTTTTGACCTGATTTGGTATCCTGTCACTATGGAAGCAAGGTATTGAGTGGTACAAGAACAATAATGTGTTATTTGTACCAAGAGAGGCAAATCCTTCAAACTGTCCGGAGCTAAGGCTAGTGGAGAGATATTGGGATCTTGTTAAAAGAGAATTGAAGAGCGCAAAAAGGTGTCCAAAAGTGTGGTAGATTTTAAACGGAGATGGGCAACCTGTTCGAACAAAGTGACAGAAATCACTATAAAATCCATAATGGAAGGGTTTCCGAAAAAGGTTCAAAATTTCATCACTAGTGATTTAAACTATAAAAATATTTTTTTTTTTTTTGTAAATTGTAATAATAATTTCAATGAAATAAAAAAAATTAATAAAACTGTAAGTTTAGTGGTTTCGTTTTTATTAACATATATGTATATTAACAATTTTTCGATCTCACTCCTTATTATGATTTAAAATGTAACATCTATGTATATGTTAGGATTGCCTTTTATTATGTTTTCTCTATTCGTGGTAATAGGAATTTCTAGTTTTTTTGTTTGCGAAATTCCTCACTCTTCGTGGATAGGAATCGGTTCAACTTTTAACGTAATTCACGGGACTAGTACGTTTAAACACAATTGGCACACATTTCCTGAAGCGTTTCAATAGAAAACTTACCAAAGATTTTATTTTATTGGGATTAACAATAGACGGCGTATCTTTTAAACGCGGTTTTTGTTTTTAATAACATATATTTCATTTTGAAGGGTACATATCGGTTATTTATTCTCACTTAGTTATTGAACACTATAGTGTAAACAACAAAGTAGTTTTCTTCGAATTTTGTGTCAAAAAAGCGTCATATGCGGCAAGTTTTGCTTTACTTCTTTAATTTGAAAAAAAAGATCCGCTGAAGCACACCGATTGCTCACCAAAGCTTATGGTGAATGTTTTTCATTAGTTTCCAAGTGCGAAAGATGGTTTGTTCGGTTCATAAGTGGTGATAAGGAAGACAAAGATCCGCCAAAAAAGTTTGAAGACCAAGAATTGGAGGCATTACTCCATGAAGATTGTTGTAAAGCTCAACAAAAGCTTGCAAAGTCATTGGGAGCTACTCAAGCAGAAATTTCAAAACGTTTTCGAGCAACAGGTTTCATCCAAAAAACAGGGAAATTGGCTACCATACGAATTGAAGCAGAGAGAACTTGAAAGATTTTGCGTGTCCGAAATGATGTTTGAACGCTATAAAAGAAAATCATGTTGCACCGAATCATTATTTGCGATGAAAAATGGATCCATTACGATAACCTGAAGCGTAAGAGATCGTATGCCCGACCAACAAAGCCGAATCGACACCAAAGTCAAATATCCATGACCCTACGGTAATGCTCTGGATTTGGTGGGACCAAACGTAATCTATCTATTTGAGCTGCTGAAATCTGGCCATAACAGGGAACCTGTACCGAATGCAACTGATTCGTTTGAAGCGAGCATTGGCCGAAAAACGTCCAGAATATGCGGCCAGACATGAAACCGTAATATTCCATTAGAAATAAGTGCTTGGGAATTTCCTCACCCGCCTTAGTCCAGCCTTAGATTCGTCTGACTAATATTTGTTTCGATCTACGGGATACGCTTTACTTCAGAAAGATGGTTCAAAATAGAAAATCCCGCATTTTTAAGTCATACACCCAATAGTAATTATCTAAAGGTAGACTTTTCAAAATTTAAAAACTTCATCAAAAGCCAAATAAATAATCATGTAATAAATAAAGCTATATATCACCACTAATGCGAAGTATCATATTTTTAAGAATTTGCTATAGCGATTTGAATTTAACGGTCTGTATCGACTGCCTGCAGCATTCATCATGTTTATAAACACGTCCATCAGTAGAAGCTTCTACTTATCAACAATGTTGATAGCATGCAGATATTATCATTGTTTATAAGTATAGTAACACTAAATGTTTGAGCTGCTAACATTAACATCGAAGGCTCTGGAATTCGAATGTACTAGTATGTCCGTTAAGAGCATTGTAGAAGATTCCCGATAGATGGCGCTTGTATAAATAGTGGCAGAGCTGGCAGTCGTGAGTTGAGTTGATCATTGTCGCTGTTAGAGTTAACATCAATTGTCTTGTACATTTAAGGTTGTACGTTATAGAGTGTGTGTGCATTTCTGCGAATTGATAAACGTGTATAAAGACACTAAGTGAATATTTGAACTGTTGTTGTTGTACATTTTAAATAAATAAAGAGTTGCTGCAATTTTTAACTACTAAAACTGCTTTTATTTACAATCAAAAGTATACGGTTTATTTAAAGGAAATAAACCAGCGCTTTAAAAAGGTTAAAACGTAACAATATTTATTACTTCTTAGAAGTTAAATTGTATTGAGAAATAAGTAGAGAGAACTTTCATATCAATTGTTAACACACATTCAAAAGTTAAAGCGCTATTAAAACAAATAGATTTCATTTAAATAAAACGAAATGAATGTTAACCAATTCAATTAATTATAAGTAAAATCATTTGTAGCAAAATACTCACCCCCAACAACGGTATCTGTAGCTGTTGATGTAGCCGGATCAATACGTATGCGTCTGATTACCCGCCTTTGAACACGCTGCGGGGGTTCTGACGTTATATTACGACACGTTATAATACACAAAACCTTTGGAATTTGGTAAAATTACAATTAGAAAGAAATAATCAAGATTTTAATGGAAACCCAACGATAATAAATAGACTTACTCTAAATACAATCAAGATTATGGCGACCACTATAAAGATGATAATGCCCGTGGCTATATCCATTATAATATATATTTTTTATTTATTAATTTAATTGTTCGTTTTAGTTTTGTAAAACACTTGTCTATTTTAACTATTTATATGTGTAACTAAACATTACGCGCTAATGTTTAGCACCTCTAGCCATTGTTTTGATATTATTTTATTTTATTTATTTTGTTTTTTTTTTTTTTTTAACTTGAAGAAATTGTTGATAAAAGAAATATTAGAATACAATATTGGCCAAGCGACTTAAATAATGAATGACTTTTGGCATTCACTTTTTTCATTTGCCAAACAAACTTCCCAAAGCCCAAAATAAAAAAAAGTTATCAGTGAATATTTTTTCCAGAGATTAGAATACGTTGACAAATAATATATTTACGGGTAGAACGAAAATAAATAAATAAATTTTATTTATTATTAATATTTGTTTTACAACACTTTGGTATTATTTTTTTGTTTTGCTAATGCAATTAACTAATAAAAATGATAAATAAATAAATTGTACAAGACAAATAATTATCAGCCGGCCAATTCGAAAAAAAACTATGGATCTCCTTATTTATTATACACTTTACGAAAAATGTTGGTAGAAACAAATGAGAATGATATACAATATTTATTGATATATCATTTGTTTCTACCCAGCAGTTCTAGGAGACAGTCCCGAACTAGTGATCATTTAGGGTGGGAACTAGTTACTTCAATAGCTACGTGACTAGTTATTTTAACACGTGCATGTCCTAAGCGGGAGGTCAATTGACCCTTATTGACTACAATGAGACTGTCTAATAGCTGGTCCAAAGTAGTCAACGCATTGGATTCACATACTGGTTAAAAAACGTCAGTTACCTTACTAGCTACCTAAGTGGTAACTTGATCAACTACATAACTAGTTATTTTAACATGTACACGAGTGCTATTGACCTCAAATAGTCAGCTAAAAGACATATCATAGGCAGTCCAATAAACGATAGCTTGTAAACAAACCTTTCTTCGACAACTCTCCAATGGATTGCTTTTGGTGGGTTAAATAACTAATTTCTAAAGTTCAGTACAAAATAAACGTTTAAAGTGACTTCACTATAGGTTACTAAGAGACACTAAAATGACTACTGACTTCATGCTATGTTACATGGGATATCAGTATACGTAAGCAAATATTAAAATTAACTGTATGAGAATTATATCAACACAATTTGTATAAAACCAGTTTGAACGAATTATCACACAACACGTTTAAAGTGACTACACTCCAGATTACTTAGAGACACATAAGTGACAATTGTCTTCACGCTGGATTACCTGGGATGTATAAAGTAACCAGTTGTCTTATCTCTGCACTACAAAGAGCACATACGTGTCAAATGACTCAAAATATATAAATTGGAGTCAGCCAAGTGATAAGACATTTTCAACATTTTCAACAGAGTGTACCCTTTTATCACAGGAATAAGGAGTGCAAAATATTTTATCGTAGAGATATTATAAATAGAAATTCATCACTATATTTGTATCTATTTTAATAAAATGTAAACATTTAATAAATCATATTATTAATTTACTATAAACAAATAAGTAAACACTTAAAATATGGTCTAAGAATTGAACTAAGAATTACAGGAAATGTGAAAAACTGTTGAAAATTATATTGAAAACAAAATAAACTTAAAAGTCACCTGTTATAAAACCGTTTGAATTATCTAGTTTGAAACACTCCCGATGACACAAGAAATTCGTTCAAACTGATTGATAAACATGGTAAAACTTGCATGAGTAACACACCTTTGCAAAAACCATAATAAAAACATAATGGTAATTAATGATTGAAAAGTACTCGGTAACAAGTGAAAAATTGGTTGCTGACGTATAAACTAAAGAGACATAATGGATAACAGACGTCACTTTACTACATTTTTTTATCTACTATATCTTTGCGCTAAATGAATCAATCACGAAGTCTTTTGACAAACTTAACTTAATTTCTAATTGGATATTGTTACTACCTGTTAAGTCTCTATATCGAGAAACTATATTCAATACCATTTATCTTAAACTTTCATGAGAATAAGTTTTTGATGCCAAAATATTCAGAATATTTTATGTGGTAAACATTTCTTTAAAAAAATTATATTTCAATTATTTTGCAAAATATGTTTTCTTACTAATTGAGACATGCTGATCACGAATCTGATAATATTTTAAATGATTAAAGCGTTTTCGAGAAGTGAAATAAATTTGATTGATCTTTAGATAGCGGGTTTGGAACATAACCCCTCGATATATTAATTACCATCAATATTCATTAAATAAAAGTGATACTCATAAAACAAAACTACACCTCCCCTATAGCAATAGACAATTTTCAATAAAACTTAATAAAAATCGGAATATACGTTTAGAAACTACAGATTTATTTCCACTGTGCTGCACCAAACTTTAAGAAATTGCTCGTATAAAACGTTTTTCTTTTTAAAATTTTTTTTATGAAAACATTTTTAAAGTGAGATCAAGTGCTTTATAAAATAGAGGTCTTAAGGTTTAGGTTTTGAAAATAAAAATTTAATTTGTCATTGTTATCATATAACTAACTACGTGAACTCGGTTGATTATCAAATTTAAATTTTAACAAGAAAAGGTTTAAGACATCAAGATAAACAATTTTACATTTATACAGGTATGAGTAAGTAAGTACATATTATTTAAAGAAATACGAAAAGTATATTTACTTTTTAAAATACATTGGCTTTCATGAATGCCCGTGCTTTTATGTAAACAATTTGTATTCAGATGCATAAATAAAAAAATTCTTATGGAAATTAGAATGGCTCATGAAAATACACCACAGTCATTAATCTCTAAGTTCAATTGATCTATAAAATTGTTAAATTTTCTTATATAATAATGTATTATTTTATGTAACAAATAAAGATAATTTCAGTTTGAAAACTGGAAAAACATTTGATTGTACTTCGAACCATATTTTTAATACAATAAAATTAATCTCAACTTTCATTTTTATTTTTTCTATGCATATCTATGCTCATTTCTGCATATTTAGAACTAGTTCCTAGAAACAGTTAAGAAATTATTAATATTACGTTGATTCAATTATAGAGTCAGCTTTAAAACTTTATAATTTGCCTATAAAGAGCAAAATTGCTTTTAATGAAATCATCGTGTTTAAATATTTCACAAGAAATATTTTCCCTTTTCCAATTTTTCATTCATCAACTTTGTTCACGTGAAAAACTTCCCCATATTGTGAAATTTTTAGATTGAATTTTGTAAACAATAAGCAGCTGTTACGAACAAAATCAACTATTGTGAATTAAAAGTTCATGGGAATACCACCATAGCAATTTTCACTTCGAGGGAAATGGATATTTCATTGAAACATAAATTTCACATGTTTTTTCACGATACGGGTGAATAAGATCAGACGTTATATGAAAGGTACGGAAAATTTGATAATGTTTGTGTATACAAAAATGATTTCTACTAAATTTTGTGTGGATACCCGCACCTTTAACCGATTTGTGTTCGTTAAGGTTATTTTCAGATGTTGGACTTTTATGAGACTTATGGTTGTTGATTAAAAGACTTCAGATTCCAAAGTATTTTGAAAATTGTTAAAGCTTTCTAATAAATTTAACTAAAATATACTATAAATTATATTTATATTGTTTATTATTAATTGGAAAATCATTCTAACTAAATTGCAGCTACTTTAACCATTCCGAGGTATTTTGTAGTCACAAAGTTTTAGTTTTCTTAAGTTAGGTATTATAATAATCTAATATTGGTGTGTTAATCCAAAGTCGATTTAAAAATGAATGTAGGAAGCTTCTAATCAAATTTACAATGTAACCAACTTGTAATAATATTATAAGCTATTGGTCTTGTATCATTGAGATAGTTTTGTCCAAACAATTTTTATTTTAGTAAGTTCTTGTTATTCAATAATGTTGTTTCTTCCCAGTTTTAAATATTATTTGGACAAATTCTCTGAAATTTATTGTTGGGAGATAAGCTAGTTCCTATGCGCATGCCACTATTTGCTTAGAATGAGAATTACAGGCATTAAAGCATAACTTGTAAAAATATCAAAGATTAGGCAAAACACTAACAATATACAGTTATTTTATATTATCTTAATTTCCCTACTGCAATGGGTTTTCTCCGACTCTAAATGGTGTTTGTAAGTGGTAATTTTAGCTTGAATATAAATTTATTTAACTATCATGGGTCCTTATAAAATTCTAAGACTATCAAGCTATTTCCATCCGTATTTCCTTTGTATGTTGAAGGAACGATAAGGCCTTAGGGGGATACAAAATGCCTCCAAATATTCATTGTTTGGTACTGAAATGGGTAAAATTGGCAATGTGCTATAAGGATAATAGTATTAGCACAAATAGTTATTCCTAATAGCAATGCTTAAAAATTAACCAAGAGAGTCAATTCAAAATTTTCCGTAGGGACAACAAACTGTTTTTTGTTAATACATTACAAGGAAAGTTGAAGACGTTGGCGAAAAAGTAGAGAAAATGATTTAAGTGGGTAGGTATGACCACTATACATCGATTTCTTGCAAAATTTAAAAATGTTGCTCTCTTTAGTTGACTCTCTTTAGAGGAACCAGTGCAATAGTAAGGAGTGAGATCGAAAAAACCTTAACACGCGTTTCTCCTTAAAACTTTTAACCCAAGTATTATTTCAAAGTTATCATGTTTAATGCTAATTATGTTCATTTGTTGTTAATCTGATTAAAATGAATGACGAGAAAAAAGTGCGTACTAAAATTATTAAATATTTTCAACAAAACAAAACTATGTCCTACAAAAAGTTGGCCAAACAATCAAAGGTCTGCTATCAAACTGTTTCCAATGTTATTAAACAGTACGGGGAGAACTAGTCCGTTGATAGAAAACCTGGTTCAAGTAGAAAGAATGGTCCACATGATGTTTCTAAAGCCAATAAATAGAAGACCTCCCAACACATCTGGTAGGAAAGCAGGCCGGTTAGTTCAGGACTCTGACTATTAAAAAATATTTAGAGGCCAACATTTAGAGGACAGAGCACGGAAATTGAAGTCAAATTTTTTTTACAAAAATTTAACAACAACTCTTAATAATAATGAACTTAGAAACATGAAATTAGACATATGTATATGGTCCTAACTAATTGAGAATACACAATAGAAGATTTTTTCCCTCTACTAATTTGACCATGATTATTGTATTCATGTTTTTTATGAGTGACCGATAATTTTATGATTTAATAATCTAAGATGACTAGTTGGTGAAATAAAACATTCTGAATAGGTCGTTCAAATAATAATAAAACTTCGACTTAAAGTCATCTTAAATATTTGAACGATACATTACTTTTGAATATAAGCAACATCTCGCTAAAACTATGATACTTACAATTGATTTTAACCCCTTTTAAGATTTTATTACATTTTATTATATTTATTACAAAAAGAAACACAAAGAGTGTCATATTCTGTGTCGAATATTCTATACCCATGTTCTTCTATATCAATATGTGACAATAAAATATTTTTCTGATATAGAGGTTATATGAGGTTAGGGTCAATTTTGAACCGATCGTCACAAAAGTTGGTGGAAAGATTTAGGTTCATATAAAACTTGTTTTTGTTCAATTTCATTACGATATGAATTATTGAATGTCCGAGTAATTTTTTGCAGGGAAACCTTGTATGGGGACTAGGGACAAATGCTGTCTGATTTTCGCCATTCTTTTCAATATAATTTTAGTGTTCATAGAAATAATTTGTACACAATTTTAACTGAATCGCAGCTTAATCAACATATTTTTAACAGGTCAAACAGTATTACGGGTAGACAAACAAACCTTTTCAACATAGAGTATTTTTGGTGCCTTCAACAGACAGACGGACATAGCTAGATAGTCTAAGGGCCGTTTTCTCATGAGGTGATTATCTTTTTTCCCAACGAAAAACTGCAGATTAAAGAAATTTGGTTTTCTCAATGTCTCATATGCTTCTATTCTGTCGCAAAGCTAACCCGGCCTCATCTGCTAATTATTTATTTATCGTACAGATAAATTCAATCAGCTGACTGCTGTTCATAGTTTTTATGTGTTTGTAAACAAAATTAAATAGTTTAAATGTTTGTAAACAAAATTAAATAGATTTTATAAAAAAAAAAAACGTTTAATAGAGGAATTAACATTAATTTTATGGAGGATGAACTCGAAGAACATGAGTTCCAAGTGAATGTTGAAAGAGTTTATCATGCCAGACATGTAGGATAATGAATTTTTCAAAAGATTCCGGCTGTCAATGGCAACATTTAACAGCTGATTCATGTCAACATGTTGTCACTTGAAGGCAGGGTTCCCAACTTTCACATCTATTTTGAGAGATATTGCCAGCTGAAAATAATGTGTTTTGTCGGTATATTGAGAAAACCAAAATTGTTAACGCACAGTTTATCGGCCTAATTAACTGATGTCGAGATTTAGTAACAGGCAGTTTGTCGATACATTGAGAAACGGGCCTTAGAATTTCATAATGAATATATAATATATGCCCAATAAGCAACAAAGCCCCAAAAATTCAAGCACTTGAACATTTTGTTTGAATTTGACTTGAAAGCAAATGTAATTATATTTTAAACTTAAAAACTATTTGAAAAATTAAATATTTTTCAAACAAAAAACATATGGCTTGAATTTATGTTTCCTTTTTACTGGAGAATGCTATTGATGTAAAGTGTAATACAACTGTAATTCAATTGCTTGACTATAATTCAAGGCTTGAATTACAGTTGCATTCAACTTGAATTCCAGTAAAAATGCTTATTGGGTGTATATTAGGGATATAACTATTGACATTTTTTGCAGATATGCAAATCGGCATAGCATAGTCGAATAGAGCATTAAAAATATGAAAAACCACAATATTATTTTTTCGCGGTTGTTAAAAACAGTTCACGCCCCAAATGCAATAAAGTGTTTCATTCTATATTTTCAATTATTTTGAATTATAATACATTTTATTACTTCGTTAAGTTGTTTTTGTTATTAATAATAACTCCGGATATACTTCACAAGATAATTTTAAACAAATTTATAATATCAAATTTATATAATTTTTTGTAGAAATGTATATTAAAAAACACAAGTAAGAGAGCTATATTCGGCTGTGCCGAATCTTATATACCCTTCATCAAATTATACTTTAAAATAAAATTTAAAAAAATTTTTTTTTAAATATTTTTTTTTCAAAATGGTTTTTTAAAAGTTTTTTTACAAGTTTTAAATTTTTTTTTTTTTTAATTTATTAGTGAAAAAAATTTATGACAAAAGAAAGTTTTTTGTCATAAAAAATTCGGGTTAAAAAATATATTTTCCGATTTTGACCCATTGTAGGTCCAACTTTGTATAGCCTTATATTTTATTTTTATTTATTTATTTATTTATTTAAGTCAATGGATTAAATCCTTACAGACTTTTATGAAAGTATATATATAATTACAAAGAATTTACAAAAAGTTTAACAAATATTTAATTATTTAAAAAACGAATAATGTTATGTTTAATTACATTTGTTTTAAGAGAAAAATCAATGAGATGATAAAGATTATTAAATTCGCAGTATAATCTCCTTGTTGCATCAGCTTGGGCGTAGTTAGTCCTAACGTTTTTGACATACAGTGGCTTGAAATGACGTGACAGTCGTTGAGGAACGTTGAAAGTAACATTATTTACAAGGAATTCGGAGCAGACTTCACCATTAATTACATTGATCATAAATGTTACATTGAGCATAGTTCTTCTACTGTGTAATGTAGGCAATTTTATTAACTTAAGTCTATCAATGTATGATGGAAGGTTTAGTTCAGGATTCCAACGTAAACCACGTAAACAAAAGAGTAAGAATTGTTTTTGTACAGATTCTAGTCGCTGAACATGAATATTATAATAAGGATCCCAGATAACAGAGCCATATTCCAATATAGGTCTTACTAAAGACATGTAAAGTTGTTTTGTGATGTAGGGGTCGCTAAATTCCTTAGCCCAACGTTTTATAAACGCAAGTACACCTCTGGCTTTATTTATTGTCATGGTAATATGCGAAACAAAGTTTAATTTGTGGTCTAGTAAAATTCCAAGATCAAGAAAATTTTCAACAGAATCAAGCTGATAATTGCCCAAAGTATAGTTGACGGAAATGTAATTACTTCTTGAAAAGCGCATAAGTTTACATTTTTTTAAATTTAATTCCATTAGGTTTTGGCTGCACCAAGAAAAGAAATTGTTGAGATCGTATTGGAGATAAAAATGATCCATATATTGAGAGAAGCTCAAAAAGATTTTGACATCATCCGCATACATTAGAATGTCGCAAAAATTTAAAACATCCGGAAGGTCATTGATGAACAGGGAGAAGAGAATAGGACCAAGGTGGCTCCCTTGAGGGACACCAGAAGTAACCAATATATTTTTGGAGAATTTATTGTTGAACTTAACACATTGTGTTCTACCCAAAAGATACGATTTTATCCAGTTTAGGCTGCGAGATGTTAAGCCCAGAAGGTCCAGCTTTATAAAAAGAAGATTGTGATTAACTTTATCAAAAGCTTTACTAAAATCGGTATAAACGGCATCAGTTTGTTTTCTTTGGACAAAGCCTTGGTTTACATGTGTTGTAAGATGAAGGACATTCGTTGTAGTTGAACAACCTTTCCGAAATCCATGTTGACACGATGACAGTATGGACGATGATTGATGGTACATGTAATCAGTAATAAAATTCTCAAAAATCTTAGGAATTGCACTGAGTTTAGCAATGCCTCTATAATTGGAGATATCAGATTTATTGCCAGATTTAAATAAAGGAATAATGTAAGAAGACCTCCAAATTTTAGGAAAATATCCATATTTAATGGATGAGTTGAACAACATTATCAATGGTTTTACCAACGACTGAGCACAATAATGTAATATACAGCTTGGAACACCATCAGGGCCATAATTATACGAAATTTTTAGATTATTTAAACTTTCCAATAAATCAACAGTGTCAATATTCGGGAACGATATAGCACGATTAGTGTATAATGAGTACGGGTAACTATCAGAGACATATTGTGCATCCGAATATGTACTAGCAAAAAAATCTGCAAACATATTACATATGCTAACGTCATCAGAAGATTCAGAATTGTTTAGTTTCATTACAGAAGGATATCCATTTGTTTTTCTTTTAGAGTTGACAAAGTTGTAAAACGCTTTCGAGTTAAGTTTAAAATCATTCTTCATTTTATGTAAATATTTATTGTATAGCAAATTGTTGAGAGTATTGTATTCAGCACGAGAAACAGAGTATTTCCCATAATCTACGAGCGAGCCAGATTTCTTAAATTTTTTATAATATTTATTCTTTAAATTCTTTAGTTTAGTTAACTGTTTAGAATTCCAAGGAGGACCAGTGAGTTGGTAAGAACAGTGTTTTGGAGTACATTCATCTATGAAAGAATAAATTCTATTATAAAAAATGTCAGCCATGTCATCCAAAGTAGAATTGTTTAAGTAAGGGACACACAGTAAATCATCCCATTTAGTATTAGATATTAAATCATTTAACTTAACGTAATTTGTTTGTTTAAAATTATAAACTTTCTCGTGGTTTATTTGAGTTGCGGATTTATAAGCAGGAGGCAATGTGAAAGTTAATTCGAGTGTAGGATGAAATCTATCTTCAGGTAAAGTAACAGGATCTGAGCGAGATATTACACAATTGCATGTATCATTTACAAATAACAAATCTAATAATTTTCCAAATTCATTATAAACGTTATTTAGTTGATAAAGGCAGATATCGAATATATTATTTAAAAAATCATCGTCACATGTATTAGATTTTGTTGGAATTAAGTTAGAAGCGTCAGGTAATTTTGTCCATGAAATAGAGGGCAGGTTGAAATCACCAAAGACAAAAAAGCATCATCAGGTTCAGCAAGATCAGCAATAATTTTTATGGCATTTACATGTTGTTGATAAACTTGTTCACTGGAATGAGGAGGTATGTATGAGCAGGTGAGGTAGATTTTTTTATGTTTGAGTTTTATCATTACACTAATGAATTCTATATTTTCTGAAGGGCAGGACAAAATAGATTCAGAGGCAAAATGGCATGAAACTGCAATTAAAACACCACCGCCATTACGATTATTTCTATTATATCTATAGATCTGATATTTATTGCAGAGAAGTTCAGAGTTGAATACATTGTCTTTCAGCCACGTTTCAGTAAAGACAATAACATGATAATTAAAATCATAACTATTTATAAGAAGATTTGACATTTTAGTGTTTAAGCCTCGAACATTCTGATAAATAATAGTTAATCGATCAATAAGTTCACAATTCAGTTTTTTGAAGCGTTGTTGGAGTTTGAATTATCATTTAATCGGTGACCAGACGGAAGCACAGCAATATTATGTTTTCTTGGATTGTCTTTAAATTCGTATTCACGAACCAAAGTATTTGCAGGCCAGAAATCAGGGTTAACTATTTGTTGATAAAGATCGTAGGGAACATTGAGTTTAAAAGATGTAATCCTCCTAGGTTGTGCATAAGAAAATTTATATGTGGTGAAATCAGCTTCAAAATTCAATTTTGATTTTATGTAAAAGTTTATTTGTTCAACAGTAGTATCTGATGCGAAACGGGATATAAAAATTGATTTGTTAGGCGGAATAATTTTTAAGCCAGTATTTGAGGTTTGATTTGCAGATCCATTTGAAGTACCAGGAATATTATCAGAATCAGATATAGTATTCAACATTGTAGCATGGTTATTAGAATTATTCGTTGATGTACTTGGTGTAATTGAATCGGAATCAACAATATTGGAAACAGAAGCACCAGGACTTTGAGAAGCATTTGTTTTATTTTTGGTTCTGGACGATTTACGGCGTTTTGGAGAGGATTGCGGAGGAGAATTTAGACAATTTAATTGTTTAAATTCTTCATATAGATTACCATAAGCCGCTATCTCATTGGACAGTGCAGATAATTTATTTTGAATATTTAAAAATGTATTTTTTGTGCTTTGAAAAAAACGGTAATATTCAACACCAATTTTTTGACAGGTATTGCAACACCAATGTAAACCTTTAGTTTTACATACAGCTTCAGCAACCAAACCGGACAATCCACTGCACTTAAAATGACACATGCCATGACAAAGCCAACAAACCACCATTCTCTCATCATCACATGATAAAGTACAGCTTTTGTTGAGACATTTAAATTGATCTGCCATAGTAATTTCTTCAAGTGTATGTCGATAATACCGATTATAGTTAAAGATTACAACACTGACTAATGGACGAACTTGGTAGCACTGATAAAATTGACAGCTGATATTCAGCTGATTAAGTGTTTATTTACGGAGAAATGTAATTCCAGTTGAGTGTAATTTTAATGATAATTAATGATTGTGTATGTGTTTGTAAACAATAAAATTAATAATTTTAGAATGAAAATTATGTAGTTATAAATGATTTAAGACACAAATATAACATGCATCAGAATGCAATTTTATAACAGAACAAATTTAATTCACTTTAAATATTTAAACTGTTTATTATACCGAAAACAAAAATTAAAATACCGGGACTGACTATAAAGTACGTGCGTTTGCGTTGAAGATGTGTCAAAAATGGACTTTGAAATATCTATCATTAGATATCCATATTGTCTATATTTATGACTTAGTAATCAAGATATAGATAAAAAAATAAGCCTAAAATAGAGGTTGTCTCCGATTTTTGCTCATATCTTCGTTATTTATGGACGGATTTTGCTGATTTTAAATAGGAAGCTTCTCGAAAGCATGCCTGACAGAATTATTGAGGATGTGGATCCCGAAGATATCTGGGGTCTTCAGAAAATTGATTTCAACAGACAGACAGACAGACGGACATGCCTAAATCGACTCCGCTATCTATAAGGATTCAGAATATATATACTTTATAGGGTCGGAAAATTATATTGTGGAAATTACAAACGGAATGACACATTTATATATACCCTTCTCACGATGGTATAATCAAATTATAAGATAGGAGTGGGAAGGATTTCTAACAGTAACACGTACCCCTAGAACAAATTTGTAAATCACTGTTTGTCTTACTTTGCAAAAATTGTATGTGGATTCGGAATTAAATCATAAAACCATAAAAGTGATGCAGGATATACTTCCATTATGTAAATCGCCAAGAACTTTAAAATTGAAACGTATTTCTTTAAATAATAAATTTGAAGTAAAAAATAAAAACTTGAAAAAGAAATTTGGTTTATTTTAGAAATTGGTGTTGGTGCGTGATGTTTTTGATTCCAAATGACCTAAAAAAATGATTTTCATTACTTATACAACATTAGCCATCACGTGGTGGTATGCCAAAAATTTCGCCAAAATTAGTTATATCCCTAATGTATATACTTTTGTGGGCCTACGATGAATATTTCGATGTGTTACAAACGGAATGACAAAGTCGTTTTTGATGATGGTTATAAAAATAGAAAAATATATGTAACATATTTAAAAACAATCCCTTTTTTATTCAAGAAACCAAATACATGTACATATTTTCAAAGACTTATTTGTTCTGATAAAAAAAAAAAGAAAAACATCATCATAGTTCTTAAACTATATATGTGAATTGCACAAATATTTGTCGAATTAATAAAGTAAATATTATCTTTTATCATTTAACTAAATATTTACTTGATTATACAAAACTTGTGCCACGGTAAACAACGTAAAAAAGAATAGTTGACTCAGAGACTTTTTTATCTTTATACTGGTGCATAGTTCGTAAAAGATCAGATAGATCTTTAATCAAATGGCGTTATATGGGGTTATTAAGTATGAATATTTTGTAGTAGAGCTTATTGGACATACCTGTTCCTGGTAGACAGTGACGATTGTAATATAATTCATCTCGCGTAGCATTAAAATTGCTATCCTGTTCGTTTGAACGAGAACTAAACGAGAATCCCTTATAAATGATCTATAAGTAATAAGTTTTCAGCATTAATTCTTATTTTTTTCTTTTGTAAATATATAAATTTCCAAATCACTTACGATAAATAATAAAACCATCAAGAATATTAAATAAACAATGTCACTGATAAGCATTTTCACTGGAGATATTTCTCTTCTTTATGTTTTTTTCTTAAATTTGTTTGTTTTTCAAATAGTTTTAAAGATTTCAGATAAAGACTTTCTTTTGAATGTTAAATCACAAAATATTTATTGTAAAATCACTTTCAGATTAGTTTAAGTTTTAGTTTTTAATGCAAATTTTGCTATTTTGAAAAAGGTGTATTTTGATTACAGACGACACAAAAATAAAGCAGTTTTACTGTTAAACTGAAGAAATATTATCTTAAAATAATGCATACAGGCGCTTAATACGTACGAACAAAATATACATAATAATATTGTTATTAAGATGTTATCTTATCATTTTGAATATTTAGTTTATATGAGTAGAAAAGCTTTTTAACTGTAGCCACTCTCGCCTCAACAACGTAGAAGCTTCTTAGATAACAATGAAAACGTTAACGGATAGATATAACGGCAATTTAAAACCTTCTAAAGGGATCATGTTCTTAAAAGCTCTTCGTAGCAGCCGAGAACTCGAATGTTCCGTAAGATATAACGGCAATTTAAAACCTTCTAAAGGGATCATGTTCTTAAAAGCTTTTTGTAGCAGCCGATAACGCGAATGTTACGCATAGGCCCCTGTTGCGCATTTCGGAAAATGATTTCCTTTCGATTAGAGAGAGGTTCTGGTGGTAATAAAAATTCTAAAAACATTTATGTGGAACCCAAACCCTGACTAATAAATGCAAAAAAAAAATATTTTTGCTCTGAACTATCTGAACATAGCAAATCTTTGAAAATATCATGTATTAAAAATATTTAAAATTATTAAAAGTGACTTACTCGTTAATTGATCAGTGTCATCTCTAGGACGGGAGCACAAAAACGTAATAAATATCTATATAATTTGAAAGAAGATAAAGCAATAATATAATATTTGAATATAAGAAGATAATTTTTAATTAAATCTCACCCTTACGATCAAAGCTATGAGCAATACCAAAAATATAAAATAAAACATTGATAAAACCATTTTTTATGAATAGGAAATTCTAAATAATTTGTTTACTTTTAATTAATTTTTCTTTTTTTTTTTTTTTTTGACTTTTTTTTTTTTTGGGAAATTTTCTTTTTACAACGAATTTCTAAACACAGAACAAACAATTGTACATTGGAAAAAATAATCGTAGACTAGAAATTTTACTTAAACGCCTGGTTTTTGCAAGCGTTTGTTGTGTGCTGTTCAATAACTTGGCCCAGTAATCTTATCGTATAGTATTGGTAAACGGGTGTGGAATTTAGAGACATTTCATACTTATTATCTATCATAAAAAGTAAACAAAACAAATAATAACAAATTAAGTATTGAATTTCCTCATAAGTTAGCTTCACTAAATGTTTTTTCCACTTTAGGTAGATAATAAAATAAGAGACAGCTAAAATAGACATTAATTGAGAACTTAATACCATTACAATTTAACTGGAGTTGAGAGCGTGAGCGTTATTTCTATCATGAGCACTTAGGATGAAAATAAGACTCACTGTTAAGCTAAGTTCACAATGTCAGAGTCTGCACTCCAGTAAAAAATGTTAACTGTTTAAAATACAGAGCCAATTTATTTGTGAAAATAATGACATTGTCCAAACATGCCTAAATTTACCTTCAGTTCGCAATACAAACCCTTATGGTGCTTATATGGGAGCTATGGAACATTGTGTACCGATCGGTACTAAATTGGTAGTACGAGTTCAGCTTATATAAAACCTATTTGTGCTGAATTTAGTTTTGTTATGTTTATAATTAAGATACTTATGAGCGCTTAACTATTTTGAGATAGGGCAGTTGTATGGGGGCTAGGAGAAATAATGGACCTATTCTAACCAAATTCACTAGGCTTAGTCCTTGTGGCAATAGAAAAGTTTATGTCAAATTTTGTCGAACTGTCTTTAAAATTACGACCTGTAGTTTGATTACAAGGCTTACATTTACGGACGGACAGACGGACGGACATCGCTTAATCGACTCAGATTGGTATAATTTAACCCTCTAACCGCTAAGACCACCTCAAGGCGGTCTTCCATTTTCGGGTCCCAGTGCTGCATTAAAAATTTTTTCGCCTCAAAATAGTTAAAACTGTCTTTAGACAGCACTTTTTACATTTTCTTTATACCTTTTAATATATTCTGACAAGTCGTTTGTCAGCTATGATCAATCAAGTGCAAAAAGTCATCAAATTAGCATCGAAAATTATTTCGCAAATTTAAATATTAAACAAGTAAGAGAGCTATATTCGAATCTTATATACCCTTCACCAAATTATAATTTAAAATAAAATTTAAAAAAAAAAAAATTTTAAATTTTTAAAAATTTTTTTTTTACATTTTTTTTAAATTGTTTTTTAAAAGTTTTTTCCAATTTAAATTTTTTTTTTTTAAATTTATTAGTGAAACAAATTTATGACAAAAGAATGTTTTTTGTGAAAAAAATTCGGTATTTTTTAAATTTTCCCGATTTTGACCCATTGTAGGTCTAACTTGTATAGCCTTATATACATCGTTGCAATGGACTTTGAAATATCTACCATTAGATATCCATATTGTCTATATTTATGACTTAGTCATCGAGATATAGATAAAAAAAATAGGCCAAAAATCGAAGTTGTCTCAGATTTTTGCTCATATCTCCGTTATTTATGGACGGATTTTGCTGATTTTAAATAGGAAACTTCTCGAAAGCATGTCTGACAGAATTGTTGAGGATTTGGATCCCGAAGATATCTGGGGTCTTCAGAAAATTGATTTCAACAGACAGACGGACAGACGGGCATGGCTAAATCGACTCCGCTATCTATAAGGATTCAGAATATATATACTTTATAGGGTCGGAAAATTATATTGTGGAAATTACAAACGGAATGACAAATTTATATATACCCTTCTCACGAAGGTGAAGGGTATAAAAACAACATTTAGATCAAAATGATCGACATCAAAATTTTACGGTAAGTAGATATCATTTTATATTTAAGTTTTAAAACATATTTGAAGTGAAAAAAAAATAAAAAGTTTGATTCAAAAACAAAACAGCGAAGACCTCCTCAAGGCAGTCTTGCCGGTTTGCGTGTACAAAAATGTCCTCCTCTCTTACATTGTAGTTTTCATCTTTTGTTTATAAACCTCTATTGTTTGCTTATGGTTTTATTATTTTTCCTTTTATTTTACTATTGTGTTAAAGATGGATATTACTAAACATCCTTATACGAAAAATATCTATTTGGAGCAAATGTCGGATGAACAATTTCTCTAGTTCATCGATTCTGTAGAGTTCTGTAGACAACACAGATGAAAGTATTGATAGCGATGACAGTGTTGCTGATTCCACTTATGTTCCAAAGACGAAACATCATTTTCGAAACTACATGCCCAATAAGGCGCATAAAAGAGGGATAAAATTGTTCGTGCTTTGTGATTCAAATGGTTTTGCGTACCGGTTTTAAATCTACAATGGGTCCGAAGATAATATTGTTACGAATGTGCAATGACGATTTGAATTTAACAGTCTGTAACGACTGCTTGCAGCATTCATCATGTTTGAAGGCACGTCCATCATTGACATTGTTTGTAAGTATGGCAACACTAAATGTTTGGGCTGCTGGCAATGACATCGAAGGCTCTAGAATTCGAATGTACTAGTATGTCCGTTAAGAGCATTGCAGATGATTCCCGATAGATGGCGTGTGTATAAATAGTGGCAGAAACTGCAGTCGTGAGTGAGATTATCATTGTCGCTGTTAGAGTTAACATCTACTGTCTTGTACGTGTATATTTGTACATTATAGAGTGTGTGTGTGTATTTCTGCGAATTTATAGACGTGTATAGAGACACTGAGTGAATATTTGAACTGTTGTTGGTGTACATTCCAAATAAATAAAGAGTTGTTACAATTTTAAACTACTAAAACTGCTTTTATTTGCAATCAAAAGTATCCGGTTTATTTAAAGGAAATAAACCTCGTTTTTTAAAAGGTAAAAACGTAACAATATCATTTTACCTGTTATTCTGGACATTGGAGCTACCTAAAATGTTTGGAGATTCCTAATTTCATGCATTACATCCTGTATTTTGTAACTTTTACAAATCGAAGCTGCTGTTAGTCTATTTACGAGCCAGAGGAATTTATGGTTTCGGCACAATGAGAGGTACTAATTTAGTTTTGTCATATTTCTTGTTGATCATGATTTGCTTTTCTGTAAACTGTAAAATGAACCAAGAGAAAATATGATTTTGCGTAGAATACATGACCTCAATACATGTAGTCGATGTGAATACTGTAATGGAAGGATAACAAATATGTCTTCCCGATACAGAAGAACAATCAAAGGTTCCTCGGTATGATAGAAAGCAGAAGAAATTCATCGAAATCAACTGCCCTCAAATTATTCAAGAATACAATGATCGCAGGGGTGGAGTAGATCTCATGGCTGATCTCCCGGGTCGATACCATATTTGAGCTAAGACTCACAATATTGTAATTAGGTTGTTCTACTATTTTGTGGGCATGGTCTTTACAAATGCATTATTTTCATATTGCTTTCAACAATGTGTCCGATTAAAAACTGCTTTTACAGCTTCAAGATTTGAGGGAGGAAATAGCTGCTGGACTTGTTTCCTTCAAAAATATATCATCTGTAGGATGACCATCTGTTCAAAATCTCGGTGAGCCTTTATCACTACAGTCTGACATATCACGTGTTGGGATAATAGCTGCATCAGTTCGATGTAGCTGATGTTCAGTTCGATGCTGACGATATTTTTCTTGTTTGGGTGGAGAGAAAAGCCAAAAAAGGTACAACATTGCAAAAAATGTGACACCCCAGTCGTTTGTTCCAAATAAGACCTGTCTTTATGCGGTCAATTTGATAAAAATTGTTTCAGGAACTACCACCATCGAAAATAATACGTATTTTAACTTTGTTCCTTCTCTCAATAAAATTTGTTTATATATAAAATTTACCTTTGGTGTCATATTACACGTAAACTGGCAAGACCACCTACAGGCGGCCTTCACAATTTTTCAAATGGCGTTCGTTCAGAATGATTTTTTCTCCTGAAAATTAAAACTTACGGTTTTGTTGACTACATCTACTTGAAAAAAAATTATTGGCTTCATCGGATAACTTTTACGGTCTTGCTAGTTAAAGGGTACAATATTTTTGCACGTTACAAACATCAGCACTAACCCAATATACCCTACGTCTATATATTTCTACCTTAATTTTTCAATATTTCAAATTTAAGGAGATTATGACCGCTTATTCAGCTGTGGGCTCGAAACATGTGTGTAAAGTATGTAGTGAACATTTAAGACAGCGGGAAAGCGGTAAACGTAGCCATTTGAAGTTTGGTGTAAATTTTATTTGGACAGAACCGAAAAACATGATTGATGACTGCTTGTGACTGCTTTGTGCTGTTAAATTACATGGTACACACAAAAAAATAGATTTGTTGTAGCAACCGAATTTATTGCCCAATCGAATGATTCTGCCTTGGTGACCGAATTTTTCAGTTGTAGTTACAATATTTTAGAAGGGGTAACAAATTTTCTGTTGCTAGAACAGAAAAATTATTAGTGTGCAGCCGAATCATTCGATTGACAACAAATTCGGTTGCCACTACGAATATGTTTTCTCTTTGTATGAAGAAAATTACATATCCTGATTTACCGTATACAAAAGACCCTACTGTACTCAGACGTCGTACCATCTCCTATGAATCAACATACAGTAAGGGACAAAATTGTTCACAAAACAACCAATATTAAATATAAATAACTTGCTTTTTCTTCTTCATTGTTTTTATTGAAATTTTTTAAATTGATTTTAATCTTCACATTATGCTTTAATAAAAAAAACATAAAACTAACAAAAAATATTAAATTCGCTTTTTAAATTTTTAAAAGGTTTCACATGTTAGCTGTGAACAATTATGACCCTTGACATACTATTTACAAGATTTATTAGCACCTGTGGGTTAATATTTACCCACGCCTCTATAGAACGCTCCCAAAGTTCATTGATGGTTTTCGCTGGGTCTTTTTTAGCCAATATTTTCCTTTTCAATATTGACCAAAGGTGTTCAATCGGATTTAAATCCGGAGACTGGGTTTGCCAATCTAAAAGTTTAATCCCATTTTCTTCAAACCACTTTTTAGTTATTCTGGCAGTGTGCTTCGGGTCGTTGTCTTGCATGAAGATTTCATTCTGACTCGGCTCTAAACCAATATATATCTAAATTTGGCATGTATGAGTTTTCAAGGATTGTAATGTAATCTTTGGCACACATTCTGCCAGTTATTCGGCGTAGTACACCTAACTGGTTTCCACGAAAACAGCCCCAAGGCATCAAAGATCCACATCTAAATTTAATTGTGCTTGTAATATTTCGCTCTTGGACTCCAATTCTTTTATCAACCCATATCCATTGGCGCCCATTAGACCCAATACGGTTGATTTTTGTCTCATCTGACCAAGTTACCTTCATCCGGTCGTTTGTCGTAAAATGATCGTACTTTTTTGCAAAAGCCAACCGCTTTTTTCGATTTTGTTCGCTTAAATAAGGTTTTTTAAGTTTTGTTCTTGGGGCTAGGCCGCTGGATTTTAAACATCTTCGAACGGTTTTGGAACTTATGTTTAACTTATACTCTTGGTTGAGTATTTGTGTGACTTCAACAGCTGTATTAGCCTCACCAGACACAATCAATCGACCAGCTTCTCGAGAATCGGCAAACGAAAGTTTTTTTGGACGACCATATTTATTTCCCGTGGAGTTTAAACTATTCTGATTCTTTATTTTATTCACTAACCCTATCGATATATTATTTAAAAGAGTAGTATTTTATTTAAATAATGTCCTTTACTTACGTTATTAAAAAAATTTGTTTTTTTTTTGTTTTTATATTTTTTTAAAAATTGAAAAAAAGATCTGAGGGTCAAAAATGTTCACACACGTGGATATAGTTATTTAATTTCTTTTTAGTAAAAAAGTAACGGTACTCCAAAAAAATGTTGCCATACAATAAACAACATTGTGCCAGACTACATAATACAAAATGGGTTGCCAGACCTAAGTTTGTAAAAAAAAATTTCTAGATATATCTTTAATCATACTTTTTGTGAACAATTTTGTCCCTAACTGTATATCAGATTTGTCAGACACAAAGATAAAGGAATGTGAAGGCATTATATAAAACTGGTCCATGTTTTGCCTTTTTTGCAATAAAGTTTCCAGGTTTGAGTGCAGAAAAACTAAAAGCTAGTACTTTTGATAGCCCACAAATCCTTTTTTGCCGTTGTGAAAAATATCTTTGAAAATCAGAAGACTGAAAGTTACGATGAATTAGTTAAGGGCCTTGGATGTAAAATGTGCACTATCAGTTCTGAAAATCTTGGATCGTATAGCGAATAACAAGGTGAACAGGATTTAAGAGTGATGGAGGATAGATACCAAGGTTGCTGGAATGAACATATTATAGCAGATTACTGTTAAAGTAAGACAGGGGAGTGTCCTAATCACCTCCATCGTAGAAAATCTTAAAAGATAAGCTTGTAACCTGTAAAATAATTTAATAAAATGTTATAAAATCGTTTATATTCGTTTTCTTACCCCTGTAATTTCTTGAAAACTACATATAGCGTTAAAAATAAGTATACGTTTAGAATCAGTGTAACGAATATACTTAAAATTAGTTTTAGTTTTGGCAGCACCAAAATCATTGTAGATCTGTGTAGTTATACAATTCAATAATTTATTTTTAGGGTCATTCTGTAGTCGTTAACTATTTGATTCTCATACCAACTATTTAATTTACAGATTTCTATTCAACAAAATTATGTATTAAATACAATGTTTAACATCAAATGTACAATTACTATACACCGCACCACTATTTATTAAGGTTTTTTATTTTATTTTAAAAATTTTTATTATATGTAGTACTATTTATTTTTGTAGTCACTTGTTTTAATTTTAATAACAAATCGCATTGACCTTTCTTAAGTTTAGGGGCATTTCCTAAAATTTATTTTTTGTTATTTTTCCTGTACAACTAGTGGCATTTGTTATTATTATTTATATTTTTTACTATCTTGTAGTACATACTTATTTTATGCGTTAACTTTAACAAATTAAATTATTACTATCTTTACAATTTGTTTGTTTATATGTACATAAGTACTTACATAGTTTTAATGTGTGAGATTTTTTTTGCGTACGTGTACTGTATAATTTTGTTAATTTATTTTAAAACAATTTAACAGTATTTTTAAATTAGGTTAAATTTTGGTTCAAAGAAAACATGGTATGAGAAAAATTGAAAATAGTAATTGAAAATTTGATTTGTTGCCTAATTAATGACGTAAGATAGTTATGCAAATTTTGAAATAATGTAAGTTAACAGAACTGTGAAAGTTTTATTACCAAAACATAAACGTAAAGTTTTGTATCGTAATGAATAATTTTTTAACGCACAATAATCAGCTTATTGTATACGGAGGGAAAATTTGAGGTTAGGAAGTAAATTGGCTTAAAAACACATCCATTTTTGTACAAATTTCGTTTTTAATATCAATATGAAGTATAAGTATGGGAATTAATATAATGTCGGCCAAATATCAACTTCTGGCACACCGGCAGACGTCCTGTAATGTAACTTTCTCTGGGGCCATTTGAAAGACCAGGTTTAAGGGATTCAACCACAAACAAATATTGCTCTGAAAAATCAAATTCGGCGCTGCATTGACGATATAAGCGAAGCGTTTTTGCAAAATGTGTTTAAAAAATTTGAGAAAATACTTGACGTCTGCCGGTGTGCCCGAAGTGGATATTTGGCCGACATTATATTAATTCCCATATTTATACTTCATATTGGTATTAATAAAACTGAATTTGTACAAAAAAGTACGTGTTTTCCAGCCTATTTACTTCAATAAGCTGATTATTGTGAGTTAAAAAATTTTCATTACGATAATTTTTAATTTTTAAAATTTTCATAACTATCTTAATTAATTAGGCAACAAATTAAATTTTCAAGTACTATTTTTAATTTTTCTCATACCATGTTTTCTTTGAACCAAAATGTAACCCAATTTAAAAATACTGTTAAATTGTTTTAAAATAAATTTACAAAATTATACAGTACACGTACGCAAAACAAAATCTCACACATTAAAACTATGTAAGTACTTATGTACATATAAACAAATAAAACAAACAAGTTGTAAAGATAGTAATAATTTAATTTTTTAAAGTTAACGCATAAAATAAGTATGTACTACAAGATAGTAAGTTATAATAAAATATGTATAATAATAACAAATGCCACAAGTTGTACAGGAAAAATAACAAAAAATAAATTTTAGGAAATGCCCCTAAACTTAAGAAAGGTCAATGCGATTTGTTATTAAAATTAAAACAAGTGACTACAAAAATAAATGGTACTATAGTACTATATATAATAAAAATTTATAAAATAAAATAAAAAACCTTAATAAATGATGGTGCGATGTATAGTAACCGTACGTTTGATGTTAAACATTGTGTTTAATACATAATTATGTTAAATAGAAATCTGTAAATTAAATAGTTGGTTTGAGAATCAAATAGTTAACGACTACAGAATGGCCCTAAAAATAAATTTCTAAATTGTATACACAGATCTAAAATGATCTTGGTTCTGCCAAAACTCAAAATTATTTTAATTATATTCCGTACCCTGAGTCTTACTTATTTTTAAATGTTACGTATAGTTTTCGAGAAATTGTAGAGGTAAAAAAGAAGAAAATAAACGATTTTACAACATTTACAATAGAAAAAGAAAATATACGATTTTACAACATTTACAATACAATTGGTCAATTCACAAGTTATCTTATCTGTCATATTGTCATAATTTCCTAATATATCACGACTAGGCGGCTCGACTTAACCGACTCTTAGGCATTCGGCGTTGGTCTCTGTTGAATGTACTTAGTATTATTTTAGTACATTTTTTGCTTGAAAAGCAATAAAAACCATTGTGAAATATTAGGACATTATGACAATATGACATGATAAGAGACCTCGTAAATTGACCAAATATATAATAAATAAATAACAAAAATTGCTTTAGGTTTGTTTATCAGACAAATCAGATATTTTTGCAAAGTATTTGACAAAAATTAAAATTATTTATTTATGAAATATGTTTAACCAAATGAGAATTATATCTACTCATCATAAAAACACGCATGCAAGGGAAATAAACCAATGTAAGATTCCAGCAGTTAAGCAAGTAGTCAATGTATCCCTTATATATAGTAATTGTCACAAATGTCTGATCACTTGGCTAACTCCAATTGATTGTAGTGTAGAGGGAGTTCAATTGGTTACTTTAGATATCCCAGGTAATCTAGCGTGAAGTCAGTTGTCTCTTAAATGTCTCTAACGTTTGTGAGTAATTCGTACAAACTGATTTTATACAAATTTCGTTGATATAATTCTCATTTAGTTTCTAGAGTTTCCAAAAAACCGAAGAATTTTAAAACCGCGGTTTCGGTTTTAAAAAATTGAAAACCGATCGGGATCGGTTTGGTTTTGTTATAATTTCTTAACTATTAAATCAGTTGATAATATAGGAACTGCTAAACAAATTTAAAGTTCAAATTTGACGAGTGTTTACAAGGATAAAGAAAAATTGGTACTTTTTCTTTTAATGGTACCTTTTTAATATATTAAATTCGTTAAAGTTGGCTAATATACTTCTAAGTAAAAAAATAATCAAGAATAGGGTGCTCAATTGTATTAAGATACCAAAAATGGAGAACTAAACTAAACTAAGGAGTACTTTTTCGTTCTTCAAAATGAATTTTCTATAATATTGAACCTAGAATCAGGAAATTACTTTGAAATTTTAAACATGACAGTGGTTTAAGTGTGAAAAATTTTTACTTTTTCTTCTAATGGTACTTTTTATTATAATAAATTATCTTACTTATTGTATATACATAATAGTTGGCTGATATGCTTCTGAGTAAAAAAAGAATCAAGGATAGAGGGCATAATGATATTGAGGTAACAAAAACTATTATTGAAATTTCTATAATAATGAACCTAAAAGCTGGAAATTAAACACACATGATCCTGACTGGGTTAGAATATAAAAAAGCGACTTGCAGGTACTTTTTCCAACTAATAGTACTTTTTGAACATTTTATAATGATAAACCTAGAAACGCGAATTCAAAAGGGATAATTAATGTTACTATTTCTATATTTTAAAGGTACTTTTCGAACAATTTATAATAATAAACCTTAAAATTGAAAATTAGGCGCAAATGATTCTGAATGAGTTAGAATTCACAAAAGGTGATTATAGTGGTAGCTTTTTTTATATTTCCTATAATATTCGACACAAAAATATGAAATTAGACATTCATGAAGCTGATTAGGAATACAAAATGTGGGTCTTTATAGTTTTATTTTAATTCTAATACTTAATACGTTTAGAATGACCTAGAATCCACATTACAATGAATCAATAAACATGAAACTAAAGACAGGTTTTCTTGAATTAGTATTAATTTACAAAGGGAGACTTAATAGTACTATTTCTTTATTCCAATTGAGGTGGCGAAGCGCACCGGTCGGCTAGTACTCCATACTTTTATCGGATATTTGAAAATAACTAATGCTCTGTTACAAAAATTTTGCATTATTTAGCCTGCAAAAGGTAGCTACATCATCTGAAGCAATTATTATTGTTTAAAAAATTTAAACAAATCTTAAGATATTTTACCGATCTGTGTTTAGAGATATTGGATGAAAAAGTTTGTTTCTCATTTCTAAATTTTGAATTTTTCTAGTGAAAATAGATTAAAAGTGAAAACCGAAGAATAATTGTCGGTTTCAGTTTCGGTTTTAGGCCTTGAAAAATCGCGGTTTCGGTTAAAACCGAATTGGAAACTCTATTTGTAACCTATCGTGAAGTCCATTGTCACTTTAGTGTCTCTAAGTAACCTTTAATCGTTTATTTTGTACTGCACTTTAGAAAGTTGTTATTTTAGCCACCAGAAGTAATTTATTGGAGAATTGTGGAAAGGAGGTTTTTACAAGCAATCGGTTACTGGACTGTCTATGCGATTCAGAAGCTTTCAAAGTGCGTGTACGTTATTTATACAACCTCACGAGTAATATCCCTTTTAAATATTTTGAACAGATCCACTTTTAAATCACCATATGTCCAGTTATTTCTGTTCTCCATAAAATCTCTAGCTATTCCTTAAGGCATAATAAGTGTTTTTTATTTTCATCATTGTAATTAAAAATATATTCTTCAAGTTTTCAAACCATTTTACAATATCACCATCGTTATTTTCATCGAATTTCGATACCATTTTATCTAATTCATCGTAAATAATCATGTACAGGAGAAACAATCATTACATCGCATTGAAATGGCTCATTATTACTACGAGTTTCATTTATACTTATAGAATCATCCGCTTTTTCATTTCTGATAAGAGTCAATTGATTTTCCAATAAACTCTCTTGGCTATTGCTAGGAATAGCCAATTTTCGATTTTTTTTGGTCCTAACTCTTGCACAAAGGGAAATTTACACTCCCTTATGTGTGACGTCGAATTTGATAGACGAATGGGGTTTGGAACTCAGATGACATACTATTACCACTTGTAGAATATCCAAAATGCTCTGGTCCTCTCTGGCAAGGAAAACTACCTAGACCTTCATGGCTCTTGGTAGGAATTCGATTAGGCTTTCTTAAGGGTATAATTACCCACGTAGCAACCATTGCAGAAGTTGTTTGTACGAAGAGGAGGAGGAATCGGTAAAACACCTTCGATATGACTGCCCCGCTCTACAGAATCTTCGACTAAAATATCTTGGTACAGGTTTCTTGATCTGAACTGTCGATTGCTTCTCACGGGGATCATAGGAGTTACTAAATGGTTTGGATTTCTAATATTCATGTGCAATTCACATTATTTTACACGTAAAAATGTCTAAGGGTATCACAATGGTAATTAATGGTCTCTGAATGTACTCGCGTAAAAGGTAACTTAAAAGCTATATTTTTCTATTACTTAAAGTTACCTTTTACTATTACGAACATAAAGGATAGTTGTTATAATAGCCCTTAGACATTTTTACGTGTAAAATAATGTGAATTTCACATGAATATTAGAAATCGCCCTCACTAATCCAAACCACTTAGTAACTTCAAGCAATAATGGTCCTAATGGTATCATAATGGTTCTTAAAGGTCTCCAAATGTACTCGCGACCTTAGCAAACTCTTTAGAAAAATATATTCCCTTATTTTGCAGAAGTTGCTATTTTTGGAAAATTAACGATTTATCAGACAAATATTTCCATTTATTTCAGAAGATAGAAACAATTTCAACATACAATTTTTTCTTTATAAATCAAACAGATCTCCCAAAGCACAAGAGATGATATAACGTTCCAAGTTCTACCATTTATTTTGTGAGAGAATGTGACACAGTCAATGCGGAATATTCAATGAGTTTTTTTTAGGGAAACAACAGAATACCATAATGTTTGCTGGGCTATCATAAGTATGCATTAATGCCCATAGAGAAATAGACATAGAGCGGAAACTAGAAAAAAAAAACTCAAACAATAAATTATTTAAAATAAACGCCTCGTATGTCGTTTTGGTTTTTATATAGTTTTTTTACTAATACATTCGCACCACTTAGGTTTTTGACAATTGAGTTAGGACTTTGACAAGAAAGTTTCCGATCTATTTGTATTTATCTATGTTAATGCATATCTACACATACAATAATCTATGTAATATGAAATAAATCATAAAATTTTTCACGCAAAATTCATAACCTTGAAACAAATTGTGATGAGTGCGCAATAAAGACGTTAATTTTTGGTTAAAAAAAATATAACGAAAACCGAAACAAATTCCATTTTACAAAGTGTGGTCAGAAATAAAGTAAAAAAAAGAAATGAAACAAACGCCAAAATGATCATCTGAAATATAAGCAAAACTAGTTTAATAAAAAATACTACATTTGAACCCCCATTGAAATTGGTAACGCTTGAAAGTACTTTTAAATTATTCTGTTTTTCCATATCGGTCAAAAACACACTTCTTCACCTCAAAGTTCAAGCAACAATAATCCACCTTTAAAATGTAACAGGTGTAAAATAGATATGATTTATAATGCTACTTAATGAATAATTAATATTTTATTTGAAAAGTTTTTAAGAAATTTATATACATATGTACCTCTATTCAAAACAGTTTGCACAATTTGTATATTTTCAAAATTATTAAAGTGTGTGTGTGGTCATTCATTGTACTCTTGCAGATTGTGACACATCAGAGTATGTTTTATTTATTTATTTTTTAAACTAAAACTATTTGTTTACACTTGTGATCAAAATCCGCAAATTACAATTCACATGTACTCGTATTAAATGATACACTTTGCATCACACTTTTATCATGTACGAGAGTGCGAGTGCGCGGAACTGACGACAGACAGAGTCGTAGCAGTCTCAGTCATATTGCCAAATTGTCATCGTTGGTTTATTGAAATTTAAAACCATAGTTTACAGTTGTTGTTCGAGTATTGCACTGAGGTATTGTATTTAAAATGAATGAATGCGTACATACTTAAATATATGTATATGTACATATGTATGTGAAAGAAATGCGAATTACAGTGGCATCTAGGATAACGAGTTAGCAATAGACAAATAGTTTGTGATAGCCACTGTTGTACATTGAATATTAAATCGGTTTTAATATGTAGAGCACGGACATATTTATGTCATACTTAGTATTAGGCACTACACATTGGGCCGAATCCAAAAGAACTGTTAATACAAATAGTACTTCTCAACTACAACTATAAGAACAGATACTGCCGATTACCATCCTGGATGAAACGAAAAATGTCGATAGAAAAAATAAATTTTTAACCTTTACTATTCTGAATTCAACAATTCATAAAATATCTTATCAGTCATATTGTCCTAATGTCCTAATATATCACGACTCGGCGGCTCGGCTTAACCGACTCTTAGGCATTCGGCGTTGGTCTCTGCTGGTTTGTTACTATAACACAATAAACATAGCATAGAAAGTAGTATTGTTTTAGGAAACTTTTTGCTGAAAAGCAATATAAACCACTGTGAGAGTCAAATTCATATCATTCTACATGCTTAGTTTTCGTCACAATCTTAGCCTAAAACACCAACTAAATTAAATAATTTAATATAGTCAGTTTAAATTATTATTCTTGCACTTAAAATGTTGTAATAAGCTCTTAATACTTTCACATAGTAACATTTTAGTGTTTTCTCCTATTCAAACTCTATTTAAGGGTTTTTGTTTTTTCGGTCGTGGTTGTCATTCTCGTGGAATTGCCCATATGCAATTTTCAAATGCACTTTTGGAAATGTTCTTCACTTAAATTTAAATTTAACTTAGTAATGTATTTCAAAGAAGATATAATTATCTTTCAAATTAATCTTAAATCAATAAAATCCGACGTCAGCTTCATAAGATACGAATATTGAAAGACACACAATAACTTAATTTTCTTTATTATTCGAAAAATTAATATGGCAAATAAAATAACAAGTTTTTTCAAATTAAAAATTGTATACAACGCATACTTATATGATCAAAATCGGAATACAAAAGGTCAATTTTTATAAACTTAGTCTTATACTAATCCTTGGAAGTTTTTATACCCTACACCACCAAAGTGGCGAGGGTATATTGGATTTGTGCAGATGTTTGTAACGCCCAAAAATATTAGTCTAACACACACCTTTAAGTATACCGATCGACTCAGAATCACTTTCTGAGTCGATTAAACCTTGTGCGCAGAGTTCAGGTCGCAATTTTGAAGATATTTCGATCAAATATGGTACATATCAATTTTTCGGCCCAAGGACCAAGCCTATTGAAACTGGCTGAAATCGCTCCACTATTTCACCTAGCCCCCATACAAATGTCCTCCCGAAATTGAACTTTATCGGTCATAAATGTTTAATTTATATAGCTAGCTACACAAGTTTTTCTCCAAATAAGTTTTATATATACGAAATTCATGTAACCAAATTTTATTATGATCGGTCCATAATTAGTGATAGCTCCCATATAAGGCTTGCTTCCGATAATCACTTTAACGAGCATACATCTCCTAAAAATGTTGGTAAACACATAAAATTCAACATAAATAACTTTCGTATAGACATTAATCACATGGCCAAATTTCATGGTGATCGGTTCATAATTTGTCATAGCTCTCATATAAGGCCCACTTCCGAAAATCGCTCACGAATATAAATTATTGAATTTTTGAAAGAAAAATGTTTTTGCTCATTTACTTTGTGTAGGGTATTACATGGTCGGGCTTGACCGACCCTACTTTCTTAGTTGTTTTATTTTAATGTAGTGCTCAAAAAAAAACATTTTTATCATAAAGAGGATAATTGGTATGATCAGGGTCCTTTGAAGAAGGATATCTTGAAATTAATCACCTTAATTTATGTTTTTTGTTTTCATAAATATTAGTTTATAATATTGAAAAAAAAACATGGAAGTGGAATTCTAAAGATGTTACTTTTACAAACTACGAATACATAACATATTTTCCAATATATTTTTAACTAAGAAGGATATTTTAATAAAATATATACAATATATTACAATCGTTTGATCTACACCATTTCCAATTGTATTTCAGAACTTTCTAATTGTATTTCAGAAATTTCCATTGGTAATGCTATTAGAGTTTTCTGAAATACAAATGGAAATATCTGAAATACAATTAGAAGCTTTTTAAGTATAAATTAAAACTTCTGAAATACAAATGAAAATTTCTGAAACACAATTGGAAATTTCTGAAATTCAATTAGAATTTTCTAAAATACAATTAGAAACATCTGAAATACAATTGGAAATGGTGTAGTATAATACAGATACATCTAATTTGTCATATTTTAATATTATTTCATTCATTCATCATTTTATATCAAAAACAATTGACAATACTGTGTCTTAATACTTTTCAAATTTAAAATATTTTTAATCTTTTCGAAAAATACTGTTACGAATGTGCAATGACGATTTGAATTTAAAGGTCTGTAACGACTGCCTGCAGCATTCATCATGTTTGAAGACACGTCCATCAGTAGCATGCTTTTATTGGCATTGTTTGTAAGTATGGCAACACTAGGTGTTTGGGCTGCTGGCAATGACATCGAAGGCTATAGAATTCGAACATACGAGCTTTGTCCGTTAAAAGCATTGTAGAAGATTCCCGAGAGATGACGTGTGTATAAATGGTGGCAGAGGCTGCAGTCGTGAGTGAAGTTTATCATTGGCGCTGTTAGAGTTAACATCAACTGTCTTGTGCATTTAAGGTTGTACGTAATAGATGGTGTGAGCATTTCTGCGAATTGATAAACGTGTATAAAGACACTGAGTGATTATTTAAACTGTTGTTATTGTACATTCTAAATAAATAAAGAGTTGTTACAATCTTAAACTACTAAAAGTATGTTTAAAGGAAAAAAAAACCCGTTTTTAAAAGGTAAAAACGTAACAATACTTTTCTTGTTTATACGGTAGTAGTAGAGTTTTTCTTTTCCCACAATTTTTCATTTCCCGGGAAATCGGGATTAATTTTGAAATTTCCCGGGAATTCCCGCATAGAACAAATTTTCAATTTAAAGAATGTAGACTTCGTTAAAAAGCTAAAAAATGTCTTTGGTTTTAAAATGTAATTGGATACCAATAAAAAAATCCAACAAAAATGTAATATAAAGAGTTAAACTGACTCGATTTCTAATCTTGGTTATATGGTTATATACAAACCTATCACCATTTGTCATCTGTATCGGAATGGCTTCATTCCAATTAATTCGCAAAAAATAAATATTTAATTTTCGAATTTTTAATTGGCTATGTTTTGCTTATTAAATCAAAAATTAAGTAAAGATGTTAATTGAAACTTAAAAAAAAACCCAATAATATTAAACAAACTTCGATTCCACGGAAGCTAATTTTATTCCAAATATTTTCGTTTTACTCTTTGTGAAAAACAAAAAAACCAAAATAATTCTACTTTCGATCGGAATAGAATTCAGTGACAGCCCTGAACATTCACGAGTTTTTGGTATAATTTGAATAATGAACTTGTTATTGGTATATTTGGGTTAAATATTTTTGTTGTATGAATCTTCTGCATTTGTTTTGAAGTTTTAAGTATTTTTTGGAGAAACTCAAGTTAAAAAAACATCACATAAAACTAAGGAAATAATTTCCGGGAATTCTCGCACAATTTCCTGGGATTTCGGGATTGAAAATTTTGCGGAATTCCCGGGATTTCCCGTCCCTTATTTTACTTATTTTTTCTTTAACAAATTTGGAACGCGTAAGATCCAACATTTTTGTTTATTCCCGTTGTTTCTCTAACAACTAAGTAGTAACCATTGTTAAAGCGAAATGAACATAGTCACGTTTGTGGAAAGAATATATTATTTTGCGTAAATTCCTAAGGCATATTATGAGTATAAATTTAAAATTCTAACTTTATTTTCCAAGTAGCACACACAATGTTAGGGCCGTTTTCTCATTAGGTGATTATCTTTTTTCCCAACGAAAAACTGCAGATTAAAGAAATTTGGTTTTCTCAATGTCTCATTTGCTTCTATTCTATCGCAAAACTAACCCGACCTCATCTGCCAATTATTTATTTATCGTACAGATAAATAAATAACAGCTGACTGCTGTTCATAGTTTTTATGTGTTTGTGTTTTTGTAAACGAAATTATGGAAATGGAGGACGAACTCAAATAACATGAGTTCCAAGTGAATGCTGAAAGAGTTTATCATGCCAGCCCTAACTACTTGGCAGACATGGAGGATAATGCATTTTTCAAAAGATTCCGGCTGTCGATGGCCACATTAAACAGCTGATTTATGTAAACATGTTGTCACTTTAAGGCAGGGTTCCCACCTTTCACATCTATTTTGAGAGGTATTGCCAACAGAAAATAATGTTTTTTGTCGGTATATTGAGAAATCCAAAATTGTTAACGGACAGTTTATCGGCCTAATAAATTTATGTCGACATTTAGTAACAGACAGTTTGTCGATACATTGAGAAAACGGGCCTTAGTGTACCCATGTGTTTGTCCACTAATTCTGTATAATTATGAATTCATGTCAGTTACATCGAGATTTGATGGTATGATTTTATTTTAAAATAAAATTACAATAATTATTTGTAACACATTTGTGTTTCTTCTTTTTTTTCTATTGTTGTTAATAATAAACAAATAAAGAAGTAAACAAAAACTAAGAAACGCCTTAACAACAATAGATCTAACGGCAACAACAACAACAATAGCAATAATAATATTATTATAGCCAACAATAATAACATGAAAAAAAAAAAAAATTAAAAATCTGACATGAATGATACCAATTAAACTCAATGCTCTATTTAATGTAATTCACATAAATTTCAAACATTCAAATAGACGGATGGACGTACGAACGAACAACGTGCTTGCGTCACTTTCTTTTTAATGAGAAGCGAATTGTTGAATGAATGAATGAATTGTTAAACTTTTTTAAAGCCGCCTTCGTTTTTGACCATCGTGTTGATGCTTTTGGCATAAGCATGTCTGACAGTTTTGCTTAATCGAATAAATCTTTTAAACTTTTGGTAATGTTGACAACATATTGCTTTTAATGTTTGTTATTTTGTTGTTATTGTTCAAAAAGGCGATAATGTGGAAATTTTAAAAGATCTTAAGAAATACACAGTTACTGCCAGACTATTTAGTCAGAATTAGTTTTTATAAATTTGGTCACCGACATATCACAGAAAATAATATCATTACATATATTTGTTTACTGTAACCATATATATGGTTGATACAATCATGTGAATCGAAAATTCATCATATTATTGTTACCACAATCATATAAATAGTGACGGTGACTATAATATTGTTAAAAATCTTAAAATTGTTACAGTAAACATGCACAAATGTTAAAATGGTTACAGTAAACATGCACAACTATATTTTTTTTCTGCGTGTACAATTTTATAAATAAACTACTAATTTTTCTTCTGTATCAGTAAATAATAGAGATTGCTATTAAATTTAATCGAATTCGCTGATAATTTACTTATTTTGAAACCAAACAAAAAAAATGTAAAATCATCCTTGTTAACTTGTCTATATTATTTCGACATCTCCAAAATTTTTAAATGTAAATATTAATATCATATTTACAATCGATATAACTGTACAACTAGCAGTCTAAATGTCCATCAATTTGACAGTTTTAATTCATGGGCTTCATATTTTTTTAAATACTTTTTTTATTACCAAACATTTTATCTTTTGTTTGCTTCCAAAATGATATTTTGCACTCTCAACTCAAACACGCCTTTTAATTAATGACCGAAAAATATAAATTATTTCAATGAAAAAAAAAAAAAAACATTAAAATCTGTAACAACTGAAAATAAAATAAATGATTTTGCAAGTATTTGTTGAAACATTAATGAAACGATTTGTTGCTACAAATAAAAAAATAAAAAATTTAAAAAATGAAAGTACAAATTAATTAAGCTCTAATGCTGATGACTGACTCTGACTTTGGTTGTGGTTGCAGCATGGTTGGGTTTTTTTTTTTTTTTCTTCTTTGTCTCACTAAGGGAAAGACCAAAAGCAACAAACATAATATAAATGATAGTGCATTTCATTTCAATTGAATTTAATTAAAGTTCAAGGTTAAAAAAAAAACCAAAATATTTTTATTACCAAATTTGTTGTACATTTTTTGTTTTTCTGTTTTGTTATTTAATTGTTAATCTAATTAAATATATCGTCTCATAGTAGTACAATAACATATAATTTTATATTTTATTATTAAAGAATTTGCTTCAAATAAAAATAATTATTTTAATGTTATTTTAACATTTAAAGCAAAATAAAAACAATTAATAAACAGTGTAATTAACTTTAGTTTAAAACCACTAAGAAATAATTAATTTATTTTTGTACAATATGTAAATATTTCACACAGTAGGAAAGACTTAAAATTGTTTATATTACGCATTGAACAGGGCACTGTTGAGGAAAACTTTTTAAAACAAGTGCGCATACTGATTCACATTAATATTCATGCTATTACCAATTCCCCCGATCACTATGTGTATCACTTGATATAGAAAATTCAATAAAATAATTGATTTGCTTCAGGATTTTTTAGCCATATATACCCTTATCCGAATGGGTTTCCTTCTTAAGGTATTTCATATATAATTTCTGAATGAAAATAATGCTATTCAAAAATATTTTGAATAATTTTACATTTTTGAGTTTTGTACAATCTTCATAATGAACAATAATCAAAAATTGCAGTCATGTCTAAAAACTTAAATGGAATAAATAATCGTCTAAATTCTTATATAATTATTTGGCAGTTTATTCATTTTAGGGTTTTGGGCTATTATTCATGCAGTCTAGGTTAGGTTACATGAGTTGCTGGTACATTTGTTATACATAAACAACTTAATCGCCCTCCCTAATCCGAACGAAAGATACCAAGATATCTGAGTCTACGCTTCTGTAGAGCGAGACAATCACATAGAAGATCTCACCAGGAATCCAGACAGGGATATTAGTATAGTACAATACTTTCCGTAGACGCATCAATAATGCATCCGTAATGCATCAGTAATACTCCTCAGAAAAGCTCATCTATGTTTACATTCCTTCATTAGCTGCATTAATCCAAGATTCCACCATGGTTGCCGGAATTTTCTAGGTCCCTGCTACTCCAAACACGAATCATAAAAGGCTTCCCTTTATGACCATATAGAGGCGTCCAGATCTGGTGTATCAATATATCCATTTTAGGAAGTGGTGCAGTATCATCAAAATATTATTAGTATTTTGGCCCAGTTAATTTTCCTAGAATTTCTAAAGAGTTTTTTCCCTATCCAGTGTAAGCTGTACCGTAAAAACTATCCTGTGGTGTTCAGAGATCGATCATTTGAGCGATACTCTCTATTCAAGAATTCTAACTGAGTCAATATTAGCTACCAGTGTATATCAATGACCTGTTACCAGATACTATTGAAAAATGTTGGTCTATTTCATACACTATGTTAGTAGATAGATGGTATTGAAGAAAAAACTCATGCCTGTCATTTCTTCAGGTTACAACATCAGATGATCTTAATACTTTATAATCATTTGGCACCATCGAACATAGTAATAATCCTCACGTCTACAAGATCTTCTCTTCTTTACCCTCAGGTTGACTACCCACTATGATGGTCATTTCTAACTCAGGTGCTGATGTTACCCTGGTTAATGGTTTCAGCCTCTTACCCTCAGATACCTGCATTTTACCTCACATTATCCACTTAATACTAGGTCTATTTGCTGTCTGATATCTTGTTATAACTGAGCCCGTTAGACGCCCTTTAGATGACTGATATGTCAGCCTGAATTATGATACATTCATTTGGAAGTCTAAAAGATAACCTAATGTCAAATTCCCGAATGTAAGACACCTACGCCAACTCGATCCCCTTCATACAACAGTCTGTATAGACTGAGAGAACCGTTGTGTCATGTAAAGGTCCGTCCATTGCTTTCGTATTATACGGAATTGAGAAACCGAAATTTCTCACCAGAAGAGCCCAGAAATGCAATAATCGATATTATCCGGAAGAGTTTGAATACCACCTATTATGATGGCGTGATCGTTTGGATCATGTTTCCACGCCCCAATCGCGTTTAGCCTAAAGGCATAGGTAAATGCCATTTTTCTTGCCATTAGATCCACGGGGATCCAGTTCAATATAGTAAACAGCGACTTTGTTGTGGTCGCTCTTAGAGCTCCTGTTATCAGGCTTGCCATTCTTCTCATAACTCTCTCGAATAGCATGTAAACTGAGCCATTGTCTAATGCCTTCCACCAGACAGAAACTCCATAGAATAGTTAACGAACTGGGGTCTAATATCCCACTGCGTACCTATCGCCTTCTTACACTGAGTGCATATTCCAGGCGTTGCGATATCGTGCCCAAGTGGATCCCAGAGACTGCCACTGCCACGTTGACAATAGTTTTATAACCAATGGTCGTATATACCAAAACGTCGACCATACAAGACAGGCATGATAAATATTTATCAGTCAAGGAGTGACTAGATCTATATTATTTTGTAGATCAGCGGGTATTATGCCATCCGGGCCCGGAGACTTATAAGAGTCAAAACTCCGTATGGTCTATTTTATCATATGTTCATCAATTATACTTGACGGATTTGTCCGATTGTTCGGTTGGAATGCACTAAACATATCTAGTGGCAAGTTCCCCGGAAAATGAGTGTCCATGAGTACTTCTAGTGTCTCACGACTATCAGTAGTCCACCTAGTTGCTATTTTCGACAGGATCTTGCGCTGAGAAACTTTCGACGCCGCTGCAAAAATTTCTCCAGGACTTACGTTTCGCGCTTCTAACCTGATTCTTACATTTGTTCAACATAGACTTGTATATTGACCAGTTGCCTGATCTTTTCGCCTCGTTGAATAGTTTACGACAACAACGCCTAGTGTTCGTTATATCTAAAGACCACCATGGAGGTTTACCCTTCCATACCCGTCTTTTGGCCTCACTGAGAGAAAGTGTGAGCTTTTCCACAGCGCTATCTCTAGTGTCACATATCAGAGGGAGTGAGGCAAGTAAACCATAAAGGATCCGCCCATGTACATCCCATTTAGTTTTCCTCCTGTTTAGAAAAGGCTTTTCCTTTCCAACTACTAATTCTATTAAGAATGTCAGATACCTATGATCCGAGAGAGATCAATCTTCTGAAACCTTCCAATTCCTAATGAGTTGCCGGTGGCCTATTTGCTACCTCGAAAGTAGGTTCTGAACCTCGATTGAAAACTACCAGATTAGAGTCTAATATGAAGTCTAGAATGTACACACCTCGTTCGTTTACGTCTGAGCTACCCCAGATTGTGTGGTGAGCGTTTGCATCAGCTTCGATTATCACCGGAATTCTGGCTTAGTTTGCAGCACGCATCATATTTGATACCAGGTTGTTTGGTGGTGGTTCATAGTCGCTATAGTCAGGAAAAGTGAAGGTATTAAGATGGTTCTTAGCCAAAATACAAGATCTTATTTTACCTGTACGTCTTATGTACAAAAGTTTGTACTCCTTTTCGTTGAGTCCACGTATTTCGCCATTGTGAAACCACGGCTCCTGGACCAACGCAATTTCCTCCCCATATTTAGCAATGTGGAGGAGCAAGACAGCCGAAGCTGCTTTAGAGTGGTGAAGGTTCACTTGGATCACCTTCACCATGGTCTGAGTCGTATATAACCGTAACGTCGACGTCTTCTGGGTCTGATTCCAGAAGAACATCTTCATCCTCCACATCGCCCAGAGTACAGAATAGTTGTCCTCAGAGCTAGCAGTCCATATCCTGCGGAGCTTCCGGTTTGCTTGGGAACGAGCTTGTCGTCACCACGGTAGATGCGCAGCTTGATACCATCGAAACCGTATTATATCTTACTTTGCCTATCTCGTAATGGCGCCAAGGATACCTTATTAAAGACTACGACCACCTTTCTGTGCGCACCTTTAGGAGCAGAAACTTTAACCACCTTCCAGTTGTGAGTTGGTAGATTAGGATTACCGCTCTGGATGTATGTCAGAATCTCCTCAGTTTCATTTGGTTCCGCCGGAATAACTGCGACTGATCTTGGTCTACTACGTATCTCGCTTACCGGGATCACGTCCAGTTTCGCGCCAGGCCACAATACCCCTAGGGACGCAATTGCTAATTTTAGGAATAGAGCTGAGCGGTCATTGGTACACGCTAGCAGTTTTACATGGCCTTGATACCAGCCAACATCATCGTTTTGCGGGGATGGACCGGGATTCTCCTTTTATTTATCTTGGGAGATGGCCCCGTCTTCAACACTTCTGTCGATAATGGCTCTTACCAGTGGATTACGATCAACCTCACTATATGACCTCCTTACCACACGAGACTCTTGCTTCGTTCGTTTAGTCTTCGGCTGTTGGTTTTGCTGTTGAAGCAGTCCCTCCTCAGAGCGTTGCGTTTAGGCCCAGCAGATGCGGCTTGGTCCGCTACATCTGCGCTGTTAGGAGGATTGGAACTGCCAAGCTCAGCCAGTTGGGCCTGAGCCCATCTAAGTTTCGGCAAATCGTTGCAATTAAGCGCCTCGGCCGACTTGGATCCAAGACGATCGATAATGCGCAAGGCGACGCGCCTTTGTACGAAAGCCCTCCTAGATGGTTCTTTGCGAGTGAGGGCATTCGGGTGTTGTTGCTGGTTTATTACCAGCGAGGATTAATGCAGCTTTTTATAACCGACCCGTGCCCTGGCGTCGGAAGGGAGCTGTTAGCGACTTGTCTTCTTTAACCACTAACTAACCATTCAGGTCTTCAGCACTGCTATCATCACTTTGACCTTACAAGTGGGGGAAATAAAAAGAGATACAGGAAAGAACAGTTTCGGTCCGAGGGTTGTTACACTAAGAAAGAGAAGGAATGTGCTATCGCTAGGCGACCATTTCTTATAAAATGTATCGCCAGTTATAGCATTATCATACTACCAATTATATCCTACTGTGATCATTTGCGGTAAAATGTAGCACTGTATTATGATAGTTGGCTATCGCAATACGTTTTACAAACCTAGCTATGTCAAGAAGTTTAGACCATTTGTTAGAAAGTATATCTCAAGATATTGACATCACTCGAGCATTTGACAAGGCTAATGACCTGTTGTAAAAAACAGTATCACTAAACTAGGCAATTCCTCCCCCTATCCGCCACCTGGGACGCGTCCGATGGGAGACTGAGAACTGATTCGGATGTATTTTAGCAAATTTTTATCAAATTGAGCCCTTACTATTTCTCCATATATGGACTGATAAATTATTGACATAAATCATGCACGGATGAGCTGAATTCTGTAAACGCATTTTCCAGCTTCAGAACCGGAAATAATATGCGATAATATGCAACATACTTCTACATAAAAATACAAAACTCTTCCGGAATTTATATTAAAAATTCACACATATTTATTAACGCGTATTGAATTAAAAACAAAAGATAAACAGAACTATTCTATAACTTTAAACTTTTCATACATACAAATTTATTACGCGTGTTAACAATATTTATTATCTTACTTTTTCCTTAACTAATCTAGTTTAAAATCTCAACTTCCTATATCCGGTTCTTTAAAGCAGGCGGTAAAAAAAAAACCCAAATATTTTCCCACAAATAAAAATTATTTATCATAATTTTGGCATTTATTTTTTATGGAAAAATACGGAAGTACCGGTTTATATATTACGGCTATAATTTAAATCCAAACCAAACAAATTAAAAAAATATAAAACTAAAACATTTTCATGTCATTTAAACAAGAACTAAAATGAAATAAAGTATTTTTTTAACGCTTAAATTCTACATATTTATGTTTAAATGGTTTTTTTGTTTTATTCATGTGTTTAAAAATGATTGACGTCTCTTGTTGTAATTCAAAAAAAATAATAATGAAAGGCCAGTGTGTTAAAATACTTACCAACTATAATTATTATTATATAATTTATATAATTTTGTTTTACTATTATCATAGCATTAATAAAGTAACTATTTGATGATTGATATAACGCGAAGAAGTGTTACAAAAAGAATGACTAGGTTTTTTGTGTTGTTTTCAAAAAGTGATCAATATCTACAGCATAGAGGAAGACATAGAACAGAAGCTGTGTAATCAAAAACATAGGTGTGATGAGTATACATACCCATTAGTGTAAAATTTTTGTATGAATTCAAAAATAACACTTTTGTAGTATATTTTTTCGGTTTTGAGTGTGTATGATCTCAATGACACTCAAATCTTAGGCTGACCGTACTTCCTTTAAAGTTTTTAAAATAATGTTTACAGTATTTTCTAGATGCTACTGCAAATGAAAGAAAAATCTATAAGTATTTTAATTTATATGTACATATATATATATATATTTATAAATTTTTTACTAAATTTATTTCCCTGAGTGTTTTACTACTTAATAATAACACATCATTCAACAGAGCAACTCCCTTAAATAAATTTACCACACAATACATATAACAAACTAAACAATAAACAATAGATTATTCATACAAAAACGTATAAAGTGAATAATAAACCCCTGCACAGTGGGATGCAAAATAAATGGTAATATGTACATATAAAACATCTTTACTACAGGTCAGATTTCATTCGTCAACAATTTTAGTACAGGATTTTCCAACAAGAGGTGTTATTTTGGTATTCAAAGAAAAATGAAATTTTTTGAGATAAACTATCGAATGTTTATTTCATAATAAAAAGGAAGGTATGCCACTAATAATAAGAAACAACATCAGCCAAAATTTCATGAAAAGGATATGGTCCTATAAGCGTGGTCGTAGTGGCCCCACGCTTTCTTTTCTTTGTGCATGTTTACTTTAACCATTTCAACATTTTTAACAATATTATAGTCACAGTAACTATATATATGATTGTGGTAACAATAATATGGTTAATTCACATGATTGTATCAACCATATACATGGTTACAGTAAACATGTATATGTTTGTGACAACCATATACATGGTTACAGTAAACATGTATATGTTTGTGACAACCATTTATATGTTGAAGGACTTACCATATTATGTTGCTCTCGGCTTATGGATATCATAATCTGAGAACAACATATTATGATAAAATAATTAATCATATAAATGGTTGTCACAAACATATACATGTTTACTGTAACCATGTATATGGTTGATACGATCATGTGAATCGTAAATTAACCATATTATTGTTACCACAATCATATATATAGTTACTGTGACTATAATATTGTTAAAAATGTTGAAATGGTTAAAGTAAACATGCACAAATGTTGAAATGGTTACAGTAACAATGCACAACTATATTTTTTTTCTGCGTGCACAGTTTCAAATAAATATGACCATTAATTTTGCAACAGAGCCCACTGTGACCAGTAGTATAGAGTGTAACGCCAAAATTGTAAATCTGAATATACTAGTCATAATTACAGGTGTTTGTTTTTGCCTACATTGCAGCAATATAAGTTTTCTTTTTTTGTTTGTTTATTTATTTATTTATTTTGAAAAATTTCCCTACCAATATGGCAAAAAATAGAATAGGAAATGACACAATTTCTTAAATCAAACTCTTAATTATTTAATAAAGTCATGCAGTTAGTCAGTCACTAAGTCAGCCAGTTAAAATGAGGAAATTTGCCAAGTTTTGATATTTAAGAACCACAAATGAAAACAATTCATTCATTCAATCAATTAATAATGGATATAAGAAAGCATAAATTAAACAAATGAATTACGTTTATTAGCCTAAATAGAAAATGAAGTGTATTAACCAGTTAATAAGTTATGAATGCACAATTTTGTATCTACACAGGTACGAGTTAGTTAGTTAGTTATTAAGTATTTAAGTTATTGAAGGTACAAGTAAATATGTATGAATATATATATTGTATATAACTATATAGTTGGTTGCTATTCATTATGCAATACATTCACTTGTTGTTGAAAGAAAAATAAATAAATAAATAAAAAATTATGAAAATAAAAAATTAAAAAAAAAGAAATGCAGAGAAAAAAACCTAAACAATAAAATTAAGTAAAAATTGTAAAAAGAAGGTAAATTACATTGCAAAAATAAAAGCAGTATAAGTATGAATTTATGATAAATGAAGAAGAAAAAAGCTGAAATAAAAATTATAATTTAACAGTTGAAATGAAATTAAATATAAAACGGTATTAATGAGGTAAATATTTAAGTATAAATGAAATAAAAAAAATAATAATTTTAAAAACTAAACTTTGCAAAGAGTTAAAGTAATTTAGTGCAGTCGAAAAAGAAATATAAACTACAAACCAATTTATTTATTACAAAACAAAATATTTAGGAAGCATACTTGAAAGCAAACGCATTATTTTTATTATTATTATTATGTTTTTATGCTTAATTGGGTTTTCATACATACAACTCTTAAAGGCAATTATTCCTCTTTGTCAGACTTAGTTAATTTTCTAAATCTTTTTTTTATTTTTAACCCTCTAACCCGCAAACTTTGTTTAGGCTAATTATGACCCAATAAACTTAGAACAGCCATCAGAAACTAATTTGCAAATTAAGTTTAGGAGCCAGGTGCAAAAAGGTGAAGAGTGCCTCAGGGCATTGTTGCCGGTTTAGGTGTAAAAAACAATAAGATGTAAACATTAATTATAATACGATTTTATTGAAAAACTAATGAAAAAGCTACAAAAAGTAAGAAAATGTGTTTTACTTTCTACGATGATACTTACTCATAAAAATAAATTTTGGCATTTGAGAAGCATAAATGAAGATCGCATTTTGAGCAAACACTCTGTGTTTCCGACTTTTTGAATAGTTTTACCTAACCAGATTGAAAAGTGGTCGATATTGTCATAACGGACGTTATTAACTGAATGTATTGCTTTTTCGATAACTTTTGAACTTCCTGGCTGTGTATCTTCTTGTGGAGTACCAACTGATCATGAGTCAAGGCGGATAATTTAATCCGTCTGCGATCTCTATCTGCCATTCCTACCATTTTTTTATATAACAAAAAATATAACAAACATGTAAGAGAGCTATATTCGGCTGTGCCGAATCTTATATACCCTTCACCAAATTATACTTTAAAATAAAATTTTAAAAAAAATTTGTTTAAAATATTTTTTTTTTTTTCAAAATTGTTTTTTAAAAGTTTTTTCCAAGTTTTAAAAATTTTTTTTTTTAATTTATTAGTGAAAAAAATTTATGACAAAAAATGTTTTCTGTAAAAAAAAATTCGGGTTAAAAAATATTTTTCCCGATTTTGACCCATCGTTGCAATGGACTTTGAAATATCTATCATTAGATATTCATATTGTCTATATTTAAGACTTAGTAATCTAGATAAAGATAAAAAAATAGGCCAAAAATAGAGGTTGTCTCCGATTTTTGGTCATATCTCCGTTATTTATGGACGGATTTTGCTGATTTTAAATAGGAAACTTTTCGAAAGCATGTCTGACAGAATTATTGAAGATTTGGATCCCGAAGAATCTGGGGTCTTCAGAAAATTGATTTCAACAGACAGACAGACAGACGGACATGGCTAAATCGACTCCGCTATCTATAAGGATTCAGAATATATATACTTTATAGGGTCGGAAAATTATATTGTGGAAATTACAAACGGAATGACAAATTTATATATACCCTTCTCACGAAGGTGAAGGGCATAAAAAGTAAAAAACTATACAATATAACACGCCGATAAATTTAGCAACAGTGCCCTGGGGCACCCCTTTGTTTTTACGTTCTCAACACACTATTTCTTAATTGTATAATATTTACAAATTTATATCTTACCTTTAAAAAAAAAAATTTCGAATAGACTAAATGTTAGTAAAACTTTGATTTAAAATATGACATCACTCACAAAACAGCTGACAGAACAAAAACTAAGAGTCAGAATGCATTTCTACCTTCGAGGGAAATGTTAACAAATCTGTAACTAAAGTCACCGTTAAATTTAAAAAAAAATTATAATTAGTTTTTGAGATAATTGGTGTTTTGTAATACTTGCCTTGAGGCACTCTTGCGGGTTAGAGGGTCTGTTGAAATCAATTTTTTAAAGCCTCCAAAAAACTTACCAACATAAATAATACATAAATAGATGAGGTAACATGATTCCGACCGGGTTGCTGTTGAAAATGGGTAGGAATAAGTTTATTACAATATAGGACAATTAAAAAACTAAAACAAAGTATACACATTTTTTAAATAAGTCCTTAATATTTAATAAACTAGCTGAACCCACTCCGCGTTGATGGCCCTTAGAAAACATCTGTTGTATATTGCATCTTGATTTTAATATACAGTGTCGGACATAAATAAAGCACGGACTCCCTGGACCAGACTTCGCACCCCAAACATTTATTATATGTAGCCAGATAACGGCGGATGAGTTGATCATATGACAAAGTTGTAGCACTGTATCTATAAGTACAGTGCGATGATATCCCCTTGAAAAAAGAAACTAATGTATATAAGGAAAATGGGATATTATATTTATGAATTAATCTTAAGGCCAGGGGATATACAATCTTTTTTGTTTTTTTTTTATTAGGAGTGAAAATATATAAATTATTTGGTGTACCAACTCGGAAGCAAGCCGATGGAATTTTCCAAATGTAAGCCAGAAATAGTCAACGATTGGCCTTGTGCATTGTTAATGGTTATAGCAAAGCAAAACAAGCGGTCGAATTCAAATGGTCAAAGTCGTTGGAAATCATCGGTATGCGTGGAATTAGTACATCTTCGCCTTCAAATCTGCCACCGATGATTGTTTTCTCAATTAACGCGTTTAAGTTGCGGAGAAGCTTTATCAGTGATCCAATCTTCAATGTTAATACATCTGGTGGGATTCCGTTAATATCAATGAATTAAAAAATTCAGTAGAACAATTGACGACTTGTTCTTCGTTCATTACTATGTCAATCGATTTGTATTTCATTGTTTTGCCAGGCAGTTTCAATTGAATTTGCTCATTCAGCTTGTTGACGGGAGCAATTGAAAGAAGAGCTTGGAAAAAGTTTGTTCATTGCGCCAATCAGTACGTCCTTGTGATTACTGTAGTCATCATCCTTATTTTAGTGAAATACTGCCAACTTTAAATCTATTCTTTCTCTTGATCGTCTTGATTCGCGAGCGATTTGCTTCTAGTCTTTCGATATGCTTTTGGAGTGTTTCTGCAGCTCTCGATGAAGATACACTGTATTTGCTGAAGCAGTGATTCGCGTTCTCTTTCTGTTTCCGCACCCATTCCTAATTTTCCTGAAGACGTGATTTGCATTCGCGTTTGGTGTCATTTTTGTAAATTTTCACAAAAAAAAATTTGTAAACCAATATTATTCTTGCAAGAAATTCCAAAACCCTTATTACTTAGTAATTTGATTTAACTTATAGCCTTTTAACTGATCAACACAAAACTACAATTAATGCAAAGTAAATCAAATGCAGCCACTGACTAAATGCTAACAAATTTTATTTCAATACAACCGTTATTTTTTATGAATTCACTGTTATTTTTTATTAATAGTGGAATGCGGTGAGTTATTCACATGTTTTTAAATTGATTTCACATGGAAATGGTTTATTCATGCACCTAATATACAAGAGTAAACAAAACTGTTGCATTAACCGGCCTACTTATTTTATCGAAAGATATGACAATTTGTTATATAATGGACATGTGTTGGAATGTATTCCTTTCTTCGCTTACACCAAATCATCTTTGGGATTAAATCCTTCTTTAGGCTACCTGACTTCAGTACTGCTCTTCAGGCGGAAATTACTGCCATTAAACGTACATCCAACTGGCTGAGGTATTATCGAATACCTGGTGATATACGTATATTTACTGACAGCAAGGCTGTCGTTAACGGAATAGCGGGTGTCCTCACGACATCTAGATTAACTGAGGAATGCCGGGTATCCCTAAATGAGATAGCGAGACATTATAGGATAATGCTTATATGGGTCTGTGGACACGATGGAAATCAGAGTAATTGTATAGCAGACTCATTGGCCAAAAGGGGTGCGATGATGAATGATGAGGCAATCGACCCCTTTTCTGGTATTTCCCTTGTTAAATGCAAGATGACTGTTCAGCAGATACTATATGAGACTGCCCAAAACAGGTGTACTAATGAACCTTCCTGTGCTACAGCGAGGTCGACCTGGCCCGTATATGATGCCAGCAGGACGAATCTACTTGTGGATTACCGTCGTGAGCAAATAAGGCTAATTGTCTCCTTTATTACAGGACACTGTGGAGCACACGCTAGAAGAATGGGACTACGGTACAATGATTACTGTAGAAGCTGCCATAATAAAGAAGAGGAAGAGACTGTGTATCACCTTTTCTGCCAATGTCCGGCTCTGACAAACCTGAGGGAACGCATCCTCGGATCTCCATTCCTATCATGCTTGGATGAGCTATCAAGGATGAATCATAGACGAATCTACTCCTTCATCCGGGAATCTGGTTGGTTTAACCTGGAGGCAACGGAAGTATTGTAAATACCCTGCTGTCTACCCCTTGGATATCACAATGGTATCAGATTTGAATGGACCCAAGTGAGCTGCTTGAGGAGCGGCTGCCCATGGAACCTAACCTAACCTACACCAAATCATTCGATTCTGAGTACACCACTGTGAATTAAAATTTTAAAATCACTGACCTTGATAGCCCTGTATAGGAAACTAATATAAGTCCGAATTGGTGCGAATCATCGCAATGGTTTCAAGTGTTATTGAGTTATAAGCGTAGTAGAAGATTTCAATAATCTTGAGAATTCCTCGAATCTACTCTGTATTTAATATATGATGTTCACCATGAAATTTAAAGGATATCTTTCTGAGATATTCTATTGCTCAAGGAAGATTTTCAATGCAATATTTTGCTTCAACAATAAAATAAAGAAAAAACTGTAAAACTAAGATTCATTATTTTTAATATGATATCAAGAACGAGACAATCTGTCCAAAAAACAATAAGTTATTATTATTTTATTATATTCCACCCACAAATTAAACAATGTCAACTACTAAAGCTAAAGTTATTCCCCATATCCTCTACTTACACGATATCAACTATTGTGATATTAGGTACCACATACTCCGATTTTTCACCTGGTCATGCCTCGCCTGATTGTTTAAGTATTAGCTACCACATAAATGGTCATCCAATTTTCTGAAGCAACATCTGTCGAGTTGGCATTAATTTTTTCAGTTTGGTTTTGCCAATTCTCCATGAACGGAAATAGCGTTCAACAATACGTGCAATGATAAAATTGTTTTATCAAAATTGTTGTTCTGTTCGGGCAACATTTCACGCCCCTTTCATCAAAAAATCATCTTCATTAGGACCATTTCTGGATGATTGGGTACGTCAACAAACAAAATTGTAAAATTTGGGGTGATACTAACCCACATGAGATCTAAGAGCATCCAATCCATACCGAAAAAGTCACTGTTTGGTGTAGATTTTAGGCTGACGGCGTTGGCCATGCCATCAACGGCAATAGGCCGGTAATTATCAACGTTTTTGGCCTGAATTGAATGATATGAACACCAACGATATGTGGTTTCAGCAGGAAGGCGCTACATGCCAAACAACTCGTACCATATAGGAAATTCTGCTCGAGCGATTTGAGGGCATGGTCATCTCACGTAGCAGTGATGTGTAGTTACCACCGAAATCATGTGATTTGACACCGTTCGACTTTTTCTTGTGGAATTTTCTTAAGTTTCAGGTCTATGTGGATAAGCCATAAATCACAGCAGCCCTAAAAGCCTATTATATCTGTCAAATACAGCCTGATTTTTGCTCCAGTCATGGAAAATTGAACAATTCTAATGCGCGTCCATACATTACATTCCAAACATACTGGCATCGATAGGCCTTTCAAACGAATAAAAAATTTCGATGATATCTAACACTCACTTTGTTTTATTTAAATTTAAAGATTGAAAGGGATTAATGAAAGACCCTTTAGCATGAGTCTAGAATTGTTTCTGATTAAATATGATAGACTGCATTGAGTTAGTCTAGCCCTCCACCACATAAGGTAAGAATAGGTCTAAGGACCGCTATGAACATCCAGTGTACAATATACGATTTTAGACCCCATCTATTCCCAAAGGTCTTTGTACAAGTTTAAAATGCACAGAGGGCATTTCGGATACGACTCTTAGCATTACGCCTCCACGAGAGTATAGAGTCTGAAACTACACCATGATATTTGGCCTCTTTCGAGAATTCCTGAGTAATACCAACCAATCGAGAAGGCCTGAAAACTGGAATTATGAATTACTTGTTAAAATGTACCATTTCGCTCTTCATCGCCCAGACTCTTCTGCTTAATCCATGGTATTAGGACGTCCAAAGCTAATTACATGAGTTCACTTATCATGGAGACGAAATTTCCCCTTTCATCTTGGTCCATTTCTCACTGAGTCTGAACGAGATTTTATTAACGGCGAGGTTTAACAATAGAGGCGATATAAGAACTCCTAGCGAAGTGCCCTTTCTTGTACCGCCCATAGCTAAACTTGAATTTATGCCTCTGCCATTGAGTAAGTTTGTTATTCGATTGTCAATCCCCAAAACGCTTAGAACTTCCATATATTCTCATTGTTTAAAGGCACCATCTATACCCAAACATGATTCCATCACATATTCTCTCTTGTAGAGTGTATTCTCGATAGTAACATCAATGCAAACCATAGAGAGTCCTCAGAAGGAGACATTGTATGCAGCTTTTGGATACTTATTCATATACTTAGCTTTTTTTAATTTTATGAATTTCAACATATTAAGAGTATTCTCCAATATTCTGAAAACAATAAGATTAAAAATATTTAAAACGATAGCGAGATATTTCTCCTTGGATCATCTATAATTTTTATCATTAACATACTCTCTTAAAGAAGTTTTAGAAAATTCTTGGGAATGGAAAATTAATTATTCCACTATTTTTTCATTTCATATAAAATACCACTTTCTCATTACATGCGTCACTCAATCTGGAACACCACATCCTTTCCCATTAATTCTCATTGATATACCTTCCAAATTACGATCTCCCTATTGCCTCCCGTTGGTATGCTCGTTTTACAGATGTTATTTGGTCAACTGATATGGACGTCAACCAATGCTTTCATTAAAAAGGATGAGATATAACTGTTTGCAGTCTTATCGATTATTTTTTCTTCCCTCCATTTCCAAGCAATAATCTTATCCGGAGTGTATTGTTAAACGCCCCCAATAAGTCTTTGAATTCTACTATTGTACTTATATTCAGCAATAGAGAGATATTTCTCTAAAGTACTTACTAGTTAATATAGAAGTCTCGCTGTACTATCAATTGTTTTATCGGTCTATAGTATTTCAGCATGTTGTGAGAGTTAATTTCCTATTTCTAAATACAGATAACGCAGGAATATATGATAATATATTGTTACGAATGTGCAATGACGATTTGAATTCAACGGTCTGTAACGACTGCCTGCAGCATTCATCATGTTTGAAGGCACATCCATCAGTAGCATATGGTTATTGGCATTGTTTGTAAGTATGGCAACACTAAATATTTGGGCTGCTGGCAATGACATCGAAAGCTCTAGAATTCGAATGTACTAGTATGTCCGTACATTCTAAATAAATAAAGAGTTGTTACAATTTTAAACTACTAAAACTGCTTTTATTTGCAATCAAAAGTATCCGGTTTATTTAAAGGAAATAAACCCCTGTTTTTAAAAGGTAAAAACGTAGCAATATAATAATGCATAAAGTTATCTTCACAATTCATTCAACGGCATACATACATATTGTCGTTGCACGAACAAAAAGTATTTTTATGTGTTTTTAAAAAAAATATTCTCGATAATCTGAAAGCCTTATTTTGTATATATATGCCAAACAATTCTGAAATATGTCTTCTGCTTCCAAAGATATTAATATATATTTTTACTTAGCTCTCATATTAAGAATAATTTTTTTTTTTGGCCCAAAGACGATACGCAATTGTATAATGTTTAATAGTATTATTATGTTTTAACATCTATTTAATAACAATTTATTCTACAATAAAACACAAACTAAAAAAAACACTTTTACATAAACTTAAATATATTTTCAAGACAAAATTTCATAAATATTTCTAGCACATGATTTGTAATCAATTATAAGCTTAATTGTGAGTTAGATTTAATTAATGATTTGCTAGATTTTTGTTATTAAATTTTATACAAAATTTATTCCAAGATGTTTCACCCTTCTCTTATTAGAAACAACACGATCATCATTATTGACGTCGTCATTACGATCAACTCCATGCTAAAAAGTGCAATAATATTTGTTTAATATGAGTACAAGTATGAGTTTAAAATATTAATAATGTTTGCATGTGTTTTTTTTAACATTTTTTCCAATGTATGTACATAGTTTTCTAGTTTCTATGAAGTTTAATTTTGTATTTATTTTATTTCTTCTACATATATTGTTTGAAATAAAAAAAAAATAAAAAAAAAATTAAACAGAAGATGGAAGACTCGAAACTTGTTTGATGATTTTCCCAGCCTTCAGTTTAAGATTTTTGTTTAACTTTAAGTCATCGCTGTTGTTGTGTTGTTGTAGTTGTAGTTGTTACTATTGTTGTTATTTAATTTCGAACTTCTCTAGACGTCTGTACAAGTTAGTTTGGCATGTTGTATTCACTCGTACTCGTAGTCAAACAGAGGGTAAATTTGTAATTCGTAATAAACTGCATAAATTTGCTATAAAACCGCATTTGCATGTTGAATGCAATAAATGATGTTTAGAAATTATATTCTCCCACCATAAAAAATGTATTTGCAAAAAAAAAAATAAAATAAAGAAAAATCTCAAATCAAGTATGAAATTTATGATCAGGTTATCTTAGTTGGATGATGCGCTACTGTCTCACCTTTTTTATTTACATGACAAAGGTTCAACTAATGATAAGGTGGTTCGGTTTATGCAAATCAGGCATGATTTTTACATTAGCTTAGTCTACTATCCACGATCCTATCCCTATTAGCACTATCTATAGTTTTTAGTTTGATTACATTCAGTTTCTGTTTCAGTTCTGTTTCCAGGCGTTCACACTAAGTTCACATCTTCATTGCTAAAATCAGATAGAATGAACATATTCAGAATATAATTTTACTTCAAGTATAAATCTTGTTGGATCCATGATTCTTGCAGAAACAGTAAAGCATAATCTGATTTAGAATCTATAGGAAAGTGTAATGATGGCTTCCGCTGCAATGTACTCATGTCAGAAACTTATGGGAAACACCTGGAGACAAAAATTGACGGTTAAAAGATTGTCCATCAAGCTCACAAAATTATCGAATGATCGGAACAACTATAAATTGTGATTTAAGAAGTCTAAGTCATATAAGTAGAAGTCATACTTCGAATCCGTTGAAAATGTCAATGATTTATCTAGGTTCCGTGGAATTTTATTCAAAGACTCAAATGTCGTAGGATATATTCAAAGCAAAGATAACTCATGGACGGAGTCTAGCTCAGAAACACTATCCCTTGGACACTGTGCTATGCTATGCAATATTCTGGATGACGCTTTATTTCTATTGGCTGATATTTTCGAGAGTTGTCTCATTAGGGTGTATCTACCCAGAGGGTGAAGAGTGGTAAAGATCATTTTTATACCTAAAGCCGGTAAGGCTTGTCACTGAAAACTAAATTATTTTAGACCTATCAGCCTATCGTCTTTTCAAATGAAGCCACTTGAGCGACTGATATACTATTATCGTAGGAGCAATATAGATACTCACCTCATTAGCAACGCTCAGCAATCCTAGTTCAAGGGAAAACATAGGGTGTATAATTCAGCTACGTTTGTGGACATAGATGGAGGCTTCAATAATATGAAGATAGAGAGATTCGTTAGCTGAAATCGGGGTTAAGAACTTCCTAAAACGTTGGATAGTTTCAATGTTATGTAGCAGGATTATCAACTCATCCCTAGGACATAATAGGACGAGTTGTCAGGGATACACCGCAAGAAAGAGTTGTGTCTCCTGGTTACTAGCGGTTAATTCTATTCTCAGAATCTTTGAATCTAAATATGTTCAATGGAAAGCTTATTTCCACAATTAGTGATATCATACAGGTGGCCCTAGGAGATCTCACAGTCTGAGCCAAGGCTAATGGGCTGAGTGCAAACCCAATATTTCCATCAGGAAATATAGGGTAGAGAGTCTTAAATAGGCGAAGGAAACTGCGTTAAGCTGTGTTTATCTGAGGTAGACAAGTATCTAGGGATCTTCCTTGATAACAAAGAAGAATCATGGAAGAAAAATACTCAGGAAAGGCTAACAAAGGATCTTGCAGGAATTTAATTAGTAGGAATTGAGGATTACAATCAGGAATTTACAAATCGTTAGCAAAATTTTTATACGAGGTCGGTAATTTCCGATCATTGTGTCGGGAATTTCGGATTATAGGGTAGCGACTTTACACTTCGGAGTTACACCACAAATGTGTTTCCAAGTAGGGAAGAGTGGATTGGATCTAAATAGCTCTAAGCGTTTTGGAAAGCTATGGACTTAATAAGGGCACACGTCACAACGGGATATAAAGTGACAATTTATGTAGATAGTCAGGCGGCAGTTTGGGCTTTAAAATGTCATTTTGAGCGTTAATAATATTATATACAATCCGGTTGGGTACCAGAGCACTGTAACATAAAGTGTAATGAGGTCACAGATGAACTGGCCAGACTGGGTTTATGTCAGCTCCATTGTAATAGGGACTCGGGGTAAAACACCTCTAAATGTAACTATTATAGGCTGGTTTTCCAAAAGATTTTGGGGGCTCTACCAACCACTCCTTGAGTAGTAGGACGGATTGCAGTATGTCTAAGGCTATTTGACCAAAGATGCCGATGAACCAGAAATACTAATTGGATTGGATAGGAGAAATCTCAGGATTTTAGTAGAGGAGATTACCTGCTCAATTGGGGCCTTCATCGGTAAATGGGACTGTGGTACACAGGCATTTTGTAGGATGTGTGAGGATATTGACATGGTCTTAGACAAAAATGGCTAGGAGAGATATTCCACTATGAACTACAGAGTATAGCTAAATATGATCTAAATCTACTAGAATTCGATCCTTATTAAATCATTCAAGATTTCTGTAAATCAAATCCATTACAAAATAGCGAAATAAAATATGTTGAACGACAAAAATTGCTCTTAATCTATTAGAAGTAGATTTTAATTGAAGAACATTTTAAGTAAATTAATTTTGATTAAAAACAACAACAAATTGAATGAAGAAAAAATCGTTTAACTCAATTTGTATTAGATTTGAATTAACACAAATTTAATCATTTAAAAGTTGAATGAATTCTGTTATAAATTAAATCTCTTCTAAATTAATTCAACGATGAATGAAAATAAAAATCATTTAAATAAAAACCTTTGAAAGAAGCTAAAGAATTTGATTTCGGGAATAGATTTATAGCATGAATAGCTGACATTTTTTAATTCCGAATTAGGATTTTAGTGAATTAAGCTCCTTACATGTGGTGTTTATATCCTTATCTATACCGCACTTATCGTCAGTAATTTCATTACCTTCTATATATTATTAATGACCTAGTAGCTAGCACAGATTCAATTCGTGTTGTTCGTTGATAACCTACAGCCTTCTGCAACTTAGATCTAATATTCCAGTAATAAAATAGTGCCTTTTTTGTAGCTTTACTAACATACATACTACTTTAAGTTATAAAGCTCTTACCTCAATACCTTCCAGATTTTTATTATTAATTTCTTATCTCACCAAATTTGAAATGTTTGGTGGTCAGTCCTAATGTCGTTATAATGTTTCATTGGTTCGTCATTGTCCATTCTAGCTTAGTCCAATTTTCCTTAATATATAAGTGAAGCGGTTACATTTTCGGAATCATACATATTGATTCAGTAGCAGTAGATCTTTGTGGCTCTGATATGTTTAGTGCAACAATCCTATTCACATGTTCAATCATTGAAGTATAGTTCAATATAGAAGGGGTAAAGTAAACTTCCACTCAGAGGCCAATGGGATCCATTATGAATCATATTTCGTTCAGAATCTTCTAGAATTGAAGAGAAAAAATAAATAAAAAAGAAGATCTTATAGCAGTCTAATAGATTAGTAATAAGAGCAACATAATTGAGGCAAACTGCACTGGACAATTGTCTTTGGATCAGTATGTGTAGAACATAGAACTCTGCATGGTACTTTTCTAACCTTATTTAACCTAGAGTTCAAATATTCATAAAAGGTACCCAGTGTCTGAATAAGTAACTTCAGTTTAATATGATTAGCGACATCGTGTAGTAAAATATACTTTACAAAATGTTATAAAGAAGCTGACATCCAAGACTGATTCTCAGAAAATGGATAACAATATAAGGTAGAAGGGGGAGCATTCGCAATAGGGGCACATCTGCCAACACCGAATAACTTAAAAACCGAGTAATCGATTTTGTTACATTATCAAGTTATGTTTCGTTTATCGAATATTTATCATTTCAGAAAGTTGGAAAGTTTAATTTTACATATGTTGTGAGGCAGCCGCAATTAATTGTTATTCAAACACATGTGATAATATTTCAGAGTTTGAATTTTTTGTGCTAACTTCTTTAGTTTTTGTGATACAAAAAAGATATTGGTTGGTGATAGAATGTCAATAATAGTGAACAATAAGTGACAAAAGTTTTTTCCATTTAATTAGAAGTACGAAAAAAATGTATATCAAACCTAAAAACTCCCCCTGGGGCAAATACGCCAGTTACAAAAGGATCCCTGTGATGTAAGGCAAAATGTTGATAAAATATAGACAAAATCAGTCACAATTTGTTTAATGTTTTTTTGTTAAGTTATGTGAAATAAACAATAAATATATAGTTTATTATACTTTGTTTTGTGAATTAAGGTATAAAACAGTAAAATACGTTTATATTTTTGGATATTTTTGTTTTATTTTACAAATGCCAAATCTGCCTCATCGTCGTTTTTGGTCAGTCTAGAAATGTAAGAAAAATATTTATTTTAATATGAGTTAGACAAGATTGAAATGAATAAAACTAAAACCAACATATCTAAGTAGCCGAAACAAGAGGGGTCAGCTCTCCACTACTATGGCTTATCGTCATTAACTCGATTCTCATTGATCTAGACAGAAAAGGGATAAAAGTTGTCGCTTATGCGGAGGATGTGGTGATACTCGTATCAGGATTGTTTCTGCATGTGATCAGTGATATTGGGCCACGGTAAGTGGCCTTGGGGTAAATCAAAGAAAACAGAACTTATACTCTTCACGACAAAGACCAAGATTCCAAGCTTCAAACTTCCGCGGCTGAAAAACTGCGAAATCCCCTTTTCAAATAATGAGAAATATCTAGGTATTATACTGGACTCTAAATTATCATGGAAACTGAATACTCAACATAGGGTTAAGAAGGCAAGGGTGGTCAACTACACCTGTCGTAAGATGTTTGGTATAAAATGGGGACTTAGTCCCAACATTGTTAAATGGATGTATACGGCTATAGTACGTCCATCCAATTCTTACTTATGGATCTCTTGTATGGTGGTCTGCAACTAAAAGGAAATATGTCGTAGACCAACTATATAAAGTCCAGAGATCAGCCTGCATTGACATAACTGGAGCACTAAGAACTAGTCCTTTAGAAGTACTAAATACTATACTGCACCTTGTGCCAATAGACCTCCACATAATGGCAACCTCCGCCTGCAGCGCATCGAGGCTTCACGCATCTGGATGTTGGAGATCGAGAACATATGGCCACGCGGGGATTCTGAGCCTACTGCCTCCGATCATTTCTGACTATATTACTCCATAGACAGATTTTTATAGGGTGTTCAAGGTCTTAATTCCCTCCAGGATGGATTGGATTTATACAGACGGTTCAAAAATGAGCTGTGGTGTTGGTTCTGGCGTCTTCTGTGATGAACTTGCGTTAGGCATCTCATACCGTCTTCCGAATGAGTGTAGTGTTTTCCAGGCGGAAATTTATGCAATCATGGTAGCTTGTAATACTCTACATGATCATAATATATAGGTATATTTGTCGACAGTCAGGCGGCACTTCTTTCACTGAAAGCTTATACAATCTCATCTACATTAGTCAGCCAATGTAGGAACTCTCTGTCAAGGCTAGGTCGTCTATCTGACATTACTTTGGTTTGGGTCCCTGCGCACAGAGACCACTATGGCAATGAACAGGCAGACGACCTAGCCATAATGGGATCTGCCTTAGATATCTCCAATGCGGTCTCAGGAGCAATTCCACTGGAGATTATCAGACACTTTCTTACAAAGGTTGAGAAAAGATGGCGTAATTTAGACACATGTAGGGTGGCCAAGTTGATGTGGCCATCTTTTAACGAAAAACGTACTATGCAACTGATAACCTGGAATAGAAGGGATATATTAAGGTTGATAGCAATATTTACGGGACACTGGACGTTAGGCAAGCACGCCAATCGTCTGGGACTCCCTTTTAACGACCATTGTCGTAGCTGTAAGGATAGGGAAAAAGAGGAAACGATTTTCCACCTTCTCTGCGAATGCCCAGCCCTGAGTCTCAAGAGGCATAAATTCTTGGGCAACTACACATTGACCAACCTTTGTGAGGTAGCCGGGTCTAAACTTAACGACCTACTGAGATATCTCACGTCTAGCAAACTCGACTTTTTAAATACTTTACGATGTACACAACATAACATCTGACGAGTGGTGAGGTTTTATCAAAACGGGGTCCCTTCAACTCTACTTGACTGTTTGCACGCAGTGAACTACCACGTAAACCAACCAACCAACCAATCCGAAACAAGAAAAAATTCGAGAATATCTATTGTGGTAGTAATATGGGATCGTTTCAAAAAAAAGTACCGTATGGTCCCCCTTCTACCCTACTTAAGACTAAATCCAGGAGTACATTTGCATGGAAAGTGTTTTAAATACATTGGCCCATAATCATAGTCAAACAATAAAGTCGGTTCTTTTTAAAAACAACTTTAAAATAAAAACCCGTTTTTTATTATTCTCTAACTATAGTAAAAATTAAAGAATGTTTTAAATTGAACCGACTTTAACTGGGTGTCACCTCAAATGTAGAAAATGTTTTCATACAATATACAACAAAATATAGATAAGTGGCATCGCTGAACAGCTGACTTAGAAAATTAAAACAAAAAACAAAAAGTGACAAACAAAAAATGTAACCGGGAAACTAAATAAAAAAACAGTTTGTGGTGGAAAAATAGAAAAGGAAAGATTAATATCAAATTTATTCTATTTTGGTACTAATTTTATTGATTCAATATTCAATAATTGCAAAATCTCTGCCAATGTCTTGCAACTTAAACATTTTTGACTTTTTGTCGAACTTTTTTACATGGCGAAGAACAGCTGATGCTGTTGTTAAATGAGTTAAAAACAGCTTCAGCTAGTTTTATATTTACAGTCGACTTTAACTTCAGAAGTATACTTTAACTTGTCTGTGGTAGACCTAAAGTCCACTCTTAAGTAAAGACGACTTTATTTCTCTTAAAATATACTTTATTTTTGACTATGATTATGGGCCATTGTGTTTTGTTCATAATTGCGACCTGTTGTTTTATTGTCAAGTTAGCAGATTCAAAAATTGCTTCTGAGTCTACACTGGGAAATACTTTTAAACATTGGAAACTTCACCACAAATCCCTACATATAACTGTGGTAATGTAGAGTCGAGATATCTTGAAAGAGAATCTTTCTCTACCCGATTCTAAATCATCCTCCCAAAATCTATTACAAAAAAATGTTAAGCAAAAGTCTGAATGCTTAAAGAGAATGCTGATTATAGGGTATTAAGAAAAATCCCATATAAGTTTGCTACTGATTTCTAAGTACAAGTACTGAGTATTTGCATAAAAAAAAAAATAACTAAACATTTCTACAAACAATTAAACAATGAAATTTTGTGAGATGCAGTTTAGTGTTTTTGCGCATTTCACAAAGAAAAAAAAGTTGAACAAAAAATAACAAAATTAAAACGTTTGATGAACTTTAAAATCATTTCAAATGATTTGTATTTAAACACTTGATAAACTTCTTTGTTGTTATTGTTGGTATTTATTTTTTTATTTGAAAACAGCAACAAAATGTATGCATAAATAAATATTTGTTTGTATTTGCTTTAGAAAATGAAAATCATAATCATTGAAGCATGTTAGAAGAAGTTACTCAGCCAGTTCATTTATTGTTGTTGCTGATTTTTTCAATTCAGCAGCTAATACTCCAGCTGCAGCTGTTGACGTTGTTGCTGATGTTGATGATGATGCTGTTGTCTGCTTGTAATGCTTCTGTAACTATTTTTTTATTTTTTATTTTTCCTTCATTTAGACAGAGAGAAGGCCTAGAGTTGTTGCACTTGTTTTTCTTATTTCTGTCTGTGAAAAATAAAAGAAAAGAAAACCACAACAAAAGCAGCTTCAACAGTTGCATGATTGTTGTTGGTGTTGTTTCAACATCTTTAAAATGCATTTTGCCGGTCGAACACTGACCGCTGGTTAAAAGAGTTTAGTTTTGGATGAATTGTTGAAAATCTAGCTTGTATTTAAAATGCTTTTTTGGTTTTCTGAAATTTAACAAGTGAAAAAAAAACAACATAAATAGCAAATAGTTTTATATGAGTAAAACTTAAAATACCGTAACGATAGAAGAAAGTGGTTGTTGGTTAGTGTTGGTGGCTGATGGTTGCCATGACTTCTGGTGTTTCATCCACAGCGGTTTATTTCATTTCTGTTTTTCCATAATACTTACTCGTTATTCATTTTGAATATTGAAAGTGAATTGCATTAGATTGCATTGAATGAGTGTGTAAGTGTAACAATGTATTGTATTGTATTGTATTTATTTATAACACAGGTATTATGAAATTTCTACATAAATAAATAAATAATAACAATTATATAAATTATGAAATGAATAATGGAAAAATGGTAAAATGATCAATATAAACTAGAGTTTATAATGCCAAGTGTTTAAGCCAAACACAGGCATAAATAATTTAAAATAAACCATTTATTTAAAAAGGAAATTGAACATGATTGTTGTGTTTGTGTTACCATACATACATGCTTACATACAAATACACCAATTGGTGAATTAATAAAGGGTGTTAAAAAACTACATTAAAGTTTATGTTTAAACAAAAGAGTTGATCAATAAACTTGAAAAATGTCGGTAAGTCGGTGCTGTTTGCTTGTGTAAAACAAAAGATGTTGGAAACGAACTTGAAATATGATTGTCTAGAAATTAAACAAACTAATCAAAATCAACATCGAATGAATGTTCGTGTGTGTTTTAAGTTTAAACTTAAAATAATTTTAAATTAATAGATAACAATTAAATGATTAATTAATTTAAATCACAACATACTCACTCACACACACACGCACATGCACACATGTTAACACATCATGTAATAGATTTGTTTTAAGTAATTCAATTTAACTGTTAATTAACACTTGTTATTGGTAAAGATGATTACAAAAGAACCAATTTTTTTAACTCTTAAGCTTAATGACAACTCTTCATTTTTAGCACATGTGACTAAAAAGTTTTCCTTTTTTAGAAAACCGGTATTTGGGTTAACCGATTTCGAAAAAAACTGGTTCACGCCCTCTAATATGCCTACTTCTACGCCCACTTTTATTATTAAATCGTCGCATAATTTTATCCGTTGGACTTTTCCGTATTCGTAAGGGTGGATTAGCCGACCGTAATGTAACCTTAACGGAACCGAACGGAACAGCTGATCGTTTCTATTGTGTGTAAAGTAGTTAAAGGAGTTAAGGGTTAGCCGACCGTTGATGTAATGTAACCTAAACGGAACGAAACAGCTGATCGTTTCTATTGTTTGTAAAGAAGTTAAAGCAGTTATAGTGACAAAATGTAACGTAACTGTAACGTCTGAACCTGTTAAAAACTGAATTTCTTTACGTTTCTACGTGACATTTACTAACGGTGTTGTCAACTTGTTGATTTTAAGTCTTGTATTAAAAACACTTATTTTGCACAGAATGCTTAAAAATATTTGCTGTGTTCTAAATACATAAATAAAAAACAAAACTTTTTAATGTTATCGTAATATTTACTTATTATACAAATTAATTCAAGCATTAATAAAATGTATACTAATAATCGGCGAAAGTATTTAAGTTTAAAAATATTAAATTAATATTTTGTATACGCAAATTAACTATACTAAGGGTCATTATTACAACTTGCCTTTATGTTCGAAATAGTAAAAGTTAACTTTAAGCAATATAAAAAGTTACCCTTAAAGTCAACTTTTACTATTACGAACATAAAGGCAAGTTATAATAATGGCCCTTAGTATAAAGTACAATACAATATTAATTAATTTTTAAGTTATCGGACCTTTAATAAATAAAGACTGTATGACAAGGTAATAAATAATATTTAAATTGTCTCCTAATGGACAAGTGGTTCTTTTCTCTAAATATGCACAAATTAAAAATTGTTTCAAAATTCTTTCCATAAAAGTGGTAAAAAGCGTTTTAAAAGTAATTGAATTTCGACCACCAGGCGATCCTAGTATGTATAATTGTCTCCTAATGGACAATGATGATAAATACATTGGCCCATAATCATAGTCAAACATTAAAATCGGTTCTTTTTAAAAACAACTTTAAAATGAAAACCCGCTTTTTATTATTTTCCAACTATAGTCAAAATTAAAGTATGTTTTAAATTGAACCGACTTTAACTGGGTGTCACCTCAAATGTAGAAAATGTTTTCATACAATATACAACAAAATATAGACAAGTGGCATCGCTGAACAGCTGACTTAGAAAATTAAAAAAAAAAAAAAACTAAAAGTGACAAACAATAAATGTACCGGGAAACTAAAGAAATTGTGGTGGAAAAATAGATAAGGAAAGATTAATATAAAATTTATTCTATTTTCGTACTAATTTGATTGATTCAGTATTCAATAATTGCAAATTCTCTGCCAATATCATGTAACTTAAACATTTTTGACTTTTTGTCGAACTTTTTTACATGGCGAAGAACAGCTGATGCTATTGTTAAATGAGTTAAAAACAACTTCAGCTAGTTTTATATTTACAATCGACTTTAACGTCAGAAGTAACTTTAACTTGTCTGGTAGTTTAATTAAATTTTTTTAAAAATCGCAGTAAAAAATTCTAAAATCGCTTGAACAGTATTTAAAACAATTGTGTTGATAACACTTTCAAACAGCTGTTTAAATTTTGACTTCAATATTTCAATCAGCGACAAGCACGAAATATTCATGAAAAACTTAAAATTAAACAAAACGTATTAAATTTGTCAGGCCAATGAAAGTTTATACAACAAACATAGTTCCTTCAATATTTTGTTTGTTTTTGTCAAAAACATATGACACGACGTTTTTAATGTTCTATAATCGCACTAAAGTGTTACGTTAAGTCAACGTTACTTTTACATTACATCAACGGTCGGCTAACCCAGCCTTTACTCTTCAAGCAGTGTTGCCAAAACGGTGGTTTTTCAGCTAGATCTGGAAGTATTATTCGTCGTTAGCGGGTATTTTTCGGAATAACCGCTAAGTGGTTTTTCGAGCTGCAAAATATTTTCGGTTGGCGGTTTTTATATCTTGTATTTACTTAAACGAAGCTAAGTAAAAAAATAAAATTTGACGAACATTTTTTAAGTGTTTAAGTGAATATTTTCTTTGTGTTGTTTTTATGGTTTATCGATAAATAGTGTTTTGCTCATATCTAAAACAAAATCTAAGCGTCTTAATGACTTAACAGAAAGACGGTATCAAATCGAATGTTTTGAAAATTACATGTAGCCTAATAGTTATATTACGTCTGAAAAGGAATCATAAATAAGGCAACGATGTGTACATTTTTGTATATCGCTGTTGAAGCAAATAATTCAAAGATAATTTTTTTCAGATTACTAAACACCCAGACATTTTGTCAAAAATAGATAGCTTTTCAATAAATAATGTATTTCAATAAGAAAACAAAATGCTAAGTATTCCATATTTGGAACAATTTGGATGTTGTCCAGATAATTTTCGGTAACATCTTTTTGGGTTGAACTTTTACAGTATAAGGATTCCGCAGAAAATAATATTTTCGAAGAACTAGCTGATTTTACTTTGCAAATTCTTTGTATGACATGATTAAATGCAGAAGTGGAGCGAGTTTTTAGTCAGCTTAATATTGTAAAATCAAAGCACATAACAACATCGAATCTGCAAATATGTGACCAAAAGCAGTGACATGGCAGTGATTGGAGTTAGTGCGGAGAATTCTAACAAATGAGTCGCTATGTTAGCAGTAACGAAGCAAATTGGGGCATTTTTTAATGTCATTCATGAAAGATATCCTACTGTTGTTAATTTATTTACATAGAGTTGATCGACTGCCAACTACAACAATGAACAGATTTTTTCGGCGGAAACAAGGAAATCCAGTTCTACGTTTCCCACATTTATTATCCACTCACGCATTAGGTCGCATTTACACAGTCCATCCAAGAAACGATGAATGTTTCTATTTGCGTTTGCTATTAGTCAACGTTTGTGGCCCAACATCGTTCCAAGATTTGCGAACTATAAATGGTGAATTGTGTGACACGTATAGAGAAGTGTGTCAACCGAAAATGTTGTGCTTTCATCAAATGCTCAAATACTACAATTGTTTTCGATAATTACCTCAACATGCTTCTCATCCAAATCGACTGATTTATGGAGCAAATACAAAGATGATATTTTGCATCAGATGCGTATAAGAACATCAAATCCAAATTTGCAAATGAGCGTGGAAATTTACCACGAGGCTTTGATATTAATTGAAGACATGTGCTTGATGATGACGAACAAGGTATTATCTGAGTTAGGCATGAAAGCATTAATGCACGACGCATTTAATCAAGAATTGGGACGCGAAAAACAATATGATTTAGATGCCTTGATGAAATCAGAAGTATTTTCCAAACAGTTACTGAACATTGGCAACGGCAATAACCCGGTTGACATTTCGACCATCTGCATTCAATTTCCCGTCGCTTTCTACCAGTTCACCGAATCAAAATCCGAACTCATCCGATAGGTGTTTCCAAACATTGTACATTTCGATTGTTAGAGAATGACACTCATTAGGAATAGACTCTCGAAGATCCTGTGCTTTCGTCAAATGCGCATCAAATACGAACATTGTTTCGATAATTATCTCAACAAACCGACTAATTTGTGGACCAAATACAAAGATGCCATGTGTGATGGAACACACACTCTTATGAAAGTTGTGAAAGATGGAACTGGAGGGAATTTTTTTTTTGGGACGCTTCCGGTGAAACTGGAATGGTATTGCACTTGTTTCATCAGAAATTGCAGCTAAATTGTTGGAAGGTGGTCGAACTGCTCATTCAGCACTCAAGTTGCCATTGAATATGTAAATCAATGAAAATCCAACATGCAAAATTTCCAAGAAAAGTGCGATGGCCAAAGTTTTGCAGCAAAGCCAACTGATCATTTGGAATGAGAGTACATGGCGCATAAAAAGTCTTTGGAGGCATTAGACAAAACGTTGCAAGATTTACGATTCTATCAAAGCCGTGGTGGTGCGATGATTATGTTGGCAGTTGATTTTCGGCAAACATTGCCAGTGATTCCACGGTTAACACCAGCCGATGAACGTAATGCATTTCTGAAGTCATCCGTTTTGTGGAAACACGTAAAGAAACTCAAAATTGACTGTGAACATGCGTGTCGAGCTGCTGACATATCAATCTGGAGAAGTACTGGCAAAATCCCGGTTAACATTTCGACCGGCTGCAATCAATTTCCCGTAGCTTTCTGCCAGTTCACCGAATCAAAATCCGAATTCATCCGAAACATGTTTCCAAACATTGCACAAAATTCAAAAAATCATGATTGTTTGAGCGAACGTGCTATATTGGCTGCTAAAAACATTGATGACAACGAATTGAATTTTAAGATTCAAAGTGAAATTGCTGTTGAAATGATGACGTACAAATACCAAGATATTGTCGTCAACTACCCAATCAAGTTTTTAAACTCTCTGGAATTACACGGATTACCGCCTTACAATCTCCAACAGAAAGTTGGATCGGTAATTATAATGTCACGAAACATAAACCAACCACATCTTTGTAATGGCACCCTACTTGCGGTAAAAAAATCTGATGAATAACGTCATCGAAGGAACTTAATGGAAAGTACAAAGAAGGAGACGTTTTGATACCACGGATCCCAATGGCTCCAACCGACATGCCATTCGATTTTAAACGTTTGCAGTTTCCGGTACGGCTTTCATTCGCAATGACAATTAATTAATCTCAGTCATTGCGTGTTTGCGGCATTAATCCTTTTCTCATGATCAATTGTATGTCTTCTGCTCCCGTGTTGGACAACCATCAGACAACAAAACATAAAATTTCCTGTATCATAGAGTATTGCAATAAACGAAGTTATGGTATCACAGCAATCGAAAAAAGTAGTTCTTTATATTAATTGGTTACATGAACATGGATCTTTCAATCAAAATGTTATCAGAACACCATAAGCATAGGGTAGAACTACAGGCGCAACTGATTGTAAAAATAATTACTTCCTCTGAAATTTTATGGCTGACACAACAACAGAATACATTGATTTACATGTATTTTGTTGTAGCAGGACCTAGGTTTTTGGTAACAGACCTGTGTGTTTTTTGTCTCTCAGTAACGCTTCTAACCTAACCTAAGTCTAAAAGTTTAGTACTGAAAATTTGAGGCAAATCGGACAACGATTTCGGGACGCGCATCGAGGACAAAGGTCAGATATATGCAAAATTTTACTATTTATAGGAAATAAATTTGTGAAACTCCATAACTTTCTGCATTGTGTTACATAAATATGTAGATTTATTTATATTAATGAAAATTACAGTCAAATATATGTCCCTTGGGTCAAATTGACCCACAAACTGTATTATCGTTAAAATTCGGAAAAAAATGCAAATTTTTCAGTTTTTGTAAAAATTTTGCTACTAAATAATTTTTTTTGGAATCGAATGCAAAAGAATCGAAATGTGTACGTAATTATCGTTCTAATAATATATAAAAGACAAAAATTGGTTAAAAAATGTTAAAGTTATTAAAAATTCCCCAGACCATTAACTTGTCTCAGGCCACTTGAACAAGAAATGTAGAAACAAAATTAACATATTTTAAGAAATATTAAAATAAAAGCAAATTTTTACTTAAAATATATCCGTATTTACATTTGTATGAGTTTTTGTCTTTGTAGGATGCCGTTAACCTATTCGATTGGATGGCCAAAAAAAATTATTTTTTTTAATGGCAGTTTCAAATCTCCATTTTCAAATTTTTTAAAATTTTGTTAAAAAAATTTCAGAATTTTTTGATGATCTCATTGGGATTTATTGAGATCATAATAGAGAATAAAAATTTGAAAAAATTATGTCAATACCTTTTACAGTTTTTCCGTACCTATGATTTAAATTTTGTGATTTTCGGGAAAAAATATTTTTTTGGCCAAATTGTGTTTCTGCTTATTTTATAAATATATTTTTCTGCTCTTTATTCCATAATTTCAACAGAAAAGCGACCCTTTGTTATTATCAAACATAGCGTAAGTAAAAAGCGAATTAGAATTTTATGAATCTAAATAAATAATTAATGATCAATTTATAATTTAGGTTCCGAAACAATTTAAATTATCCTAGGAGGCTTTTAACTTTGTAGTTTCCCAAATGAATTTTTCCGGTAGCATTTCGAGAAATGGCATTTTATTCTCTCACAAGTGTGTTGAATTCACACAGTTCTTGTAGAAACGAGAGCCTTCTTGCAAATAGGTGAGCTTTCCTTTCTTGTTGTTCTTTTAAGTATATAAACTATAAACTGATTCCGGGATTTTGAAAATAAGGTAACTTCTAAACCGTTAGTCCTATTTTAATAAAATTTCTAAAAAGTATAGACGAGGTGTAGCTGAGTTTAAGTTTTGAATTTTGACTTTAAACACCAACGTGGAGCGGAGCCTCAAACCCCCAAAGTGGGTATATGAAAAATTAAAAATGTTGCCAAATAATTGTTCTCCATCCTATTTGAGAGCCATTAATGAGACTAATGGAAAATACAAGATATACATATTATATATGAGCGTGTAGGAAATTATGTTTTCTTTTCAAAAATGTAAACAATTTTTAAGAATTAAAAAACTGCTAAAATACTTTTCTTAAAAATATGGAAATAAAAAATCTTTGCTGATTTTTTTAGAAATTTTTTTTTAAATGCAATAAAAGTTTTGTTTATAAATAGTTTTTGATGAAATTTTAAACTTATATAAACATTTCTAATCAAAATTCAAAAATGAAAAAGAAATTAGTAAATTGCGTTTGAGAATCCCACAATTCCTAAAAAACTTTTCAAAAATCAAAAAAATTATATTTTTTAGATTTCTAACTCTGTTGACAGTACCGAGAACCGGGCTATAAATTCCTTTTGCAAAATATTAAAGAACATATTGGGTCACACAAAAGTGGTTTCAATTATTTTAAAGCAGCTATGAGATTAGAGATAATTTTCCATAAAGTTGAAATTTACATAAAAAATAGGTCTACTTCGGATGGCTCTGGACCTCGCAGTAATACAAATTTTGAAATTATATTTCTTCTGTAATACTTCCTAGATTGTTACGTTTCAGAAAAATATAAACACATGATTTATTTAGTTTTTATTTTCCGTACAACTAAATAAATTCGCAATAAAACTATTTTTTTATATAAATGCACATAACTTTTGACTCAGTACAGGTTTTTAAAGAATTATTTTTAAAGAATGTTAACAAGTTTGTTTTTAATTTAAAAAAATACATTTCAAGAAAATCGGTAAACATTTGTATCCGTTATTAGCAAAAAAGCTGACTAAGGTAGGTAAAAAAACTAAAATTTTAATTTTCAATTGCGAATAACTCGTAAACTATAAGAGATTATAGATCGGTATAGCAATGTTTTTTGTAGATCTCTTCTAGTAGATTCTATATATATAAAAATCTTTCAAATTGAATCCAGAACAAAAAATTGGCATCATTTTTAATTTTTGATATTCCCTAGGTGCCACACTTTGGGGCTTTGTGGCTCGGTACCCCCTTGGGGTTTTAAACTATCTGTGCTATCTGTGTGACGTTTCAAGTTTCAAAGGAATATGAGCAGTAGTTTAGAACGTACATACTTATTTAATGCTATTTATTTTTCAAAAAGCCCCACTGTGCACTGTGAAGTGTTTAAATTAAAATTAAGAAATAAGCGTTTTCTGGAAAATATTTGAATTAATGGACATATCTATAAATAACTAAAAACATTGTAAATTTAGCTATTTGAAAATATTTCTTTTTTTTTTAATTTGAAAATAAAAGCAAACATTTTTTTGCAGTTACTTTTAGTTTCTGTAACTTAAAACAAAAGCCATCTCTGTTTTTTTTTCTTTTTTCTATTTTAAAATAAGTTAAAGCACTCATTATTGTAATTCTCTTTTACTCGTTTTTTTCACAAATTGTGTACAAATGTTTTCACTCAAATTAATAATTATGCTCTAGCAATTGTCTCGTATTCAGCAAACTAAAAGAGCAACAAAATGCTGGCTGACTTACTTTACTAAACAAAGTTTGGTATGAATGAGTAGTGTTGGCCATTGCTGGCTGTTTTTTTGTTAACAACTATTAAAGTTGGTGAGTAAAATTAAAAAAAAAAAAAAAATAAAATTTTGTTTATGCCACCAAACAAACGATTTTTCTTGAAGGTGTTTTTCTTTAGTGAGTGTGTATTTGTTGGATTGTTTTTATTTTGGCAGTTTTTGTATTTATTTTTTTTTTATTTTTCAAAACTGTTTTTGCAGTATAAAATACAAAAAGTTTCAATAAAAGCGATTCATTTAAAGAGTAGAGCTCAATAGTTAAATATCAAAAAGGAATATAAATAAAATATAAAAGAAATAAATTAAAAAAAATATACTATTTGTAAAGCAAAAGAAAAAAATATTAAAGGTTTTAAAGAGCAGTGCTTTGTTTTTAAATAAAATATTTTCATAATATTTGAAATAAAATAAAAACCTTAAAAATATAAAAAAGTGTTAAAGTGTTTAAACAAAAACTATTTGTTTTAGTTGGTTTTTAAACCACAAAAAAAACAGGATTATTTTCTTTTTTGCCACAGTTAAGGATTGGTTTGGATAAATCTTTAAACTAAAACAATGCAGTAAGTTTTTGTTTTATAATTAAATTAACAATGAAAAAAAGAAAAATATAGAATGTAAAATGTAAAATTAAAAATGTTATAGTTCCATTTTTAAAAGTGTAATTAAAGTGTTGCAATTCCAAAGCTGACTCACTTTTTGTCATTTGGATTTTTAACTTTAAAAGCTTAAGGGCCTAAAATGATCTTTATAAAAATAAGATTTTCAAAAAATCCAACCAGCAGAGACCTGGCAACACAAAATAAATGTTATGCAAATTTTGTTTATTTAACATCTGCTGAGTTTAAGATTCTGAATTTTTTTCCTTTAAGTTTAAGTTACAAAATGAAACAAAGACAAATAAATAAAAAAAAAAATAAAAAATAAAAGTTGAGTTCAAAACAATTGAAAAAACAATCTAAACCTTTGTGTAAACAATTCATAACTACCACCAGTGTTTCTTTTGGTTTTTCATTATTTTATAAGTTTTTGTGGGAGTCTTTTTTGGCTTAAAACCCAAAAGCCTTGTACCAGCATTAACTACTTGACAGTCTCTAGTAGATCTTCTTCACAGAAATTATACATATATATTTTTCGTATAATTTTCTAGTGTTTATTTTAATGTTTGTTTTTTGCTGGTTTTTATGGCTGTATTTTGTCATTTTTTTTTTTAGTTTTTTGCAGATTTATGTTGGGCTTAAGAGTTGGTGTTTTTTTTGTCTGTCAATCAATAGTGTGTAAATGGGTTTTCTTAATACTCATTTTTTTTGTTTCGTTTCTGTTTCGAAAAATATTGTGATAATTTCATTAACTACGTGGGTTGTTTGTTCTTTATCAATACATGTTATGTGTTTGTGTCTAAAGACTTTTGTTTTATTATTAATATCAAATTAATTTTTATTTGGCAGACATGATTGTAGACACCACAAATAAACTAACAAAAAAAAAAGACACAACAATTCTTATTCCGGATATACATATGTATGCAATAGACACAAAATAAAATACAATATTAAGTAGTTAAATAAATGTATTGGTTACAATTGGAAATTGAAAATTTACAGTTTAGCAGAGGTGGCATTGTGTGGTGATTAGAATCTTAAATTAACTAGGCTTAATTTATTTTTTTATTTAAACTTTAATACCAACTTAAATACCAAACTAGTAGGCAAGTATAGCCGATTAAGCTCGAACATACTTTAAGCTACAACAATTCAATTTCTTTAGCATAAGTTTATTTAGTATTTAGTGAACCGAAATTTATTTCTATATTCAAGTCCATACCCTGTATAACAAATTACAAATTTAACTATGGATTATTTTTAAACCATGTTATACTGACATTTTAGTTCAAAGAATATTTACAGACAGACTACTTTCTGTCTCTATAAAACTTTATTTTGTGTTCAGAATATTATTTCAATACCAATATTTCTTATACAGAAAAAACTATTTTCTAAACAGTTACAATTCAAGTATTTATCTCATATTGAACTAGTTTCAACTATTTCATAATTGTATCAAATATTTATGTGCTCAAAAACACAATTTTTTAATATATTCAACTGAATTTTGAGTTTTGAATTTGATAATTTTGATAATTGAATACATCGAGAAACAACAAGAGCGGAAACTATAAAAAAACTCAAAGAAAATTATTACTCAAAATAATCACATAGTTTTTTTTTACTAATACATTCTCAGCACTTATGTTTTTGACAACTGAGTTAGGTGTTTGACTGAAGAGTTTCCAGTCTATGATTGAATATACAATTTTCGTTATTGGTAGAACTTTAATAAAAACAAGTATGAGAGCTATATATATATAGCCCTTCACCAAATTATAATTTAAAATAAAATTAAAAAATTTTTTTTAATTTTTTTTCAAAAGTTTTTTCCAATTCTAAATATTTTTTTTTAAATTTATTAGTGAAACAAATTTATGGCAAAAGAATGTTTTTTGTGAAAAAAAATTCGGGCTAAAAAATATTTTCCCGATTTTGACCCATTGTAGGTCCAACTTACTATAGCCTTATATACTTATATACGTTGTAATGGACTTTGAAATATCTATCATTAGATATCCATATTGTCTCTATTTATGACTTAGTAATCGAGATATAGATTAAAAATAGGCCAAAAATAGAGGTTGTCTCGGATTTTTGTTCATATCTCCGTTATTTATGGACGGATTTTGCTGATTTTAAATAGGAAACTTCTCGAAAACATGTCTGACAGAATTATAGAGGATTTGGATGCCGAAGATATCTGGGGTCTTCAGAAAATTAATTTCAACAGACAGACGGACGGACGTGGCTAAATCGACTCCGCTATCTATAAGGATTCAGAATATATATACTTTATAGGGTCGAAAAATAATATTGTGGAAATTCTCACGAAGGTGAAGGGTATAAAAAGTTATTGAAAATACATTTTTCGTAATTGAAAACATTGAAAGTGAAATTTCAGTTCAAAGAATACTTATTGAAGTCAATTTGAATAGATTTCAGATATTTATTCCCATTTAAAGACTACTTTCAGTCTATATAAAGTTTAATACCAATATTTACTATAAATAAATAAATAAATAAAAAAATTATATCGAAATGTTTGAAAGAATTAATTTTAAGTTCAATTTTCATTCATTACAAATTAATTCATAGGCTTAATTCCTCATTACTTCAAAAGTATCTAACTGATTCCTTTAAGAATTCATTCTTTATAGAATTATTTATTTACAATAATTTATTACTTATTGAATTATTCAATTTCTCTTGATTTCAAATCCATTATAATTTAGCTTGAATAGTTACATTTTCCTTAATTCAGATCTATTACAAATTAGAAAAGTTTTTTATTTCCAATTTTAAAGATAAACAATAAATTGAACGAATAAATTATTTTAATTAAATTTGAATTAACAAAACCTTAATTATTCGACGGTTAAATGAATACAAAGCTTCAAACTAAAATTAATTAACTTTGAACTTAATTCAGTAAAATCTTAATTCAGAATTAAAATATGTCAGCAATATATTCAGTAAATCCCTTCTTAAAAAAATAATTATTTATCTTCATTCAAAGACTTTTATTTTAATAGAATTAATTCATTATTGAATCAATTCATAATAGAATTAATTCAAATCGAATGCAAATTGAATTAAAATATTTCTTCTTCATTCAATTTGCTTTTGATATTAATCATTTTAATTTTATAGAATTCACTCACTGTTGAATCAATTCATAATGGAATTAATTCAAATCGAAAGCAAATTGAATTAAACTATTTCTTTTTCATTCAATTTGCTTTTGATTTCAATCATTTACAAAAAGGATTGGCTATTTGTAATAGATTTGAATTGAAGAAACATTAAATCAATCAACAAATTTAATTAAGCCATTTCGTAATGAATTTGAATAGAAAAGTTGAATGATTCATTAGGGAATTTAATATATAAAGAATGAATTCCCAAAGGAATGAATTCAATACGTTTTATGTACTAAGGAACTAAGACAAGCAATGAATTCGTATAGAATTTTTGAGTGGAATATTTAAGAGAATATATTTAATTTGATTTTGAATATTTCAATAAGAATTAATTTTCGAACATTTAAATGAATATTATCAATAAGTTCAACAATGAATGAATTATATTTAAATTAAATTTTTGAATGACGATAAAGAATAAGTTTTTTTGGGAATGGTTTTATGAAATGAGTTGCTGACATTTTTCAAATCGAAATTAATTAACTTGCTTAATTTACTGCTAAGGAATTTTGATTCGATGACAATATTTATTAAGTGAAATCAATGACAAATTATTATCAATTTCCATCAGAGTTGATTCGTTATTTTTCTATATGAATGAAATCACTGCAACATGTGCTAATTATATTGCTTGCAGTGCTTGCGGTCTCACAATTGATTGCCAATTTCTCAATCATTTTTTAAATGCCGCTAGCAATAACAACTCAAAAATGATTACTGTGTTTTGATTTGAATATATTGAATGTTTAGTTCAAAATCAGTGCATTTATTTGTTTTAAATAACTTTTCAAGAACTAAATTTCGTCATATTTTGATACAATAAACTCCGAAATAATAAAAAATATTGAAAATTGTGTTTTCCGTATTGTTAAAAATAGAAATATGCAAGAAAAATCCTTCTAAATACAGTCTTAAATTAATTCAAGCGTACTCATATAGAAAAGTGTATATTGACTCAAAAAGCTCTTCTTATATTCATAACACTCATATTGATTCGCTGCTTTTGTGAATGGTAAGAGTTTATAGAATATGCAAGCAATTACATGCATTTTGTAACAAAACACTTGCTGTGGTGAATCATGCAATGACAGTTTTCGTTTAGTTTATGTATAGTGATAACTCAGTATTCATTTTTGCAAAATAAAAAATATGTCATTGATGCACATCTCTGATTTCCATAGGCTTGAAAATAATAACTTGGGTGAAATTAATGGCCGATTATCATGAATTTCAAAAGGCTATGGCCAAGTTAAACGTATGTGCAAAATTTATTTAATTAAATTAAAAATGTTGACGTGTAATTTAAATACGACTCAAAGAAAGACAGGCATCCAGACGGACGAATACATATCGTTCAGACTCAAAAAGTGATTATGTTTCTTTTCTGACCCTTTTACATGGTATCGTTTTACCTACCATTTTCAGGAAAGATGTGAAATTTTTTAGGTTAAAATTTTAAATTACAAATTAATTTTGTCAAAAAAAAAATCGAAGACTCGAAAGAATTAATTCATAATTACAATTAAATTGTATCTCTTAACAATTCCATTAAATAATTCATTCCGATTCATAAGCTGAATTCATTATTACTTCAATAATATTGAATTCATTCCTTTGAGAATTCATTATTTGTAAAAAAAAAAAAACTTTTCACAAAATTATTTTATATTTTTGAATATTTTAGGCAAAAAATATTTCAATAATGATGGAATTCTTTGCAAATAAAAGCGTTTGAATGAAGCTAAAGAATTGTTTGAAAGGGAAGTCTTTTGTTGAATTCTGAATTAAGCATAAATTTCATAACTTAATTCAAAGCTCAGTTTGTAATAGATTTGATTTGAATGCAATTATTTGATAAACTTTAGTAAGCTAATTCGATTCTATAATGAATTTATTCAAACGTTTAATGGAATTGTTAACAGTTCAAATAAAATTTTATTTCACAAATTCAATTAAGTTAAGAAAAAATGAAAAAACATTGAATAATTTTGTACAGGGAGTTAGTTTCATTTAGAAAATTAAGAAAATTCAAAATATTATTGTTTTGCACACGTGTTTTTTGGCATAAGCTTTATTGTATTTTATTATTTTATTAAAAATAATATGTATGTATGTAGTATGTAAGCGTTTTATTTGACTTTTTTGTACAATTATATATATTAATCATTCTCTACATATTCTCAGGCCAGTCAGTACCCACACCCAGCCTCCATTATATGTATTGTGTAATTATTTTCAGCATAAAATAGGGAAAAAAAAACAACTAAAACAAATTAAGTAAGAAAATATTTTCATTGGCATATGTCAAGGTTAAATTAAAGTTTTTTTTTATACAAAAATAAACAATAAAAACTAAATACAAAGTAGACATTTATTTTAATTGAAATTAAACCGTAAATAACTAAGACGGATTTAAAAGCATGTTAGATTTTGAAATAATAAATAAAAAAAAAAAAACAGTTTCATCTTTTATAACAATTGTAAGTAATAACAACAATTTACAATAGTCTGCATCATTTAATTAAACGAGTTAAAATTATTTAATACTTCATATGCTTCATATTTATCTGAACGAAAAAAAAACACATTTAATTCCATTAGTTTTTTATCGTTTAACATTTGCCAGCTTGTTAAAGAAATCAACGAAGTGTTAAATAGCGATTTTTTTTAACAATTTTTTATTATTTTCAAAAAAAAAAAAAAAAAAAGTTGTAGCAAAAATGCGTTTATTACATGTGTTTTTCCAATTAAATTGTAGTTTTAATTTACTTTTACAAACAAAAACTTATTAAATCGTTTTATTGTTTGCCCCTGATTATGGTTGCAGAAATGGTCTGCTCAAAAATATTGCAGGCCTATTGCATGTGAAAGAAAACTATTTGAAGTTTAATATTCAATAACAAGTAATAAGTATATGTGTATGTTTGGTAATTTTCAAGGTTTATGACCTCTATTTATTGAGTTGTTTTTGTTGTGAAAGGCAAACAGAACTCAAACTGATTTTTGTTAAGGAATTTAATAAATTTAACCCTTTTATGCCTATTATTTAACAATCTAATTATGTAACACTTAGAATTATTTAGCTAATAACAAATATCAGGATATGTAGATCTATCAATATTGTTTATTATACATATTACATTAAACATATGTACACATTGACCTTCTTGAAAGACAATTCATACCGATAGGCCATTAAATAAAAACATTTATAACTTTTAATTAGAACAATTTTAAATATTCAGGTCTGTCACAGAAATTGTACGAAAGTGAAAATAATTGTAAGTTCCAATTCGTAACGTTTTGCTTTTGATTCTTCAGGAAAACTTTACATACCTTAAGGCGCAATTTACAATTGTTTTAAGCTACGTACACACGGTTGTAAGATTTTACAATGTTGTCAGATCTGGCAATGTTCTCGCAATGTACTGCCAATGAAATATTATTAGCAAAAGGTAAATTGCCAGTTTAGACGTTTGTAAGAAAACCTTACAATTTCATTGTCAAGCAATTGTCAAACAATAAATTAATCTGCCATCAAAAATTGTCAGTTCACACGGTTGCTTCACTTCTGTTTATTTTAAATACATATGCACAGTGTTGCCAATAGAAATAATTTATCTGACAATGATGCCATTGTCAGACGCATAAACTTCGCACATATGACAATAAAATGTTTCTGACAATGATCTTACAATGATCTGGCAATGGTATCACACCTTACGATACCATTGCCACGATTGTCAGATGTCTGACAATAGTATTGTCTTACAATGTACTGACAATACTTTTTCTGCCAAAGTTATAAGACAGAAATTGTAAGTTCACACGGTTGTTAGACATTTTCTGACAATATTGTACAATCTGACTATGATCTGGCAATGGCAACGTAAGGTGTTTACACGATTGTCAGATGTCTGACAATAGTATTGTCTTCCAATGTACTGACAATACTTTTTATGACAACGTTGTTAGACAAAAATTGTAAGTTCACACGGTTGTTAGACATTTTCTGAAAATTTTTCTGATAATATTGTACAATCTGACAACCGTGTGTACGTAGCTTATTGAAAGAATTATTTATTTATCACTCCTAATATTTTCATGGATTTTTCATTTGAAAGTGGAATTTCTTGTATTTCTATAGAACTTAAATACGTTTTGGTTTTCATTTTCCTACGAATTTGATATCTGTGACATGCCTGATTGTTTGAAATGTTTAAAAAAATTATGTACATTTTTGACGATTATAACGCGTAACTTCTAAGATCGACTTTTCATTAAAGTATTCAGCGCGTTTTCTTAAATCCTTAATGCTTTAAACGTATTGAATTCATTCCTTTGAGAATTCATTATTCATAGAATTAATTTTTTATTGAATGATTAAATTTTTCTTCAATTCAAATCTATTATAAATAAGCTTAAACTAGTTTTTTTTTAATTCATTTTGTAAATGATTAAAAACAAAACCAAATTGCATGAAGAAAAAATATTTTAATTCAATTAGGATTTGATTTGATTTGAAGTAACAAAAATTTAATCATTCAAGGTTGAATGAATTTTATTATGAATTAGTTCAATTATTATGAATGCTGCAATAAGGAATTAATTCTATAATGAATAACATCTCAAAAGAATGAACTCAATAAGTTTGAAATACTAAGGAATTATGCCTAGGAATTAATTCGTAATGAATTCTTTAATGAAATGGTTAAGAGATAAAAATATATTGCCTGATTCAGAAACTCCCGAAAAAGGTTGAATGAATTTTATTATGAATTAGTTCAATTATTATGAATGCTTCATTAAGGAATTCATTCTATACTGAATAACATCTCAAAGGAGTGAATTCAATAAATTTGAAATACTAAGGAATTATGCCTAGGAATTAATTCGTAATGAATTCTTTAATGGAGTGGTTAAGAGATAAAAATGTATTGCCTGGTTCCCGAAAACAATTTTAATACATACTTTTTATGAACATATCTCAGTTTTCAAATATTTCTTTTGTGTTTTTTATACAAACAATTTAAAATTGTTTTCAAGCTGTGATCCTGATTTGGATTTTGATTTTGAAAATTAATTAAGAATTATAAAATATCAGCTATTTATTTCACAAAACCGTTCAACAAACAAATTCTTTAGCTTCACTTAATTCATTGTTGAATTAATTTATAATAAAATTCATTCAATCTTAAATAGTTTAATTTTTGTTAATTCAAATCAAAATGAATGAATTTAACTTGTATTTATTATACTATAAAAATTGAGTTCTCACAGGAATGAATTCAATAAGATTAAATTTAAATTAAAATTGTTTTCCAGAATCTGGCTCTTAATTTGATTTTGAAAATTGAATTAAGAATTAATTAATTCTTTCTAGCCTTTGTTGTATGGTTTTTAGTGCTTGTCATTGTTATTATTAGACTAGAACTTAGCGATATTTACTGTATTATAAATAATCTGTTAAATATAATCCAATAAATCCTTCTTCTGAGAGTTAAAGTTATAGTCTTTTTACACTAGAGCACATCTAACATCTACCATCAATTTGCAAATATGTTAACATCTTCCCATAAGAATTACACAGGGCTGAGTGCTCAACATCTTTACAGGATGTTCCTATCTCATGTTGTTCCACCTAACATCTTTCGATTATTTTAAATGTCATCTCCATAATTTTAGTGTCACCACTAATAAAATGTCAATGAAATTAAAAAAAAAAATGTAAACAAACATTTTTATGAAAATGGGGCGACATTTTATTTGTTTGAAATAAATAGTTTTATTAAATAGTTTTAATTTTATAGTAATAAATAAAATCAGTTTAAATTTACCGTCGTGTATTATTGAAAACAATATGATTTTTAATATGTTGGCAATTTAGATGATGCTAGATGTTACAAGTGTGAACAAATGTTTCATGTTTTCAACATTTTCCATACGTTTCACCAAAATGTACGTAAGTGTAAAAACCCTATTAGGTTGAATTGGCAGCTACACGAAGCATAGCTCATCTGGGTTTAAGTATAGATTGCGTTGTGATACCTTGTGTCCCTCCCGCTATGAGGTTCCTTAGATGGTTTCTGAGCAGATATATCGAAATTCGAGTTCTCTACAAATCCACAATGGGACATATTTTTCTAATCTCTATCTATCATTAGCATCTAAGAGAAGTTTGTGTGAGATCATTGAAAGAAATCCAAACATCAAGTCTGAATTCGTTCAAGATTATGGTGGTGGTTGCTTTCTTATGAGTTTAGAAAAACAATCTCTGATGAATAGAGTTTATTATCTGTATATAGGTATTTATTAAAACATATTATTCAAGGCATTCTAAAATATACTTATATACTTTGTAACTAAGATAAATATTAAATATTGACTCATAACTTAAAATGATTTTATAGATTTCAAACTGTATTTCAATTCACATTTATAAAACAAATTAACAGAAAAACCAAATAAATTGCACATAATATTAACTTCAAATTGTAACAATGTGAAATGTACGGCATTCAAAGAAATAATAAGTGAGTCATTATAATATGCAATAAAGATTAGATTTCACCTTGTAAATAGTAAATGGGTTTATTCTTATTAAACACAGCTTAAATCCAAACACAAAAATAACAATATTAATATTAATACAACCAAATAAATTGATTACTAAAGTATATATTTCTCTCAATTTAGAACAAAGATCATATATCTAACCACTCATAAACCAAACAAACAAACAAAAAATTAGAAAAAGTAGGCTAATAACTTAAAAAGACCCTTTCAATAGTTGAACTCATAAAATGATTTTAAAAAAAAAAAAAAAAAAAAAAAAAATATTAAAAAATTTTGGATTTTTTAAGACTTCAAAGCCATAAATAAGAAAAACTTTAGCCTAAAGCAAACGCCCCTTAACAATTGTCAGTAATTGTTGTTAGAAAAAAAACAAAACAATCAAAACAAAAGTCTTAAGCAACATGCTTACATGGCTGAAACAAAACAACAATAAATCATGCTGCTGTGCAGTGTATTTTTCATTTACATATTTATATAATTTAGTCTTTTTTTCTTCTCTCTTTTTTTGTATATTTTTTTGCATATCATATAATCTGTTTGAGTAAACGCATAAACGCATGATCATATTTCAATTATGCGTGAAAAATCTATAACATTTGTAACTTCAGCTTACAGCCCAAAACAACAAAAAAAAAAGCATACATTTGTTTCGAATGGTTTTATGTGGCCATTTAGTGGTAGTATAAAGTATTTCAGTGATTTTTTAAGTGTTTCAGTAGCAGCCATAGCGGTTTTCAGTTTACAATTTACAACATCTGAAATACGAGCTTAACCATTCACTTCTGATCTAAAACATGTGAATCTAGTATTCAATGAATGACTGACTGACTGCCAACTGCATGAATGCGAGAATAAGCGACAGTGTGAAGTAAGGAATGAGTGAATGAATTTATTGTAAATTAAATAAAGTGCATTTCGATGTGTGTGTGTATTGCGCGTAGACGCCTTAAAAAAAACCTCTACAAAAGCAACATTCAAACACATACACACGTTTACATATTTGAGACTCAAAAATTCACAACACTTTAAATTGAAAGTAATAAAAACTAGCTGCAACAGAAAACTGCAACAATTGCAGCATAGACAACGCCTGTTATGGTTATACATGCTACAGACATGCGAACATACTTGTACTTAAATAACAATATTTATATCTGTAGATGTATAAATATATCTCAAATAATAAGAAACATTTTCATTAGCATGGCACCAAACACATATTATCGAAGTTTCAAACTTAACTGAATGCAATTATTTGTGGCAAGGGTATATAAGTTTGTGTATACTATATATTCTGAATCGTTATAGATATCGAAGTCAATATAGCTATGTCAGGGATTTCAATAATTCATTAATTCGATGTCATCTAACTGACTACTTACATGTAAGCACTATAATAATTCATCCAACATGACCTTCTCCTAAACATTTGTATATCAGAAATGAACTGGTTCATATTGTTACGTTTTAACCTTTTTAAAACGCTGTTTTATTTCCTTTAAATAAACCAGATACTTTTGATTGCAAATAAAAGCCGTTTAGTAGTTTAAAATTTCTAACAACTCTTTATTTATTCAAATGTACAACAACAGTCTAAATAGTCCCTCAGTGTCTATTTACACGTTTTTCAATTCGCAGAAATGCACACACAATTTTTATAATGTACAAACTTAAATGTACAAGACAGTTGATGTTAACTCTAACAGCGCCTATGATAAACTCAACTCACGACTGCACTATTTATACACACGCCATCTCTCGGGAATCTTCTACAATGCTCTTAACGGACAATCTAGTACATTCGAATTCTAGAGCTTTCAATGTTAATGTTAGCAGCTTAAACATGCAGTGTTGCCATACTTACAAACAATGCTAATAACCGCCTGCTGTCAACATTGTTGATAAGTAGAAGCTTCTACAGATGGACGTTTTTATAAACATGATGAATATTGCAGGCAGTCGTTACAATTCAAATCGTTATTGCACATTCGTAACAATATTATATACTTATTGAAACTTTTAATTCATATTCATAAACTATTTTTTAAATTATCAAAAACAGGTTTTTGTATAGAAATTATTTAAAACTGTATGAAAACAGTTTCTAAGAGATTAAAAATAACCAAAAACCAGTTGAAAAAGGCAAAAATATTCGAAATCAATTTGTATTAACAAAAATTTAATCATTCATTAAATTATATATCAGTCATTACTAAACTACTTCTAAGTAATGCAGATGATATGTCGTAGTTATTGCAAAGTAAGTTATTTAGTAATTGCAATTGATGGGAATATCTTAATTAAAAATTTAATTTGGATTTTTATTATAAAACTGAAGATTTTTCGATTTATCTTACATGGTATTTTAGTTATAACTTCTATATTTTTAAAATGTCAGCTGATTAGATTCCACAACAATGTTTGCCATCAAATGTAATTTTCAATACAGAAAAACACAGAGACACAGTAAAGACCGCCATTTAAAAAAAATTTCACAGAAAATTATGAAAAACAACACCCAGCAGTTCTAGGAGAAAGTCCTGAAGTAGCGATTTTACCCATAATTTAGTTACATAACTAGCTACGTGACTAGTTATTTTAACACGTGCATGTCTTAAGAAGGGGGTCTATTGACCCTTTTTGATTGCAATGAGACTGTCTAATAGCTGGTCCAAAGTTGTCAGACGGTCCAAAGTAATCAATTCACATACCGGTTAAATAGCGTCAGCTACCTAAATGGTAACTTGATCAGCTACATAACTATTTATTCTAACTAATACGGTTGCTAATGCACCTCAAATAGTTAGGTAAAAAGACATATCAGATAGATTGCTTCTGATGGGTAATATAACTACTTACTAAAGTGCAGTACAAAATAAACGTTTAAAGTGACTTCACTATAGGTTACTAAGAGACAATAAAGCGACTATTGACTTCATGCTATGTTACGTGGGATAACAGTATACTTAAGCAAAAATTAAAATTAACTGTATGAGAATTATATCAACACAATTTGTATAAAACCAGGGGCCGAATTACCGCATTCGATATCGAGTAAAATTGATCGTAATTTTCTTATTTGAGATTATGGCATTCGATATCGACCATTTTTTCATAATTTCGATATCGAAATTATTTTTCGATCACGAATGCGGTAATTTGGGCCCAGTTTGTACGAATTACTTACAAAACGTCTGGACTAAGGGTTAAGACTAGCAAAAGTCATTTGATGGAAAAATGTTTTAAATTGTTTAGCTTTTTAAAACAAATTAAAATTTAGTTTTCAAAATCTTTTTTTGCTCCATACAAATGGACCATCCTAATGTATATAAATTCATATGTGTTCATGTAAGTAATGAGAAACATCTACATGGTTTCTTTGCAGCAGCATCAGTCATTTGCTAACTATTATATCTTTAAGAAAATATCGAAAATATATAAAATGTTTCTTTATTGCATAATTCTTTAAAATGTTTGCTACAATTTAAACTTTTTTTTTTCAAAATACCAAAGAAATGTGGCGGCTTTTTGGGAAAAAATATTTAAGGCATAGATTACAAAACAAATGATCTTGTACTCAAGTGTCAAAATATAACTTATTTAAAGAAATATAAATTTACACAGTAAACACTATCTAACAAAGAACTTCTTATATTTTCTATGTGTCGAACCAATTTAATCATGTTATGTAAAATTATCAATCTTGTTTCCCTCCCTCCCCTCCATTGACCTACTTGATGCCAAATAATGATCTGATTGTTTTTGTTCTTAATATTTTATAAAACCTTGATAAAATAAATTTCTGCGGTATGATGTTAACTAATCAAGCCGCGCCTTTTAATTTTTTGACATTAAATTTGCATGCTTTTATGTGACATGTATAAAACCAGGCCAGGTCCTTTATATTATGAATTTTCTGTTAAGAGATAAACAAACAATTTTATTGTTTACCACCCTCTATTTTTGGCATATTATTTAAACCAAAACTGTTTAATAATTTGAAATAATTATATAATTTAAATAAAACACAAGCAATTTACCAAATTATCTTAATTTGCATATAACCTTAATTTGTAAGCATACAGTACATGCCATTAAAATGAATACCAGAAATAAATTTACATAATTTCTTAAGTTTGCAAGCATTTAATTAGAGAAATTATATTTGGCACATGCTCCATTAGACTAACTACTTGTGTTTTTATTTTTTTTATTTTGCGCACTTAACATTTTTGTTTATAATTTTTGTTTAACAATGACATTATGTAGACACTTCATTTAAAACGCTTGGACATGATTCAGCTGATAAGTTTTTTTTTCTTTTGTTGTTTGTATTGAATGTGCCAACAATTTGCCATTAATATGAAATCAATTCCGAATATGAGTGGTCTTAATGGCAACATATTAAAGAGCATGGCCAATCAGAAATTGTTTGGCTGGGAAGTGGCAATAAAAAGTAAAAGTATAACATATGTACAACACATTGGCATATAACTTTCAATCACTAATGATGACCTCAATTAGGAAATATGTAGACAAAATGCATATGACGGACGGACGGACGTACTGACTGACTACTAAGTATGTAGCTTAAAAGTATTTGAAGAGCTGCTTAAATTGATGTGTTTCTAATGCCGGCAGCTGCATATTAAGTGTATTGTTGCAATCTATTAATATTGATTAATGTAAATATTTGTATTTATAACTTGTGTTGTAAATATTAAATATAATTATTATTAATAGATAACAGTATTTTTCATATTGATTTCTATGGATTTTAATCTTAATTTCAGATATTCGTTTGAATCTGTTATAAACCAATAGTGCAATTCACTAACTTTTAACGATCCGAGAATCGCAATATTAATCGACAATTTTTGTTGTTTGCAGTAACGATTATGTGATTCACTAACTTCTTTTAAACAATAGTAGACAACTTCATATCATATTGATATCAAGTGGCATCTCTGTCAAAAAAAGCGAAAAACACAAAGAGGAATAGAAAAAAACAATTGAATTTGTCCAAGTCAAACACTTTCGTAAATTTTATTAATTTTACATAATAAAAGTGAAATAAGATGTGTAAATGATTGGAACATTATTATTAATGCATACATACATAAATGCCTTCATATATTGCTCATTAATGATACATGATATTTTTGCCAAAGAAGACGCATTCTAGATGAACAGCTGACAGTTGTCGATTTTGTAAACAACACAAAAATAGTTGTCGTTTGGTTTTGTCGATAATCGTTTAGCTAACAACAAAAGCTTACTTCAACCGACAGCGAATATCGTTAAAAATGTTACTGCATAGCAAATTCGATAAATTTTCGTTATATTTATTTTAACGATACGATTATTATTATAAAAGTCGCTCTACAGGAAAGAAATATTAATAACGATAGTGTAACTATGTAAGTTAACATGGTCCCAAAAAAATATTAACAAATTGGGAATTAAAGGATATTTGCCTATTGGGACCACACTTGGACCGAGGCTTTTATGGCATATTCTAAACATACTAGGGTATATCAAATTTCCGTTGGGGATTCCCTGCTTTGGTATTTTTGAACAAATAGGCAATTTTCAAAGTTTGGAGGAACCTGCCAGAACCTTTAATGTATGTTGGAAGGTATTTATCAAGGTTGTTGGCAGTATTAACGGGGCACTGAACGTTAGGCAAGCATGCAAATCGCCTGGGACTCCCTTTTAACGACCATTGTCGTAGCTGTAAGGATAGGAAAAAAGAGGAAACGATTTTCCACCTTCTCTGCGAATGCCCAGCCCTGAGTGTCAAGAGACATAAATTCATGGGCAACTATACTTTCAATGTATTCAGTTTGAACATTATCTAAATCAACCAGTTAAAAGCTGAATAACCGAGTCTGGTTTACAAAACTTTGTACAGCTCGTAACTTGTACAAATATGGATAGATTTCAATATATTTTACTTTGTTACAAAGCAAATAGGAATATAAAAAAATCCTGTTTATAGCCTAGACAATAGAGTTTCCAAAAAACCGAAGAATTTCAAAACCGCGGTTTCGGTTTTAAAAAATTGAAAACCGATCGGTTTCGGTTCGGTTTTGTGATAATTTATTAACTATTAAATAAGTTGATAATATAGGAACTGCTAAACAAATTTAAAGTTCCAATTTGACGAGTGTTTACGAGGATAAAGGAAAATTGGTACTTTTTCTTTTAATGGTACCTTTTTAATATATTAAATTAGTTAAAGTTGGCTAATATGCTTCTCAGTAAAGAAATAATCAAGAATAGTGTGCTCAATTGTATTATGATGCCAAAAATGGAGAACTAAACCAAACTAAGGAGTACTTCTTCGTTCTTCAAAATGAATTTTCAATAATATTGAACCTAGAATCAGGAAATTACTTTGAAATTTCAAACTTGACAGTGGTTTAAGTGTGGAAAATTTTTACTTTTTCTTCTAATGGTACTTTTTATTATAATAAATTATTTTACTTATTCTATATACATAAGAGTTGGCTGATATGCTTCTGAGTAAAGATAGAATCGAGGATAGAAGGCATAATGATATTTAGGTAACAAAAACTATTATTGAAATTTCTATAATAATGAATCTATAAGCGGAAATTAAACTGACTGAGTTAGAATATAAAAAAAGGGACTTGCAGGTACTTTTTCCAACTAATAGTACTTTTTGAATATTTTATAACGATGGACATAGAAACACGAAAAGGGATAACTAATGTTACTATTTCTTTATTTGTAAACTTGTTGAATATTTTATAATAATAAACCTTAAAATTGAAAATTAGGCACAAATGATTTTGAATGAGCTAGAATTCACAAAAGGTGATTTTAATGGAACCTTTCATTTGTATTTTCTATAATAATGGTCACAGAAATATGAAATTGGACATTCATGATGCTCAGTAGGAAAACAAAATGTGGATCCTTTTATTCTAATAATACGTTTCGAATGAGCTAGAATCCATATTACAATGAATCAATAAACATGGAACTAGAGACATGTTTTCCTGAATTAGTATTAATTTACAAAGGGAGACTTAATAGTACTATTTCTTGATTCCAATTGAGGTGGGGAAGCGCACCGGTCAGCTAGTACTCCATACTTTTATCGGATATTTGAAAATAACTAAGACTTTGTTACAAAAAATTTTGCATTATTTAGCCTACGAAAGGTAGCCTACTACATCATCTGAAGCAATTATTGTAATACAATTTAAAAAATTTAAACAAATCTTAAGATATTTTTACCGATCTGTGTTTAGAGATATTGGATGAAAAAGTTTGTTCTGAATTTTTCTATTGAAAATAGTTTAAAAGTGAAAACAGAAGAATAATTTTCGGTTTCGGTTTTAGGCCTTGAAAAACCGCGGTTTCGGTTAAAACCGAATTGGAAACTCTACTATACATACTTTAAAACATATTTAAGTTACAATTTTGAAATTTTTGTTTGTAACACATCGAAATATTCATATTCACAAAAGTATATATTTACTGGGTCCTCACAAGATTCTGTGACGATCTAGTTATGTCCGCCCATCTGCCCGTCTGGCTGTCTGTTGAAAACACGATAGGGCCCAAACGAAAGAAACTTGCTGCCTAACATTTTCCAGAAATACTCTCTGTTGATAAGGTTTACTTCCTATTGAAAATGGGCAGTATCGGTCCATGATTTCAGCAATCCCCCATACAAATCTCTCCCCGGAATACTGCTTTAGCAGTCATAAATTTGTTGATTATGCAGCAATCCTCATAAATTTTGCAGAAATTAGTTTTAAGTACTTTAAAATTTTACTACAAAGTATGGTGAAAATTGGCCAACATTTATCCCTAGTCCCCATACAATATCTCCTCAGAAAATTACTTGAACTTTAACAATTGTATTATAATAATTAGTATCGTGATGAAATTGCACATTAACAAGTTCTATATGAACCAAAATCATTCTACCAACTTTTGTGAAGATCGGTCCATAATTGACCCTACCCCCATATAAAACCTATATCAGAAAAATATTTTATTGTCAATAAATAATTTATATATAATGATATTAACATACAAAGTTTTAAGAAATTAATCAATTTATCCAATTCTGTACAGTTTGGAGCATAACTGATTCAAGTCCCCATAGAGGGCAAAAACTACATATTGATAGTGGGTATAATAGATTCGACAGAGCACTCTTACTTGTTTTAATAGTTTATTTCTTTGCTATTATTTATATTTAACCAAATTAATGTTTTAAAATATTATGTAATGTTATATATATTTTTTTTTTTCATTTCTGATCTCTGTTACAATTATTAACAGCTACTGATTAAGCATTTTACAAAAATACACACAAACCTTTGATTAAACTTAAACCTTTCTAATTAATTACCAACTATCATTTTCACAAAATAAAACTACAATAATTAAACAATTTAAGTTACAATGATAAAAATTATTTGCAAACATTCATAAATTATTATACACATAAATAAAAGTACAAAAAAAAATAATAATAATATTTGTAATTATAGTGACCTTAAAATTGTTAACGACTTTTTGTGGCCAGAAACAGCAAAGACAAAAAAATAAACAACCACTGTGCATAATGATGGTAAACAGTTCAATTATAGACATAACTAGATGATTTCAAAAAAATTTAAAAAAAAACATAAAAAGAAGGCAAAAATAACTGTTACCAAAAACATTAACAACATTAATGAAACACAAACAAACAAAAAAAAACAAATTATAGTCATTTATACCATACCAATGTCCAATTGTAATGGTTGCGACAATCAAAAATCTTTCCCAGACTACTTGGCCACTTTAGAGCTTGAAGTTGACGCAATTTAAAAGTTGATTTTTTTTTTTTTTAATTAAACGTTATTGAGTGAAGATGTATGACACACATACTTTTAGTTGTAATGAAGATAGCCAAGATGTTTAAGTGTAATTCTTAAAATTTAATTATAATTGAAGATTGTTCCACTGTTCATAAATCAAAAATTGCAAAGTTTGGTAAAACTGTGACATTATTACCAATAACACAGTGATACAAAAGTAAACGAACAAAATGTGCAAGGGTTCTCATGTAGCAATTCTATTTTGTTGGAGTCCATCGAGTAAGGAAATATTTATAATTTTTATCGATCACTTCGTTTTATTGAAACAACGGTATTCCTAAAGTAAAAACAACAAAATATCATAAATATGTTGATATGAGTTTTACCTTTTAAACAGAAAAATATTTGTAAAAATCTGTGGAAAATAACTGAGCAAAATACTGTCAGCGATGTTTTTTTTAATTTAACTGCTTAAGCTACGTACACACGGTTGTCAGATTTTACAATGTTGTCAGATGTGGCAATGTGCTCGCAATGTACTGCCAATGAAATATTATTAGCAAAAGGTAAATTGTCAGTTTAAACGATTGTAAGAAAACCTTACAATTTCATTGTCAGACAATTGTCAAACAATAAATTTATCTGCCAACAAAAATTGTCAGTTCACACGGTTGCTTCACTTTTGTTTACTTTAAATACATATGCACAGTGTTGCCAATAGAAATTATTTATCTGACAATGATGCCATTGTCAGATGCATAAACTTCGCACATATGACAATAAAAAGTTTCTGACAATGATCTTACAATGGCAACGTAAGGTGTTTACACGATTGTCAGATGTCTGACAATAGTATTGTCTTACAATGTACTGACAAATACTTTTTCTGACAACGTTGTTATTGTAAAATTGGAAGTTCACACGGTTGTTAGACATTTTCTGATAATATTGTACAATCTGACAATCGTGTGTACGTAGCTTTACCATGATACCTAGCAGGGGAAAAATCATACAAAAGTAGAATCCTACAGACCCATCAGCTTATTGTCTAATATATCAAAGCTATTTGAGAAGATGCTCATGAAAACAATTGTATTCCGAATCATGAATTTGGATTTAGAAGAAATCACAGTCCTATCGAACAAACTCATAGACTTGTAAATGTTGTAAGAAAAGCGTTTGAGGAAAAAAAATACTGATATGCTCCCTTCATCAACATTTCTCAAGTGTTTAATAAAGTATGGCATGATGGTTTATTATACAAATTGAGTCAAAATTACTTAACAAACTACCGTACCTAGCCTTCTCAAACAAAAATGTTTCATTCAAAGATCAAACATAAATATTTTTTTGTAAACATGTCTTAAGCTATGTATACACGGTTGTCATATTCTTACAATGTTGTCAGAAAATGTTTAATTAATGGTTAACAACCATATGTTTCAACATAAGTTCTCTTGTTTGTTTTAACCATTTTCTGAGCATGTTTCTGACAATCTGACAACCGTGTGTACGTAGCTTTAAGCAATGTATACACGATTGTCAGATCTTACAACGTTGTCATAAAAATGTTCAGTAAATGGTTAACCAACCATGTGAACTTATGTTGAAACATATGGTTGTTAACCATTTACTGACCATTTTTCTGACAACGTTGTAAGATCTGACAACCGTGTATTAATAGCTTTATTGCCAACAATTAAGCTACGTATACACGATTGTCATATTATTGCAAAGTTGTCAGAAAATGTTAAATAAATGGTTAACAACCATATGTTTTAACATAAGTTCTCATGGTTGTGTTAACCATTTTCTGAGAATGTTTCTGACAATCTGACAATCGTGTATACGTAGCTTTAGTCTATGCTCCATTTTCTCAATCTCTGGTTATTAATTATCGTGATGATATACTGACAGTTTTCATACAAAAATTATATTAATTGGAAGTATATCGCTATAAAAACGATAACCTTAATCTTACAAAAGTCATGTAAGATCGAATAAACATGTTCAATAATGTGATCGTATATTTGGCCCAGGGTTCTGAAATTGTTATTAGCGAAAATCCTCCTGTTATTTATTTCATAATCACCTATGTACATTTAATCTAATTGATATTATATTATATTATCTGATCAAATGTAGCTACAGATTATGAATTTATTTCAGAAAAACCCACCTGACTTTACCTGTTATGACATTATCACTGAACCCAACAAAAAAATAAAAAAAATAAACTATACTAACCCACATATAGAAATGCTAAATTATACATTTCTAATGCAATTTATGAATCAGGAAGTTTTGGGATAACCAAACACACACATGCAAAGAAAATAAAAGCTTAAAGCACTTACATATAGTTAACTAAAAGTAAAACTAGGACACAACCTGCTGATCTACTTTTCGCCAATAGTGTGTGCAACACAAAAACCGGCTTCAACTCCAAAAAGAAAGAAAGAAAAAAAAACAACAAAACGAAACGAAACGAAAATATTTCCTAGTAAAATTTCAAACTCAATTACAAATAAATAGTGGAAAAATAAATAAACCAGTGTGCGTTTTTATGCAATATTTGGTAAATTTTATTTAAGATTTTTGGAAAATATTTGTATGTTTGCTGTTTGAACTAAATTGCTGTGGAGCAGTTAGTTGACAGCTAACGTAAAGCAACCAAGCCACCATATTCCAAAGCATCGCTTACAGTTAACTTAACTTTTTGCATACTTTATGTTAAAAGTAAAATTGTACATAAAAAGTGAAAACAACATTGAAATGACGTTTGAAAAATTGCATCATATTAGGCAAAATACGAAAAAAATAATACATTTTTATACTATAACTAAAATTACAAGTCACAAGTTAGCTGATAGTTATGGTAAAAGCCTTACAATTTGTTAAAAATTAAATATTTATAATTACTTGACTAACTTACATACATGCTATAAATAGTTTTGAAATTAGTTTTCAATATTTTGTTATTTTAGGTAATTACTTAGTTAACAACATGTATCAATACTTTTTGAAATACATAATAGAAATTTAATTGTGGGCACATAAATACCATAAAAGCAAATTCACATATTATGGCTCTTATGAAAATGAAATGTCTAAATTGAAAATAAACCAAATATGATTAACCCTCAAACCCACAAACTTTAAAAAGCTAAAAAAAAAAGTTGTGTAATAATTTTTTTAGAGTTATTATGACCCAATAAACTCAGAACAGCCATCAGAATTTAATTTGCAAATTAAGTTAAGGAACCAGGTGCAAAAAGGTGAAGAGTGCCTCAGGGCACTGTTGCCGGTTTAGGTGTAAAAAACAATAACATGTAAACATTAATTATAATTCGATTTTATTGAAAAACTAATGAAAAATATACAAATATGTTTTACTTTTTGCAATGATACTCATAAAAACAATTTTTGACATTTGAGAAGCATAAATGAAGATCGCATTTTTAGCAAACACACTGTGTTTCCGACTTTTTGCATAGTTTGCACCATATTTTTTGCCTAACTAGATTGGAAAGTGCTCGATATTGTCATAACAGACGTCATTAACTGGATGTTTTGCTTTTTCTCCAACTTTTGAACTTCTTAGCTGCGGATTATATTTTTTTATATAACAAAAAAGTAAAAAACTATACAATATAGCATCAGTTCCCTGAGGCAATTTCTACATATTTCATTTGCGACCCTATAAAGTATATATATTCTGGATTGTTATAGATAGCAAAGTCGATATAGCCATGTCCGTCTGTCTGTATGTTGAAACAACCTTGATTTTTGGCCTATTTTTGATCTATGTCTGGATTACAATATGATCTATTTGATCTATTAATATAAACAATATGATAGATATTACAAAGTGTATTGCAACGATGTATATAAGGCTATAGTAATTAGTACGTACAACCGAACCGAATGTGTATAAATCATGTATGCAAGTTATGCGGGAGCTACGAAAAGTTGATTTCAACATACAGACAAACAGACGGACATGGCTATATGTGGGGTCGAAATGAAAAATGTAGAAATTACAAACGGAATGACAAACTTGCCACTCATGATGAAGGGCATATAAATTCTCAAAGTTGAGGCAAATAAATACAAAACAGAATTTTAGATTAAGTTTGTTATTCAAAATTATCATTGATCCTCTAATTTAATTTAACGTATTTCGCACTAAATTTATTAATAATAATAATACAAACGTCGAATTCTTGACTGTCAGCGCTTTTGAAAAAACGCACTAGATCGGCGTTTAGGAAACAGTTTAACCCTTTCGCTGGGCATTTGACAATTTTCCAGCAAAAAAACTTTTAGATTTCCCCAGACTATGATCTTGCAAAGACTTTTCAACAATTTTCTTTTAATTAGGGAGCCAAATGGTAAAACCATTTGAATATGTGGAAAAGTGTTCATTTTATCCTATTGCATAACAAACAAGTCGAATCTTATATACCCTTCAATAAATTATACCTTAAAATAAAATTTAAAAAAAATTTTTTTTTTTCAAAATTGTTTTTTAAAATTTTTTTCCAAGTTTTAAAAATTTTTTTCCCGATTTTGACCCATTGTAGGTCCAACTTTGTATAGCCTTATATACATCGTTGCAATGGACTTTGAAATATCTATCATTAGATATCCGTATTGTCTATATTTATGACTTAATAATCGAGATAAAGATAAAAAAAAATAGGCCAAAAATAGAGGTCGTCTCCGATTTTTGCTCATATCTCCGTTATTTATGGAAGGATTTTGCTGATTTTAAATAGGAAACTTTTCGAAAGCATGTCTGACAGAATTATTGAGGATTTGGATCCCGAAGATATCTGGGGTCTTCAGAAAATTGATTTCAAGAGACAGACGGACATGGCTAAATCGACTCCACTATCTATAAGGATTCAGAATATATATACTTTATAGGGTCGGAAAATTATATTGTGGAAATTACAAACGGAATGACAAATTTATATATACCCTTCTCACGAAGGTGAAGGGTATAAAAATTAAATTGAAGCTTTTCTCTTCATGATTAATAATGTGAGAAGCTATTAAAATAATAACAGACCTTAATATTAAAATTTTATTTATTTTATACTAACTAACAGCTATTAATAACTTTAACTTACAAAATAGTAGTACTTTTAAAACAGTTATAATACCAATATTTTTTCCAAAAATTTCAAAGACAATAACACAAAAAACTTTAATCTAATTTGCCCTTTTATTAAATGTGTAATATTTTAAATAATTTTTGTTTCGTTACAAGAAAAAAAATTCACACAACCATAAAATATGTATTTAAATGTTTGGAGGCTTTCAACATTTAGTTTTTTGTTTTATTTTATTAAATTTTACTGTATTTTTTATTTTTATTTTATATTTTTACTTTTTATGTTGAAGATGAGCTCGCAAATGTAAAATAACATAAATTTTATTTTTCTTTTTTTTCAATTTTATTGCATGTGCTTTAATGTGCGCTACTTTGAAGTCAACGGTGTCTTGTGTTATGCTTTGCATATGTTACTGTGATAGCTTGTAATAAATGCTAAACACGAAATTTTCCCAAATCTACCATTAAAAAAAACTGGATTTTAATCAAATAAATAAAAAAATGTGCAACAATTTTTCTACAGAACAAAATGTTATACATAACAAATTTCTATCGAAAATAATGTTAGACCCTGCACGGATCCAGGCCAACCGTTTGGGACAGGGAAATAAAGTAAAATTTATTTTCCATTTTTTTTTTTTCAAACTTTCGGTTTTTCACTCCCTGGAAACGCGCCTGTGTTAGACACACCCATTTTGTATAGAAACAACTGTTATACACAAAATTTTCTATAGAGTATATTGTTATACACAAAATTGTTTATAGAAATTACAGTTATATATAGAAAGTACTGTTATAGACAGAATTTGTAAATAATTTTCTCTAGAATATACAAAAAATTTTCTTTAGAAAATTCTGTTATATACAAAATTGTCTATGGAAAATAATTTTCTTGATTTCCATAAAAAAAACAGGATTGCAGTTTATATTGGTTGACTTTCTTTGTAACATTCAAATATGTTCAGCTTCATATATTGGCTTTGCATGACTCTATTCTTTAAGCATGATGGAATTAAATGAAACAAATATAGAAGACATTAACACGACATGAACGGAGATGCTTATATTGTCCTTGCAGTTCATTGAACTAGTTCCGCTACGTCGAATTAGTTAACCACTGAGAACTACCACTAGTGAATTATCAACCCACTCGCAATTTTATTGACTGGTGAATTTAACACGGGGATGTCATTGCAGGTGGCCAATTGGCACATTCTGCATAACACTTCACTATTAAATTCAATAGTACGAATACTCCAGCATTTGAGAAAAAAATAAAAATTAAAAATAAATTTATATGTATATTATAGTCAAATGCGCTAATCACTAAGGCTGGAGGTCAACACCACGCGTTTTCATGTCAAAACGTTGCGTGCATTTCATACCTTCTTCGTATTCTACGCTTCAAGTTACATGCAACGCTTTTTACAAAACAACTTGTCAAAATCAGTGATGCTTACAAACGTAAAAAGTATATTTACTTTTCGCGTTCTATGCGTCAAGCATCATACGCTTTTGTGCGTGTAACTTGCACCAAATAAATACATTAATTAATTAATTCTACTTTTTTGACAGCCGCGTAGAATGCGAAAACGCGTGGTGTGGACCTCCAGCTTTATTTGTACTGCCCTCTATTTGTTATAATTACATGTGAGTCTACTCTCGAAATTTTCTTTTTTTATCATCAGAGAGAACGAAAATACCAAAGTAAAAACATCCAGCATTATACATTAGAGGATTTTATTTTACTTGAATTTATTTTCAAAAACTTAATGCGAAAATCTGACTCAATATGAATCTGAATCAATAGATTGTTACTGAATACGATGGCGAAATGTTGTGCAAATGATAACCATTTAACTACCACTTTAGCAGCCACAGCGAACTAGTTTGTTGTACTAGTAGTAATATAGCTAGTGTAAGGTTTCCAATTAGCACTTTTCAAACTGCTGGGGTATATTTGTATTTTTAGATTAAGTACTGAAAACTCTGTGTGAAAATAGGTAACAAATAAATCGCAGAGGTACTACTACACTTTTGAATATTAAGGGACTATGTATATTCAAAACCTCCAATCTTAGAGAGCACGAGTTTCCATGAGAGTAAAAATCTGTTTCACTTATTCATAAGGAAATTTACATTATTTATTTTACAATTGGTCGATTCACAAGGTCTCCTATCATGTCATATTGTCACAATGTCCTAATATTTTACAACTCGGCGACAACATTTTCAAACCATTGTGAAATATTAGGACATTGTGACAATATGACATGATAGGAGACCTTGTATATTTTTTTTATTATTTTCACTTTTGTAAAATTTCTGTGGCAGATTATTGTGACTTTTATAAAGATATTGTTTTTTTTTCTACACAAAAGTTAATTTTAAATAAATAAAATGAAATAAATAGATGGTTTTGCATTGCGAGAAATACATTTTGAATTGGATTTAATTTTTGATTTATTCATATTATATAAAACATATATTATATATAACAAACAATTAGTATTTTAAAATAGTGGACCAGATATTAAGAGCTAGTTTCTTGGATAAAGATAATCTACATTCTTCGTTTAAACCTAGATTAAACTAAAAATTGTGTTTCTCACTTATTGTTTATTTACGATATAATCTAGGTTTAACTGAGTATCATTGGCGAGTTAAACCTAAGTATAAAATGCCAAAGCACAAACAACTGAAAAATAATATAAACAATTCAGCACAGCAGCTCTTTGTTTTGATATGCTTTATTAACATCAATATAATTTTTAATATACATATTATATACTTTAATGTAACTTTTTCTTTTACAAAGTTAAAATTTACAAAAAAAGTTATGTACGCGGTTGCTTTTTCTTATAAAATATTAAGTATTGCCATATTTATATGAAAAATATTGAGAAATGCACATGTGATTTGACTGAAAAGTATGGCAATGCTAACAAAATTGACACAATCATTGGTTAAATCCCGGCTAAATATATTTCAGGTTTAATATAACAGCCTGATAAGCTGAGTTTAACTGACAAGTAAGAAACTAGCTCCAAGTGTTTCAGTTCAATATGACTTGCACAGTAAAAGCCCGGTATAACGAATCTCACTTTAACGAAAATCCGATATAACGTACAGCCAAATATTTAACATTAACTACCTTATATAACAACCATTTCAAATATATTATGATCGATATAACGAATGTTGAGAAAAATAAAACATTAATTGTTTGGCAGCTTAGACTTTGACACATATTTCAAAGATGTCAAAATTTGTCGAATGCCACTCAAAATTACTATCTGTCGTTTAATTACTACATTCACACAGGACATACATAGGCATGGATGAAGCAATAAAACAACTCAAAACTTTATTTTTAAACGTTACAAACACTATAACAAATAAATAATATCTTATTCGGTGTAGAGCATAAAGAGACACATCATGTGCTACTAAGTCGTATATTAAAGATTTACGTGTGTCTTCTTTATATACATATATATAAACATATAGAGGTATGAGTAAAGATGTATGCACATGTAACTACCACATAAGGTAGTTAACATATTTCACTTTGTAACGCATTTGTTTTGTCAATATTTAAAAGGTCAGTTGCAATGTTTAAATAACTTGTACTGCGATCGTCTACCACTATACTCCATCTAAAGTAAAAGTGATGATCGTTAAAAAAAGAAGAGTTTTTTTTTTATATATAAATTTAATTTTATTATTTAATATAACTGTGAGAAATAGCATAAAAACAAAATGATGGTGTTTTTTTGTTGCTGTTGTTTGTTTGACGACTTGGGTAACCAAAAGCCAAACAAAGTTTGTATTTTAATTATTTTGTTTAGCATAGAAACAAATTTGTTTAAATTTTGTTTGTGTCAGGCAATTGTGATTTTTTTTAAATTAAGTTTGTAATTAAAATTGTTTGTTATTAGACTAAATTATTTAGGCTCGACCGGATGTTGGGCAAATATACAAGCGAATGTTGGGTTTTATTTTTAAGTATTAACGATCATGGGTGATGGCAGTTGTTCTTTGACTTTTAGTATGATTGAAATAACTCTTTAACATCAAAGAAGAAATGGGATACAAGGGTTAAGTTGTTTTGAGTTAACACAAAATTTTTTCAAATTGAAGTGGTCTTATTTTCGATAATGTTCCCAAATTTCAAGATCATTAAATTATAATTGTGTATACCGAGGTACTATATTCATACCCCTATCTTCGATTACCCAGAAAACGAGTTTTTCATGCCTCAATATTCATCAAACAATTATTGGATGTATGACTTAAAAATTTGGGATTTACAATAGATGATGTATCTTTTGAACGCGGTTTTTGTTTTTAATAACTTATATGTCATTTTGAAGGGTACATATCTGTCATTTATTCTCAAAATGTCGAATTTTGTACCAACTAAGCATCATATGCGTGAAGTTTAGCTTTACTTCTTTAATTTGAAAAAGAAAGATCAGCTAAAGCACACCGATTGATCACCAACGCTTATGGTGAATGTGTTCCATCGGTTTTAACGTGCGAGTGTTGGTTTGTTCGGTTCAGAAGTGGTGATTTTGACATGGAAGTCAAAGATCGCCCAGGCCAGCCAAAAAACTTTGAAGACCAAGAATTGGAGGCGTTACTCCATGAAGATTGTTGTCAAACTTAACAAGACTTGCTAAATCATTGGGAGCAATTTCAAAACGTTTGAGATCAAGAATTTGATGCATTACTCCATGAAGATTGTTGTCAACCTCAACAAGAGAGGTAATGATTTAATATTCCTTATTAATTAGTGATATAAACATTTCTTTTGCTCCCCTGTAAATGTGTGCTTTCTAAGATAGAGGGTTTTGAATATAGTCCTCCGAGATTATGGTTCCAGAAAGTTTTTTGGTGTTTATCAAAGACTACATTGTATTCATATGTTGTCACCTTGTAAATTAACTATTAAACTTCAAATTGAGTTCAGCCAGCCTAACCACATGTCAATCATGCTTATTATATTTCAATACAGTTTAAATCCAACAGTTTTGGTGTTAATTTAAAAACTTTTGAAAAGTTTTTTTAATATTCTTATAAAATTTCCAACACATAGATTTTTTAAATTACATAGTTTTATTAAAGTTCTTAAATAAACTTGTTTCACTTAGAAGTTCACAATTTTTTCATTGAAGCCCAAAAAAATCATATACATTACCATTAAAGAGTTATTTAATATGTATTCTTAATAGGTACAAATAATAAATTCTAATTACACACATTTGTGGGGGTTTTAAATTCACCAAAAAAAAAATTGTAACCTACAAGTTAAACGTATCAACTTTAAACAAATTTATAAAATAACCTCTGAAATCTATACGACACCAAAACTGCAGCAAAATAAACCAAAATGTTTTAGAAATTAAAATAAACAAATTGTGGCTGTTTTTTTTCCATTGCAAACATTTGCCACTTCTACTTACTTCTACAGCCTGTTCAAATAAAATGCCGACAATAATATAAAAACTACCACAATGAGACCAAAAACAACAAAATAATCTGCACAAAAAACAACATACTGACTGAATGACTGACTGACTGACGTACTACTACTACCTCTACTACTTATTGTTGCATAATCTTGTGCAGAAGACTTCAAAACTAAAAAAAAAAAAATTAAGAAGACAAAGAAGAAAAATAGAAATAGAAACACTCGGCGACTATGACTTTGAGGCTGACAAATGCTGCAAAGACAACAACAACAAAAACAATAGTGGTAAATAATCATTGTATTAGCCAAAAACTGTAGGCCACATTCAACAACAATTACAGCTAGACATTGTTGTATGACTTCTTTTATTTGCCACATCTTTACAATTCCAAAAGATTTTTCTAAAAGCCAACTTTGGTAAATCCAAAGAGGGGATACTTTAACCCAAACAGGGTTTTATTAATGTACTATAGTTGCCACATAAATTTGCTACAAAATCATCACATTAAGTTTTCAAAATCCCCAAAAACTATTTGCCTTAAATATTCAATCTTAAATGCATAGATAACAACAAACTATACGGGAGAAGCATTCATGTGATCTGTAGCTCCCAGCAGTTCTAGGAGACAGTCCCGAACTAGTGATTTTACCCATCATTTAGGGTGGGAACTAATTACTTCAATAGCTACGTGACTAGTTATTTTAATACGTGCATGTCCTAAGCAGGGGGTCAATTGACCCTTTTTGACTACAATGAGACTGTCTAATTGCTGGTCCAAAGTAATCAACGCGTTGGATTCACATACTGGTTAAATAGTGTCAGTCACTTTACTAGCAACCTAACTGGTATCTTGATCAGCTACATAACTAGTTATTTTAACATGTACAGGTGCTAATTGACCTTTAATAGGCAGATAAAACACATATCATAGGCAGTCCAATAAACGGTAGCTTGTAAACAAACCTTTCTTCTACAACTCTCCAATGGATTGCTTCTGGTGGGTAAAATAACTACTTTCTAAAGTGCAGTACAAAATAAACGTTTAAAGTGACTTCACTATAGGTTACTAAGAGACACTAAAGTGACTATTGACTTCATGCTTGTTACATGGGATATCAGTATACTTAAGCAAGAATAAAAATTAACTGTATGAGAATTATATCAACACAATTTGTATAAAACCAGTTTTAACGAATTACTCACAAAACGTTTGAAGTGAATACACTCCAGATTACTTAGAGACACTTAAGTGACTACTGTCTTCACGCTAGATTACCTGGGATGTATAAAGTAACCAATTGTCTTTTATCTTTTTTTTTTACAAAGAGCACATACGTGTCAAATGACCAAAATATATATATTGGAGTCAACCAAGTGATAAGACATTTTTGACGATTACAGTCTATAAGGGATACATTGACTACTTGCTTAACTGCTGGGATGTTAAAAATTCTATATATGTAATTGTAAAATTTCATTTAAAAATACAGTGAGGCCTCGATTATCCGTGATACGATTAACCGGCAGCATCAATTATCCGGAAAAGAAACAGAAAATGCTTTTGGATCGATTTAAATTTTTTTGCATCTATTAATCGTAATTACCTCTTATTATCCGGGATTATAATTTTTTTCGATTATTTTTAAACAAACACAATGTAAATAAAACGAAAAAGTTGAATTCATTCGATCGATTTGTAAGGCCAACATTTTTTGATATTGTGCCATCGATTTTTCGATAGCTTTTGGCGTAAGGAGGACAATATAAAAATCAAAGTGATTCTGTTATTGGCTTTAGAAACCGAAAAACTTTTAAAACTGCTGAAGAACCAAAAGTAGATTTTGCAGTTTATGAATAATTCTGGAAGGATCGATTTAAAGGAACTCCAATTTCTGGATTAACAGTGAAGGAAAGCCTAAAATATTTCACTCAAAATTTAAGAAAAAAACGACATTGTATTCACAAACTTAATGCTGCAGGAGAAAAATATTCAACTGATAAGCTGCTACAATTTTTGTGGAAAAATTAAATGAAAAAACTCACCAATGTGATAATAGAGAGAAGTTTGTCTTGGCATACTGAAAATTTCATAGAATGACAAGGTCTCAAAGGAGAGACTAACCTCATTAGTTTGCGTTAATGCTGCTGGTACACACAAGTGCAAAGCATTAGTTATTGGAAAAAGCTTTAAAAAATTTCCATGAGAATGGTTTAACAATAATTTAGTACCAGAAGTGAGAGAGCATTTTAAGAAAATCGATCTAAAAGATGATAGTAAAATCATTCTGCTATTGGACTTCAATGCTGATTTTGAAATTTTTCCACCAAATTGGACGACTTTGATCCAACCGATGAATCAGTGGGAAATATCGAGCTTTAAATTTCATTATCGAAAAACTGTCATTACCGGGAAAATTGATTATCCAGAATGCTCCCGGTCCCGACCATTACGGATAATCGAGTAAATGTTTTACAACATAAAGCTACGTACACACGGTTGTCAGATTGTACAATATTGTCAGAAAAATGTTCAGAAAATGTCTAACAACCGTGTGAACTTACAATTTTTGTCTTACAACGTTGTCAGAAAAAGTATTTGTAAGTACATTGTAAGAAAATACTATTGTCAGACATCTGACAGTCGTGTAAACACTTTACGTTGCCATTGCCAGATCATTTAAGATCATTGTCAGAAACTTTTTATTGTCATATGTGCGAAGCTAATGCATCTGACAATGGCATCATTGTCAGAAAAATAATTTCTATTGGCAACACTGTGCATATTTATTTAAAATAAACAAAAGTGAAACAATCGTGTGAACTGACAATTTTTGTTGGCAGATAAATTTATTGTTTGACAATTGTCTGACAATGAAATAGTAAGGTTTTCTTACAATCGTATAAACTGACAATTTACCTTTTGCTAATACTATTTCACTGGCAGTATATTGCGAGCACATTGCCAGATCTGACAACATTGTAAAATCTGACAACCGTGTGTACGTAGCTTAATAAAAAATTTTCATTTGCACAAAAACTCAATTAAAATCATGTATGAAAGTATAGTCGCGTAAGACCGACCATATGATACCTCACACCGAGTATATATTTATAAACAGTTTTCTTTTGATATGAAACTTATTTAAATACCAACATTTTTAAGATATTTATGCCCGATGATTTTCGGAAGTGGGCTTTATATGGGAGCTATGACTAATTATGCACCGATAGTCACAAAATATGATGGTATGTTTTTTTAAATATTAAAAATTCTATACATTTTTTAAAAGAAGTCACAACTTCCTACACATTGATATATAATACGTCTAAATTTCCTTTTCCACTAGTCAAATTAATGAATTCAAAATCAAGAACATAAATGAAATTTTATAATTTGTTTGTATATTTGATATATGTCACTGCAATACCGACTACTGCATTACCAAACATGAAAAAAAACTACAAGATGAAGTTAAGTAAAGACAGCTTCAAAAAATCTCCTATGATCACCGACATGTACTATTTTATACTTCTAGCACTAAAACATTTAGATATTCTGTTGCATGAACTTTAATTTCAATTTAAATCTTATTTGAAGTCTATATATAGAAATCGAAAAGGTTTGATTGAAATATTTAATATGAACTTTGGATATGAACCATTGCTCGTCTAAAGAATTGTTTGAAGCTATCATAACTTCCCTTTAATGGATTAAAGCCAAATATAGAACGCGACAGATTTTGGAGAACAGAAATATCTCGAAGGGTCTATGAAGCAAAAACCTATAATCACTAACTGTTTGTACTTGTTACAACTCAAAATCGCAGTAATTTCTGTAATTTTCATTTGTAGTATTATATGTTGACCATTTTTACCACTGAAAATCGTCAAATCTGGCAACAGTTCATGCAACTATAATACTTTAGTATACGATACATATGTGTGTGAGTAGCAAGAAAAAAACCTACAAAATAAATTTTCCCGCGCACTTTTCTATTATATGGCTGTTTTGCAAAGTTATACTTGCTGGATTTGATTTTTTATTTATTTTTTTGTCTATTTTGTCTCGTTCAGGAATTTTCCCATATCATAAAGATGTTTCATTGATTGCATGTTAAGTTTTTTTTGAAAAGCAACAAAAAATTAAAAAAGCACTTACTAAAAAATAAAATGAAGAAGCTCCAAAAATGTAATGTACAGTGGGATTGTCATCAAAAATTTTAAAATCGACGATTAGGAAATAATGTTAAAATAAAAACAATTAATTAGATAATTATAATTATTACAAAAAATAAGGTTAATCGGAACACTATCACGCCTCTTAACATAGGTAGTTTATGAATACTGATGATAACTAAATAATAATGGTATGGACCAGATCTATTTAGTTCAATCTATATAAATGTCTTTGTAAGTTTGTTTGTTTATTTGTTTGTTTGTTTGTTTGAGCACCACGCCTAAACGGCTGAATCGATTTTATTGAAATTTGGAACGTAGATAGATCCTTACTTAGAAGCATCAATAGGCTATAACTTTTTTCAATACTTGGACCAGAAAAGGGTAAACAGGGGGAAAACCGGTAAAATTGGTACCTTTAGTTCTTAAACAATAAATACTAAACGGCCGAAACGATTTTATTGAAATTTCCAACATAGACTACGACAGGGGTAGCGAAGCGCACCGGGTCAAGCTAGTACATTATATATGAATACAACCTGTCAGTTTAGCATGGAGTTGACATTAGATGCTGGTCAATTGAAACCATTTAAATACTTTTTGACAATCGAAATCATAACCAAGTTCATTAAGATTAAGCCTAAGACGGACACTTATCCTCATTAATTATTCCAGGACCGTTCCATAAGGAAGATATCCGCATTTGCGGACGCTGCCGCTCTCATCAATGACTTGGAGTAATGATTGGACAAATTTAATATAATAGATTGTCAAAATGTTTTTAATGTCCTGCCAAACAGATAAACAATATCAAAACAACAGAGCTATATATATGGACCCACCATATTTAATACAAAGTAATGTCCTGATATCTTATATAAAGGAGACCCGTAACTTTACCATGAAATTGCCTTTTAGATACTCTTCGTCATGTGTAATCTTAACAGGCGTAGTTGAAGCATTTCATAGTGTTTCTATTTATACAAGTGAAAGGAAGAGTACTATAAATTAACAATTACACTAACCCATTTTCTCCATCTCTGGATATCGTTGTATAATTTTTGTGTGAGAACTGTCACGATATACTGAGAAAATTGGACTTAGACTAAAAAATGTAAACTTTCTTCAAAAGTTAAAAATTTTCAACCCATGCTTGGTGTGAGATGCATTTCAAAATTGAAGAATTGAAGAACTACACAACTTTGCGGGAATAGTTAGGAATTTAGAATAATTATTTGTTCAATGCTTCAGTTGTTTTGAATATAAATATTTTATTCCGATCAGCACCACTGTGTCACAGTGCATTGCATTAAAATACAACTAACTAAACAATAAAAACCATCTAAATCACAGGTGACTGATGGAGCATGTATCACGTTAAATTAAAAAAAAAAAAGTACAACATGGAAACAATGATTGCATTGATCATGTTTTATATACCATGAAGGTTTTAACTTTGTCAATTTTCCAAAATAAGTACAATGTAGGAAAATCGAAAATAATTTTGTTCATGTTTCGCGTTTGAATATTAACCTTAAAATAAGGAAACTTGTCAAATTACCTGTTAAAGGTGATTCATCCAAAAAAAATAAATAATAAAAATTGTAATACAAGAAAACTATCTACATGATTTTTGGTAATTATTCAATACGTATGTAGTTGTTTGATTAAACTTTCACCAATCATTTAATAAATACTTACATAAAAGCAAATAATAAACAAAAATGAGTTTAAATAAAACAATTTAGAAACAAAACACGTTAACCATCGTTTAACACTCAACATTTTAAGCAATAATTATACCCACCACCCCCTCTTATAAAATAGTTGTAAGATATAATAAGTATTACAAAATATAGTAAATTTACTTATGTGCCTCTTCTCTTTCTCTCTCTGCTTACAGTTTCAATTATTTCCTACTAGTCTCCTTGGCATGTTTTGTGGGCTATAGTCAGACGGCCGCCACTACAAGCGTTACAGCCTCAGCTACCACTGCCAAGCCACAAGGCTTTCAATCACGTTCCATAGATGCCGCCAGTGAGGATGAAGGCGATGATGTTTTTGAAACTCAGGCACAAACACATTTGACCTACAGACAGCAGCAGCAACACTATCTGCAACAACAGCAACAACAACAGCCACAACAACAACAACCGCTTTACGATTACAGTCAGTCAGAGGAAGATCAAGAGGAGCCCCCTCGGCAACAATATCAAACACGTAAGCAGCAGCAACAAAATTATCAGAGCAGCGTAAGAGCAAATTCTAAACAGAAACAGTCAAGCGAAGAAGAGACTGAGGAGGAGGAAGAAGAGCCCGATAGGCTGTCATTGTTGTTGGCACAATCGAAATTTGCTTGCAATGGAAAAACTACGGGGTAAGTTAAACACAATTTTAAAATAAATTTAAATGTATTTCTTAATGTTTAAACAAATCGAATTCAAGATAGAAATAATTTACTTTTCTCTCTTTCGATCATTTAGGAGATTAATCAGATTAATATCAGGAATAAACAATTTTTTAGTTTTTGTGTACTTTTTGACATATAAAACCGTTAATATGATACGAAATAGAAAATAATTTAAAAATCTATATTTGTATCAACATTTATTGAAATACTAGCTTGACCCGGTGCGCTTCGCTACCCCTGTCGTAGTAAAAAAAAATATGTAAGGATTTTATAAAAAAATTCGGTTTCCCCCTGTTTATGCCTTTCTGGTCCAAGTATTGAAAAAAGTTATAGCCTATTGACGCTTTCAAGTAAGGAACTATCTACGTTCCAAATTTTCAATAAAATCGGTTCAGCCGTTTAGGCGTGATGCTCAAACAAACAAACAAACTTACAAAGACATTTATATATTTATATAGATGACAATATTTGACGACATTAGGCAACTTACCTCGTGTCGGACTGGTCTGCAGATCTCAATACGATTCCCGATCTAATTCACTTTGGATTGAATATTTGCGGAATGGAAAGTATCAGAGATAGTTGTAATACCTAAACCCTGAAAAGACGTTATTCAGGTGATGTAATATACTAAGCTTCTTGTTAATATTCTCAAAATTGTTTGAAATTTTGCTCCCTGAAAACCCTGTAACATATATTGACACTAAATGCATTGTTCTGGTTATTAATTTGCATTCAGAAGCAGATTTAATGCCATAAAACAAGTTAATCGTTTATCCTACCAAATTTTTTTTTTTTTATACGTTTTTTTATTATATCGCTCATTTGCTGCAACAACGTCATAATTCCAAAAATGTCGTTTCGAGAAAAACGGTTTTGAATGTTTTATGACATTTGACTATTTGTTAAATAAATTTTCAACAAATCATGAAATTTTAGAATTAAAACCTGATTTGAATAGTAGATGTTAATATCCTTCTATTCTGTATTTAACCCAAATTTTTTCTTGTCAAATATACGAGAAAAGATGAATTTTGATTTTGACGTTTACAACAAAAAACACTCTCACGGAAAAAATTATTAACTGTTTTGAAAACAGATAAAACTACATGAAAGACTATAGAACGGCGCATATTTCGTATTACTCTGTTCAAAACACACGGATTTTAAGTTATGTCGTTGTTGCAGCAAATGAGCGATATATTGAATCTGCCTTATTTCCTTAGGCCTAACAATATGTATTCAAATCTTATGACTAAAATTAAATCTAATTACTCACTAACAGAGCATAAATTCATAATTGGCTAATAAGCTCTACGAAGCCTCGACTGCGTTTGGCTCTGTGCTAGAAGTCTAGCAAGTGGGTTCGGGTGGCTTTGTAACTTTTTGATGTATCACTCACGGAGTCTTCTGAATTCATCCTTTACTAATGGTACTTCTAGATCTCTGTGGATGTTCTCATTTCTTATGTACCATGGTGCGCCCGTCATGGTCCTAAGAATTTTTGATTGGGCCCTCTGTATAAGTTCAATACTGGTATTACTAGCAGTTCCCCACAATTGGATTCCATATGTCCAAATTGGTTTTAAAATGGTTTTATACAGGGTGACTTTATAGTCCAGGCTTAGCTTTGATTGGTCACTGATTAACCAGTGAAGGCTAGATGCTTTTAACTTCATGTGAAGTCTCTTGGTTTCTATATGACGGCGCCAAGTAAGTCTTCTATCTAAGTGAATACCAAGGTATGTAACATAATCGGACTGAGGTATATTTACATTGTTAAGTGTGACAGGTGGACAGCATCCCCTCCTCAGTGTGAACGTAACATGTTTGCTTTTTAACTCATTTACTCGTATTCTCCATTTGTTCAACCATGTTTCCACACATCTTAGGTAGCTATCTAGTATACTAGATGCTTTATATGGGTTTTCATGCGAGCTAATAATTGCGGTGTTGTCAGCAAATGTAGAAATAGTTAATGTATCGTTCGTAGGCAAATCTGAGGTGTAAATCAAATAGAGGGTAGGTCCAAGAACATTTCCTTGTGGTACTCCTGCTCCAATCCTATTTTCTCTTGTCACGTAATCGTTGTACTTAACTGTAAATAAACGGTCCGATAGATAAGATTCCAATAGTTTATGGGTACATGGTGGCAGCAAATATTTTTTTTTATATACCAGGCCTTTGTGCCATACTTTATCGAAGGCTTGAGCGACATCCAAAAATATAGCTGAACAATATTTCTTTAATTCAAAGGATTTTCTTATCTCTCCGGTTATACGATTAACTTGTTCGATTGTTCCGTGGTGTTCCCGGAAACCAAATTGATGAACTGGGATTATATTTTTCTCATTTAAAAATGGTATGATTTTCTTTTGGAACACTTTCTCGAATAGTTTCGATAAGCACGGAAGTAAGCTTATTGGTCTATAGGAGGATGGTACGGTCAAGTCTTTACATGGCTTAGGTATCATTATTATCTGAGAAGTTTTCCAATTTATCGGAAAAACTTCATATTTAAAGATCGCATTAAATATTATAGACAACACAATTATTGCCACACTCGGTAGGTTTTTAATCATAGTAGGTGTAACTGAATCATTTCCAGGCGATTTTTTTAATATTAGTCAATTTTATTTAATTTATGGTAAAACTAAAGAGTACTAACCTGTGTACTAGAGGATCCAATTATCCCTACAAGAGAGTTGCTATCATGTGTGACACCTAAGCAGAATGAAAACCGTAGACCTAGCCCTCACTCATGAACACTTTTACATTATATTTTGGAACAAATTGTGTATTTTTTATATGTTTTTTTTTTTTAAATTTATTGGGCTGGTATTTTTATTACTATAACTTTGATACTAGGATCAAACTTTATATGGCCTGAAAATAAAATGACATAAGACGTTAATTTCCCCATAGTTAATTAATTGCGAAGTTGTTAAATTAGTTTTCATCATCTTACTATTTGAAGATTTCAAGCAAACACATCGTTCCAGAACTTATTTCATACGAATATTAGAAATATTCTCTATTTTTTAATAAATTTCTGGTCCAAATGTTTTCTAAGAAATAATTTCTCTTATCAGCTTCAGGTCGTTTAGTCAAGTTTGAAATATTTGTCTAAGTTGATACAAATTTCTTGTCGAGTTAAAATTTTACAATAAAAATTTACTTTGATTTCTCTTTACACATCAACATATCAAAAACCATAGAGAAATATACATAGAGCGGAAATTCTCCTGTCAAAGACCTAACTCAGTTGTCAAAAACCTAAGTGGTGAGAATGTATTAATAAAAAAAACTATGTGAAAACAAAAACAACACTCGTATGTGTAATTATTTTGAGTAAAATTTTTGTTTGAGTTTTTTTTTAGTTTCCGCTCTTGTTGTTTCTCTATGTCAAAAACGTTTCACAATAAGTTCTTTAAATACTGAATAAAAATTGTTTCATATTCATATTTGTATCTGTAGTACAAATTATTTTGTACTTTCAATCTTATAAATGTACTATTTTGGGTTGATACCATTTTAAAATTAAAATTTTCTTTACCATATAAATATTAACAATAAAATTTATATCACTCTCTCTTCCCCAATATCCAGTTACTACGCTGATGATACACTCAACTGCGAAGTCTTCCACTATTGTCAGGAAAATCAACGTCACTCTTGGATCTGTCCCGAAGGTTTCACCTTCCATCAAATCCATTTGATTTGTATGCCACCCTCCAATGATAACATTTGCCAACAATCATCCAAATACCATATTGTCAATGAGTATCTGTACAAACCTGTTAATTTGCAAGAACATCAAAGTAAACCCAATGTAACATTGCGTTATTCCGAACGTTATTATCCCGAGAGCTACTATGACAATGATCGTTATGAAGATGAGGAGGAAGCACCCAAACCACGTGTGCAGCATCATAGACAACCAGTAAGCTTTAGCAACTTACACCTAATATGTCTTAATGTTTGTTATAATAAACTATAATTTTTTCCCACCAGCTCCAAGTTGGTTTCCACCAACAGCAGCAACAACAACAGCCACAATATCAGCGATCACAATCTGTGCCACAGCAACAACAACAGGTACGTCATCAACCTGTGCAACAGATCTCGCAACCCCAACAAACCACAGTCTATCGTAAACCACTGCCAGTAACCACCATTCAACCTCAAATCCAACCACAAATCCAACAGATACGCAATCAAGCGCCAGCACCCACTGTAACACCATCGCCCTATCGTTTCTTTACCGCTGCACCACAATTGCAACACTTGCAACAGAATCAACAGCAGGTGTATCGTTCACCCGAAGAGATTAACATTTCCCTGCAACAGAGACGTCCTCAGATCTTTATAGCCAGCACAACACCGCGCTACTACGAGGATGAGTATTTGTATGAGAGAAAGTAAATGCTAGTTTGAGAGCATAGAGGAGAGCAGATGCCTTGCTTAACCTTTAAAAAATCTATTTTAGTTTTTATTTCAAACAAATTCTCTTCTCATTTGAACTATTTCCATAAACATATTTGTAAAATTCAAAAATATTTAATTTTTATTTAAACATTTTAATTAGATTTTTTTATTAATATACATATATATTGCTTGTAGAACGAAGAATACTTTGCAATTTTATTGTTTATATACTTATATATATAAATATGTATTTAATTTTATTATTTTATTTTTATCGTATGTTTCTTTTTTTTTCTCTTATGCTTTATGAGTATATTAACTACTAAATACTACTCTATTTCTTCTTAGTTTTATTAAGTTTAATTTAATTTTTATTAACAGAATACTGCGCGAATAGTCCCATATAACAAAAATAAAAAAAAAAACGAAAGAAACTCGAGATTTATTTTAAATGTTTTTAATCTTTAAGTTTTTGATTCTAGTAGATTTGAATTTTTTAAAAATATCTAAATAAAAAGAAAATAGTATATGTTTTTATATAAATAAATTCATTTTTTAGTTTATATTCATCGGGGGTATTCAACAAATTCCGCAGCTAAATAAATAATAATTTTCAAATCCATCACAACTACTAGAAATAAAAGTACAAACAATAATAGATTTGAAAACATTTAAAAAATACGACAAATGTATCTATCTATAGAAAAAAATGTTTTAATCATAGAGAAATATACATAGAGCGGAAACTCTGCTGTGAAAGACCTAACTCAGTTGCCAAAAGCCTAAGTGGTAAGAATGTATTAGTAAAAAAAACTTTTTTGATAATTTTTTTGTTTGAGTTTTTTCCTAGTTTCCGCTCTATGTATATTTTCTCTTTTTGTTGTTGAAGCATTGTTTTAACAACATATACAATCATAATTTCAGTTAGGATTCTGCATCGTCCAGACGTAAAGCCACTTCGACTGTATGTGTCCAAAGATTTTCATGACGGAGTGAGGGGTTGGCCAAACAGTCAAAAAGGTGAAGGGTATCATGGCCATCACCGCAGGCTAGGCATATGCTGGGGACTGGCGACCAGTAGCCATTGATCCTGTTGCTCCATTCAGTTCTCAGTTGTGCCTGAATAACTCTTGTTTTCGGCGGTCGTGTTTGTATTGTTTCTGCAATAGGCGGAGGGTTGTCTCCAAGTTAACTGCATTGCTATAAATATTATTTAAAGCATTTGTGTACGCGTGATCAAGCAGATCTTGTACATATCCACTTATACGGGTATCTTTTCTGTCATGCCTCGAATGGACTCTTATTCTATTAAGTGGAAGTTATGGTGGTTTCTCCGATGACAACCCAAAAAGAACTCGGGACAAATCAAGCTGTTCTGTTCCTTGACCGGTAAGACCTTTGTTTCCTTATGAATATGATATTCCGACCTTAGGTGGTTATGACGGTGAATGCTGTGGTGGTGCTATTTTCCGGAAAGCATGCTGGTGATGAGCTACTGTAAGGTGTCGTGTCAGTGTGTTATCTTAAGTTTTTTCGCGACTGGAAATAACAGGTTAGCTTTCAGCTGGGGGATCTCTCGATCCATTTTCAGGACATCGGCTAAAGATAGCATTTTCGTCTAATTATAAATGTAACTTCGTTAGGCAAGAAAAGTTGTGATTCGTCAGTGAGTAGAAGGTTGTGAAGTGTGAATGAGATAGTAAACAGATTCACCCTGGTTTTAGCTTTATTCTATCATGTCCGGAAAAGTTTCCGGGGAAAAAGGAAATAGTCAAAGTGTGACATACAAGTGAACATTCGACCCTTACAAATATTTTGGAGTGTGCACAAAATCTTCTTGTGGAGATTTATAGGAGTTCTCTCACTTTAGGGTATATGCCGAAGAGGTGGAGAGAGGTGAGGAAAATCTTTATAACCAAGGCCGATAAGGCGGATCACTCGAAACCAAAGGATTTCAGATATATCAGCCTGTCTTCTTTTCTTTTGAAAGCACTCGAGCGACTGGTAGATCTATATCTGGTGAGCAAGATTGATACGCACCTCATTAGTAACGCTCAACATTCCTACTTCAAGAGTAAATCTCTTAATAGTGCGGTATTAGAGCATGGTCTACGGCATATGGTATATAGTATATATATTGGTCGCGTCCTTGGACATTGTTTGAGTTTTTAATGATATTAAAATTGAGGCCATTAGTGGTTCTTAAGGTACAGGACTAGCCAGTGAATGTATAATTAGGATGCTTGATAGTAGGATTTGCTATACCTAGGTCAGGAGTCTAAGGAGTAAGATGACCAGAGAAACACCACAAAGAGAGAATCTATCTCCTTTACAGTGGTTTTTAGCGGTCAACATCACAAAGTATACAGAGGCGACACGGCAAAAAAAAATATCGAAACAATATCAACTGGTTTTGTTTTGTGCTTTTTTTATAGTATTATATAGTGTTGTTTGTTTTAACGCACTGTCTGTATTAAACTGCAAATTTGTTTTCTCTTTCTAGCGAAACTATTTCAAAAAAAACTGATTTTAGTGTTTCTTAACTGTCAAATTTGTCGCCTCTGTGTACTTTGTGGTCAACATCGATCTGAAGACTTTTGAGGATAGGGGACAGAATATTGTAGCTTATGCTGGTGACGTTGTGATTCTGGTTATGAGGAAATTTCTTGGTATCAGTGAAATTATGCAGACAGCGCCTGGGTGTTAACCCTTTGAAAACATAGCTAGTTATCGTCACTTGAAGGTATAAGGTACCGGATTTCCGTATGCCTATGTTAGGGGGTGTTAAAATAAAATTAAAGACTGAGGCGAAGTACCTGGGTATTTATCTTTATAACAAATTATCTTGAAAAATAAATAATCAAAAGAGGACTCAATGCCTACTAAGCATGTAGGAATTCCATGATCGATATGGAAAATTGGATTTACACAGCAGTCGTTAGACCCATAATCTCATATGGTTGTACTGTCTGGTGGGAGGCTTTGGGAGTTGACAGTTATTAGACGATACTCGATAAAGTTCAGTGGTGCGCCTCACTTGGTTTCACCGGACCCATTAGAAGTACACCTCAGGCGCCTTTGAATATCAGACTGAATTTACTGCCCATTGAGGAATACGTGGCGGCAGTGGCTGCAAGGAATTTACTTAGACACTAGAATTTTGTATGAAATCGAGTGCATCGTACAAGGCATCCAAGGAATTACTTATGACATGGTATCGATACTCGATTTTGGTGAATACCCATAACTTCGTTCCTTGAAGGGAACAATGGATTGAGTCCGACCAACTGTTTGAGGGGTGTACAGTATTTACAGGCGGTTCAAAAATCGAAATGTGCACATTAACAGTTAGCTGATGAATCATTATGATGTTCATGGCAACGAGAATGCGGATGAACTCGCACTCCCAATTTTTGCAGGATGTCTAACTGGCCTACCTAAATAAAAGCGTAAGGCGGAACGTTTCTTTACGCTTAGCTTTAACGCTGAAATGTCATACCTAAATAAAAGCGCCAACGCTACGTCAAACAATAAAAACAAGGTTATCAAAAAAATTAATATAACAACCCGGATTATTTAAACAATAAAGTCCATTGCAGTATTGGTGTTTCTGATTTTTGTTTCGTGATTTGTAAACTAAAATTTTATCAAAGAAACTAAATATTAAAGTTTAAAAAATGTGTTTCTTGCATATTTGTTTCTCCTTTTGTATGTATGTGTTTACATTTGTTGTGTTTTGCAACTAACTTCACTATTAAACGCGCTGTCAAAATCGGATTTTCCAATTGCAAAGCGTTGCCGTCGCGTTATTTCGGTATGCTGCATACAAATTGTATGGGCATGAGAATTTTTGACAACTAAAAAACGCCTTACGCTCCAATTTAGGTATGCGTGTAAGGATGTCGAGGAAATAGAGTCAATAGAACATATTTTTTGTCATGGTATGCTACAGCGACATAGCCTTATATGACTTTAGTCGTTTTTCGAATGACATGAGGACATAACTGGTTGCAAACTAGGGGAAATCATAAGGTGCAAATGGTTAAAGTGGACACGTAGTTTTGCATATATTTGGTAAGTATTTAAGCACATTTAGATTAGTAGGTAAAAATAATTGTTTACCACTGTAACCCATATACTTTGCAATTAGATTACATTGTTTTTTCTCTGGCTTGTCCGCAGGATGTCAAATAAATTATTTGTTTATGTACTACTGGTCCAAATTACCCGAAAAAATAACTATGTACTTTGTAAGCCAAGATCGCGTCTTTTAAGTTTGTATTATTAAAAAAATATTGAAAATTTAATTTTTTTTAAGTGGCTTTAGCTGGTTCATGAATTTTATGTTTTAAATTACCCTCCACTTTTTTAAATGCTGTTTTTTGGGTTCCTTAAAATATTTTCACATAAATTTGTCCTCCTTTGACGAAAACAATGTTCAACTACAAAAACAATTAGAGAATACATTTTCATATCCATATATATTGTGCCCAAAATTTAGAAAATACAAAACGGTAGTCCACATTATCCGAAGTTACTCTATATCATTCCGTATGTAACATTGAGAAACATTCATCTAAGACCCAGCAAAGTATATACTTTCTAGATCCTTATGAAATTCTAAATCGATTGAGCTATGTCCGTCTGTCTGTCCTTCGTAAACACTCTCACATCCAAAATACATAAACAAACTTAGCAGGATATCAAAAAAAAATTGTATTATTGTCCTAGCAGTTTGATATGGAAAGTCAGCAAAATCGGTACAGTAGAACCGGAATTATGGAACAATCATAGCTCTCAAATCTATTTTAAATATATCTATTAGGTTACAATTTGACATAAATAATCCCCATATATACGAAAATCGCTGTATCGAATTTGAATCGGCCAATAATTGGCCATATATGGACCTCTTCAGAAAAACACATTAAACTACAAAAATTATTTAAAATTAAATATTGAACAAAAATAATATACATATCATTTATTTGTTTCCAAAAATCATACTGGATTTTGTGAAGATCAGTCCACAATTGTCCACAGCTCCCATATAAGGTCCACCTCCGATAATCACTATAATAAAACTTGTAAATAAATACATAGAAATCACGTTATAATATTTTATGATGATCGGCCCATAATAGGTTATAGCTCCCATATAAGATGTAAACATTGATATCGATACAAATTTAACAGAAATTAGTTTCTATTGGACAGAAATCAACTGCTTGATTTTGTGACTATGGATTCATAATTATATATAGCTTCTATATACGATTTTGTGATATAACTCATTTTCACATGCAAAATTAAGTCAAAACTAAATACATACTTTTGAAGTTTGTCTAATTATCATCGTTTATACTTTTTTTTCATTTGTGGTTAATAAGGAAAAAATTTTGAGTCTATCGGGTAATTTTAACCAGTTATTGAGTATATAAAATGTTTAATGTCATACTTTATAATAATCTGTAGTTATGTCAATTATAAATTGCTTACTAGATACAATTTTTTACATTTCAAAAAAACTATCTTCTGCATAAACTATTCTTTCTAACAATATATAAAATACTATTAGATAACATTGTCCCAATCTTCATAATAGGAGCAAAGTGCCAATAACAAACATTGAATATCGATATTAAAGGGTTTATACCAATGTAATATCTATAATTCCCATCATATGTAGGTGGAGGGTATAAAAGATTCGGCACTTCCATTTCATTAACATTTTAACATTTTTTTCACCAACAATTTTATCAAAAAAATTTTTTATAAAAAATTTAATTTCACCAAGAACATATTTTATTTTTATTAAAATTTGTTGGTAAATACCTTCAAATATCATTGGGTATATAAGATTCGTCACAGGTGAATATAGCTCTCCTAATTGTTTTAAATTATAACCCCCTTATTCATAATCAATTTATAAAAGGTTTTCAAAACAAAATTTCCATACATAATCTGTTTTATAAACATTTGATAAATTTAAAAATCGATTATGAATAAGGCCTTAACTATTTCCCAAAAGAGTATAGGACTCCAATTTGTTTTTTTAAAAATGGGGTTTATTTCCTTTAAATAAACCGGATACTTTTGATTGCAAATAAAAAGCAGTTTTAGTAGTTTAAAATTTGTAACAACTATTTATTCAAATCTATTTACACGTTTATCAATTCGCAAAAATGCACACACACTTTATAATGTACAAGACAGTTGATGTTAACTCTAACAGCGCCTATGATAAACTCAACTCACGACTGCAACCTCTGCCACTATTTATACACACGCCATCTTTCGTTGATCTTCTACAATGATCTTAACGGACAACTAGAACATTCGAATTCTAGAGCTTTCGATGTTAATGTTAGCAGCTTAAACATTTAGTGTTGCCACAACCACAAACAATGCTAGTAACCGCATGCTATCAACATTGTTGATTACTAATGGACGCGTTTACAAACAAGATGAATGTTGCAGGCAGTCGTTACAGGCCGTTAAATTCAAATCGCTATTGCACATTCGTAACAATATTCAAATTTCATCGACTCTATCTACTGAAATATATTGAACACTAAAGCGCCATTATATAGATACCAAATGTTCTTTTTGGCTCCCAGTGTAAATAAATTGTATATACATCAATCAAAAGGTAGTTCGAGTTATCATTTTCAAACATTATTCGTTCTTTCCAACGATGACCATATTCATAAATATAAATGATAGAAGAGTTAAAGTTAAGCATAGAAATTTTGAATTTAACTGATATTGAATTATATCCTACACACCCTGTTACCTTCAATAATAACAAACAGCATAAATCATAAACAATTAAAACTCTAAACAAAAATAAACAGCTGACGTTGACGTTTCACAGCGGCGTAAACACACACGTAGTGCATGTGAAAGCATATATTTCGCAAATTTTTTGAATTAAAATTAAAATATTTCTTATAAAATACACTAAAATGGTAACACAGGAATTTCAAGCAGTTGTCTTGGCTGCAGGAAGAGGTACACGTTTGCCTGAAGTACTTGGACAAACACCAAAATGTTTGCTGCCCATCGGACCGTACCCTTTAATATGGTATCCTTTGAATCTATTGCAGCAGCACAATTTCCAAGGTAGATTTTATGATGAAATCCTAGTATATGTTGTTATTTTAAACATTTTATTTACAGAGACTATTATTGTGGTTTTGGAAAGTGAGCGCTCCGAGATTCAACTAGCCTTGGAACGTTTATCATTAAAAATGAAGATAGACCTTGTTAGCATACCCACAGACAGTGATTTCGGTACTGCTGACAGTTTGCGCTATATACGCGATAAAATCTTTTCAGACTTTTTGGTTTTGAGTTGTGACATTGTTTCCAATGTATCGTTATATCCCTTGATTAATAAATTCCGTCAACATGATGCCTCTTTGACGGCTCTTTTATTTAAAAGTGGTTTTGAGTCTGATGTTACATTGCCCGGACCAAAAACTAAACATAAACCCGAAAGAGATTTAATAGGCATACACCCGGAAACAAGGCGTTTATTGTTTTTGGCTTCAGCCAGTGATTTTGAAGAGGTGATGAATGTGAATGCTCATCTTTTGCGCAAAAATGGTAAAATGACTATATTCTCCAGACTAATTGATTCTCATATCTACGTGGTCAAGAAATGGGTGCTGGATTATTTGGAAAAAGTAGGTTGTTTCACTGTACAAATTGTGATTTAGATTTACATATTACTATTTTTTGTAGAAAGAACATTTTTCCACATTAAAAGGAGAATTTTTGCCTTACTTAGTCAAAAAACAAATGGCCAAAGCAGCTGGAAGTTCCAATAACGCTAATCATGTTTCGGATACACAATCTGAATTGGGTACTAGTATCAAACAAGAGGAGAATATTTTCGGGGTAAGTTATAACAGTTTTTCAAAGTGAAAACTTATAAAATAAATTGAATAAAATACTTTTTTTTGCATGCAGTTCATACCCAATTCATCTTTAGATCAACAAATTTTAAAGATCACTCTTTACAACGATAACAAAACGAAACCTTTATATCATGGAGATTTACTGAGATGTTATGCATTGGAAGCGCCCAAAGAAACAATTGGCGTAAGAGTTAATACAACTCTATCCTTTTTTGCAGTAAACCAAAAGGTAAACACTCTACTCTAAAGTAAGGAACACATTTTAATTCAAACTTAATATTTGTTTTTAAAAGCTCTCTACTATTTGGCCTTTGCTGTGCGGTGGCCAGGAAATACCTTTAATATCGCCAAACGCTGTAGTCAACTCTACTCAAACTAAAGAAATAGCTGTGGCAGATAATGCGAAATTGTCTGAGAAGACTTCGTTGAATTTCAGTGTCTTTGGACCGAACAGTTTTATTAATCCTAAAAACATTGTTAATAAATCTTTAATAATGGCTCATGCTGTTGTGGAAGAAGGGTAAGTTGTACAGAAGATACTATTCTTCAGTGCTTGTAATTTGTTTTACTTTTAATTCTAGTTGCAACATAGAAAATTGTATTATTGGACCAAAAGCTGTGGTAAAAAAAGGTACAAAATTGAAAAATTGTTTGGTGGGTGCCAATTTTGTAGTCGAAGAAGGTTCACTTTTGGAAGCAAAACACTTAACGCATGCTGATGGTTATATGGAAATTGATATACAATAAAGTTGTTGGAGTTTTTGAAAATATCTCGATGATCAATTTTGTAAAAAATCAATTAAATGTTCAATAAAAATATATGAAATTATTTTTAAAAGTTTAGATTGTCGTTTTGAAAAATTGTTTAGATTTTGCAATTTATAGCACAATTCGTTGTGTTGCCTTTTCTACACTTCAATCATTAATTGTACTTTAATATGTATCGAGTTATCCTTGAAAATTCTTCTAAATCTTATGAAAGGAATCATACCCATACAATTAATATTTTTATTTGACTTGTCTCAATTTTCTATATTGAAACTAATAAAAACAAAAGATTTTCACGGACATTTTAACAGTTCTATCAGCGCTTAGGGCGTGTGTCGCTCTTAAAGATTGAGTAAATAACCCCCCGTCTGGAGTAGCCATCAATTCGTTCACTCAGCGAACAATTTTTTTTGTCCACATGAATATGTCTTATTTGGACAATTTTATTTATTTATTATATTCATTCAGTTACAGTTAATGTTTATGTCAAGACCAAACAAATTCATATGCGGTCTTTGCAATTCAAATTTTTTGCAATTGATACGATAACGCGATATTTTAATATTATAAGTGTGTCTCTAGAGAAAGTGGTATTTTTAAAACTGTCAAGTTATTGTCTACAAGGTTTGTATTGACAAAAATTATATATATTTTATGGTTATCGAATCAAGGTCTCCATTTGTCCGTAAAGTTATTTAATACCGCCATCTAGTTACATTTAATGAATACATGTAATCAGTCAATATGCCTAACCAATATAAATCAATGGTAAAATACTACCAATTGAAGCAAATACTGCAATGTTTATTGAAGATTGCAGCTTTTCCTATGATCGCTATCAACAATTTTACAATATTTTCCAAAAAATGTAATGCTGTTTGCTCCAGAATTTGAATTTATTGTTTTAAAAATCGTTTTGTTTTCAATATAAAATGGTCTAAATTTTAAACTATTTTTTCATGTTCTTTTTATTTTGTTCATGTTATGCCCAGTTTTTGACTTCGTATTTAAATACGTTTTTAGTTAATTTTTACTTAAATTTAAATGGTATTTAAATACAGTTTGAGTTTTTCAGTGCAATACAATTTTTCTTATTTAAATAAGATAAAAGTGTGGTAGCACTACTAAATATCAAAAAATTATCGATAGTTTTTAGGGTTCTATAAGTCGATTGTTCGATTGTTCGAACAATCGACTTTTTGCTGAAAAAAGTCGAAAAGTCTAAGTCGACTTTTTGGTCACAAAAAAGTCGAACAATCGATTAGTTATCACAAAAGTCGATAAAAGTCGAATAGTCGATAAAAGTCGAAAAAAGTCGATAAAAGTCGAAAAAAGTCGAATAGTCGATAAAAGTCGAAAAAAGTCGACTTTTAAGATTGTTACAAAAATTTTTAATTGCAACATTCATACTAAAACAAAATATGCACGGAATAACATAATAATTTTATGTTATTGCAATTTGGTACACTTACATTTTTTCTAGTGTATGCAAAAATAAATAATAAGTAAATGTTCATAAAAAAATGCTCTTTCTACATATTATATATTATCGCCTTAATACATTTAATTTTTATTGCTAAACATTACACAAGGCGCATCAATAAATGCAGAAACCATGTATTTTTTACAAAAAATGGTAAAAAGTGGAAAATAGTCGGAAAGTCGAAAATAGTCGAAAAAAGTCGAAAAGTCTAAAAAAGTCGATTTAACTAAAAAGTCGAAAGTTCGAAAAGTCGACTTTTCATAAATTACCAAAAGTCGAAAGTTCAAAAAGTCGACTTTTTAAAAATCGAAAAAAGTCGAAAGTTCGAAAAGTCGACTTTTTGTTTCAACTATAGAACCCTAATAGTTTTGTATAACACAGCTGTTCAAGCAAAACAAAAATTTATATATTTTGCCAAATAAGAAAAAAAGGTTATTATATACAATAAAATATATGTAGGAAAATGCACAAAAGAAGCCCCAACTTCACCGCATCGGAAGTGTAGTTTTTGTTAGATGTCGTAAAAAAATACAGCGCTACAATAGAGTGAAAAAAAAACAGACAACAAAAGACAGCTGTTAAAAACATATGGTAGTTTATGAAACTTAAATAGAATTTAAATATCCAACGTTGGCCACTTAAGTATCATTTAAAAAAACACTGAGAAACTCATTTTCGTATTTAAATAGAACTTAAATATAATTAATATTTAAATACGAAGTCAAAAACTGGCTCTTAGAATTAATTGTCTATTATTGATTTTAAAGCAAATCAAAATGTCCCAAATATAGAAATGTCCATTTGGTTAAAGCAGAAACAGCAATCTCCAAATATCTTTTTGGAGATTGCAAACCTATATATGAATTTTGTTCATTTCATTCTAATATACTGTTACGTTTCCACCTTTTGAAAACGGGGGTTTATTTCTTTTAAATAAACCGGATACTTTTGATTGCAAATAAAAATAGTTTAAAATTTGTAACAACTCTTTATTTATTTAAAATGTACAACAACAACAGTTCAAATAGTCACTCAGTGTCTATTTACACGTTTATCAATTCGCAGAAATGCACAAACACTTTATGATGTACAAACTTAAATGTACAAGACAGTTGATATTAACTCTAAAAGCGCCTATGCTCAACTCACGACTGCAACCTCTGCCACTATTTATACACACGCCATCTTTCGTAAATCTTCTAGAATTCTGGAGCATTCGATGTTAATGTTAGCAACTTAAACATTTAGTGTTGCCACACTTATAAACAATGCTAATAACCGCATGCTATCAACATTGTTGATAAGTAGAAGCTTCTACTATTGGACGTGTTTATAAGCATGATGAATGTTGCAGGCAGTCGTTACAAACCGTTAAATTCAAATCGCTATTGCACATTCGTAACAATATTAATACCTTCAGAATTAAAGGTTTCTGTCATTTATTACAGAAACTAAAAAAAGTAGAGATTACAGCCTGTGCTTCTATAACCCTCATTTATCCACTAGAGTTTCCATCTGTAGTCCGACAGATAATAAGATGTTACCGTTATCAAAATTAATATAATTTGCGATAACTTACAATCGATTGTACAACGATAACAGAGGTCATCCATTCATTGTGATTGCACTGTTGCATTCGTGTGTTATTCTTTTACTGTGAGTGGTATTGTGGCTGCATACATTTAGATTGTTTTGATTATTTTGTGCAAAAAAAAAAAATATAAATATATATTAAATAATTATAAAAAAAAATGTCCACCGCCAGTAATGAAAATAATAAATACACCGAAACAAATTCCATTGCACAGAACAATCCCAACACGGATGACTTAAATTCAACAGAACCGGCTTCATATAATCCGACTCTTGCGGAAAATGAATGCGAGGAAAACGATTTGGAGCGTTTAAAAGGTGATGCTATTGGTGATACACTGTACAGTGAACGTTTTGTCTTGAATACACTGCTTAGACTGGGACAACTCAGTAAGGATCTGCAGGAAGAGCAAGATATCGAAAGAGATTTGTGTTCTCTCTGGGACATGACTCTGGAAGAGGATGTTGTCAAGTATTTGTTAAATCATGATGTTTTAGAACTGTTCGCCAATATAATTAAGAGCACAGAGGATAAGCGTTTAACCGAAATATTGGTAGGCATAATAGGGAATATGTGTAATGTACAGCAGACAAGGAATCTATTGACTGAGAAGAAAGAAGTCATTAACATTCTATTAGATTTATCTTCCTGTATGGACTCTTTAACCCTTGAACAATTAATGCGTCTCTTGGCGGTAGTCTTCGTAAAAATGTCCGAAGATCAAATAGAAAAATGGTATAATCTTATATTGAAATCAGACAAATTTGTAGAAAATCTGTGCTTTATTTTAAATAATGCCGCCAATAACTCTCTTATTTTACAAACTATGGAATCGTTAAATGCCATATTGGCAAAATTTTTTGTCCTCAAGCTCTCACTGGCAACGGAGAATGGCAAACGTTTAAACGAAATAAGCAAAACTAGTTTTGAGGAACTATTTGTGCAGCCAGAAATGATCGAGTGCACCATAGAGGCTTTTAAAACATTGGTAAAAGAGAGTAACGAAAAACAAGATTCCTATGAAGCGGCTGAAATTCCGGAGAGCATACACAAAGCCAAACAAACTTTTTGTAATATACATAGTATATTAACCCAATATCAACAACTATCCAGAGATGCCTACGCATCTAGCAATGACGAAATCTTAAAATGTTTTAAAGATATTTTGCAGCCCATGGCTGAAGATGACAGCATAACAACTTGGCAGCAATACGAACAAGATGTTTTGGAAACAATAAATGATATACTAAGGGTAAGATATAGGCAGACATTTTTAAGATGGCGATTGGAATAATATTTAATAGTAATAAATATTAATTATCTTACCAGGTTTTACCTCAACCTCTAGATTTGGACATCGTAAGATATTTACTTAAACTCCTTTATCATGTTGATAAGGAGCAAGAAAAACAGTTACAAAAATCTGCTACTGCAAATGATTTTGAATCAGACGACGATGATGATACCGAAATTGATCATCAAATTTCCTATACTATAATATTAAATACTCTATACTATTTAGTTTTAAAAGCTGACAAAGATATACTTAAACAATATGTTTCAACGTGTCCTCGAATATATACTGTCAAATTGTTAGAATCATTTGAACAGCCTCTGGAAACAGAATATATGAAAAATTGTTATCAGAAATTAAAAGAGGCTCTGGATTAATAAAAAATTGTATTCAGAAAAAATATTTATAAAAAAACAAAACTATGCGAATAACTGATTTAATTTATTTTTATTTCTACAGTAATAAATAAACTAATTTATCTTATATAGAAGATCATCTACACTAATGAAACTGTCTAGCCATAAACATGTAAACTGTGTTTATTATCTAAATATTAAATTTTAATTTGCTGTTGCAGATTGCTCACCTTACTGACAATCTATTTTTGTCCTCAATATTGTGTATTTCATAAGTTAATTAATAAAGATATAATTGTATTTGTTTATTCTTTAAAAACTTCTTCAAAAAGATTCATTTTAAACAATGACTCGATAATCTGTGAAATCTTTTGACTTTGTTTTTAGTTTGTATCAAAATATTAAAAAACATGTAAGAAAGAGTGTTATATTCGAGTATACCCAGATAGAGTCATGTCTCTACTTTGGACTAAATGTTCCACCTTTTAGGGGAGGAATCGGATATATGTACTTATAAAAAAAATATCTAATACAAATTTGGTACTTTTTAGAAATTCGAACCCTAATGGGGTAAAAATAGTATTGAATTGTCGATAATAATGGACCTAGAAACATGAAATTATATAAGAACATGTGTGAGTGTGTATCTAAAGGGTAGACTTTTTGGTAGTTTTTCTTTGTTCTTCTGATACTTTTTGAATAATTTATAATAATGGACCTGGAATCATAAAATTAGATATACATGATCCTGAATGTGTTAGAATCCTCAACAAGGGTACTTACAGGTACTTTTTTCCCATCAATAGTCGGTTTTGAATATTTTATAATAATGGACATAGAAACATGAAATTAAGCGTAAATGGTACTGAGTGAATGTAAATCCGAAGAGGGTTAGATACGCTCGTTAGTATTAATGAAGAAGACTTAATGGTAATTTTTCTTTTATCTAATAGTAATGTTATAATTTTTATAATAATGAACCTGAAAATATGAAATTAAACACATATATATCCCTTTAGTGATATTTTTTGTATTTTCTTTTACAATGAACATAGAAACATGAAATTAAGCTAATATGTACCCGAGTGAGTGAAAAACCACAAGGCATTATGGTACTTTCCCTTTATTTTAATAATACTTTATAATAATGAACCTATAATCATGATATTAGACACATATCTACCCCTTTTCTTTTCACTGTATTTTAATAATTCTGTAATATGTAATATTTTCACAAAAGCTCATACTTCCGAGAGAGTTCTATGAATTGACATCATTTTAATTTCACTTAAAATTTTCTCCAAAATTTTTGATTTTCCTTAAATACACTTACCACTCATGTTAAAGGGTATAATATTTTAACTTTAATAGTCATCTGGCTAAAAACTTTTTATTTTGATTATATATTGCATTTAAATATATATTTAACATATTAACTAGTTTAAGTATTCACGTTTTTAGATTTTGCTTTTCAGCCATTTGTAAACGCATCATATCCATCCATGATGATTTCCCTAAAGTCAATGAACTCTTACTGACAACCTTTAACTGATTCGGCTGTTTCTGATTTAAAGGCCACTTAAATTGTTGCTTATTTTCAGCTAAACTTGAGGATAAATGCTTCAATGTGCTGTCCAATGTAATGATGGATGTGTCAGTATTCGCAGTCAAATTCACATCTACTAATGTATTTTTCTCTACATCATCAGATATATTAATTATGGACGATGTTAGATTGTGAGTCTCAATAGTATTTTCCCCTTGTAATTCGGATATTTGCAAGTACATCGTTCCTTCATTGGCAACAACCTTTAGATTACCGTGAATACCAGCTTTAAAATAAAAAATTGAAAGTTGTAATAGTTATTAGGATATTTTGTGGATTTATTTTGTAAAACGTATAAAAAAGATGTAGAAAGGTAAAATTTTAAAAATTTTTGTTTTCCATCAATTTTTACCGATTGACAAAATAATCCCTTTAAGTAAATCTTACTCATTTTGAGATCTCCCTTCTGATGTACATAAACGGCAGATTTTTTGTGTATATTTTTTAAATCCAAACAACCTGTGTCTGTTTCAAATCTGGATGATTCCACATAACTACAGTTGGTAGTTATGTTTCCCTGATTTGTTTTACATGTTATTCTATCACCTTGCAGTTTGTCCAATATGATATTCTAAAAATAAATCGAGGTAGTTACTATGTAAGGGTTTTATTTCATTTCATTTAATTTGTTTGAATTTCTAGTTTGTTTTGCTCATCTGATTAATACCGATTGAACATTAATGAAATCTGATTATATTATTGTTGCGTTTTGAAATCGAAACAAGTTGTGATGGATTTATTACTTATGTTTTGTGCAAAGTATATTTAAATATACTATGGTTTTGTGTTGTTAAAAATTTCAATTTGATACTTCTCTTTCAATTTTTATATATACTTATGTAATCGAGTGAAATTCATCACACTATTTTAAATCGATTGTTTTGAAACCAATCGATTTCCATCACATAACTCTATGGTTCAAATTTAAAACTGTTATTTATATATGTATTAGGACTTGATAATTGTGTAAATACTATAAGCTAGCAATTAAGTGATGATTATTCTTATATTGGATGAATAAATCACTCTCAGCTTTAAGCAAAGTTGCAGTTAGTATACACACTTTCCAATTAAACATATAATAATAATTTCGGGGAATTTGACCGTTAAAGATATTTTTCCAAAAATTGTCCACAGTTTCATTAGTCAAAAGGTGTGTATAAAAATCATTACAACTATTATCTGTCAAACATATTGTTTATTCCAATTCGCCGTAAACTCACTCCTTTATTTTGTGCTTCCACCGTAGTCTCTTTTCCCAATAATATTCCCTCACACTTGATGTCGCCTTCCGAGCTTAACAACTCTATAGTTTCTGCACGAACGTTTTTGGTCTTGATAAATTTTACCGCCTTCACCTTCAACTCATTGCCAAAAGTATTCATAACAATGACCTCGTGCTGGGAATTGATATTAAGAGCCGCCCTTATGGGCACAGCTAATTCACATAGAAAATCCGTATCTTCAGTTAATTTTTTCAAAACAATTTCCACATTACGCTCATCATCGCTAACTTTCACCTGCATAGAAGCAGTACAATTTTTTACCGGGCCTCCTCGTAGTTCAGCAATTAGAGCATCACCATTCGGATATTTGTGCGGATCAGCAGAGTAAACTTTTACGAAAATATCGGAGTTTATTTTGATGCTGGCGTGCGGATTAATGTAACGTAATGTTTCCTGATGTACTTGATTCATATTGGCATCGGTGGTGGCGACGATTTTGCGTGCATAAAAACGCTGGTATAATTGAAGACGTTGTGGAAATGGCGCCAAGCGACGCAAAATTAACATGACTCTAAGATTTGTTCTCTGTTTATTTAAAATTGTTTTAATTTAATATTTTTACTAACAAGTAAAAGGCACGAATTTTATTAATTTTTTTAATTAGAACAGCTGTTTAGTGTAGACAACAACCCTTACAGATGGGAATTAAAACAGAGTTATTTAACAACATTAGCAGAAAAATAAGACGAGTATCGATTATAAATAAGTACAGTCGAAGGCAAACCCGTTAAAAAAATATATCTAAAAACTTTGAAATTTTGTTGTTTAACCATGATACATATCAAGGACTATATCAATATTTAAAAAGCTACAATAACTAACACATTTTTAATTATTGCTACAACTACTGCTTCAATCTGTTTTCTGTAGCGGTAGGAGTAGCATTTGTATATTTTCGTTTTCTTAAAATATCGAAAACTACTGCTACTTACAAAAAGCAAACCTCTAAATAGAGCGGTATTAATTAAACTTAAACTTTAAATGGAGTAGTCGTTGCTATTGATCTACTTTGAGTTTTAATTTTTATTACAATCTGTAATCGATGACATACTTTAAACAGAGTTGTTACTTGACACTCGATAAAATTATAAAGTGTCAAATTGCGAGACTCGAATGTCAAATTAAAAAAATGTTTACAGTTGTTCGCTCGGAAGAAGAGGAAGAAAGAAACACACAAATAAAAAAAGACCACGGAAATTTCAAGAATTTACTAAATAAATCACTACAAAAAGTAATAACAGAAGACCATGTCGTTCGATTCTATTCCAAAAGATTTACGTGGTTTAAGAGCCTGCTTGGTGTGCTCCCTGATAAAGGTCAGTAAAATTACCAAAGTCAGCAACGATTGCGTTTCCAAACATGAAAACTAAACTTTCTAGACCTTTTTGTCTTTTTGCAGTCCTTTGACCAATTTGAATACGATGGTTGTGACAATTGCGATGAATTTTTACGCATGAAAAACAATAAGGACAATGTCTACGATCACACTAGCAATAATTTTGATGGCATTATAGCTTTAATGAGTCCTGAGGATTCTTGGGTGGCCAAATGGCAGAGAATAGGTTAGTTTTTGTTGCTGCTTTTGATTTTTGTACAGCAATTGTAAAATAAGTTTATGTATATTTGTAGGTCGCTTTTCAAGAGGTGTGTATGCCATATCAGTATCGGGTAATTTGCCTCAGGCCACATTAAGAGAAATGAAAAGTCGTGGCATTCCATACAGACCAAGAGATACTAGCCAACGTTAATTGAAATACATTGCAGGGGAAAAAACAAGAGGTAAGTAAATTTTTATTGTCATCTCACGTCTTATTCTCCGCACAATGGAGCAACATTTTATAGTCTGAACAAAATTTAATCTTCCAAAATCGTTGCATACGATACTTTGTTGATGCAACCATGGTATAATACATTAGTTTAAAGTTATTAAATACTAAAACAAGTTCGTTGTACAGAATCGTATATACCCTGCATCACCTTACTACAAAAATGTTTTGCTTTAGCTACCTCGATTTTACCAACTAATCCGAACTATAGTTTATCTAATATTTCCGGCATTTGAGAATATAAAGTGTAATAATAGCTGTCGACAGTTATTTCCTATCTGGGTCATTGGATGGTAACGGAAGCTGGAGAAAGTTTCACAAATCAGTCGTTCTGGAAAAAATCAATGAGGCACAAGCCAGTGGACCTACTGGTATAATTTAACAATTCGTTTACGGTAGGCCTAGTACATGACGACCCTGAACAATGTCTGCACAAAAATTAAGGGCGGCACGGTTTATACAGACCTCAGTTATGTCAGAACTACTCTTGATTTCCGTGTCAGATTTTAAATATTAGCCGGCCGTGTATGTGTAGAAAGCTGCTAAATATGAGTTACCATCAAGTAGATCCTGTATATACCTCCGCGTGTTCTCTAAAATTCATAGGTTCTTTCTGATATACCTTATTAATTATTGTAGTTAGGATGCGATTCCATGATAAACTGCTTAGTCAATTGTTTTAAACAACACAATAAATACTTTATGTGGTGGCAAATGAAATTATCAGATATGGGCAATTCCATGTCATCGTACGTGACATTTGTACACCTATAGAGTGAAATAGATTTTGCAAAAATAAGAGTATCTGAAAAATAATTTGGTCTTTATGTTCCATTCAGAGGGTACTATATTTTAAAAAAAATAATAAGTTATTTCGAAACATTGTTGTCCAAAATATCGAGCTAAATAAGGGTATATCCTACGTGGCATAAAACGGAAGTAATTTTGAGGTACATGTAGAAATATGCGATAATTTGCGAATCGTGAGAGGCGTTATGCTTTTTAATTTCTTACAATAAACCAAATATGTTTCCTTTACAATCCGTCATGGACTTAATACTTTCATTTTGTGTGTTGTTAAAAATTGCATTTTGATACTTTTCCTTAAATATTTATCACATTTCTTGACTCAAAGTCTGTTAAATTTCTTCATATTTGTAATTTGGAAATAAATAATAACCCAGTACTTGAAATATTATATTATGAAAACGAACGAAATTCGTCACACTCTTTTAAGTCGATTCCCTGTGGTCAGCCTAGATCCATATGTCTCTATGTAAACACACTTTATCGACAATTGCACTAGTTACCCTACAGGGAATGCCAATAGTGAATTTGTAGTGATTTATTAGTGACATTGTCAGTACCAGATGTACAGTAGCCAATGTAATCTATTGACATTTAACATTACCTTGTCATTGATAATGCACCAGTAGACTGTTGCACTACTGAAAAGGTAGTTATTTTTTTTGACTCCACAGCATAATAATAAAAAAACTATTGACACGTTCGTTGACAATCTATATAAATATATAAATGTCTTTGTAAGTTTGTTTGTTCGTTTGAGCATCACGCCTAAACGGCTGAACCGATTTTATTGAAATTTGGAACGTAGATAGATCCTTACTTGAAAGCGTCAATAGGCTATAACTTTTTTTTAATAGTTGGACCAGAAATGGATAAACAGGGGGAAAACCGATTTGTTTTAATAAAATCCTTACATATTTTTTTTACTACGACAGGGGTAGCGAAGCGCACGGGGTCAAGCTAGTGTGACCATAAATATACTAGAACTGTTGTCCATACTAACCATAAAATTTGTCGACATTTTAACTAGTGCAATTTTCGATAGAGAAAGTGTGTTTACATTGAGACATATGGTTCTAGGCTGACCACAGGGTAAAATGTCGACAACTTTTACTTTAGCGTCAGTATAGACAACAGTTCTAGTATATTTATGGTCACATTGTCAACAAACGTGTCAATAGTTTTTTTTTTATTATGCTGTGAAGTCAATAGGTATATAAAATAACTACCTATTCAGTAGTACTACAGTCTACTGGTGCATTTTCAATGACAACCTAATGTTAAATGTCAATAGAAGATTACATTGGCTACTATACATCTTGTCAGTAGTATTACTGACAATGTCACTAATAAATCACTACAAATTCACTATTGGCATTCCCTGTAGGGTAGTTTTAAAACCGAAACTGAGTAGAAAAAAAAACTCAAAAAAAAAAAAAAATACTCAAAATAATCACACATACGACTGTTGTTTTTGTTTCCAGACCACAACCACTTTGACATTTTAATTTGTTTGTTTTCTATTATGTAATCTGTGTAAGACTGTTTAACAAACAAAAAGTTTGACCAAATTGTTTTGTAAACAAAATAAGTAGTGTTTTTATGTATTTAAAAATGAACTATTTTGACAACAATAATTGATTTATGTTATTTAAATATGTTCACAAATTGTTTACATTTCTCTTTTATTTCAGTTTTAATGCAGAATGAATTCATTGGAATAATTTTCACTATTGGACGTACTAAACTTTCTGGATTTGGTCAAGCTAAACTATAAACAACAACCGAATTGCATATTCTGTTTAAAATCTTTTTTTTTAACAATAAAAATACTTTATTATAAATTTATATATGGACAATGTCCTCAAAAAAAAAAAAAATAATAGTTAATAATAAAAAAAATATTATACAATATTAAGCAAAAAAATACATAAATAATTTGTTCTTAGTTCATGTATCTTTATACATTTTACACCACTGCTAAATTATTAGAATTGTTCCATGCGTAAACCTTCACCACCAGCCGTGGTAGCAAATACACCAAAACCTGCTCCCTCCAATTCCTCTTTTAACTTCCAATAGACCTCATTGCTGGCATAGTTTTCGGGCAATAAAACAATCACATAACCACCGGCACCAGCACCGGTTAATTTACTGAAAAATCCCCGCTTAAAGGCAATCGAAAAGATCTGTTCCAATTTGGGATGTGTAACGCCAATGGCTTTCATTAAATCATTGTTGATTTGAAATAAACGTTCGAGTTTTTCAAATTTCTCACTGTCATCCTGGCTATTGCCAAAGTTTTCGTACAAAGGAATGGCATCGTTAACCAAAGCCTCACAGGCATTCCAAATCGAATTGATTACTTCGGGAAATTGTTCACCGAGATGGCGCACCTTGGCTACAATCTCAGCAGTGGATCTTTTAACTTTACTGTCCACCAATAGTATATTTAAGGGTCTCTGTATTTTAAGTGTTTGAAAACCTTGGCCCTTAACGAAACGCAACATGCCGCCGTAAGTGCAGACGGTATTGTCAACGCCAGAGGGAGTGCCATGCATTACACGTTCCGACTCAAAAGCCCAGGTGGAAATTAAAGCTTGATTTTCGGGCTCGTTATAAGAATTCAGATCAAAATGATGAGCATAGAGAAGAAAAGCCGCTGCCAAAGCTGCTCCATAGGAGGCAGAGCTGCCTAAGCCTGCGCCAATATTGAGTTCAGTATCTACGTTAACGGTAAATGCTTGTGTTAATTCCAATTCCTGTTTAGGTGATGATAAAATGGCTCCAGCCAAAAGATAATAAATTGACAGAAAAGCCTTTTGAGCTTGTTGCTTTTTCGGCGATCCCTGCTCCAATAATTCCTCATGCTGTCTATTGAGTTCGGTGCGCACTTCTTCCAACAACTGGGCACCACTTTGAAAGGTTTCCTGGGGAAATTTTGAGCGACATTGCTTAAGAAACTTATTAAACGTGTCAACTTGTATTTCGAAATTTGTGTTCAAAGCCTCCAATTGTATGGTAACAACTCGTTTGCCATTTTCAGCTGCAGTAAACTTTAATGTTGTGCCCAGACCCACTACCGCTGCCAGAGCAGGTTTGTGATAAACCACTGCATGCTCACCATGCAAAATGATCTTTCCTGGTGATTTCACTTGGAATTTCAACATTATGTAATCTCGTTTTGAAAAATCAAAACCAAAATTCAATGAGATGTTTTGAGAATAGTTTATTCTATGTGTGATGCAGCAGTATTTGTAAAAAGTGTACACTGGGGTCAGATAATGTATCTTTATTCGTTTGTTCGTTATAGATTCAAATATCAGTCTAAGAAAAAATGTTTTACTTTAAATGTTTTTTTTTCTTTATTTTTTCCGCTTTTAAAAAATCTACAATATTATAGTTTATTACAGTTCAAAGCTTGGCTTAACACTGTGGAAGTTTTTTGTTTATGCTGTTTAATTATTTTTTTGCTGTTTTGTATTTCAAACACTTTCACTTTCTTTGCGATGTTGATTTTTTTTCGTTTGTTCGACTTTAAATAAAAAAAAACTCATATTACTACTAACTATTGCACAGTGGATTGTAAAGTTGTAAATTTCTTGATTTGATTATATCAATGATGTTTTGGATACATCACTCGTATTGTTAAAATAAAGCAATTTAATGTCAAGATTTGAGTTATTTCATATTTCTAGGCTTATTAATTAGACATTTTTTTGTATAATGCACTTCCCTGCTTTTAGCCATTTTGGTATTTTTTCCCATTGAGGACACGAATTTTACGATACTGATATCGGAACAAAAATATATATAATTTTATATTTTTTGATAAGTGAAGTGAATATGAATTATTATTATTATATAAACATTCGAATTTCTATTTAACAGGAAACCTGTTTGTGCGATGTTGATTCAGTCAGTCGGTAACGTTACTTTTTATATAACTATTATAGCGAGTTGTTAACAGAGAGAAAAGATATTGAAGTGCCATGAGACTTGAAAACTCAGATTAGTACAGATATGCCACAAATGGCAGTTTTCAAAAAATTAATATCGAATCGTACGGTTATTTTGACGTTCTACAAGAGTAAATTTAACAGTATCAATTGGCAACGAGTGTGACAATAACCATTTTGACATTTTCTTTTGTTTGTTTCCTATTTTGGCTTGAAAATATATTATACATTTTTGTTTTAATTAGATTTTTCTTCTTATTCATAAATTACTGTGTTTGCAGTACTACGAAATTTAAACTACATAGAACCAAACAACATAAAAGTGGATTAACTTTAGATTAAATTTATTTTTAGATTAAATAATCTGATTATTAACTAGCTTTAGATTTTCAAGTCAAAAACCCGCCCTAAGTTGTTTATAAAATGATTTCAATGCCCATGGATTAAACAAGTCAGACTAGATCAGTGGTCGTCATAAAGAGAACATTCGTTATAATACCATGTTATGAACTTTCTTTCTCTGTTGTAATCTGACCAGCTATTGATAGTGATTTTGGTTTCTTTTTCGGTAATTTTGATGAATTTCATTGACATGTTTGTGATGACGACAAAGTGAAAGCCATATGACAAATTGCTGCATTTTTATATTGTTGAATGGAGAAAAATGTTCAATATACATACTTAAATTTTTATATATTTAAGTAAATATTTCAAAATATTCGGATTTGTCCTAAAATCAGGTTTTGAACAGCATTCTTGGAGAAACCCAAATACCAAAGAGTTGTATGCTAGAGTAAAAGAACTAAACAATCCAAGCAGGTATATTTTGTCCAAGTTTCTGTTAGAGATCCAGTATCGTTCAGGCTTTAATAATATGTAAGCTTATTATTACAAAATATCGATTAAAAGTATTAAAATTTTCATAACAATTTCTTTACAGCCCACTGTGCAAATGCTATATTATGCAGTCTCTCATTGTTTAAACATATTTTTTTTTGAACTCTTTGTTACATTACACAAACACACAGCAGTATTTATTTAAACTTTTTTACATTTAACAAAAAAAAAAGAACTTCATTCAATATTTTTTTTTATTTCACTATTTATTAGTCTCTTATTATTGCTGCTGCACTTTCTCCCACTCTTCTGGTGTGTAGGATTTTTGTGAGAAGGCGTGTATTTCCTTAAGTTCTTCCGCTAAAGCAGTATTAACCAAACGATGTTTTTGCAGTAGTGTTTTGCCTTTAAACTTGTCGGATACTATTGTCACACTAAACTTGCCACCACAACCATCTGATTCATCTATGGCTTTAACATATTTAGCTTCAAGTTGTTCGGTTAGTTTGTCTTCAAGATATTTTGTTGTATATTTGCTCATTTTGATTATTAATCTTTGTTTCGTTTGATTCCAATACACTGCTGGAGTGGTTTGTTTTTGTCTTCTAGAATGTTTGTTTGCTTCGTAATAGAGATTTGTTTAAATCTATTTAATTTATTATGCAAATAAATACATGTTTTATTTGTTAATGGTCTTGTGTGTTTTTATAACCTACCTTTCCGGTTTTTTTTAAATTCTTTTTGCTCTGCCTTTCTATTTATATGAATTTGTGCGAAAACAAAAGAAGCGCTAATGCGAGACTCGTTTAATGACATTTAGATGAAAGAACAGTGTTGGAAAGTTGCTAAATATTATATGCTACGGTAGATACCAGGGCTATTCTTGTTCTCACTTTCACCATTCACCGTATTTTTGGAAGCATAATTTCATGAATATTATGCAATTTCTCAGCATTTCTAAATATTTACACATGATTTGTTTAACCTTACTTATATAATTTTAGAAACTTTATTTAATATAAATATTGTTGTAATTATGCTTCTAAAAATACGGTGAAAGTGATATCAGGGATAACCCTACTATGTTGTAAAATTACTGTGGAGGTTCAGTTCACCGAAAGCAAGGCGTATTAACAAGGTGAGTGCATAAAATCAGAGACCTGTGCCGAACGGCTGTAAGCCGGCTGAGCCGAGCCGACGATAAATTTTAAAAGCCGCCGCCGGCGAAAGTTTTCTGGCTTGAAATTAGCCGCCGTTTTTATTAAAGTTCCTTAAGGGGCCCATAGACACATACTGCTGACATATACCGCCGATGAACCCTTCGTATACGTGTGTGATTGATATTTTACTACACACCTATCAATCATCATTTAAAAAAAAAAATTTTAATTACAATAAACATGCGTTTGAGAACAAAAAAAAAAATATTATTTTCTATCTTTCTGTAACTGAAACGTCAAATATAAAAATAATATTTCAGAAAAATTAAAAAATTCATATTATTGTTCATTTGATCAACTGTCAGCAGTATGAGTTCATTTCAAAATCAAAACTATTTTGATTTTTCATACTGCATTGTCTGTGTGTCGCATACATAAACAAAAATTTCAAATTTACCAACACATGCTTATTGCATGAGCAGTATGTGTCTATGGGCCCCTTTATAATTTCACAAAATTTTCGAAATTTCAGTTTTTAAATTTTTTAGAATTTGAGTAACTATTCTTTTACCGGCTTTGAGCCGCCGCCGACATTTTTTGGAGTCAACCGCCGCCGCCGTGAAATTTAGTCGGCGTAGGTCTCTGGGTGTAATGTAGGTCTTTTGTCAAACTTTTTTATGTTTACATTTGTTATTGAAAATTACGATAGCAATATTTGATTTTTACATTTTCTTCTACATTTATACAGAAACAAAATGCCTGTTGTTTTTACATAGTTGTATTTGTTGCCGCGACGCGCTCACCTTGTTAATATGCCTTGACCGAAGGATTCAAAAATATAAACAAATGTTTATAATTAGAAATGTTAATTTTCCTGTTTTAAATAAAAATGTTTCTGTTTTTCAACATACAAAGACAATAATTTTGATAGTGGTAAGTAATCGAATTTGTTGATAATCAAATGATTCACTATAAATTACCGACTGTTGTGACTGAATTCCAACGAAAATTTTTCCCATTAGGAACACAAAGTATAAGTCGCTTTTATTAGTCCTTTAGTTTATTGTATTTTTGGAAATTTTATCAATTAAATACTCATAATCAATTAAATACTCATTACCGAAATATGTATTAGCAAATACCGTTACCGCTAAAATGTCATTACAGAAATTATCCAAATTAGCGTTACCATTATCTTTTAAACGTTTCGAATCGGTAGCCAGACTTGAGCTTAGTCTAAGTGCTAATAATGGAGTTAATATTTACATACTATTAAAAACTTTGTTAAATAACTTTTTTCAAATTGAAGCAAAAACTTTATTTTCTGTAATATGTCTAATATTTTAAAGATATTTTCAATCATGTTTTTAACTATTAATGTATATGAATGAATAAATTTTCGTTTATTTAATAAGGCAAGTAGTGTAGCACATTGACACAAACAATTAATACATACTAAAGGAATGTTACAAATTGGAAAAACTATAGCACGCTCATACTTACAAAAATAAAAGCAATATAAATAGGTCTAACAAAAAAACAGAAAAGCTGCACAAATTAAATAAACAATAAATACTGAACATGTCTTAAAAGAAACAAACAAAATCAAGCTAAAGTACAATTAACTAAATGAGTTTATAAAATCGTATAAAAACAAATTGTTTAGAATTCTTAAATACCAAACAAATCTTTTTTTTAAAAAAAAGTTTGATATGAACCACCAAATAAACATTTTGAAATATTTTAAACTATTAACAACCAACTTAAGGTAATTGATGCAGATCATAGAGAGTGTACAGCGCCTGGGTGCGATCATACACCGTTTTGGTATTATTTAACATTTCGGGTAAGAATTCTGATATACGATCCACATTGCAGCAAACTCGTTTTAACAGTTCACCTTGTGTTGGCAAGGCATACATGGCCACCAATGCCCCCTTGCGTACAACCCAAGGATGATATTTGGCCAAAGTCGATTCATATGCCGTCTTACAGCAACCATGCACTTTATCACTTTCACACAAGTCACCTAAACGATTGAGGAATTCATAGACAAACTCTGGAAAATAATAGATATAACAAAATTAAAAAGCATACCAGCAAAGTTTATACAGAATTTGAAATGTTACTATTTGATAAAAATTGACATGACAAGTAAACAAGATAAGATATATAAACAAAATTAATGACAAAGAAACGTTAGGAAACACCGTGCAATAGTAGAATAGAGCAAGAAATTATGTTCTCGTCAAGGATAGCTAAGCGTTAACATCTATCTCTACTGTCTAGTGAATGGTATGAAAAGCTAATAATCGATTTTCGACTTTTCGATCAACCATTTCCACTTCAATTTTTACAGTCGATAAATCGAACGCAATAATAGATTTTTTAATAGTTGATCTGCATTTTTGGGAACTATAACAAATGACCCACATACGCTATTATATAGAGGTGCTCATTTTATAAACCGTAACGGCAAACATTTGACAACAATTTAATGGAAAAAATTTCGTAGCACTTTTTGTACAAATTTCTTAAGTTTGAAAAAATTTCGTTTTAAAAAATGAGATGCTCCGTGAATATTTTTTGCTGTCAGCTGAAGATTAATATATGTATTGTAAAATTTAATGAAAGCAAAAACGTAGGCAATACTAAAAATTTCGCAATTTGATTTCTATTTCCATCAAAAATCGATTTCAGCACAATAATCGCAGTATATAATCGATCACGAAAAAATCGTTTTTAGACCCTGAAAATCTATGTTTGACCATAATAGTAATCGATTTAGCATTCACTACTACAGTCTGTTTCTGAATTTCGTTTAATAATTATGCATGGAACTATGTACTTTCTAGCATTTTTCAAATTTTCTTTCGAACAGAAAACCCACAAATTTATATCATAATAATCTAATAGCTATGTACTAATTTCAATCTCACCCAATCCTCTATGCAAACGTAACAGTGTACGACTGCCCGAAACATATTTAGTATCCTTTAATAAATTAGCATCCTTTTCATATGACATCATTGTTTTGATTGTTAGAAATTTGTCAGCTTTTTCCACATCCGTTTCCTTTCGAAACGATGTTAAAATTTCGATTTTCGATCTCACATCACTGCTTACAAAACCAAATACTGAACCCAACAAACTGAAAAATCTGTAATTATCACAAGAAAAACAACATAAATTAAATATATGCATATATGTATAGGGTAACACTATGAGAACAAAGAAAGTTCAAAAACATCCTTTTGTTCAAAGAAAATTGTATGTAGTTTACTTGTTTATTTCCTCGTATGCTTTTAAATAATCATCCATTGAAACATCATCATCGTCACGTAAACTGTCTTGAAATATTTGTGCAACTTTTTCAATATCAAAACGTTCGACAGCAGCCATCTTTTGTTTACTGATTTATACGCTGATATTCTTAATATTTATTAGTAATATCTATTATTAAAAGTTAATGTACACTAAACTATATATTCAACTAAAGTTGGTTGCTGCAATTTCTTCTAAACATAGACGAACTTCTTTAAATGAACTAAATTAATGTGAAAGTAACCATGTTGATGTATAATTTCAGTGCAATGTAGTTACAAACAGGCTGGTTCATATATATACATATAATCATAACGCTTACCAACACTGTTGGGGTTTAAATAATGTTTGGATAAACAGTTATTTTTCCTAAATTTAAAAGTTTGATATTGTTTGTGTTTACCATATATGGTCACGTTAATTAAATGAAAATATTAAACCACAAATTAGTCTTAACAATTTCAGAAACATCCTAAAATTTTAAGTTATTCTGTAAAACCGGTTTTTGGGTGGATAATTTACTACTGAATCACTAACCCTAATAGCCCATTCGACCGAGCCAAATTAAGTAATTTTGTGATTTCGCCTAAAATCAAGGCGAATTTATAGAAGGTGACGACAGAACTACAACAAATACAACATGTACAAAAACAACAGGTACTTTGTTTTTGTAAAAAGATAAGTGAACTGTCAAAGTTGCCTGTTGTTGTTTTTGCTTTTGGGTTTGTTGTATTTTTCGCCACAACAACCACAAGTGAATTGACAGTTCACTTGTCTAAACAATTGAATATAAAAAATAATCAGCTGTTCTTGTGAGGTCACCTTCTATAAATTCGCCTTGCCTGAAATCAACGAAAACTGTGATTTACTTGTGTAAATTTGCACATGCATGTGTAAATTTACACACGCATGTGTGATTGTGTTAGTGCAAAAGTATGAATGTGTAAACTCTAGGTTAAGTAATTTCGGTGCAGTCTTTGTGCTACAAATCAGTTCTTTTCATATATTATTAAGTGTTGGAAATGATAGCAATTCAACTTACCAACAGTATATATTTCATTATTTCTAAGTCAAATAATGAGGTAATTCTCAAACAATATCTGAAATTTTTTTTATTAATTCTCTATCAAATTACAGTGGTTGATAATGCAATAGAACTTTTCCAAATATTAAAAACTTCTTAAGACATTTGTATTTTGTAAATATTTTACTAATATACAAGAAAATAATTAATAAAATTCTGAAAATAGAAATAAAACTAAAAAGTATTCATTATAAAGGTATGTATTGACAAAACAATGGAAACTTAGGTTTCATTTTTACAAATATTTACTGGGCCCTGTAGTGACTCTGCATTTAGTTGGATTGCGTTTTTTAATTACTGCTTTACAGCGTTGCATTGAACCAATGCATGTAATGCTTTGACATATTTTGTGATTTCTTTATAAATGCATCTGACAAAGCTTTATTCGTGGTATAATTTTGAGTCCGTATTTTGCGATTTACAATTTCCCATACATTTTCTATGGGATTAAGATCTGGTGATTGGCAGGCCACTTCAAAACATGCATATCATTACAAATGAGGTCTATTTGTGTTCATTGTCATGCTGTAATCTCCAAACTAGGGGCATATTTTCCTCAGCATGTGTATTCATAGCATCATTTGGTAGGATCTGCATCCGATTCCAGTATTTTTTATTATATCAGTAGTTCCAATACCTTGCCCTGAAAAACAGTCCCATTCCGTTATATTACCAACGCCAAACTTCACTGTATTTTTTGTATACTTGGGGTCCAGTATCTTTCCCTTCTACCGTCTTACTAATGTTCTCCCATTACTGGACTTGATAAATGCTGTCCATTTTATTTTTTCAAAATTGCAAATTTATTATCTCTGTCAAATGAATTTACGTTACGTTATCAGATTATTCATTTAATTTTAACCGAAATACGTAATTCATAATTTTCTTAAGGAAATATTGGATAATTAAGAAATTTATTATCCATCTCTACTACTGATATCAAATCTATTGCCTTTTAAGAGAAACTTTAGAGATAATTAGGTATGTGCGAATAATCGATTAATCTATTATATGATTAATCAAATTCATGATTCGATTAATCAAACATTTTGATGATTAATATCCAAAATGAATTGAATAATTTTGATACTTGATTAGGTAGAAATTTTAGTAATTTAAAAAAAAATATAATAAAAAAAAATAAGAAAATGCGTATAATTAATATTAAAGTGTCAAAAAAGACTAAGGCAAAGTAAAAAAGGACTAAGGCAAAGTAAAAAAACAGATTTCAAAAATATTTAAACCAAAGGATTTTTGAAAGTTTTATTGGAAATTACTTAGTTCTCGAACTGTTAGTTATTTTTGACAGTCTACAAGCATTTTTACTGGAATTCAAGTTGAAAGCAAGTGTAATTCAAGTCTTAAATTATAGTTGTATTAAACTTTATATCAATAGCATTCTCCAGTAAAAAATTTTGTTTGAAAAATATTTAATTTTTACAAATATTTTTCAAGTTTAACACATAAATATACCAAAATTCAAATAAAATTTGAATTAAATTGAATTTCGAAAAACGGAAAAAACTGTTTCTGTGAAATTATATGAAGTTTATGTGTAATTACTTAAGTTATTACATTAAAAATTATGCATGCTATGACAACATTAAAAAATTTAAAAAAAAATTACAAAAGTTCGAATATTTATGTACACGAAATTATACAGCATTGAAAGTGCCTTTCAAATACCTTTCACGTGATGTCATTTGATCCATCTTACCAGATAATGACGCCAGGACAAACATTTTAACAAACGGTATTAGAATGAACTAAACTTTCCTTTTGGTTGGGAACATTAACAAATTTTTTTGGGGCCACCCTAATGTATATTAACCATGACATAAATAGTTTAGTTTAGAAGAGTTCTGTACTGTAAAGTACACTTCCACTCGGAGACCCATGGGATACATTGTGATACTCTTCAGGAATAGATGTAGTTGTAAAGATACGTAATGAAATAAAAAATGAAGCGAAATTATATTCCGGGCTGAATAAAAGAAAATAAGTATAAACCGGAATTCCTCAAAGACTGTCATTTAAAATAGCCAGCCTATTTCCCTGATAAAACCTAGTTGATTGCGTAGATCATATCTAGCTATATTCTGTAGTTCATCGTGGAATCTATCCCCTAGCCTGAGACTGTTAACTAGGAAAGTTTTACAAAATGTGTTTTTCTGTTTCTAACTCCTCAATGTACTCACACAACCTACAAAAGTCCTGTGTGCCACATTCCCATTTACAGATGAAGGCTTCAATAATTAAATAGCCTTGGACACCCTGCAATCCGCTCTACTGATCCAAGATTGGTTTGTAGAGTCATTGAATCTTTTAAAGATCAACCTGTAATAGTGACCCCTGGTCCCGACTACTATGAACCAGATCAGAACCCTGTCTGGCCAGTTCATCTCTTATCTCATTGCCCTATATGTTACAGTACCATGGTACCAAACACAACGTTATTGTGTATATTTCTAGAAACGCTTCTAGAGCTCTCTTGCAGTCCATCATTATGCTAGAATGTACTATGTATATTATAGATATCCATATATCCATACATAACAATGAACCGAATGTGGAACGGGTTATCCAACCTGTTTCGATCCCTCTCACTTTAAGACAAACAACGGATATTGGCAACAAAGCAATTTAAACGAAATATGAATACTCTGCCTTGTTTCGAACTTCATTCAGTGGTTATTATTCGCAACTACGTACAATGGCAATAAAATAACTCATGCAAAGTTTTGAGAATGTCACTATTATAGTTCTCCAGATATTCGATAGTAAATATTTACTTTGTATGAGGGATGTACCCCCCCCCCCCCCCCTCCGATTCCCTTAATTTTTGGCATAACAGGACATTTTTGGCATAACAGGCATCAATTTACATAATGTTTAATGACTCTCACAATTGCAGTTCATCTGATATTCGAAAATAACTATTTGATATGGGAGACACCACTCCACTGTTCAGATTCCACCCATTTTTATATATTTTATGTGCAATGGTAACAAAATAACTAATTTCAAGGTTTTCTTAACTATTATAATTATTTCCTTTATATGAGTCATTCGCACTAAGTCCATCCCGCGTAATTTTAGCAAAACATCATTAAAATATACATAAGAAAGTGATTTAGGCAAAGATTCTCGAAATTACAATTGGCTTTGTAATGTAGGTCCTACATCTGCTGTTTCGATCTCGCGCATTTTTAGCAAAACTTTGGAATTGCCACACCCACTGTGATAAGAAATAGATTCATACAAAGTTTAAATATTTTTACAATTATAGCTCTCTAGATATTCGAGAGCTAGAGAGCGTGAAGTTTTGCGGGTTTCACAGTTATAGTTCACCAAAAATTCCATAATAACTTAAAATTTCAAAAAACAAAGTAGCCTATTGTTCCCTCCAGTCAAAATATCAAGAGGTTCGGTCCAGTGTTTTAGGCTCCTATAAGTCGCAACTAAACATACAAATAAACCGACATACATGCATTTATAGATATGTATATAAACATTTTACACGGAATAGATAGTGTAATTAAATAAAATTATATATTTTAAGTGGTAAGAAAAAAATTACATTTTGATAGATTACATTGATGTACCTGTTCGAATTAAATTATAAACAAGTAAGAGAGCTATATTCGACTGTGCCGAATCTTATATACCCTTCAACAAATACATTTTTTTTTATATTTTTTTCCAATTTTTTATTTTTTAAATTTATTAGTATAAACGGTTAAAAAATATTTTTCCCGATTTTGACCTATTGTAGGTCCAAATTACTATAGCCTTATATACATCGTTCCAATGGACTTTGAAATATCTATCATTAGATATCCATATTGTCTATATTAATGACGTAGTAATCAAGATATAGATCAAAAATAGGCCAAAAAATCAAGGTTGTCCCGGTTTATTCCTTATATCTCTGCCATTTTGGTCGATTTTCTCTATTTTAAATATCGACCGATCCGGAAGAATTCCCTATATGTTGATGTATCAATTATGTTTCTAAGTTATTTTGGGGCTACGGAAAGTTGATTTCAACATACAGACGGACAGAACATATATACTTTGTGAAGTCGCAAATGACAAAATGTAGAAATTACAAACGGAATGACAAACTTATATATACCCTTGCCACTCATGGTGAAGGGTATAACAAGTCATATTTAACCGAAGCCCTTATATTCTGGTCCATTTCCAATACCTTCAAATAAAAGAAAGAATTTTCAAGATCTTAAAAAGCGTAAAAAGGAAAGCATAACTAAACTTATAAATATTATTTTACTATATTAAGGGCCATTATTACAAATTGCCTTTAAGTTCGTAATAGTAAAAGTTAACTTAAAAGCAACATTTTTCTATTACTTAAAGTTACCTTTTACTACTACGAACTTAAGGGCAAGTTGTAATAATGGCCCTAATTCTTATATATAATACATGTGTATCCAATCCATTTAATAATATGAAAAACATGTTGGAATTGACCGAAGTCCCAAAATAAATCAAATTTAAAATGTATTTCATACAATGCAAAACACTATTATCTATAGTTTTATTTATACAAAAAACCCTCTATTTTTAATAAAACTACCACTAATCCAAAAATGTATTAAAAATATATTTTAGAATAATGAATTTAATATTTCTTATTAATTATCGAAATACATTTTTTTTGCTCTCCGGAAAATATGTATAGTCCCACAATATGTGTTTCTATTTTGTTTGTGAAATAATTGCTTACAAATTTTATTTTATCGTATATGTGTAAATTTTAAAATAGACTTGTGGATCAAGGTAGGAATATGAATATCCTTTTTTCTCTATCAAAATTTTGGACCATAGATTATTATATTTTTTATTATTTAATTATGTTATATACAAAATTGTCTATAGAAAACAAAACAATCGGACCTTACCCGTTCCAAATTGGTTAAAACTTGGTACACAATTTCTTTATGACCATAAAATATTTTAAGTTGCTCAAAAATTTTAAATTCGCTTTGCATTTATCCGGGTTTAAGTGACAAATTTTATATAAGAATGTTGTAAAATCGCCAAATTTAAATTTTATAAAAGTGTAAAAAGACAACCTAAAATAGATATCGATAATCATGAGATATCGATAATAATGATTTCAAACAATATCACTACGATTTAGAAATCATTAACAACAATTTCGCATGTCAAAAAAAAAAAAACAGTTACGAAATGGCGACATGTTATTAATTAATATATACTTTTATTTACATATACATAGTTAATTAAATTCTGAAAATAGAAAACAAACTATAAATTATTTATTATTATGCTATTGACAAAACAATGTAAACTTAGGTTTAATTTTTACAAAAATTGTCTGACCCTTTTAGTTACTCAATATTTTGCTGGATATCCCTTGTTTTTTTTTATTACAAGTTCACAGCGACAATGAAATATATTTTGCCATTCTCTTGTAACCACGTCCAATAAAGCTTCCTTCGTGGCGTAACTTTGAGACCGTATTTTGCGATATACAATTTTCTATGGTATTAAGATCTGACGATTAAACATACCACATTGAAACACGTACCTTATTGGTTACATCCCTAGAGGGATATTTTTTATACAAAAGCGTTTAAAATGGATCTATATCCGATTTCAGTCGTAGTATAGTTTATGATATGAATTGTGCCCAAATATTGACCTTGCAAAGAATTTTTTTTCGCGGGACAACCAAGAACAGCATTATTTGTCTTGCGAGAAATTTGTTTATCAATTTAAAAAAATAGTTTGTATGGAACTTCTTTATGACATGAATCTAATTATGTTAATACGCAGAAAAAAGTTGTGTAGTGCTGTGTAATTTAATTAATATAAATCACATTTCTAAATATGAGTATTCAATTATATATATTTGAGCCCTGGTTGTATAATAGGTTGCTAGGTCATGCCTTTTCTCATTTAACGTTTCTCAAATGTTTTTTTTTTAAGAACTCTGACTACTTATTATATTATTAAAAATACTTTAAGATATCAAACATTGATCGCGAAAATTTCGAACTTAACAAGTTGTGATTATATTTAAATAAATTCCATTTAAGGAAATAAATATGTATGTATGTATGTGTAGGTACACAGGAATATTTCGTGATAATAATATTTGGTGGAAGTAAATAAAATATTAAACAAACGCTAATCCAAAATAAATATATGTAAATATTAACATGCTTAAGCCAATTCATAGCAACATTAAAAACTACCTAGGATGAAAAGAAAACAAGTGTATTTTGTAGGGCCAACGTAAATTTGCTGCCTAGCGTAACACTTTTCAAGATAAAAATATGATAAATTTTATTTTAATGACTAAACGGAACGGCTAAACTGAAAAAACATTACGATGGACTTGTGTTTATTTATTGCAACATCATAAACAATAAAAAAAATATTGTACATAAATGTGTATTCTGCTTAAAAAGGGATACTTCCAGGAATATAATGTACCTGTTTAAAAGGGGAACAATAACAAAAACATGGAAATATAAGATAAAAAGGGAATCAAACAAAAATGAAGTAGTTTTATTTAATTTGGGTCTGAATTTAGCTGGTCACCTTAATGTTGAAACCGTGTTACCTGTATTAAAGTGCAATGCACTCACACATTTACAAACAATTACTCTCACACTTATGCACACGCATACACTTTTGCAATTGCACACACACAATTGAGCGCCATCTTTAATTTAAATGAAATTTTAACTTTAGCTTCGTTAGGCCACAGCACATGAAAACAAATCATTCGCTAAGCAACATTCAACGGGTAAAGACGTTTTAAATTCTTTATTCGGTTAGTAAATTTGTTAGTTATCACTGTGTGTGTGTGTGTTTGTGTAAGTTGCTGAGAACGGGAGTGTACTGTTAAGTGAGTAACGGTTAGTTAAAACGAGTGTGTGTTTCATTAATAAAACACAGAGATAAAGAGCTTTAAACAAACTTGGCTTAAAGTAGAGAATTGAAAAAAGAATAAGAAGATAAACACTATAACAACAATAAAGAAAATAATAAGAGAGGTAAAAAAGTCAAGTGTTTTCAGTTGTTGTTTTGAAGTTTAATACTGCGTAAATTAAATCTTCACTTAACGTCAAAAAGAGAGCAGCCTGAAATAAACAACATCACTGAGCAGTGTTTCTTCTTGCACTTTAAAGTTCTTCTATAAGTAGAGATCATTTTGATTGTCTTTCGGAGAAGCAGCTAAATAAAATTTAAAATACTACTACAGTTTCGAATCGACTCTTAAAGAAGCAACAAAACGAAGAAAGAATATCGAAGTATTAAATTATTAAGCGTTTCATTTCTTAGTCAAGACAAGCGAACAAAAATCCCAAGCTTAGGGTGTGGTGAGCTTAAACATACAAACAAAAAATAAATTGAATTGAAATAAAATTTACAAAAAAACAGAAGATTTTATTAAATTTTCCGCGATATTTCTTTTATATAACTAAATAAAAATATAAACAAATAGACAAAATGTCTACAAATAGAAGAAATTTATTTCCAACACAATTATCCACCTCACAAATGCTCACATTCTTTGTGCTATTGATGACGACGTTAACGTTTAAAGGCGCGCAGTCCCAAAGAACACCAACGATCTCCTATGTAACGCAGGAACAGATTAAAGATATTGGCGGTACAGTAGAATTCGACTGTTCCGTTCAATATGCCAAAGAATATTCAGTTATATGGACAAAAACCGATGGCGATTCAGTATTTTTATCAACGGGCTCTACACTGGTGATTAAAGATTCTCGCTTTTCACTGCGCTACGATCCCAGCTCCTCAACCTATAAGCTGCAAATTAAAGACATACAAGAGACCGATGCTGGTACTTACACCTGTCAGGTGGTCATTTCAGTCGTTCACAAAGTTACCGCCGATGTAAAATTATCGGTCAGACGTCCTCCAGTAATTTCCGACAATTCAACACAATCTTTGGTAGCCAGCGAAGGCAGTGAAGTACAAATGGAATGTTATGCCAGTGGCTATCCAACACCATCAATTACTTGGCGTCGGGAAAACAATGCTATTTTGCCAACTGGTAAGTTATACAAAAAAAATTATTAATTCACATGTAGTATGTAGTTCTCATGCATATTTATTGCCAAGAGTTTATAAAGTCAGAAAAATGTAGGAAAAACACTAGAGTAGTTAACAATTAATAAACAATGTAACTATTGTAGCGGTTTTAAAAAGCACGAAGTTGTTAAAAGTTAAGCTATATTGCTGAAAATGTATAATTTTTTTTTTTGGAAAAGAATTTAATAATATTAATTGCTGTTAAGCACTTGAAGAGGGCAGCATCTTTAAATTATCTTCTGACAGCAATATTTGTGTACTGTATTATTATTTTTTTAAATATATTTTTTAGCCTTCGTTTTTTTTGTCGTTTTGGAATGTTAAAAAATTTAAAATTGAGCTGTACCGCAATTCTGTAACTTTTTATACTTTCCTACCGATGCACAGTGGGGGATCTGAAAAAAAAAGTGGAAATAAATCTGTAACTTCTAAACGAACAGCTCGATTTTAATAAAATTTCCCATGACTATAGAGGAGGTGTTGATAAGTTTAAGTTTTGAATTTGGGCTTAAACAACCAAGGGGGGGCTGAGCCACAATGCCCCAAAGTGGGGCACCTCGGGTATATCAAAAATTAAAAATGATCCCAAATTTTTGTTTGCGATCCGATTTGAAAGATTTTTATATAAATGAAATGTTCTAGACGAGATCTACAAAAAACATTGCTTTAGCCATATATTATCTCTTATAGTTTACGAGTTATTCGCATTTGAAAAGTAAAATTTTATTTTTTTTGCCTACCTTGGTCTGCTATTTTGCTAATAACGGATCCAATTCTTTCCCGATTTTCTTGAAGTGTCTTTTTTTGAATTAACAAAAAATTTTTTAATAATCTTAAGAAAGAAATGTTAAAAAATATCTACTGAGTCAAAAGTTATGTGCATTCAAACATAAAAAAAATAAAAAAGTCGTTTTTTCCGCCATTTTTTTTCGAAAAAAGTAACTACATTCATTTCAAATTATACGGAAAATGAGAAAAAGATATATAATGTGTTTATGTTTTTCTGAAAGGTAATATTTCAGGAAATACTATAGAAGCAAAATAATATCAAAATTTGTATTATTGCGTGGTCCAGAGCCTTCCGAAGTAGACCTATTTTTTATGAAAATTTCAACTTTAGACAACATATTCTAAAATCGCATAGCTGCTTTCAAAAAATTGAGACCTGTTTTGTATGTCCCAATATGTTCTTCAATATTGTGCGAAGGGATTTCATAGCCCCGAGCTTGGTGCGTTCAATAGATTCAAAAATCAAAAAAATCACAATTTTGGGATTTTTTAAAAGTTTTTTGGGAATTGTGGGATTCTCAAAAACAATTTACTAATTTCTTTTTCACTTTTGTATTTCGATCAAAAGTTTCTATATAAATCTAAAGTTTCATTAAAAACGATTCATAAACAAAATTTTTATTGCATTTTAAATATTGATATTTTCCAGAAAAATCAGCTACCATTTTTTATTCCCATATTTTTGAAAAAAGTCTTCTATCATTTTTGTAATTTTTAAAATTTTTTTATATTTTTGAAAATAGGACATAATTTCCTACACGTTGATATATAATACGTATATCTTTTCTTTTCCACTAGTCTCATTAATGGCTTCAAAACCCATAACTCACAGTAATTAGCTTCATCTTATAGTGTTCTCCGGTGTTTGATTATGCAAAAGTCGGCAAGGCAGTGCAAAAAATATATTACAAAACGGCAAGATTTTATAATTTTCTGTATGTTGTTGATTTTGAATCCATAAATTTAACTAGTGGAAAAGAACAGATATACATATTATATATCAACGTGTAGGAAATTATATCCTCTTTTCAAAAATATACAAAATTTTTAAGATTTTAAAAAATTATAGAAGACTTTTTTCAAAAATATGGGAATAAAAAATGGTAGCTGATTTTTCTGGAAAATATCAATATTTAAAATGCAATAAAAATTTTGTTTATGAATCGTTTTTAATGAAACTTTAGATTTATATAGAAACTTTTGATCGAAATACAAAAGTGAAAAAGAAATTAGTAAATTGTTTTTGAGAATCCCACAATTCCCAAAAAACTTTTAAAAAATCCCAAAATTGTGATTTTTTTGATTTTTGAATCTATTGAACGCACCAAGCTCGGGGCTATGAAATCCCTTTGCACAATATTGAAGAACATATTGGGACATACAAAACAGGTCTCAGTTTTTTGAAAGCAGCTATGCGATTTTAGAATATGTTGTCTAAAGTTGAAATTTTCATAAAAAATAGGTCTACTTCGGAAGGCTCTGGACCACGCAATAATACAAATTTTGATATTATTTTGCTTCTGTAATATTTCCTGAAATATTACCTTTTAGAAAAACATAAACACATTATATATCTTTTTCTCATTTTCCGTATAATTTAAAATGAATGTAGTTACTTTTTTCGAAAAAAAATGGCGGAAAAACTACTTTTTTATTTTTTTTATGTTTGAATGCACATAACTTTTGACTCAGTAAATATTTTTTAACATTTCTTTCTTAAGATTATTAAAAAATTTGTTGTTAATTCAAAAAAAGACACTTCAAGAAAATCGGGAAAGAATTGGATCCGTTATTAGCAAAATAGCAGACCAAGGTAGGCAAAAAAAATAAAATTTTACTTTTCAAATGCGAATAACTCGTAAACTATAAGAGATAATATATGGCTAAAGCAATGTTTTTTGTAGATCTCGTCTAGAACATTCCATTTATATAAAAATCTTTCAAATCGGATCGCAAACAAAAATTTGGGATCATTTTTAATTTTTGATATACCCGAGGTGCCCCACTTTGGGGCATTGTGGCTCGGCCCCCCCTTGGTTGTTTAAGCCCAAATTCAAAACTTAAACTTATCAACACCTTCTCTATAGCCGTGGGAAATTTTATTAAAATTGAGCTGTTCGTTTAGAAGTTACAGATTTATTTCCACTTTTTTTTTCAAATCCCCCACTGTGCGATGTCGTTAAGTAACGAAAAATATCGGTTGCTTTAACGAATTTAATAATCACTGTTTGAAGTTAACGATTTCTCGTTATGGCTTAACTAGAACATTTTATTTGTCGTTAACCTACCGACAAATTTCGTTATCTACCGACTATTTATAACGAAAATAATCGGTAATATTTAATTCGGAATATCTCTTAACGATAAATATTGTTAACTAACGAATTTTGATTACTTAACGACAAAATATTGTCGTTAAAAAGTTACAAAATTGCGGTACTGATTTAAAAATAGTGTTAGTATAACTTGATGGTACATATTTTAAATTAGAATCGGACAATTCATTCTCCAGTTATGGTTTTTGCTTGAAAAGCAAGTTTTTACATAGTTCACAAGATTATAGCGAAAATGCATTTATGGCAAAACCCTGCATAATATTACTTTTGAGTTGTTTATCCACCACGATACTGATATATATTATGGGTCCTTATGAGACTTAAAGACCTTGTAATGGTAATTGTAACCAAATTTTGTATTATTTACAATAATTTTAAGCTTTCATTTATTTTTTCGAATGCATATGCATATTTCCCAGTTTTGGGAGCATATTTAACCAGGCATATTTCCCATGTTATAAGGTATCAATTAGGAAATTAAGTAATTTGAGATAAATTCTACTTAAATCAAAGAGATATTGTGGATTTTTAAGGTGCTCATTATAACAATAATTACGTTTTTGTCCATTCAGATTCAATGTACAATGTATATACCATAGGGTACAACTAGAGGCGCAACTGAGAGTAAGCTGAGAGTAACAATAATTACTCTCTTCACACGTACTTGTGATATGTGAATTCAACATACTTGCGAGAGAATTTAACACATCAGAATTCTTGAAATTTTAACTTTGATTTCCCGACTAAATATATACCGAACCGCTTTTTTACACTTCCACACAATATTTGTCAATTTTTTTTAATACTTGCAGGACACTTTTATTTCTGAAACACTTTTATTTTGCTCAAATGAACAAATTTATTTTTTTATTTATTTTTGACACTTCAATTTATCTGTGGTAGAATTTTATTTATAGAACAGAGTTTCAATTTTTGGTATTTAAAATAGAAGAAAATTTAAATAAATTAAAATTTAAACATTTTTATAGAACTCTGTGTGTCTGGTGAAAATTAAAAAGGCACCAATACAACCTCAAAACTATGTACTAATACATTCTCACGACTTAGGTTTTTGACAACAGACTTAGGTTTTCTCCCTCTCAGTAGCGCTTCTATGGATATATTATTCTATGGTATATACATTGTACAATATATTAAAAAAAATACAAATGCAAAGAAAAGTTCTCAAAAAAATTTTAAATTTGTGGAGTAAATAATACCATTTTTGAAAAAATGTATAACCCTTTAGAAATTATATTTAATGCATATAAGATGCTAATTAAGTAAATGAGTTAGTATTATTGGTGATAATATTATTATTATATTTACTTGTACTTATTTTTATTTATTTAATCGCTTATAACACAATTACCAATTGTTATTAACAACACTTGCGAAAATAGGTATATTTCATTAGCTTTACTTCGTTGAGTCACTCACCCTCACTCACAAACAACTGTGTAAGAGTATCGAAAATCCCCAAACACTAGTTCTCAATTCATGTTTTTGCTCTCTTTGCGTCTCGCTATAAACCAGTATTTTTAAAATAAACTTGGCTTAAATAAGCTCTCAGTTCTCTTTCATTATTTTTTATTACGCAAAAATTAATGCATTTTTGTTTTCTATTTTGTTGTTTTTTTTTTTATTTTTATGTCATTCATGTTTGTATTTTTTCTTATATAAAAAATTAAGAGAAAACTATAGATTAATCTCAAGAATTGTTTTTAAATTAATTTTAAATAAAAGTAGGTACTTAACAAATGTTTAAATATTTACCAATTTAAACAAAGTTTGGAAAAATGCTAAAAATACTTAAAATGTTCTTAAGAACAGAAAGTAAACATTAGATTAGTTTTAACAAAACTCTCTAAAATCTAGAAAAATGTTGATAAATAAATTCAAAATATATTTCACAATTTAAACAAAGTTTGGACAATTTTATCAAGTCATTTCTATTTCATTTCATTATAAAACAACATTTTCCCATATTATTTTTTTTGTTTTCTTTCCCTGTCTGAAACAATGGACCAACAGGTGTAAATGTTATTGTTTCTTTCGTTATTTGTATAGACGTAATCTTGCTATTATAGGTTATTTCCTTTACAATTGTTTTATTCTCTAAATTTTTTTGTTGTTGAGTTGTATATTATTTGTTCTTTTGTGTTATTAATATAAAACAGGTAGTAAGATGATACTTTTGTTTGGTAGATTATAAAAAGGTGTTATACCTTTTGCAGCAAAAGTTAATTAGCGAATTTTTGTCCAGTCATTATTTCCTAAATTACAATGCAGTTTACTACGGATTAAAATTTTACTTTACTAATTAAAAAAAATAATGATCTTTTAAATTATGTAGTTACAGCTAGAATTGTGTGTGTGTGTTGTGAAAAAATTTCAACAATTTTGTTAAGAAATTTATCAATAATAAAAAATATCTTATTGAAAACAGTTTTAAGTTACAACGAAAATTTGGTTAAAACTGCCTTAATATAAAACCTGTTCTGTAAAGCGAAACCGTTCAACATTTTCGTTTTTCAAACGAATTCACATATTTTGATGTTTTGTAAAAAGAATCTATATGACTTAAGGTAGGGTGACACATGCCAAATATTTGACGAAAAAGACGTAACCACTAAATAAAATATATTTGAATTTTATTTATTTCAAAAACTTATTTTACTTAGGATGATTCATAACAATTTAATTTTATTATTATTTTTATTTTTGATGCTGTTTGATCTTACAAAGCAATTGTAAGAGTAAACATGTCAAACAAATTAGTGCTAAAAAAGTGGTTACTCTTTTTTGAGCAAATATTTGCCATGTGTGTCCCTATCTTTACTCGTATTACTTACCACTCGTCTCCACGTAACATAAGTTTGTCAATAACGCATGTGTTTGAATATTTATTTCGCAATAAATGTTAATCTTTCGTCTAAGTAATAATGTTTTAACATAAGCTGTAAAAAAGTGTTTTTAATTAGCAAAACAAAAAAAGGACAAAATTAATAATGTAAGAAAACAAATTAAGCAAAAAAATCAGGAAATTAATAAAAATACACCTTCAACATACTTTTCCGATTTAAAATTACATATTCTGTTTTGAACAGGGCCGCTTGTTTAAATTTTAAACTTGGTCTCAGCTTGAAGTTTACATGAATTTCAAGCATATTTTTAACCTTAAAAATAAAATGATTTTATTCTTTTTACTATCTGGCACAAAACAAATGACTATTGTTAGCATTTTCGCTGCATTACTCATACGCCTGGAGATTTTTCCGCATAAGTAAAGCCTTGTTGGTGTTAAAAAGGACGCCATAAGTGTGTTTTATTATAATTCCCAGGGGTTATGTTTTTTCTTAGCTTTTCTTTTAATGAATTAAGCCGGTGTATCCTTACATCTCGTCTAAGAGCATACAAACAATTTGGTAAACACAAAAGGTTGTCTTAATAAAAAATGAAATTTAAATGAAAGAAGATAAAAAAACCATTTGACCTAAGTATTAATAAAATGTATCGATATCGCAGTGAAAGTAAAAGAAAAAAAAACAGTTTAAATTTAAATGACAAGCGGACAAAAAAAAACTGGCACACGTTCTAACTAAATCCCCTGATACCTTAACGTAACTTCACACAGTAAATAAATCCTGTCAATGACTTTACACTGATTATCTTAGCAATAAAATCAAATTTAAACATATACAACAACAACAAACATATAAACCACCGTTAAAATATTTAGGATTAACACTTAAAAAAAGTATGTACAATAATGTCTACATGAAGCAAGCAGCGCTGCATAAGTGTATGATTATTGCTGTTACTAAAGCCATCAAACCATTGACAACACCAACACCAAAACAATAACAAATTCATCAGGAAGAAGCTTTGTAAACAAAAGTTTGTTTTTCTCCCATCCATTATATCGAAACATACATACAAAGTCAGTTACATCTTTCTTTTAATGGCAAGTTTCACACTTTGCATGCAATTTCTTTCTTCTCAAAAAAAAAAAAGAAAAAAAAACAAAATGCATGTAATAAGAAATGAAAATTTTTATATTGGATGGAATAATGATGATGTGTAATATTGTGTATGTCCACAAGGAAGGAAGGATGTGTTGTAGTATAAACAAACATATAAATAAAAACCCTTCTGTCATCATCTGCATGCTCGTATTAGTGAAGTACAGGTCTACCAAAGACTAAATGACGTCGATACGTTTGAGGATTCGACAACTTCAGCACGCGCAATTTGCTTCCGCATCTTGAAAATGTACCCGAGCAAAGAAATAATGGGTGGCTTGGCTATATGCCCATACTTAAGCCATATACTACAATCAAATAAAAATATAAAACAACGAAGACATGTATGTATACAGAGCAAAATATAACAAAGAAAAAAAGGGAACGAACGAACACACATTTGAAGTACATTATTAGAGCAGTGACTCCCAAACTACATTATTCTATAAAGACAGTTATATACAGCTGTCCTTATTGGAAAACCTTTTAGAATTGGGTTAGCTTAAGAAGGAACATATAATGTTTTCAATTTTGGTTTAAAGATTCCTCTATCGGTCCCTTTTCTATCACCTAAAAAACGTTTGTCTTCTATTCAACCAAAACCTGCACTCTAAAGTTTCGTCCTCCTCCTTCAATTCAATATGACCAGTGGGGACTAACTTTTATAATGAAAAACAATGGCCCATAATCATAGTTAAACAATAAAGTCGGTTCTTTTTAAAAACAACTTTAAAATAAAAACCCGCTTTTTATTATTTTCTAACTATAGTCAAAATTAAAGTATGTTTTAAATTGAACCGACTTTAACTGGGTGTCACCTCTAATGTAAAAAATGTATTCATACAATATACAACACAATATTAACAAGTGGCATCGCTGAACAGCTGACTTAGAAAATTAAAAAAAAAGTGACAAACAATAAATGTAACCGGGAAGCTAAAGAAAAAACCAGTTTATGGTGGAAAAATAGAAAAGGAAAGATTAATATCAAATGTAATCTATTTTGGTATTAATTTTATTGATTCAATATTCAATAATTGCAAAATCTCTGCCAATATCTTGCAACTTAAACATTTTTAACTTTTTGTCAAACTTTTTTTACATGGCGAAGAACAGCTGATGCTGTTGTTAAATGAGTTAAAAACAACTTCAGCTAGTTTTATATTTACTGTCGACTTTAACGTCAAAAGTATACTTTAACTTGTCTATGGTAGACCTAAAGTCCACTCTTAAGTAAAGACGACTTTATTTCTCTTAAAATATACTTTATTTTTGACTATGATTATGGGCCAATAGATTTTGTAATATTAAATGAGAAACAATGTCTAAGTAAAAACTGTTCTTTCATAAAACATTTTTCAATTCAAGATGAAAAACAACATTAATGGAATCATAAAAGTAAACCTTCAAAAAATAATATCGAAACCGTAACTTTTATATGTTCAAACGTTCATACGTTCAAAATTAAAATAATTTTTTTTTTTTTTAAATTAATATTACATTTAGAAAGTTTCGGATATCGGTTCGGTTTTTGCATAAACAACCGATTTCGGTCGGACTCTAGCAGATTCCCAAAAATAAAGTTTTATATTTTAACAAATATCTAGTAAAATGTAGAACACACAACACTTACAATATCACAAATCAGATTACATTAAAAAGCAATTTAAATTTTTGCCGAAAGTAGTTATTCTTTGAAGACTTGTAAAAAATGAAGACTAAAGAAAAATGTAGATGAATTTTCTCAGATAAATTTGGAAAGATTTAGTGCAGTTGATCTTTGAATTTATTATAAAATTAAAAATATTTAAAACGAACAAAAATAAACATGTCAAATATAAATGTCAGATATATGTACGTGCAGGGTTGGACAATTATATATTGTTTTTTTTGAAAATGCTGTTTCACTAAAGATTTTCTAAAGAAAATAGATTTTATAGGTATAGAAAATAGTGTTATACTGAGGATTTTCTATAGAAAATACTGCAATACGGAAGATTTTCTATTAAAAAGGTAAACATTTTATATAGAAAATATTGTTATAGATTTTCTATAGAAAATAATATTATACTGAGGATTTTCTATAGAAAATATGCTTATTCTGTAGATTTTCTGCAGAAAATAGTGTTATATTTCCGACTTTCTTTCTCAAATACTGTTATACACATAATTATCTATACAAAACTCAGTTGTACACAATATTATCTATAGAAAATACTGAGCTATAGCAAAATATCATTCTGAGTCTAAAGGAATTTGTTTAAAAGTATCAAATGAGTCGTAGAACTTTTGAATATGAAATAGATAGTATCAAAAAAATACGATCGTATCAACTTTTCCATTCCTGTATACGAGTATTTCACAGAAGTTTTTCATATTCCTGATTTTTCATATTATTATCATATTTTTTTATTGAGAATTTTGCGCAAGTTCCATTAAAGCAGGACAGCAGACGTTTCTCATTTTAGCGCTTAAAAAAAACAAAGTTTGAGAAACCCTGTCTTAGACTTTACTTAAACATACAAAGAAACAAAAAAGGATAACGACAACAACAACAAACGTACATATTTAGAAATTTTTTTGTAGACGCGAGCACTGGTAATGCAAACAGTTTGCAACTAATGTAAACAAATCCAAACAAAAAAACCCATAACGAATTCGTAACAAAAAGGATTCGTTACTTAAGCTACATGAATTCTACATTTTCACATCCATACATACATATATAAACACATACACGTTTTTCGTCTCTCCTAAATGTGACATTCAGACTAGAAAACAAACAATGGACTTTAACGAAAATATACTACATAAAAAACAAATTTTGTATGGCGGCATAAAAGAGCCTTACAAAAACAAATGAAAAAAAAAAATATGTATATAAATTACAAGGTACTAATAACAAGGTAACAAAACACTGAGAAAACGCCCGATGAATGTTGCTGCTGTGGATGAGACGATTGTTACTATTGTGTGAAAAATAAACAAACATGCAGAGTTTGCAAACATGGCATGAACTCAAATCCAAACTCCCCTCTAAAAAAAAACTTAACCTCACCAACTCCCTTTTTCCCGCTAAGACCGCTCGCAACGAATGTATTACTCTACGTACATAGGAAAAACAAAACTCTTTCATGGTTTATTATGACAAATATAGGGGTCTATCTTTCATTACAAAACAAAAAAACAAAAAAAAAGTGCATGCATAAAAAAACTGTATCAAGGTTTCAGGGTTACAATTTCCCAAAAATCAAAACTTACACACACTCATGTAATTGCACATACTCAAAATTACAAAAAACAATACAACAATACTCGTACAAATAACTGTAATTAACTACAAACAAAATCAATTTGTTATTGTTTCTCTGCGTTTTTTAATTCGTAACAAAAAGTGCTTAATGAACAAGGTAATTCACCAAAACAAAAATATTGACCTCCCATACCTCTCCTCTCGCTGTTTGTTTTCTTTCTTCCCCTCTAACCCATGTTTTTTGTTTACTCTTTTTTTTTTTTGTTATTGTTGCTCAAGTGTAACTAAAGTTCTAAAATTGCAGCTGTTTTTATTTCTAGTGTTTTTTTCAACAAACAATATTTAAATATTTTTTGTTTTGAATTTTTTATATACATTTATGTGTAATATGTATGGTTCACGTGCTTCATGTGTTGTAAAATTGAAGACAATGCAATTATTTATTTATGCAGTTTAGTTTAAATGTTTTGAAGTCAAGTGAGAAATTTCGTTGTATGAATCAACAGTAATTGACATCTGTGGCTTGTTTACAGAATTTTGGTTTTAAAAACTAAATATTAGTCATCATTATTATTGTTTTTTATAAACACAAACAATTAAGGCCAAAACTTTAAGCTCGCTCTTTAATCAGCTTAAAGTTGTGTTTGATATTTCTATAAAAATCTGAACTTATATTTATTTACAAAACATTAAAAATAACATTCTTGGGGTTGCTAATACTCTGCTACTTCTTTAGCTTTTATGGAAATTTTAATAAATTTCATTTTTTTAATAAGCAATTTACCAACTTCAAAACTCAATAATCCATAAACAAATTAAACATTATGCTACTGTTTGCTATTTGTCCCATCTAAGGGGAGTTTCTCAACAAAATTCTTTAGAATCAATTTCAAATGTTAATACAATTTGAATAAATTTTACGGAATTTTAAACAAAATTGTATAAATATTGAAAGTGGGTTGCAGGAACATTAATTTTAAATGTATGGAACTAAAATGAAGTCATGTGGAAAATAAGAAATTTTAAAACGATATTAAATTATAATAACAATAACAACAACGACAACGCAAATGGGTAGGGTTAATAAAGCAACAAACAAGCAATATCCCATTCTCCAGGCATTGCAAACTTCATACGATCGTACTTTTTATGATACTATGTATATCATATTCCAAAGAACCTTGGTACTATTTGACACGTAATACATATAAGAGATGTGATTTAAACATTTAAGCTACGTACACACGGTTGTCTGATTTTACAATGTTGTCAGATCTGGCAATGTGCTCGCAATGTACTGCCAATGAAATATTATTAGCAAAAGGTAAATTGTCAGTTTAGACGATTGTAAGAAAACCTTACAATTTCATTGTCAGACAATTGTCAAATAATAAATTTATCTGCCAACAAAAATTGTAAGTTCACACGATTGCTTTACTTTTGTTTATTTTAAATACATATGCACAGTGTTGCCAATAGAAATAATTTATCTGACAATGATGCCATTGTCAGATGCATAAACTTGGCACATATAACAATAAAAAGTTTCTGACAATGATCTGGCAATGGCAACGTAAGGCGTTTACACGATTGTCAGATGTCTGACAATAATATTGTCTTCCAATGTACTAACAAAACTTTTTCTGACAACGTTGTAAGACAAAAATTGTAAGTTCACACGGTTGTTAGACATTTTCTGAAAATTTTTCTGACAATATTGTACAATCTGACAACCGTGTGTACGTAGCTTTACATATATTTAGTGCCAATTTGATGTCGAAATTACTTTTCAGAAAATATACAAGAAAGTAGAGCAGCAGGTAGGGGCAATTCAATTGAAATATATTGCGGCATTTGATATCAAACTGTTTACATATGGATCAATAGTGCAAAAATTAGTTTTTAGGAAATAATCAGGATTTGGGTCCATTTTTGACACAATTTGTATATAATTTGTTGAAAACTAGTGGCAATTCAATTGAAATATGTTTATTGCGTAAACTAATATCAAACGTGTATACTACATTGACATCTGAATCCAAACATCTATATAAATATATAAATGTCTTTGTAAGTTTGTTTGTTTATTTGTTTGTTTGTTTGTTTGTTTGAGCATCACGCCTAAACGGCTGAACCGATTTTATTGAAATTTGGACCAGAAAGGGATAAAAAGGGGGAAAAACGGGTAAAGTTGGTACCTTTAGTCTTTAAACAATAATTACTAAACGGCTGAACCGATTTTTACATCGACAGGGGTAGCGAAGCGCACCGGGTCAAGCTAGTGTAAACATAAGGCTGGTGGATCGATTCCAATTTGATTTTCAACAATATCTCGTGAGTTTTTTAAAATGTGGCAATTATAATGATTATTGAAGACAAAAAGATGAAAATAATTATTATGTTCGAATAGAATTTTGCAGTATTGATAAATAGGTTTTTCTAGAGTTTCCAATTCGGTTTTAACCGAAACATTTATTCTTCGGTTTTCACTTTTAATCTATTTTCACTAGAAAAATTCAAAATTTAGAAATGAGAAACAAACTTTTTCATCCAATTATTCATCCAATATCTCTAAACACAGATCGGTAAAAATATCTTAAGATTTGTTAAAATTTTTTAAATTGTATTACAATAATTGCTTCAGATGATGTAGCAGGCTACCTTTCGCAGGCTAAATAATGAAAAAATTTTGTAAGAAAGTCATAGTTATTTTCAAATATTCGATAAAAGTATGGAGTACTATCTGACCGGTGCGCTTCTCCACCTCAATTGGAATATAGAAATAGTACTATAAAGTCTCCCTTTGTAAATTAATACTAATTCAGGAAAAAATGTCTCTAGTTACATGTTTATTGATTCATTGTAATGTAGATTGTAGCTCATTCTAGACGTCTAAAAACAGTACCATAAAGACCCACATTTTGTATTCCTACTCAGCATCATGAATGTTTAATTTCATATTTCTGTGTCCATTATTATGGAAAATACAAAAGAAAGGTAAGACTATAATCACCTTTCGTGAATTCTAACTCATTCAGAATCATTTGTGACTAATTTTAAGGTTTATTATTATAAAATATTCATAAAGTACCTTTACAATAAAGAATTGGTAACATTAATTATCCGTTTGGAATTTGCGTTTCTAGGTCCATCGTTATAAAATATTCAAAAAGTACTATTAGTTCGAAAAAGTACCTGAAATTCCCTTTTTTATATTTTAACTCAGTCAGGATCATGTGTGTTTAATATCCTGTTTATAGGTTCATTATTATCGATATTTCAATAATAGTTTCTGTTACCTCAATATCATTATGGCCTCTATCCTTGATTCTTTCTTTACTCAGAAGCATATCAGCCAACTATTATACAATAAGTAAAATAATTTATTATAATAAAAAGTACCATTAGAAGAAAACCACTAAGTTTGAAATTTCAAAGTAATTTCCTGATTCTAGGTTTAATATTATAGAAAATTCATTTCGAAGAACGAAAAAGTACTCCTTAGTTTGGTTTAGTTCTCCATTTTTGTTATAATACAATTGAGCACCCTATTCTTGATTGTTTCTTTACTGAGAAGCCTATTAGCCAACTTTAACTAATTTAATATATTGAAAAGGTACCATTAAAAGAAAAAGTACCAATTTTCCTTTATCCTCGTAAATACTCGTAAAATTTGAACTTTAAATTTGTTTAGCAGTTCCTATATTATCAACTGATTTAATATTTAATAAATTATCACAAAACCGAGGCGAAACCGATCGGTTTTCAATTTTCTAAAACAGAAACCGCGGTTTTGAAATTCTTCGGTTTTTTTGGAAACTCTAGGTTTTTCCATATTGTACTAAATTGAATGACAAATTGTATTTTTGTATCCTAATTGTACTAAAATGTTTATTGTACTAAATTAAAGCAGACATTTAGAAATGTAATTTGTTTTCCAAATGTACAAGGAATTAATTCAATACGTTTGAAGTACTAAGGAATTAAGCCTATGCATTTAATTCATAATGAATTATTTCATGACATTAATATTGCCCTGTGTCTAAATTTAGTGCCAAAAGCTGCCGTTTAAAACGAAAATCCAAAGAAAAAAAAACTTGTTTAGTTAAGGTTGTTAAGGTAAAATAGAAGAAACGATTAAATAAGTATGTATATATATAAAAAAAAATACTAGAAACAAACTTAAGTACTTACACCAAAAGTAACGGTCGTTGTTAAGAAGGTTTTAAGACGAGACACCACAAAATAAAATAGTTTTTGTATTGTATTTTAAGAAAAACCAAGTTAAGAAACAGGTACTAAAGAAAATGTGTAAATAAAAACAAAAAGAAAACTAAATAAAAAAAAATAATGCCAGAAATAAAACTAAAACTAAAATAGTACAATGCCAACAAACATATCGTACCTCTATCATTGATGTTCTGTATTCAGAATTATTATTATTATTATTGTATGTATATAAAATTGTTGTTGCCGGTGTGTTGTAAAGACAACAAACAGCAACAGAAAATCATACATACCAACAAACACATCAAACATGAAGAAAGAACCCTGTAAAGTTGTAGGTAAAGTTGAGTAAACTCTATTTAGTACAGTTTTTCCCCATTCAACTCGGCTCAACTAAGTTCTTGACTGATTATTATTACAACACTGAAGCATTTTTGTACTCTACGTTTTTTTTTTTTTTACAAGTATTTGTGGTTATTTATTTAGCCCTAGGTATAGGTTTTCAAATGTTTTACATTATTTGAAAAATGTTCTTTTACCTTTTTTCCATTTTCCGTTTTTTTTTTTTTTTTAAAAGACAGCCTGTTTAGTTTAGTTTGAAAAACATGGAAAAACATTATTTTGCACTAAACAAATATTGTAAACAAATTTTTATTCTTTTTTTAAGGAAAATTTTTCTATTTTGTGTATTTTTTACACAATAGTGTTAGAAAACTCGTTTAGTATTTACCAAAACCAACAGACCCCGTCAGACGTACAAAAAAGTACCAATATTGTATTGTATTGCATAGTAGTCAAGCGTAAGAACTTATGCATGATTTATTTATTTGATTATTATTTATTTTAAGGCTTAAACATCATGTTTGTTTAGGTCTCCAAACATTAATACCTCTATGATTTGTTTTATTTAGAAGAATTTATGATGTAAAAATTATTACAAAAGGGATTGAAAAACATATTGAAGCATTTGAGCGGGATTAATATTTGTTACACGTCCGTACTACATATCATTATTTTAAGCCTAATTGCGTTTTTAATAGTTCTCTTCCCTTATCAACACACGAGATAATTTTCGGGGTTAATTTATGGAAGCATTTCATTTCTTATGCATTCTACGGTAAACAGGATTATCTACTAGATTTATGGGAGGGGGTAAGTTACATACATTGTCATACATTTTGGGTTCGGTCAAACTTGTGATTGGTTGCTACTTTTATGCATAAGTCCTTAACCATGGGTTGCTCTTCTTGTTTGGTTTATAATTTGTTTAAACAGAATTGAAATTGCTGTGTAAATTGTAACGAATTTTCATTTAATTATGATAATCCGGTAAAACAAACTTACCGCCTTTTATGGTAATAGTAACAAAAGTCTTTAGTGACAGCCTTCATTAAAATATCTCCAACAAAAGTGTAGTAAATTATTGACATCCTAAAAAAAATTTCAATAAAAATGGCGTTTTGTAAATTTTTATAAATATGTATGTATTAAAAATTAACAAAAAAAAAAAAAAAAAAAATCCACAAAATCTCAGTTTAAATATCTTCTCTAAATATTTAACAAAAATTGTAATGGTAATCTCTAACCGTTTAGATTTCAGTCATAGTATATTTTATTATATGAAGTAGACCCAAACCTTGACCAGAAAAACTGCACCAGGACATAATATTGCCACCGCCAAACTTGTCTGTCTTATTTGTGTACTTAGGGTCCAGTCTCATTTTCTTCTGCACCAGGACATAATATTGCCACCGCCAAACTTGTCTGTCTTATTTGTGTACTTAGGTTCCAGTCTCATTTTCTTCGCCCGTCTTAAAAATCGCTCATCACTGCCTCTTACTTTTAATTTGGATTCATTCGAAAAAAGAACAGCATTCCATTTCTATTTGGTCGAGAATGATTTCTCGATTGAAACAAAGTTCTGTGACAGTTCGAGAACAAAATTCCAATGACTTTCGGGCAGTGGATTTCTTAAACTCTCTCTTCTACGAGGTCTTACTCCTAAATGTCGGGCTTTTACCGTTCTTGCCTCAGGAAATTCTTGTATAATTTGCTTCAATCCAGCATTAAAATTTAATTATTGTTTTGGTTTTTAAATATTCGCAAATCTGGCCAATTTTACTATGTAAATCTTGACTCTGGGCAATTTTACTATGTGTGAGAAAAAACTAGTAAGAGAGCTATGTTCGGCTGTGACGAATCTTATATACCCTTCACCAAATTATACTTTGAAATAAAATTAAAAAAAAATTTTTTTCGAAATTATTTTTCAAAAGTTTTTTACAATTTTTTTAATTAAAAAATTTATTTTTTTTAATTTATTAGTGAAAAAAATTTATGACAGAAAAAAATGTTTTTTGTGAAAAAAAAATTCGGGTTAAAAAATATTTTTCCCGATTTTGACCCATTGTAGGTCCAACTTACTATAGCCTTATATACATCGTTGCAATGGACTTTGAAATATCTATCATTGGATATCCATATTGTCTATATTTATGACATAGTGAAATATCTATCATTAGAAATATCTATCATTAGATATCCATATTGTCTATATTTATGACATAGTAATCGAGATATAGATCAAAAATACGTCAAAAAAAATAGAGGTTGTCTCGGATTTTTGCTCATGTCTCCGTTATTTATGGACGAATTTTGCTGATTTTAAATAGCAAACTTCTCGAAAGCATGTCTGACAGAATTATTGAAGATTTGGATCCCAAAGATATCTGGGGTCTTCAGAAAATTGATTTCAACAGACGGACCGACAGACGGACATGGCTAAATCGACTCCGCTATCTATAAGGATTCAGAATATATATACTTTATAGGGTCGGAAAGTTATATTGTGGAAATTACAAACGGAATGACAAACTTATATATATACCCTTCTCACGAAGGTGAAGGGTATAAAAATCACAAAAAGAAATTATAAAAAAAAATAAAAAAATATTGAAATAATGGTAAAACATAATACATAAAAATAAAGTATATTTTAAGAGAAATAAAGGCGTCTTTACTTAAGAGTGGACTTTAGGTCTACCATAGACAAGTTAAAGTATACTTCTGACGTTAAAGTCGACTGTAAATATAAAACCAGCTGAAATTGTTTTTAACTCATTTAACAACAGCATCAGCTGTTCTTCGCCATGTGAAAAAGTTCGACAAAAAGTCAAAAATGTTTAAGTTATAAGATATTGGCAGAGATTTTGCAATTATTGAATATTGAATCAATAAAATTAGTACTAAAATAGAATAAATTGGATATTAATCTTTCCTTTTCTATTTTTCCACCACAAACGGTTTTTTCTTTACTTTCCCGGTTACATATATTGCTTGTCACTTTTTGTTTTTTTTTAAATTTTAGCGATGCCACTTGTCTATATTTTGTTGTATATTGTATGAAAACATTTTCTACATTTGAGGTGACACACAGTTAGAGTCGGTTCAGTTTAAAACATACTTTAGTTTTGACTATAGTTAGGAAATAATAAAATGCGGGTTTTTAGTTTAAAGTTGTTTTTAAAAAGAACCGACTTTATTGTTTGACTATGATTATGGGCCAATGCTTTTTATCGTATTCTTATATATTTTTTTGTTTGTTTTACCCCAGATTTTTATAAAACGTTTAGCTCATGTAATTCATCATAGTAACGAATGAAAATTTGTTTTCAACTTTATTAAACAAATTTTATCATTTTCAAAGTTAATTCTTTGAACATTTCAATTTGTGATTTATAAAAACCAAATTAGTAAAAAATTAAAAAAAAAAAAACAAAATGTACATAAAAGTTCAAAACAAAAAGCTTATTTTAAAATAATAAAACAACATTTTAAGTTATATTTGAAATTTGTTTTATGGTACGAAATTTAAAATAATAACTGTTTTGGTTAGGCTGTATATTTATAAAATAAAGCCAACAAAAAAAAACACTGCACTTTGATATTTTTGAAGTAATAAATCGACAAAATGACGATAAATTTGGCAGCAGCAAATTCTGACACTGATTTAATTAAATAATATTCAAATTTCCTATAAAAAAAAATACCACGACATCATCAATTTTTTTTTGGAATGACGAAAAAAATAAATTTCTCTGGAAGCCTATTAAACAACTTTGTATATAAATAAATATCGTAGATGTGTACATAAATATTTCGAAAAAAAAAATATATTGTTGACACAAGCAAAGCACATTGCAAATCATAAAGAAAATATGAGAGGGAAAAAACACAACCTTTATAACACCCAAAGTGGGTGCATTCACATGTCTCAAGAGCTTGTTATATGCTCGATATGTTATAATATACAAAACAACAAGTACGAAAGCAGCAAACGGCAAACCATAAATATTAAAGAATATCAGTAGAAGTAAAAAAAAACACATTTTTTTTTTCTTCTATACCATATCAAGGTCCCCCCCCTTAACAGAAATGTCATATAAAAGAACACCAAGCTCAAAACCTACCGAAAAAAAAATCAATTCTAAAACGTGTACATACGAGTACATTGTATGTATGCACGTAATATTTTTCAAAGTTCAAAAAAAAGTGAAAATTTCTCTATATGTATTTATTTTCTATTGCTAAGCCAGTATGGAAAAATTCCTTAGTATGCAGCCGTTACTTTATTCTTAATTGGATTTTATTTTATTTTTTTAAATTTATGTGCACATACTTCTACTTTATATATGTACATACGTATTCTCCAATCCTCAACAAAATGTCAAAATTACTTTTCGTCGTATGTTGAGTTTCACAAACACCTCGCTTGCTCGCTCTAAAGGGAGTTGAGTGAGCTGTTTGTTATTTTATGCCATTTTTTGTTGTTTATTTTTGCACGTTTTATGTAAAGCAGTTCTTATTTTTTTTTTTTGCTCTTGTCATTATCCTTTACACATATCCTGTGACATTATTTTTTGCTGCCGGTTTTGTTGTGTTTCTTTCATTTCAGTTTTTTTTTAATTTAAAAAAACACCAGAAGTCAGACAAATTTAACAAGGCTTGCTTAATTTAAAAGCATCGTTATTGTTTTTCTTCATAGTCAGAAAAAAAAAAAACATAAATTTGTTAAGAAATCATTAAGTGTAAATTTAGGGAAATAAAGAAACGGATTTGCAATAAAAAAAATCATGGCAAATTTCACACACCCTTGTTAAGCTTTGAGACAGTTATAATGACAAAATAACAAAACAAAAATAAAATCAAGATTATGAAGTTAAACTAGGTTTAAACTTAAGTTACTTAAACAGTATTTGGTGTTAAAAATATTTCATCATGCTTTTAACTAGAGTTTTAAAAATTTGAAATCCCATCGTTTTCCGTTTTTATATAAATTTAAACCGTGTTTATACTTACAAATATGTATATATCAATACAAAGTTGTCTCAACTGAAGCGCTTACAATTTTGTCATAACGATGTAATAACACTAATATATAGAGACTACAACTGATAATTTTAACCTTAGATATATTGGCCCATAATCATAGTCAAAAATAAAGTATATTTTAAGAGAAATAAAGTCGACTTTACATAAGAGTGGACTTTAGGTCTACCATAGACAAATTAAAGTATACTTCTGACGTTAAAGTCGACTGTAAATATAAAACTAGCTGAAGTTGTTTCTAACTCATTTAACAACAGCATCAGCTGTTCTTCGCCATGTAAAAAAGTTCGACAAAAAGTTAAAAATGTTTAAATTGCAAGATATTGGCAGAGATTTTGCAATTATTGAATAGTGAATCAATAAAATTAGTACCAAAATAGAATACATTTGATATTAATCTTTCCTTTTCTATTTTTCCACCACAAACTGTTTTTTTCTTTAGCTTCCCGGTTACATTTATTGTTTGTCACTTTTTGTTTTTTTTTTAATTTTCTAAGTCAGCTGTTCAGCGATGCCACTTGTTAATATTGTGTTGTATATTGTATGAAAACATTTTCTACAGTAGAGGTGACACCCAGTTAAAGTCGTTTCAATTTAAAACATACTTTAGTTAGAAAATAATAAAAAGCGGGTTTTTATTTTTAAGTGGTTTTAAAAAGAACCGACTTAATTTTTTGACTATGATTATGGGCCATTAAGTTTATTGAATTATGAATATTTTTCTTGTGCCGTTTTGATATGTGTCACAATGTATGTCTTCAGAAAATCGTATTTTTCACATTTAATTACGTAGTATGTTTGTTTCCATACAAATTTACTTAATTATTAATTCACTAAATTCTTTAATTTGATTGAATCATTCAAAAAATATTATAAACCTATTTAGTAAAGGATTTGAAGTGATGAATACTAAAGATTTATAAGGAATTAATTCTCAAAGGAATGAACTTTAATGGAATGGTTAAAAAATAACATTAAATTTATTTGAAAATTGCATTAAAAATTAATTCTTTCGAATCTTTGAATATGTATAATAAAAATTTTGTTTTTCCGTTCTAAATTTAAGTTTTTTTCTGTTTAAATTAGTTTATAAAGATAAAAACTAAGAATAATTGTCGGAAACCCTAGTTTTAACTACAACGAATAGTCGAAAAACGTATGTTCTGCAAATCGCACGATTTTGATTACTCGAAAGTAAAACGTGTTTATCATGTGGATTCAATTTACAACACTAAAATATGTGAATTCGTTGAAAACCGAAATCGTTACACGGATTCGATTTACAGAACTAAGGGTTATGTTAAAATGTTATAATATTGAATAGAATTGAATAATACTAAAACTTTTCACATGGGAGTTAAAATTAGAATTCTGAATATTAAAATATTTAATTGGATTATTATCTCACAACGCAAATAAAATATATGTTTTGAAAATTTGCAAATTTCTGCAAAATTCAAATAAAAACTCCTAATATTTTGCAAACAAACTTTTTATATTACAAAACTGAAACATTATTCATCTATGGTTCTTAAAAAAAAATAAAACCGTTACCAAAAACCAAATGTATAAAAACTAATTTTGAAAACTTAAAAACTTGTTAATTTTATTGTGAAATTAACAAAAGTTTAAGTCATTAAGTAACAGCTATTAGCTTTTCTTTGACGTGAGAATTTTAAAATATTCATGAATTAAACTTATTTTATGGTGATTTTTTTCTCTTTTTTTATTTAAATTTTTAATGTTTACAATTAACGAAGCGTGACTCTTAACCAAAAATGTTTGTAGCACTATGAAAAATAGTATTAAAATTTACAAATTATAATATTACAAACGTAATGTAACCACATACATACTTTTTCTAAATTTCAATACGCATAATAATTATAAAATAAACCATGAACATGAACGAAAGAAGAAAGCTTCTTTCTCTATCTAGTCAGTCACATTGTAGTGATTAAAACCATAAATGTTTTCATGCATTTAAAACAAAAGAACCCCGTTTTGTTTGGCTTATTTTCCAAAATAACACAAAAGACTATAAATATAATAAAACTGGGGTGTTTTTAGCAAATAACTAAAACGTGTTTAAAATTTTAACAAAAATTTGTATGCTGTTATTTGCTGTTTGTATGGAAACAACAGATGTTCTTAAAGACTTTCTAGCCATAATTGGGTGTGGACTTTTTTTTTGGAAGCTTCAACTGCTTTAAACACACCACAATTGTATCTTTAGCGGCAGCAACAGCATATTGTATTAATTAACTATGTATGCATTATTTGAAGTACAAAATAATGGTTTTGTTGACCGCCAATTTATATGGGTATTTTTAATAAACGAATTTCGTTGCCTTATCACCCTCCAGTATTTGTTTTTTTTTTTTTCGAAGAAATGAATAACGAATTGTGAATATTTACGATGGAAGATCACAAATAATATACTACATGAAGAATATACATCAAGAATAAATGGCGTATGTTAGTCATAAATTAAGAATATTTTTTTTTTTTTTTGTTATTATTAATTGTATTTGGGAAATTATTTGAAATTAAATGTTTGGGTCATTTTAGGTTACATGTTAAACATAATAATAAATCATTAATTGTTTTTAATTAAATAATTAGTTGTAAATAAGCCATGTTACTTGTATGTTGGGATTTATTTTTACTTTTTTACAAACAAAAAAATAGATCAATCATTTGAATTTCCTGTTTTCATAATGAAACACCTGCTTTTTTTCTATTCCATCTTTTATCTGAATTACTTATTTATTTGCTCTAAATGTTTTCATCTATTTGATTATAATTTTCTTTAACAATATCAATTGTGAAACTAAATTCTTCTATTATAAAAGATAAATGATGCAGACTGCAATATACAAAATCTATTATACATACATATATCCGTTTCAATATTTGAAGTGTAAGTGACTTGCATTTGAACCAGACAATTGTTGTCTTTCTGTTTTATTCATTTTGAAAAAAACAGTAGGAACTAAAGATTCTGTTGCATATGCTGAATTCAATTTTTAAAAATTTTAGGTTCCAATGTCCGCTAAAATTTAGTGAATGGGACGAAATGATAAATATAAATGTTGAAACAAAGAAAAGTGATTATGGCCTGTTTACGTTTTCCAAGAGAGTTTTTTTATATAAATCCTTTAAAACGGACTTTAAAATTGGTCTTATCCGTAAAACATTAGTGGTATTCAGTTTTAAGTGAGAATAGTCTTGCGAAATTTCACATTATTCCAATAACAAAATACATATACACGAAAAGCTATAAAATGTTGCATTTGTAATGCTGACGGCCATTTGCACTTAATACTGAACTTCGCAGTTTTAAATTTCTCAAAAGTTTATAAAACTTTTCTTTGTAAAATTTAAAAAAAAAAACATCCACAAAAATATGGTGGCAATATCTTAACAATCAATTGCTTCTTTGGTTAATTTTCTTTTTCACATTCACTGATATTTTAGATTCTCCATATTGAAAGAGAGAGACAGTGATACAATCGCAATAAAATACACAGGATGAAATTGTAAACACTCAAAATGGTTTAGCTTTTTTACATGTATATTACATTGGCATCCAGTGTTACCGTTGAGAGACTAAAGTCGCAATTTGACCCTTTTTCAGCACCGCTGACACTGTTTGTGCCCCTTTACTAAAATGAACTAAATCAGACACTTTTTAATATTTTTGACCCTTTTTTCCCCTTTTAAAAAAAAAAAACTTTTTGCTTTAATATGACGTTTTTGGAACAATCAACTTAAGTATATAAAAATATTTCATATATATATAAAAGCTTCTTGCTTTTTCATGTGGTAACAAGGATTTTAGAGCAGTGGGAAGTTTTACAACACGTCTTTATTCAAGCTCAATTCGAAGAGAAAAATACTTCCAATTTGAAAAAAATTTTTAGTATATATTCAGTATGAATAAATTTAATAAAAATTTTCAAAGCGAATCTTCGCAAATAATTTATATTACATCAAGCACAAAAGATATTTTATTAGACATTTTTACAAATTTTTTAAAAAAGGAATTTGTTATTAACTTTAAAATCGAAGAGGTAGATTTTATGAATGTTTTATATATTAAAGAAATAACTAATATATATATATATTGGACATGAGGCTGAGGCAGATTTATGTACCAAAAAAATCTCCAAAAGTTGTACCATTGAAATAAAAACAAATATCTTAAATTTTTACCAAATGCTTTGTAATGAAATAGTAACAAGCATTGATATAAATAATAAAAAGCTTTCAGTTTTAGAATATGTAGATCCATTCTTTCTAAGCTCAAATAAGGTGATTAATTACTATGATATAGTTTCAGAATACAAAGATGTAATTACTCAACCAGATATATTTATACAAGAATTAAAAATGTTAGAATCAAAAATTTATGACAAAACATGTTTAAAATTACAAACCCAGAAGAATTTTGGCATCAAATTGTCAGTTTAAAAAACAGGTTTAATGATTATTTATATTATAATTAATATGAATTTGTAACATATGTATTTACTCTACCACATAGTAGTGCATCGGCGGAGCGAGTATTTTCAAAACTTACGTTAATGAAAAATAAATTATCCAACAGATTAAAAATGGACTCATGCGAGTCCATGCTTTCGGCACAAAATGTATTAGATATGGACCTAGATGATTGGATTCCGAGTGATGAACTCATAAAGAAATAATAATTGTTGTGTTCCTTTTCTTCTATTAATTTTCAAAGTTACGGAAAAAAGCAAATACCAAAAGTGATTTAAATAATATTTAATTTTATTTTTAAATATACGCTGTCACAAATTTTTTATCATTTGCTTTTTTTAAATTGTGATCAACATTTATAAATTTGTAAAAAAGCTACAAATCACAACAAATAATTTGTAACAAAATTAAAAATTTTCTTTAAGTTTTTGTTATTTATTACATAGTCTTTTTTGCCAAATCGTTATTATAAAAATTTGGAAAAATTAAAAAAAAAAAAAAATGAATTTGTCTATACAGTGCACTCGTGGTAACGTGAACTAATTAAAACCAAGGGAGTTCATGTTAGTGAAATTGTTCACGTTAGCGATTGTCGAATTTCATGGAATAAATATAAAATTTTATAATATAAAACTGTGTTTTACACGCGTGAACGTGAAATATTATTGAAATATAAAACAATAATTATTGTTTAAAATTAAACAAAATGAGATCACGAGAAAATATACATTGAAATAAAATTAAGTAGCTAATAAAATTACTCATTCGTTGCCATTAAAAACATTAATTTTAAGGATACAAACACATTTCTATTATGAGGGTATTTCCTAAACTTTCAAAATCAAATTAAATGTATGTATTTCAGTGCTTAGAAAACAAATACAGTGAAAAAAAATTGTTCACGTTATAGCGCTTTCTGAGTTTGTTCACGTTACAGAGTAGTTAATGTAAATATAAGCTTGTTCACGTTAGGCGGTGTTCACGTTAGACGGTGTTCACGTTACCGCGAGTGCACTGTAGTTTTTATATAATTTTGTTTATTTTTGTTTTTCTTTAAAAGTGTTGCCCCTTTTTATTGCCAAAATCCCCTTTTTGTGCGACTTTTGCTTCAAGAATCCCCTTTTTATGCGACTTTTCAAAATTTTCCAACGGTAACGCTGTTGGCATCACATTTTTCACATTCTCTCCCCCTCTCTCTCTCTTTCATTTAATATGGCGAAATTAAAATAACAGGGAAAGTGAACGAGAAGAAGAAAATAAACAAAGATGTTGCCATATATTAGTGTTTTTGCTTAGCAAACATTGTTTTAAAGATTACCAAGGAAAGTGCGTTCACAATCAATGACAAAAAAATTGCACTTGTGAACTTTTGCAAACCATAACGCATCGTTTGTCGAATACCACAACTGATTTACAGTTTTAATATAAAATTGGTTTAATATGAAAAATCTTTATCAAACATTTGTTAAACTTACTGACAGTTCATTGATGTCTAATTTTTTAGACATTCGGTATTAAAGAAAAATCTATAAAAAAAAGTTTTCTTTATTTTTAAATTTAAGAACTCCAAAGTGAAAAAAAATCGAGTAATCAAAAGTAATACAATATGCACTTCCCTAATATATATACATCATTTCAACTAAAAGCTAAGTCAGTTTTATAAAAAAAAAAAACGTTAAAATCCCTTCAAGTGTCTCAGCTGCCAGAGTGGCACATGAGTTTTTCTAAAAAAAATTATAAATAGCTGAGAACAAAAATTAAAATTTTTAATTAGAAAGAAATTGAAAAATTACATTTGTTGAAAACATACCTTTTTCAAACAAAAACTCGTTACTTTTATAAAGATAAGAAAATTCCTTTCCCAGACAGGTTTCCACATGAAATGACAAGTGATATCATAAATTATATATAAAAAAGAAAAAAAAAAAACAAAACAAAGGCCAACCTTTTTAAAAAGGATCATTTGTAGCCTTTCAACCTGTTCAACTTAGACCAAAACACATTAAATGAGTTTTCAATAAACAAGTTAAAACCAACCATGACATTTATTATATTTTCTGTTAAAGAATAGATAATTATTTATTACTTTAAGGGATAGTTTTTCGACAATAAAATGCCTCAATAACGTTTGTACATTGTTAACCATAACAACAACACCTAAATGATAATGTTTTTGTTATTAGTTTCCCCCCCAAAAAAAGGTAACAAAAATATGTTTAATGTTTTGTTACATTTTTCTTAATTTCATTTTTTTTTTGTTTGGCTCCCAAAAAAAAGGTGATAAACTGACATTTGTTTAAGTGGTTGAGATCACTCAGTGGAACGATTTCTTTGCTAACAAAACAATACTTAAACAAAACAACAGGTAAAATTATTTAACATAAATAGTTTTAAAAACCACCAAATAAAATTGTTCATTTAAAAACGCCATTTTTGTTTATGAAATTTAAATTTGAAACCCTTATTTCTTCACACTTTTGTTAAAAAAAAAAACAATTCATCTCCGGGGGAAAATGCCACCACACTTATTTAGTTTTTTATTCCCAAGCTGTAGCAACCAATCGTCATCATCGTCACCACCACCATAGGTCGTTATAACGTTAATATAATTGTCTGTACAAATTTTGTGATTTTTTTTTTAAGTTTAATTTTTGTTGCTGGTTGTACATATTTTTCCTTCGGGTTTTTTGTATATCCTGTTTTGTGTTGTTTGCCAGACAACAACCCAACATCAGTGTCTATGTGCTGTGCCGAGTTGGTTGTCGTCTACCAGTTCTTTACTAATTTCCTGTAATTTTGCACGCACTTCTTAATTTTTGTTTTGTATTTCTTACATTTTTTTATTTTATTTTTATTTTTTTTGTTTCCTTACCTTCATAACATTTACATGACATGCAGAAATGTTGACGGTAATATTATGCTCTTATATCCTTTATTTTTTCCTGCAATCAATAAACTCCTACTCCTGCCAGTGTCCTGATGTGTTTAGGTGTTCTTTTTTTATTTATTCACCATTTAACACATGTACGACAGGAGGATTTTGCACTACATTACTCATAACATTTGTATGTTTCTTTCTGACACGGCAATTTTCGATGACTTTATGTTGATAATGATAATTAATAATTGTAGAAATAAAGGGTAAAGTCTGAGTTTATGTTTGTATGTGCATATTTTAGACAAAGTATTTTCTAATACACAATATATTTTCTATTATGAATCATCATTATAACCAAAGGGGAAAATGCATTCTTTGTTGTTTAACTCAAGACGAATGACGAATGCTAGAACAATTTTGAACGTGTTTAAATGCAATAAAAACACAAACTATTTACATATTTTGTAACAAAATCTTTAAAAAAAAAAGCTTGAAAACATATGATTTTTATACAAAATTTCCAAACAAACATTTTTAAATAGTTTTGTTACAGTCTTAACTGGAAATCTAATAAAAATGACTGTTTTGTTATATTAAGTAGTGGCACCATCCTTATGCTGAAAACTGTCAAACTAACAGTTTAGTTTTGAAAATGGTACTGAACTCAAACCAAGAAAGTACTTTTATAACTGAAGAAAGCTGACTTATTAGCTTTAGGGGGGTTAGATGATTTAAGTTTGTAGTGGACTGTGGATTCCTTTGTATCTAAATGGTTTAGAATATAAGCCAACGTTCTTTATCGATGCTTTATAATTTCTCAGATTCCAAAGAAATTATAAAGGAGTTAGAGGTTTGAGGTTAGAAAGAAATAAAAAGAATTAGAGTAATTTCAATTCAAGTAATGAGGATTTATTTGATGCTCACCGTATGGTAGATTTCTGACGAGTGGCATTTCTTTTCACTTAACAAAACTAGGAAATATTAATTGTCAGTTACATTACGTTTTTAGTACAAATTCGAAACAACGTAACTTAAGTAATTCACAATAATATATATAATCGTTACATCTTAACAATTTATAAATTAAAGTTACAATAGAGCTAATGAAAATTCAAATATATGTGACGGATATAACTAAAATCGTTTGTGAGATACGCGACATATGTTTGTGTTTTAAAATTATTAGATTTTAAACAATAACATTTAAAAAGTACTAAATTTTTTGCACTAAAAGTTGAAATTCGTTTTAGATGTTCGATTACAAGTCTCCATGACAAAGGATTTTTTAAACCCAAAATCATATTTTGACTTTTGAGAAAAGTTTCTGTTGATTTAACATTTACTAACTTGCATTCACTCGGCAAATATTTTCCATTTTTTGATTTGGAATATATTAGATATTTAAAGAAATGTTTCGAAAGTTCTTATACCAATCAACCACATTCTTTAATTCTAGAAATTGTCAGAGAATAAATAATTGTAGGAATGTTAAGTGATTATGAATCAAAGCTTCGAATTAATTAATTTAATCTTAATTCAGAATTAAACATTTCAGCAATTTATTCCATAAAAATCCATCCCAACATAACAATTTCTTTAGTTTCATTCAGACTTATGTTTAAATAGAATTCATTCATTGTTGAATTAATTCATATTGGAATTAATTCATAATGAAATTAATTCAACGCTTGTATGTTTAAATTGTTGTTAATTCAAATCTAATGCAAATTTATTGAAAATATTTGTTTAGCCCTTTAATCATTTACAAAATGAATTCATATAATTCACTTACCTTTTAGTAATAGATTCGAATTGAAGAAACATTTAATCATTCAATAAATTTGATTAAGCATTTTTGTAATAAATTTGAATTAAAGAAACATTTAATGATTCAATAAAGAACTAATTCATTAGAGAATTAATGCTCTAAGGAATTAATTCATTACGTTTATTTAATGAAATGGTTAATAGAAAAATTTCATTTGATTTTGAAAATTTAATTATTTTCAATATTCTTTATTCAATATAACTTACATTTTATCTAAATGGAAAGTTTAGATTCAGTTTAAGCCAATGTCCACTGCTTATGAAAATTGAGATTTGAATACAAAACTTTAGAATAAGTAAAGATACAATGTTTACATACAAAACATTTACAATTATTTATTTTTTTCTTGTTGTTCTGCTGTGTATAGAAAAGTAATTTTGTGTCCATTATTTTTTAAAAATTTCAAATTATCTCTTTTAACCGAAAAATGTTTTTTTTTAAATAATAATTTCGTTACAATAATTATGACAAATAATTGTTCTCTACTATTATACATTATAATAAAGTTCTAAAGCTTGATATTTGTAATATAAGAAGATCTTAATATAATTACGAATTATGTATGTAATTGAATGACAAACACAAAAAAGAAAAAAAAAATAATTTAATGCAATTGAAATTGACTCTATTTACGACTTAAGCGAACATGAAGATTTTATTCCCAGTCAGTCATGAAGAAATAAGTCACGTTCTTAATGATTCATGCATGATAGATACATACATTTATGTACATATGTATATGATGCAGTAGACTATGTTCAAATGTATGTACGTAGTACTTAAAAACTTAACATTTTTTTACAAAACAACTTCAATTACTTAATGAAATGTCACTTAAAACTCAACCTATAGACAGTTTTGAATTTTTTTTTTTATTCTAAACAATTTAGCTTTCTTAAGAGGAACTAGAGGGGAGATGAGTAAAGGGTTTTACAACCAGCATGATTTGTATTTTTTTTTATTAAAAGAAAACAATCCAGTAGCTATAAATGTATAAGTATACACATGAAAATTAAAATTCATTTAAAATCTACTATTGAGAAAATGTATTTGGTTTAAGTTTCATGTTGACATTAATTTCAAGTAGATGAATTGAAAATTGTTTAGTGTTTTAGGATTTCATTACCCAAAAGTAATTAATGTATGCATTTATATATACTGACATGCATTTAAACTATTTTCTTTTGCACCCGCATTATTTCCCATAGACACGCGTATTCATTTGTTTTAATTTTTCATGCAATTGTGTTCGAGTTGGAAAGATTTTACTTTTCCATACCCTCCGGACAAACAATAAAACTAACATGCCCATAGAGTACTTAAGTATGAGTGCATGTTTGACGAGAATTGTTAAAAGTTATTGAACTGTGCATATTTTACCTATAACAATAAATTAATTGCACAGGAGGATCAATATTGAAACAAATAACTAAATAGAAGAGGGTTCCTTTTACCATACAACAACATACAATTAAGGGTAACAGGATTTTTGAGCATAGATCCATCCGAAAATAGTTAAACAATAATTTAAGTATAGGTTTACTTAGCTGCAAAGGAAAGTCTGAAAATTCCTTTTAAAATGAGAGAAAAATAATTTAGTCGCCTTTTTAACGTTTCTGTGAAACACTTCATTGAAAATATAATATTCTTCTAAGTATGTATGCTCTGGAGTGTTGCACATGTACGTTTTGAAATAACTTTACTTATAACCCTCGTACACCGCAAATTTTTGCCACATCTATACTTTTCAATTGTTTAACTTGTGCACTTTTTTCCCCTTATCATATCATAACATTCCCTACTCTATTCTATCATGTACTTCATACGTACAATCATTCCCTTTTCTTTTTGCTGTTTTGTTAGTGAAGTGCATTTTTGGTATGCACGTTTCACATTCACAAACACACACTCATGCGAACCTCATGATAATTATGTATGTTTAACGGCTGGCAACTCTGCGTTACCGATTTTATTCTGTTTCAGTTTTTTTGTTTTTTTTTTTTGTCTTGTTTATAGTTAATACACTTCCGGTTTTTAGGGTATATTAAAATATGAAGAGTTAAATAGAGAAAAACTTTAGGTTATGAACTCGTTAAATGCTAGGTTGCATCATATTGTTGTTGTTGTTGTTTGTTATTATTTCATACATATAATGAACATAACCTCATTTCAAGTACACCATATACATGGTAGATTTTTGTGAATAAGAAATAACTTTTTATTATACACTTAGCCAAACACAGTTTTATTACTTACATGCAGTCAGGTATTCAGCTAACGGTAAACTTGTGTTTCATTTTATTCTTTTAATGTTTATACTTAAACATTTAAAGATTCTGTGGCAGCACATTAAAGCAACATAAAGCCCAATTTGCAATGACATGTAGTGAGTGGCAGTGTCAGTTATTCAAAACAGCAGATATTTTAAAGCTCACAGTTTGATTACAATACAGCACTGGCAGTTTGCAGCAATATACATTTAGCTGATTAGTAGTCAATGAATACGTGCATTTCTAATTTGGGCTAAAGTCGATATTAGTGTTGTCAATTATTGGAGTTTTATTTTAATCGAATAAAAGTTCATAATTTCTTTTATTATTCGAGTGATCGATTAATTTTTCAGAATTCCTCGTTTATTCGAACGAATAACCAGATAATTCTTGATAATTTGTTTGTTAACAATGAATAAAAATATGTATCGTTAGCTTAGTGTACAAAAGTGCTAAGTCTACTTTTATGAAAATTGAGATTTTAATACAAAACACTAGACAATTTAGAACTATGTACTTAGTTTTTTCTCAATGTTATACTGTAGTATGCAAACGTGCTAAGTTCATTTTATTTTGTCGAAATTACAAAATTATTATCTCAGTCTAACAGAATTGTATATATGTACGTTATTAAATATATTACAGCGTCAACCTTGATTGTATTACTTAAAGGGGGGTCACACGGCATGTATTCCATATGTATTGGGACATGTATTCGATACATATGGAATTCCATGTGTATGTCAAATTTCACGTTATACATACGATTCATAATTTCCACGTTCATACGTACATAAGTAATTACATGTGACATAACCTGTATTAGTTTATATGTTTGTTGTTTTTAACAATATATTTATTTAAAACATTTTTAAATCACAATAAATATATTTAATGCAATGAAACTTATTTTGCTATGATTTTGCTCTACTCTGTTTTGTTTTGTGTTTTTTATTTTGCTCTCACACGGTGTTGTATTTCAAAATACACATGTTAAACACACGAAAATAGAACAGGCTCTAATTGCCAAAAAATCATAAGGCATACACATGTATTTTACATACACAAAGTTTCATATGGATCACACGTTATGTATATGTTTACATGTGGAAAAATGTCCCAATACATGTCACAAAACACATGCCGTGTGACCCCCTATTAATAAATTTCAACCAAAAAACGTAAATCATAATTTTTTTAAAGGAAATAATTGATCATTTTGAAATTTATTATCATCTCGAGAACTTTAGTGACAATAGAGACTTTAAATCAAATAACAGAGCTAAAAAAGATAATATAAGAAATAAGAAAATGTGCTAAAAAAGTCTACTAAAAAACAAAATAAGTAATATAAAATCTGCAAGTCCCAACGCACATCTTCTAAACTCGCTTCTTTTAAATCATAACAAATAAGTAATAAAACTACATTGACAGATTTCTAAAATATTTAAAACCAAATATTTTAGAACGTTTTTTGTCTCTTATGTAAAATTTGTAAAAGGTTTGCATACTAAGCTAACGATATGGAAATTTACGCCTAACTCGAAATCTTGTTTGAATGAGATTTCGGGTAGATACATACATCTCTATAGAAATCATAAAAAATACTTTATAACTCATATAAAAAAAACATCATAGATCATTTGACTGATCTATATAATATTTTGTACAAATTTTTTTTGGATGTTTCGGGATTTAATTCATTTACTTTTACAATCATGTGACAAGAGAGCAAGAGCGATAATGAAATGACAATTCGATGATTGAAAAGTAAATAATTTTTTTGCACACTCGATAATAATAAAAGGTGGCTGACACTCAACTAGTCCTGTGAAAAGATTATAACACTTTATATAAAAGGAACCTGTCACAGTTGATAATTTGTGACAGGTTTTGATTCAAATAAACAGGTATGTGATAGAAATCGATTTTGAAAAAGAAACGTTGGGATGAACTTATTACTTTCATTTTGTGTGTTGTTAAAATTTAAATTTTATATATTTCCATAAATTTGTATCACATTTGTCGACTAAATTATTTTAAATTACTTGATATCTGGGCTTGATCATCTGGACTGTATACTCGTATTGAAAGGAAATAAGAACCCACTAGTTAAGAGAATTTAATCGCGCAAAGATTAAAATTTTGCAAAAGAACAAAAATGTTACTTATTATTTTGCAAAAAATTCGAGTTGACATGTTTTGAATATAGATAATAAATTTTTAAATTTATAAAAGCTTCATAAACTGAAAATTCAATACAAAATTAGTTTTATAAACCTATGTTACATTTTAAAGTTGATTATGAATAAGGCCTATACATTTTAACTTTAATATATAACTGCAGTGTACACTTGAAATAGTGCAAGCGAGCATTTAAAAACAAATAAGCCGTTTGCGAAAAAAAGACGTAGGAATAAAACGGTTTAAAACAAAAACAAAAAAAACTTTCAACTCATAAATTTCCTTAATAAGACCCTGAGGTTTTTTTGTTGCTTTTCCTATTTGTTAAACTCAACAAAACGCAAAAATAAAACAAAAACAAAAATATAGGAGAAGTAGAAGAAAAATTAGCAAATTATGGTAGGTAACTCCCCAACCATTAGTTAAATTGCACATTTCTTTCAATATGATGCAGCTGCTTTCACAGCAGGCCCATTCATCTTTTGCGTTTCCCTTTTTATGGCTTTTCTGCTGTTTTTGCACAATATGTACTTGGATTGCACTATGTAAGTATGCTGTGGGATGAGTACAATGCAAGTACAATAATGTTTTTGTATTTAAGAGTAGTACAGAGTACTTTCATAAATTTTCCTGAAAGATGCAATGAACTAAAAGGTCATTAACGTTGTTATTGTTTTGTTTTAAAAAGTTTAAGGTTTTTTTCCCTCAACCACCATTCAACAATTAATTTTGAAACCGAACTACTACCAACTATGCCATAAAACAGATCATAATAAAATAAATTGATTTTTGACATAAAACAATTTACCCTCATAGGAAATAATGACACAAAATTAATTTTCAATATCAGGATATTGAACAACGATTATATGAAGTACCAGGGGTTTAGAAATAAACGAAAAATCGAAACTAAACTGTTCATGTTGCGATTTAAACCACTTAATGACAACTTGTTGTGGAAAGTGACGCACAACACTTGACCACATAGAAATTCAACTTGAAATTTATGTGGAGTTTAAAGATGAGGGAGAGGAAGGGATGTTTGTTGCTATTTCATGTGTAATAAATATTGGTTTATGTTAGTAGTATAAATATTAGAGTATTCAAATCGATATATTTTTCATATATTGTATTTTCTAAAAAAAAAATCGGTTTAGAATTTAAATTTTTCATTATTTTACAATCTATTTTAAATTAGATTGCAAATACATTCATGACATACTTTTACAAATAATGAACAATACAAAAAACCAACCTGTCAAATAATTTGAAAACATGAAATATTCGAAACCGTTCGGTTTTTGAAACAAATAAAAAAAAAACGGTTAACCGGTCTTTTGAATACTCTAATAAATACGCACTTGCCTTTAAAAATGTTTACAATGGTTACTTAAATCAGCCTTATAAATTTAAAACCTTAAACTTAACTTTAAAGAAATATATGTGTATATATTTTTGGAAAACTTTCTTATAATTTATTTTCTTTTATTTCAATTACAGATAGCGCTACCTATGTGGGCAACATTTTGAAAATTAAATCGGTTAAAAAAGAAGATCGTGGTACTTACTATTGTGTAGCTGATAATGGTGTCTCTGTGGGCGATCGTCGTAACATCAATTTAGAGGTTGAATTTTCCCCTGTCATTACCGTACCCCGTCCTCGCTTGGGTCAAGCTTTACAATACGACATGGATTTGGAGTGCCACATTGAAGCCTATCCACCACCAGCCATTGTCTGGCTCAAGGATGACATCCAATTGTCAAACAATCAACATTACAGTATTTCACATTTCGCCACTGCCGATGAATACACCGATTCTACTCTACGTGTCATTACCATTGAAAAACGTCAATATGGTGATTATGTCTGCAAGGCTGTTAATAAATTGGGTGAGGCTCAGGCTCGTGTTAATCTTTTTGAGACAGTTATTCCAGTATGTCCTCCCGCCTGTGGCCAGGCGTATTATGGTGATGCTGAACGTGTGGCTGCCACCTCCTTGGCATCGTTAGCTATTCTCTTAACAGCTTTATATGTTAGATAAACAGTTTCCCCACCATCCTGAATGTGTAGCCAGTGATTAAAATGTTAAATAAGGCTTTAAACAAAAGCGAAATAAAACAAAAACAGCAACAGCAACATTAAAAAGGAAACTAATATTTTACAAACAAAAAAGTGATTAATTAAAAGGAAAGTATTTAGTTTATGTAAACATTTCATATTTAAAGAAAATTAAAATTAAAACTCGAAAACATTCCAAAAAAAAAAAAAACTCCTTATTTTTTTCAAATACATATAATTTAGGATTCTTTTCTCTATTTTCTTCATGCGTCCATTTTTTAAGTTAATAACTATAAAATAAGTTTTTACTAAAACAAAAACGAATTATTAACCCTTAACCCGTCCGTTAATGTATACAAATCTTTTAAATGAAATGGACCCACCATTTTTCTAATTCGAATACTTATTTATAACTTGCAAGAATCTCTGTCTTGAAACAAATATATTTGTTTTCTTTTTCTACGTATATACATCATTTAATTACAAAAATCATCACGAAAGCAATTATTAATAATTTTGAACTCCTTCAGCAATTACAACTAAAAATTTGAAAATATTTTATATTTATTAAATAATTTATAAAATATTTTCATATCAAATTATGATTTTTTTTTTTTACCTCATAAGACTCTAGTAATGTAAATTTTCCATTCTTAAATAATTTAAAAAAAAACACACACATTAATGTCAATTTATTGTATCTGATATTTTCTGACCCCACTTTTGTAGTAGTTAAGTACAAAACCGAAACTCTTTAAACAAATTATAAAATATTCTATAAAATTATTTCGTATAAATATAAAAAAAACCATATTTTAAATAAAACTAAATGTATATGTATGAGTAGTTTTTATATAAAAAAAAAATATTAATAAAATTTAAGTCATAAGTTTACAAAAAAAAAAAAAAAAACAACATTTTGAGACCCATACCAATTTATGAATACTGGGTGTAAATACAACTAAAAAACAAAACAATTTTTGAAATAAAAAATGTGTATGCCTCAATTTTATACAAAAATTATTTTAAATAAAATTACAAAAAAAAAAAAAAATATATAAATAATTGAATTTTTATTTTTGAGATTAAAGGACTTATTCATAATCAATTTTTGAATTTGTCAAAGGTTTACAAATTTTCGAGGAGACCAAAATTGACATTTTGGTTTGGTGCAGCGAAAAATGTAATTGATAAAACATATGGCAATTCCATATCATCGTACGTGACATTTGTACGCCTATAGAGTGGAATAGATTTTGCACAAATAAGAGTATCTGAAAAATAATTTGGCCTTTATGTTCCATTCAGAGGGTACTACATTTAAAAAAATAATAAATCCTTTCGAAACATTGTTGTCCAAAATATCGAGCGATATGAGGGTATATCATACGTGACATAAAACTTAAGTAATTTTGAGGTACATGTAGAAATATGCGATAATTTTCGAATTGTGAGAGGCGTTATGCTTTTTTTTAATTTCTTACACTAAAGCAAATATTTTTCCTTTACAATCCGTCATATTTAAATAAAAAGTCTTTGAATGATTTTATAATAAATAAAATTTAATATCGTACGTGACATACCGTACGTGACAGATTTTTCTCTCATAGTAAAACAATATTTATTCTGTAAATATATGTATACAAAAACTAAAAAAATGAATAGAAAATATACATTCGGTTTCAATAAACAATTTTTTAATAGCAAATAAACAATCAGAGTCAAATTCATTTTACACTATATGCTAATTGGGAGCTTAGTTTTGACCGCAATTTTAGCCTAAAATACGCCAATTAAATTAAAAAATTAAATATATTCAGTTTAAACTATTATTTGTGCCAATAAAATATTGTAATAAGCTGTAAATACTGACACATTGTAATATTTTAGTGCTTTCTCCTATTCAAATCATCTTGAAAAAAAAGTTTCAAGGGTTTTTGGGTTTTCAGTCGTGGTAGTCATTCTCGTGGAATTGCCCATATGGGACATTTCATTATCAAAACTATCTTTAGTTTTTTTTTTTTTTTTTGTGCAGCTTTTGTTTATAAAATATCGCGGTTTTAATTTTATTGGTTATTCTGTATTTTTTTCTTATTGGACAAAAAAGGAATTCTACACAAAATTATCTTTTCTTTGACATCAATTTTGTTTATCTAAATTCCAGGATATATTGGTGATATCGCAAGGATTTTGAAAATTAACTATTTTGTTTCATCCTTATAAGTTTGACATATGGTAAAAGGGTTCAAAATTTGTTCACGATATACAATGAAAACATACCAATAAACTAATTTATAAACAAAAATTTAAAATTCGCTGAAAATATACAAAACTATTTGGCAAATAACTCGAAGTTTAAAAATATATTTTTCATATGTTTTTCGTATTAAAAAAAGTATAAAAATATTCGTAATTTAATGTTTAACACCTACAGTGGTTCAAAGCCAAACTCGTACACCTAACATTTTATTTTTATACCCTTCACCTTCGTGAGAAGGGTATATATAAATTTGTCATTCCGTTTGTAATTTCCACAATATAATTTTCCGACCCTATAAAGTATATATATTCTGGATCCTTATAGATAGCGGAGTCGATTAAGCCATGTCCGTCTGTCTGTCTGTCCGTCTGTCTGTTGAAATCAATTTTCTGAAGACCCCAGATATCTTCGGGATCCAAATCTTCAGTAATTCTGTCACAAATGGCTGAGATATAAGGAGAAAACCAGGGCAACCTCGATTTTTTACCTATTTTTTTACCTATATCTGGATTACTAAGTCATTAATATAGACAATAAGGATATCTAATGATAGATATTTCAAAGAGTTGGACCTACAATGGGTCAAAATCGGGAAAAATTTTAACCGGATTTTTTATTTCACCAAAAGTTTTTTTTCGCTAAAAATTAAAAAAAAAAAAAAAATAAATTTAAAAAAAAAAAATTTTTTTAAATAAAATTTTACATAAAAAATTTAAAAAAAAATAATTCGAAAAAAAGTTTTTTCCAAAAAATGAAAAAACAACTGGAAAAAAAAATAAATTTTGTTTACCTAAAAATATTTAAAATTTTTATTTTGAAGTATAGTTTGGTGAAGGGTATATAAGATTCGGCCCAGCCGAATATATCTCTCTTACTTGTTTAATATCAAAACGCAGCTTATTTAAAAATGATACATGAAATCAATATAGAGGGTTTATTGGGTAAATTGTCCTCTATTGGATGGGTATTTAAACACAGAAATTATGTCAGAAGGTAAGAAGTTATGGGCGGTTTAATTAAATATCTTATTAAGAAAACAATATTAAAGTGATCCAAAATTTAAAATCATTAAATATTTTCATTAAATTATAAAGTTTTATCCAAAAATATCCAATTGGAAGACAAAACGGACAAACAACCGAAGAACCCCGAAAGCTTGCTATAAAGCTTTCTGGGGACGTAAATTCTCTTCGTGAAATTCCCAAAATTCTGGGAAGGAGTCATTCTACTATCCAATACATACTAAAACGTTACAGAACTTCAAAACAAATAAAAAATAAAACCAAAAAAGCGCACAATAAAATATTCAGTGAAGCTGAAGAGCGAAATATTGTCAGAGCGTGTAAAAAGGATCTCTTTGCACATACGTCCATTGCGGAAGCCACTACTAATTATCCGGAATATACTCCTAGAGCGAATTTGAATGGTAGAATGGCTAGAAAAATGGCTTTGCTTAGCAAGAGAAATAAAAAGGACCGCTTAAACTTCGCCAAACTACACAAATCAAAGGATTTAGCTTTTTGGAAAGATGTGTTGTTCACAGACGAGAGAAAATTTAACATATTCGGCTCTAATGGAAATCCATATCTATGGCGAATGGCTAATAAGGAGCTCTTACCACAACATGTTAAATCTACTGTAAAGCATGGTGGTGGATCGTTGATGGTTTAAGGGTTTTTCAGGAGGTTCTGGATATCACGCTTGTTAGTGCAAGCCACTCGCAACTCATTAGGAATTGGAAGGTTTCAGATGATTGCTCTCTCTCGGATCATAGGTATCTGACATTCTTGATAGAATTAGTAGTTGAAAAGGAAAAACCTTTTCTAAACAGAAGGAAAACCAAATGGGATGCTCATGGGCGCATCCTTTATGGTTTACTTCCCTCACCCCCTTTGATAAATAACACTAGGGATATTGATAGCGCTGTGGAAAAGCTCACACTCTCTCTCGGTGAGGCCACAAGACGCACGTGCATTCCCTCTGCACGCAGAGGAAAGGTAAGACCCCCATGGTGGTCTTTAGACATAGCGAACACTAGACGTAGCTGTCGTAAACTATTCAACGAGGCGAAAAGATCAGGCAACTGGTCAACGTACAAGTCTATGTTGAACAAATTTAAGAATCAGGTTAGAAGCGCGAAACGTAAGTCCTGGAGGGACTTCTGCAGCGGCGTAGAAAGCTCCTCTGAGACCAATCGTCTGCGCGAAATCCTGTCGAAAACACCAACTGTTCAGGGTTACATTCAGAAACAGGATGGTAGGTGGACTACCGATGGACGTGAGACACTAGAAGTTCTCATGGACACTCATTTTCCGGGGAATCTGCCACTAGATATGGCTAGTGAAACCCAACCGAACAATCGGACAATTCCGTCAATCATAATTGATGAACATATGATAAAATGGGCCATACGGAGTTTTGACTCTTACAAGTCTCCGGGCCCGGATGGCATAATACCCGCTGATCTACAGAATAATATAGATCTAGTCACTCCCTGGCTGATAAATATTTATCATGCCTGTCTTGTATGGTCGTACATACCAAAACGGTGGACTGAATGTACTGTGACATTCATTCCGAAAGGAGGAAAAGTGTCACACACAAAAGCAAAAGATTTCAGACCAATAAGTCTATCATCATTTTTGCTGAAAACCCTTGAAAGAATCATAGACACTCACATACGAGCGTCTTTAAAACAAGGATCATTATCTCCCTCTCAACACGCCTACATGAAGGGCAAATCTGTTGAGACAGCACTTCACTCCTTAGTGGGATATATTGAGAAATCCCTTGAATTTGGTAATTTCTCATTAGTGGCCTTTCTGGATATAGAAGGAGCCTTCAATAATGTGGAATCTGCAACTATAGTTTCAGCTCTACAAAACCTTGGTCTAGACCAATCAACTGTAGGGTTCATTATGAACCTTCTACGATATAGGATCATCCGTTCCGAAAAGGGAACGGCGGTGATCACTAGAATAGCCACTAGGGGTACGCCTCAAGGAGGCGTCTTGTCACCACTCTTGTGGAACCTGGCCATAAATTGTCTGCTCAGAAAATTGGATCTCATGGGTTATAAAACTGTCGCCTACGCGGATGACGTTGCCGTGGCAGTCTCCGGGATCCATTTGGGCACGATATCACAACGTCTGGAATATGCACTCAATGTACTAAGTCGGTGGAGTACAAACAGTGGATTGAGTGTTAACCCAAGCAAAACCGAACTTGTACTATTCACGAGAAAGTACAAGATCCCTCATTTCTCGCTTCCCCGATTAAATGGTGTTGAACTAACACTATCGGATAATGCAAAATACTTAGGAGTTATTCTGGATAGTAAACTATCCTGGAAACCCAATACCCTTTCAAGGACGTCAAAAGCCTTGACGGCTATGTATGTCTGTAAGAAAGCGATAGGTACGCAATGGGGTATTAGACCCCAATTCGTTAACTGGTTATGTGATACGGTTATTAAGCCGACACTATTCTATGGAGTTTCTGTCTGGTGGAAGGCATTGGACAAGGGCTCAATTTACACGCTATTCGAGAGGGTTATGAGAAGAATGGCAATCCTGATAACAGGAGCTCTAAGAACGACCGCAACAAAGTCGCTCTTTACTATATTGAACTGGATCCCCGTGGATCTAATGGCAAGAAAAATGGCATATACCTCTGCCTTTAGGCTAAACGCGATTGGGGCGTGGAAACATGCTCCATACGGTCACGCCAGCATAATAGGTAGCATCCAGACTCTTCCGGATAACATCGATTATTGCATTACTGGGCCCTTCTTGGCGAGAAACTTCGGTTTCTCAATTCCGTATAACACGGAAGCAATGGACGGACCTTTATTTGAGGCAACGGGTCTCTCAGTCTATACAGACGGTTCTATTAAAGGAGATCGAGTTGGCGCAGGTGTCTACATTCGGGAACTCGACATTAGGCTATCTTTTAGACTTCCAAATGAATGTAGCATAATTCAGGCTGAAGTATCAGCCATCAAAAGGGCGGCTAATTGGATCAGTTATAACAAGATATCAGGCAGGGATATTCGTATATATACTGACAGTCAGGCCGCAATTAAATCTCTAACAGGTGTATATACAACATCTAATTTGGTCCAGGAATGCCGGGCATCCCTAAATAGGATGGCGAGACATTCAACAGTCGTACTCATATGGGTACGGGGACATGGAGATAATACAGGCAACTGCATTGCTGATGATTTGGCGAAAAAAGGAGCCATGTTACCTGATGGACACATAGACCTCCTATGTGGAATTCCGCTATCCAAGTGCAAGCTACAAATTAGTAATTTCTACTATGAGCTTGCTCAGACAAGATGGGCTTGTGAACCCACATGCACTATAACCAGAATGATATGGCCCCAACTGAATCGTGGGCGAACAACATATCTTCTTGGCTTGTCACGCTCACAATTGCGTGGCGTAGTGGCGGTCATTACCGGACACTGCACTTTCGGCAACCATGCGAGGAGACTTGGCTTGCCCTACAACGACTTCTGTAGAAGTTGTCAAAACGAGGAGGAGGATGAAACCATCTTTCATATTCTTTGTCACTGTCCGGCATTAGGCGATCTACGCTTACGGTTTCTGGGACACCGTTCCATAAATAGTCTTTCTGAGCTCTCGAATATGAGGCTTGAGGGCATCAACGCTTTTATAAGGAGTAGTAACTGGTTAATAGGACCAGATATGGGAAGCTCTCGGGTGTAACCCAATAACCGCTATCTTACTGATATGCAACTGCTTGCAAATCTCCTACTCTCTTCCTTCTTCTTAACTACTCAATCTTCCACTTCTTTCTTTTTCATTTCTATCTGTCCCTCTTTCTTTCTAACTTCTAATTTCAGGTAACACAAAGGGATCATTTCTTGGACCCACGTGAGCTGTTCTTCTACTTTCCAACTTCGCGGCTGCCTGGAAACCTAACCTAACCTAAGGGTTTTTCTTGGCAGCTGGTCCAGTTTCTCTTCATTTCATCGAAGGCATAATGGACCAAAAAATGTATTTTGAAATTTTTAAACTGGAATTGCCATTATCAAAGCAAGACAATTACTACTTCAACCAGGATAACGACCATGAGCATAAAGCTTACAATGTCAGGTCGTGGTTGTTGTACAATTGTCCTCATGTAACAGAGAACCCTGCCCAGAGCTCTGACATCAACCCCATCGAGAATCCTTTGAGCTACATCGATAATAAAGTGAGACAACACCACATTTCCTCTAAATAGGAATTGAAAAGAGTTCTTACTGAGGAATAGGAAAATATTAATCCCACCGTTTGCCGCAAACTAGTAAAAAGTACACCCAAGAGACCTAAATGCTTATTAAAGCAAAAGGATTCCATACAAAGTATTGATTTTTATGGTATTGTTACTTTTTCAGCAAACCATGTTCAAGTTTGACTTTTAAAGGATTTTTTGTTAATTCTTATTTACAGTGTTATTTAAATGGTTTTGCGTTTATTTTACATATGAATTGAATAAAGAATTATATAAGCTACAAGCCTTCCAAACACACTTTTTATATAACTCTAACATGTAAGCCGAAATGAAGAGATATATAAAAAATTCCCTAATGTACGAGTTTGGCTTTGAACCACTGTACATGATTATAGTTAAACTGAAGATTTATTTTTGTAGATTAGCAGATCATAAAACATCTCCGAGAAAAAACTACTAGTTCTTAAACAATCAATAATTCTGTTTTTCTGCAACTGATAGCGAACGCTTCAAAAATAATTTCCTGTTTTTTTTTTATAAAAATAATTTCTTTTATTATTTCATATGGATGAGATGCTGTATTAAAGATACTAATTTTCGTTACATTTGTGGCGAATATATGTTAAAAGCTCAGCGAAAATGAATTACAGACACAAATTAAACAATTCCTGAATATATAATGTAGAAATAAATCAATAAGTGTTTAAAAATTAATTTTTTTCTATAAAACAAACTTGTGTTTTTGATAACAGTTTTAAGATATTTTCACCAAAAACGCTGTGGTAAGTACAAAATTCGTGATATTTAAAAAAACGCTAATGAATTATTTCTATTGCTGTAGTTAGATTCAAATTTGTATTAAGAAATATGATATAATTACATACAAAATTAATTTATAAAAAAATATTTTTTTAGGATTTAAAATTTCGAGATATTATTTAAATATTTCATTACATTTTTAAATAATTTATCTTTTCTTTTGAAAATTATGTTCACTGTAATGCTTTAGAATTTTCATATACAATATTTTATTGCGGATAAAGCTAAAAAGAGTCACATTTCAACATTATTGAAAGATCAGACAAATATTCCAAAACATCCATCAGAATTATTACACTCAAAAGAAACATACATATGTTTACGTAGACAAGTTTCATTCTAAAAAAAGAAGAAAAATTTAGAAGAAAAACTCCAAAAAATAGGGTATGTAATGGGAATATAAAAACCGCGATATTTCGAAAACGCGAACTGACTGAAAAAAAAACAAGTATAACATTGTAATGAGAGTTCATCAACTCGTACAAAACCTAATTTAAATTGCGCGCACCAAAATGTCGCAGTGTTATTTATTAATTGATTATGAATATGGGGATATCAGGATAAGAAATCGGTTTTTGGTGGTAGATGGGCTCTACGAAGCTTTTTGCTCTGTGCAAGCCGGTTCGGACTTTCTTGAACTCGTCCTGTAGTCATCATTGTTATTGTAATGAATGTCACCAACTATAAATCGATTCTTTCTCTTGATCGAGCCATTCGGGAGCAATTGGCTTCAAGTCTTTCGATATGCTGTTGGTGGTGTCTCTGCAGCTCTCGATGAAGATGCACTGCTATGCATTTTCTGAAGCGGGGATTCGCGTTCTCTTTCTGTTTCCGCGTTTCTAGACTCAGATGCCCTTTCCCGATTTTCCTGAAGAAGGTAATTTACTTACTAATTTGATTTAACTTATAGTTTTTTAACTGATTAACACACAACTGCAATTTACGCAAAGCAAATCAAATGCAGTCAGTGACTAAATGAAAACAAATCTTATTTGAATAAAACCGTTATTTTTATGAATTCGCCGTTATTATTATTAAAAAAGGAATGCAGAGTTATTCAAAATATTTTTAGATTTCACATGGAAATATCTTATTCATGCACCTAATATGCAAGAGTAAATAAAATTGTTTATCATCGAATTAAAATATAAAAAAAACGTTTATAGTACAATGTTGCACCTTATAACCGAGAATGAAAAAAAAGCATTTACAGCAGCGGTCAAAATAATATCACCATGACATTCAAATTGTTATATAATAATATTACGTAAAAACTGTTAAATTGATTTTTGTTGTTTTTGTATAAATTTATACTTAAGGCAATAAACTTTCAAATATTAAAAAAAAATAATGAAAATTAGATGCAAATACCTAAGAAATTCAAAAAGAACACTAATATAGAAATCGATTAAAATAAACAAAAATTAACCAGGATAAAATTGAATTTAGTAACAATTATCATGGTTTATAATGTTCTTAACACGTTAGCATTAAAAGTAAAATATTGCTGTTTTATGTTTTCGTATATGTTTTGTAAAAGATACCTTTTGTATAAAACTCGTATGCCAAATATACAGTCAGAGTCAAAATTTAGTATACCTACAACACACATTTTCATCTATGAAGCTAAATATTTTAATTACTGAAAGAAATATATAAGTTTCAATAAACTTAAATTAACTAGAGTTATTATTTTAAAAAACTTTGAAAATTAAAATTGATTTCGTGGAAAATGTATGGGAAAAAGGAAAAAGTCAAAAATTAGTATACAGTTGATGGATAACGCTCTATTTTATATTACCGAAATTCAAAAACAAAAAGTAAATATTTTGTTGGTTCTTCATTCAAGGTCCTCTAGTCACCTTTTCATTGAGTTTACAAGATGTTCAGTTAAATCCTTAGTGATTTCCCTCTTCCTTTAAAGTGGGTTCGGCGGAGTTCGTCCTTAGATGAAATGCTTCGTTTTCTAATATTCCGGTCTAAAATTTCCCACAGGTGCTCTTAGGTTAAGGTCGGGAGACTGCGGAGGTGAATTAAACTGTACAATAGCCACTCCTTAACAATTCTGGCGGTGTGCTTTGGGTTATTGTCTTGCTGAAAGATCCATGGAGTTAAAAGACCTAAATTTTCAGCACTTACTTTCAAATTGTCCTTTAAAATGTTTAAGTAGTCTCGGCGGTTTTCGGTTTCCGTTTACTCTGTTTGTGTCTCTTGGCTAATTTCTTTGATTTATATCTGAGTAGATTTTATCAATCATTTGATTGAATTATGTATTCCACCTATGGGCATTTCCTGGACTCACGAACGTACGTTCGTACGCTTTTGATGTCCAAAGAATATAGAAAACAAAACATTTCCTAGCATTTTTTTGTTTGCGATTCGATAACATTTTGGTATATATTAAGATGTTTTATCGAACGTACGCCAAATAGAAGTCAACTTTGGCTGACAGTAGTGAAATGTTAAAATCGGCGAAATGGAATATTTAAAAGCGATTAATTTATTTTAAAAGTGTATTAATGTATGTCTCAATCCGGTACTTATACAATAAAATTGGTTTTTCTTTAATTGTCTTAAGTACCGGTCGCGAATGTACGGGTCGCGAACGTACGATTTTTCCATATGATTTTTTTGTTATTATGACCATGCATTTTCCCACAAATATCTTCAAATTTCCTTAACAAACATGTAAATAAGTATAGTAGGTCAAGCCCGACCATATAATACCCTACACTAAGTAATTCAGCAAAAACATTTTTCTTTTAAAATTCAATAATTTATATTCGTGAGTAATTCTCGAAGTGGCCCTTATATGGGAGCTATGGCCAGTTATTGACCGATCACCATGAAATTAGGTCGTAGTTTATGTCTATCTAACATCCTCTATTAAAGGTAGAATTTTCAAAGTCGCATTACCATTCTTCAACATTCAAGTAGCAAAAAACTGGTTAAATAATTTAAAAAATTATATTGTTTGTTATCAGACTTCTATAGAATGTGCTCTGAATCCAATTTCCACCAAAATGTAAAATTAGATGAATAAAACACACAGATTTTAAAATTATAGTTTGATCTTGGTTTTGCTACTATAACATTCGAAGAATATATTGAATATGGGCATGCCCTCCGATTAGTCAACCAGGATCGAAAAATAAAATGTTGATAATCATCGTGTTTAGAACGTGTGTCCCAAATTTTAAATTTTGATAAAAAATAGGGACGACATATTCGAGAACTATGACAAGTCACAAATATACTATTTTTTTAATTTTTAAATGGAAAATCGGTAATTTTTGAATCCGTAATTAATATTGCTTTGAAATCTTTTGCACATTATTGGTAATTTAGTTGTCTAACTAACGAACAAATTTGAGTTCATTCGGTTCAAAAGTAGGCCCTTTATTTTTAAAAAAGCGGATCAAGGTATGGCAAAATTTTAAAATTTCAATTTTTAAATGCCTATAACTCGGAAAGTATAATAGATAAGACCTAGACGAGCGCTTTCCAAAAATATAAAAATCTTTGAAATTGGTTGGGAAACAAAAAAAAAAGACACGTGTTTAAAAATTTTACATGTCAAAGGTACACTACTTTGAGCGCCCATTGCGCCGCGCCTGGAGCATTTGTAGTATCCATTTTAGTATAAAGATATATTTTAAGGGTCTACGACTAATAAATAGTTCGATGTATTACACATGGAAAAATAAAATGAATATACCCTAAAACCTTTTGGTGGGTGGGTATAAAAATTATGACAAAAATGTATGTACTTAATAACATCGTGAGTATTTTTTCGCTTTAGTAAGTGTTATTAAATGTGTAATATATATATTACTCAAGAATTATCTATGACGAATGCCATTTTCGTATAAATACTTGTTAATAAAACTTTAATTTCATTAATACGTATTTGCATATCATATAATATAGTATATAAATTTAAATATCATTTAAATTAATTTTAGGAATGTAATGAAATGGGAAATTAACATTTATTTGCCTTACTAGTAGTATCCATATACCGATATAGAGCGTTACTTCTCACTTTATTATTATTTTTCTTTTTATTCACTTTTACCCGTTGTATTAGCAACAGAATCATCATAAGTTGTCCACGAATTAATTCTTACTTCAGCAATTCAAGGTTTGATTTGAGTATCTGTAAACATATATAAAAATTTATTTAAAATAACACACACAGGCATCATTAAAAAATCAAATAATATTTAAACTAACATTATAAACTATGTCCAATCAATGTCTTTTATCTCTCCTTACAAAGGGGACTGAGGGTTTCGTTATTATTATTATTATTATTATTATAAAAATAAAACACTCATCAAAACACATAAACGAATACATTCCCTTAAAATTAGCATGCCAATTGTACCACTTCAAACGTTAATAATTTACTTAATGGAATTTCCAGTTGTGGCCATGCGAATATACATGAGTAGTTCAGCTTCATAATCTGCATATGATTGATTGTTAAACAATTTTGTAGAGGGTATGAAGTGGCGCAGAGGATTGTCAATTAGGAAATCATAAGTTTTTGTCAATTTCTGTAAACTACGCAAAGAATTTAATGAACAAACATCAATTTTATCTAATATTTCAATAATGCGATCATGCTGTTGTTTAGCGCGCTCTTTAAAGGCTTGTGGATCAACTGAAATGGAAAGTAATAAAATAAAAATGTAATTATCAATAATAAAAATACGAAAAAATACCAAATATTCTAGTGGCTAAATTAGTTGTATCACAATCAAAGAAATGAGAAAATATTTTACACACTATACCTAAAAATGTGTCCAAGTTTATCTTCAAATCATTTGAATGTTGTGCAATTAAATCCGCCCACAAAATACGATTGCGGACTTCCTGTAAGGCACCAAAGGGTGTTAATAAAATGCCTGGAGCTAACTGGATTGTCGAAGTGAGTTCACGAGATTCAATTATTAAGGGATTTGGTGATAAATAAAATGCACTGTTGTTTTAAGGGGGAAGAATAGACAAAATACAAAATATTAGGTGGTTTAAAAAGAAATATAAAACAAAATGGTTTTTGCTTATAAAGAGTGTTTTTTTTTAGAGTTACACAAGTTTAAATCATAAGAAAACTAAGAAATATATTCTTAATATCACTGAAACGGGCATTATTGGATAGAAAATTTAATGACATTAACGTTTAAATGACATTTAACGTCATGCGAAACACCTATTTTCACAAACAGAGGCCGTATTTCCCCAATAACTCTTCGAATGTTGATTTTCCAAAGAAAATAATCCAATGGGGATAAATCATCTAGGTGGCCAATTAATTGGATAATTACGTGAAACTATTCCTTCATCAAAAGTTTATATGAGTAAATTAATTGTAGCGCGCGCTATGTGCCTCCGTCCTGTTGGAACCTCATGTCAGCAAGATTAGTTAGATTAGCTAGTTGGTTACGAAGAAATATCTAATTCTGTCCCTATACCGTTTACCAATGGCAGTAACATTCTGGCCATCATCATTTTTGAAGACATATGGAGCAATGACTCCGCTAACCCATAAAGCTCAACAAACCGTAATTTTCTGTGGATATAATGGTGTTTCGACAAAAGCTTGTGGATTATTCTCACTCCATATGCGACAATTCTGCTTATTTACGTATCCATTCCACCAAAAATGGGCTTCATAGGAGAACAAAATTTTGAATGGAAATTCAATACCAATATTGGTGTTCCAGATGGCCGAAATCATATTTAAACATTAATGTCATACAACGTTCTATCCAATAAAGCCCGTTTCATTGATATTAAGAATATATTTATTTGTTTTATTATGATTTAAACTTGTGTAACTCTAAACAAAACACCCTATATGAATATGTATATATATACCGTATGTGCCACTTTTTGTAATAACAAACAAATACCAACAAAATATGTTTGTCTATATTTACCATTCTTTACTCATACAAGACAAATGCTCCAATGACAGGTCACAAAACGTATTCAATTCCATAGTGTGGGGAGTCAATATTTTATTTTGCGCCTGAGGCATTAATGTAACGTCACCAGCTCCAAAAGTTCGTCGTGACGATGAATTGTTCAAGGGGGAAATAGTAGAATCAAAATCCAATTTTGTACTACAGAAAACATTGTCGTTACTCATCTCAAAACTGTCCACACCCAGTAGTGAATGATTATTGTTAATGGTGGGTATGAAGCTCGATTTGACGTTAGTTGTTGCTTCTAAATCATCCAATTGATGCTTCATAATGTTTTTCGAATAAATTATTTTGTCTTTAATTTGTGATAATTGCATCATATCGTATTGTAGCCGATTAACAGAAGTACTTATTTCGCCGTAAACTTGTTTTATAGAACCAAGAAGTATCTGAAATTTGTGTATTAAAGTTAGGTAAAAATGTTTATATGGGATCAAAAATTAAATAAAGTTTTTGAAAAGCACAATAAATTATTAATAAGATATACCAAAAACATAAAGGGTTTTCCAATAAAAACCTCTGAGTCAGGTATTAACGAAATTCCTTTTTTGCATTTATTTTGTATGTTCGTCCGGTTGAACGAAATAGAGAGTCTAATACATATATATCTATATTAACATAAACATAACTATCATTAATTGATTGGTTATTATTGGTCCATAGCAATCGAATTTGACGGTGATGGCCTCACTATCGTCGTTTAAGAAGAAGTACTGTGCCGCATATTGCACTTAATGGCTTAGCAATCCATATATAGATCATCAAGTAGGAGTGCTATATTCAGCTGTGCCGAATCTTAAATACCCTTCACCAAGGCTTACGTTAAGATAAACATTGAAAAAAAGTGTTGGTGAAAAAAAATTGTGAGAAATATGGAAAACATTTAAGGGCATTTTCTCCATTTTGAATAGCAACAATATCAATGTTTGTAAAATATTTGGAGGCGTCGGAAAGTTGATTTCAACAGACAAACGGACATGGCTATATCGAATAAAATATGTATAACGATCCAGAATATATATAATTTATGGAGTCGCAACTGAAAAATGTAAAAATTACCACTACTACTCATGGTGAAGGATATACAGATATTCCATGAACTTCCAGCGTCAGCTAGAAATTATTCAAAAAATCAAGAAAAATAAATGATACTAATTTCCAACTTACTTCATGATTATCTAAATGCTTATTAGAGTTATCTATCTCCGCTTTCAGCATTTCAATTTGTTGCTGCAAATACTCATTTTGACCCTTGGTAAAATTCAACGAATAGTATTGTATTACATAGTTACGCATAATGGCTTCATTATGTTCTGAATCTGTATCAGCATTAAATATTTTGACTTTTTCCAATAGCTTATCTTCGAATTCACTAAATGCCTTTACATATTGTTCTTCCAAACGTTTGCGTTCTTGACACGCGGACAAATATTTGCCCACAAGACTTAAAAAGCTCGATTTGGTTTTCATCAGATTTAATTCAAAATTTGTCAATGATTCACGATTATTGGTGACATTGTTTATATGAGATTCATTGGTCGCGGTTTTATTCAAGGACATTATATATTGCAATTGGTCCTCCTTTAAGCGCATGATGGCATTAAAGATGAGGAAAACTGGTATATTGGTAAATATTTTACGCAAATTAGACCATAAATTATTCTTGGCCTCTTGTAATTCTAATGCTGTAAAAAACAATTAATAGTTATGCTATTTTTAGAAATTAAACATACTTTTCGAACATACCATTAGTATTATTTTGACAAAATGTATAGAAATCTTCCAGTTCTTTAAGAGCTTTATTCACGGCCTCCGCAGCATTATGTTCACTCTTATTTTCATTTGTTAGAATCACTGGCATTGTGGCTTTTATTTTTTCTTTATTCTCCTCTTCTCTCTTAATATCTTTATCCAGTGCTTTGGACTTGAGATCCAAAATGTGTACTTTAGCTTCTAATACATCACACTTATTTTCCAAATTTATTTCTTGAATGTCTTTATAAAATTAGAACAAGTTTAGAAAATCATTAAAAAATATCTTTGGAAAAAACTTACTTTTAGCTTTAATGGAAGCGGCCAGCGCTTCATATTCTTTTTTGCGTTCATCAAAGCGTTGTTGCAAATCCTTTTGCTTCTTTTTTAGATCTTGAACCTTAAGATGCGTTTGCATTTCCCGGGGTAAAAAGGCACGTTCGGAGACCTTTTTTCAAATTATATACTAAGTTAGATTATATGTATACAATGTTAAATATAAATCATATTATTAGTCTTACAACTAGAACAATTGAAATAACTGACTTTTAAAACATACAGCAAATCAACTTTGGTGACAAAAATTAGGGTTAAAAAATATATTTTATCATTAGATATCCATATCGCTACTTAAAATTCAAAATAACGTAACATCACTTTTCACAAGTTTATAGGAGAAGCAAAAAACCACAGATTATTAAAATATATATTCGGTTTCAATAAATAATTTGATAATAGAAAAAAAACAATCAGATTCAAATTTATTTCATACTACATGCTAATTGGCAGCTTAGTTTTCACCGCATTCTTAGAGTAAAATATACCAATTAAATTAAAAAATTAAATATAGCCGTTTAAACTATTATTTTTGCACTTAAAATGTTGTAACAAGCTCTAAATACTTTCACATAGTGTTTTCTGCTATTCAAATCATCTTGAAAAAAAGTTTAAAGGGTTTTCAACGCAAAAGTGGTGTAACTCCAAACTATGTGGTGTAACTCCAAGGATGTTAAAATGCATTTATGATATTTTGGTCGAACTTAAAATAACAAACAACTTATACCACTTTAGGACAAGTTTATTAAGAAATCAATCAAAATACATAGTACAAGAGCTATTCATCATCTATCACATCATAATACACCTTATCCCTGACACTGTTGGAGCAATTCAGGTTGCTATAAAAAGTGTGATGAACTGGCGGGATGATGTGCAACCATTCAAGGTCCTTTTTTCAGCTATGGTTGGTTTCTCCAATGCATCTAGTTGTCCTTGTTTAAAGAGAACATCTTCATTGTGAGAATACTTGTAAGCAATTTATAGATTTTATGGAATCTTAGCCACGGAACTTTCAACCACTTCACCTTGGTGTTACTAACCGATTTTTTTCTGGTTATATATTTTTTTTAGTTGGTAATGTAAGGAATGTATGTAACACCAGAACAGTAACCAACAAAAATTGAAATGACGATTGGTTCATAATTAGACATAGCTTCCATAAAAAGACCACAAACAATATTCGATAAAATTAACAAATTATGGACTAAAGCATGTTTTATGTTTGACTAGCTTGACCCGGTGGGCTTCGCTACCCCTGTCGTAGTCTATGTTGGAAATTTCAATAAAATCGTTTCGACCGTTTAGTATTTATTGAACTAAAGGTACCAATTTTACCGGTTTTCCCCCTGTTTACCCCTTTCTGGTCCAAGTATTGAAAAAAATTATAGCCTATTGGCGCTTCCAAGTAAGGATCTATCTACGTTCCAAATTTCAATAAAATCAATTCAGCCGTTTAGGCGTGATGCTCAAACAAACAAACAAATAAACAAACAAACTTACAAAGACATTTATATATTTATATAGATATTGCTTGATATATCTTAAAAACCGAAAACATCTATCTTCTATATAAATAAAAATCAATTGTCGTTCGTTGGTAATTGCATCAGTTGAGAACGGCTAGACCGATTTGGACAATTTTTTTACTGAAATGTTCGTCATAGTCCAACTTAGGTTTTTACGGAAAGAAAAATTGACCACGCCCACTTTTACGCCCACTTTTTTCCATTTATCTAAAATCGGAAAACGGCTGCACCGATATGGCTAATCTTTTATTTAAATGATCGTAGTAATCTAATTTAAGTTTTTACTGAAAGAAAAATTTACCACGCCCACTTTTACGCCCACTTTTTTCCATTTATCTAAAATCGGAAAACGGCTGCACCGATATGGCTAATCTTTTATTTAAATGATCGTAGTAATCTAATTTAAGTTTTTACTGAAAGAAAAATTTACCACGCCCACTTTTACGCCCACTTTTTTCCATTTATCTAAAATCGGAAAACGGCTGCACCGATTTGTCAAATTCTCCTTATTTTTCGGCTTATTTGTAAGTAAAGTTTTTGCTGGGATATTCTTATGTTGTAAATAACTCATTTGTTATTACTTTTGTATTGTTTCGCGATTTGTCCGAAAATACCGTTACTTTTTTATTTACATTCCAATTTATTTGTGCAAATGTTGATTGACTGCTTATTGTCAAATTGTTGATCAAATTAATCGGTGGACGAAAAATAAAATAAGTGCAATTGTTAATTGTGAATTAAAAAAAGTTTAAAGTGTTTCTAAAAAAGTTAACTAACGGTGATAAGTTTTTTTTTGAATTAAGATTCCATTGTAAGTACATTGCAATCAATTCATTAATTGAAATAAGTTAAATCGTGTTACCTCAAACAAATTTATAGATTAACCTACTATAGACTGTGGGTTTTGAAGTTATAAACGGTTAAAAGGTAAGAGCAAAGTCAATAAATTCTATCGCATTGTAATGCCGCCAATAAGAAGGAGCAATTTAGGTCGCAGAACTCGCAATGCTTCAAATCAAGCGTATTTTCGATCTAATCAAACTGCAGAACAACTCGAAGAGCGAAATGAAATTGAACGAAATCGATTATCACAAACACGTTTTGCACGTACACAAGAAGAAAGAGAATATGCAAACGAAGTAGATATGCATCGAATGAGACACAATCGTTCTATAGAATCCAACCGAGTGATAATTAATTCAAATGTACGTGCAAGAAGAGAAACAAATGTTGCGTTAAATACTCATCGAGCTGCATTTCATTACAACAGGACAGTCGATTACAGTGCAGACCATTCCGTTGCTATTGGTTCGATGAGCGTTGTGTGCCCACATTGTAAGGCATTGAAATATAAAAATGAAACTCCTGGATTGTGTTGCGCAAGTGGCAAAGTGAAATTGACACCGTTGATTCCACCACCAGAGCCATTGCTCTCATTGGTTTCTGGAACAGGAGCTCATTCCAAGCATTTCCTAACACAAATCCAGAACTACAACAATTGTTTCCAAATGACTTCATTTGGCGCAACAAATGTGATTCGGGATAATTTCATGCCTACTTTCAAGGTAATTTCACCACTTACAGCATTTTATTTTGTTTTCTTATGTAAATTAAACATTACAGATTCAAGGTCAAATATATCATCGAGCAGGTTCGCTTTTGCCAGTTCCGGGTGCTGACTATAAATTTCTGCAGATTTACTTCATGGGCAATGCTCCACAAGAAGTAGAACAGCGTTGTGCATACAACAGTTCGGTAAAAAGACCAATTGTTGAGCAACTGCAAACTTTTTTCCATCAACACAATCAATTGATTGCATTGTTCAAAACCGCACTAGACCGCATGCCCTCTGATAATCACAAAATTGTTATCAGAGCCGATAAGACTCCTACGGGAGAACACGCAAGACGTTTCAATGCACCAACAATTGATGATGTCGCCATTGTCGTCGTTGGTGAAAATTTGGAATCACGTGATATCGTTCTACATCGACGAAATAATCAGCAGCAGCGTGTGTACGAAACTCACCGATCATATGATGCGTTACAATATCCAATCATATTTTGGCAATGTGAAGACGGTTATCATTTCTCGATCAAAATGATAAATCCGCTTACAGGTGAATATCAAATCTATATTTTTTCTATTATAAGATCAATTAATTTTATTGACGCGAAAATTAATGTACAGGCGCTGAAACAAACAAAAAAGTAAGTTCAATGAACTATTATGCATTTCGACTGATGGTTCGTGAAAATGAGGACAATCACATATTGAAATGTCGTCGTCTTTTCCACCAATATGCTGTCGATATGTATGTAAAAATAGAAACAGAAAGATTGACATTCATTAGATTGAACCAGAAAAAACTGTGTTCCGAAGAGTACATACACCTTCGAGATGCCATAAATGTGGACGGGAACGCACACAATATCGGCCGGATGACGATTCTCCCAGCAACGTACGTCGGAAGTCCTCGCCATATGCATGAATATGCTCAGGATGCTATAACCTACGTTCGACACTACGGTACAGCAGATTTATTCATAACTTTCACTTGCAATCCACAGTGGATAGAAATTCGGCAAGAATTATTCCCTGGCCAATCACCCATCGATCGCCATGACGTCACCGCGAGAGTCTTCAAACAAAAATTAAAATCACTGATGGATTTCATTGTGAAGTATCGCGTGTTCGGCGAGACGCGCTGCTGGATGTATTCAGTAGAGTGGCAAAAACGCGGACTACCACACGCGCATATCCTCATTTGGTTGATTGAGAAGATAAGACCGAATGAAATCGATGATGTGATATCAGCTGAAATTCCTGATGAAGTAGAAGATCCAGGCTTGCACGAGGTTGTTACTAAAAACATGATTCATGGTCCCTGTGGATCATTAAATATCCTTTCTCCGTGTATGGTCGACGGCAAATGTTCGAAGCGTTATCCAAGGCCATTAGTAGCTGAAACAATTACCGGAAATGATGGTTACCCACTGTATCGTCGCCGTTCAATTGCTGACAATGGAAGATCAACAATGGTGAAAGTGAATCAGCAGGACATTCAAATTGATAACCGTTGGATTGTTCCGTATTCGCCACTACTCTCCAAAACATTCAAAGCACATATCAACGTCGAATCTTGCCATTCCGTGAAATCCATCAAATACATCTGCAAATATGTGACCAAAGGTAGTGACATGGCTGTGATTGGAGTTAGTGCGGAGAATTCCATCGATGAAGTCACTCAATTTCAAATGGGCCGCTATGTTAGTAGTAACGAAGCAATTTGGCGCATTTTTTCATTTAGCATTCATGAAAGACATCCTTCTGTTATTCATTTAGCCGTACATTTGGAAAATGGTCAAAGAGTGTACTTTACTGAGGAGAATGTATTACAACGAGTTGATCGACCGCCACCTACAACATTGACCAGATTTTTTGAAATGTGCAGGAACGATGAATTTGCCCGAACGTTACTATACTCCGAAATGCCAAGATATTATACTTGGAATCAATCGACAAAGAAATTTCAACGACGGAAACAAGGAAATCCTGTTCCAGGTTTCCCCAATTTATTTTCCACCAACGCATTAGGTCGTATTTACACAGTTCATCCAAGAAACGATGAGTGTTTCTATTTGCGTTTGCTATTAGTCAACGTTCGTGGCCCAACATCATTCCAAGATTTGAGAACTATAAATGGTGAATTGTGTGACACGTATAGAGAAGCATGTCAACGCTTGCGATTGTTGGAGAATGACGCTCATTGGGAATGCACCCTCGAAGATGCTGTGCTTTCATCAAATGCTCATCAAATACGAACACTGTTTTCGATAATTGTTTCAACATGCTGCCCATCCAAACCGACTGATTTATGGAGCAAATACAAAGATGCCATGTGTGATGATATTTTGCATCAGGTGCGTATTAGAACATCAAATCCAAATTTGCAACTGAATGAGGAAATTTACAACGAGGCTTTGATTTTAATTGAGGACATGTGCTTGATGATGGCGAACAAGGTATTGTCTGAGTTAGGCATGGCAGCTACCAATCGACCGATGCACGACGTATTTAATCAAGAGTTGCGACGCGAAATACAATATGATTGCGATGCCTTGAAGGAATTAGTACGAACAAACGTTCCACTGTTGAATCGACAACAAAAATATGCATACGACACTCTTATGAAAGTTGTGAAAGATGGAACTGGAGGAATTTTTTTTTTTGATGCTCCCGGTGGAACTGGAAAAACTTTTTTGATTGCGTTGATTTTGGCCACGATACGCTCGCAGAATGATATTGCACTTGCACTTGCTTCATCAGGAATTGCAGCTACGTTGTTGGAAGGCGGTCGTACTGCCCATTCAGCACTCAAGTTGCCATTGAAGTTGCACATCAATGAAAATCCAACATGCAACATTTCCAAGAACAGTGCAATGGCCAAAGTTTTGCAGCAAAGCAAACTAATCGTTTGGGATGAGTGTACAATGGCGCATAAAAAGTCTTTGGAGGCATTAGATAAAACTTTGCAAGATTTACGAAACAATCAAAGCCGTTTTGGTGGTGCAATGATTCTGTTGGCAGGGGATTTTCGGCAAACATTGCCAGTGATTCCACGGTCAACGCCAGCCGATGAACTTAATGCATGTTTGAAGTCGTCCGTTTTGTGGAAACACTTCAAGAAACTCAAATTGACTGTGAACATGCGTGTCGAGCTGCAGAACGATCAATCTGGAGAAGCATTTTCCAAACAATTGCTGGACATTGGCAACGGCAAAATCCCGGTTGACATTTCGACCGGTTGCATTCAATTTCCCCCCGGTTTCTGTCAGTTCACCGAATCAAAATCCGAGCTAATCCGAAAGGTATTTCCAAACATTGCACAAAATTACAAAAATCATGATTGGTTGAGCGAACGTGCTATATTGGCTGCGAAAAACATTGATGTCGACGAATTGAATTTTAAGATTCAAGGTGAAATTGCTGTCGAATTGATGACGTACAAATCGGTGGATTCCGTTACTTCCCAAAATGATGTTGTCAACTATCCAACCGAGTTTTTAAACTCGCTGGAATTACCCGGATTACCACCTCACAATCTCCAACTGAAAGTCGGATCGGTAATCATAATGTTACGAAACATAAACCAACCACGTCTTTGTAATGGCACCCGACTTGCGGTAAAAAACCTGATGAACAACGTCATCGAAGCAACAATACTTAAAGGAAAGTACAAAGGAGAAGACGTTTTGATACCACGGATCCCAATGGCTCTGACCGACATGCCATTCGATTTTAAACGATTGCAGTTTCCGGTACGGCTTGCATTCGCTATGACAATTAATAAATCTCAAGGGCAGTCATTGCGTGTTTGCGGCATTAACCTTGAAAATCCATGCTTCTCGCATGGTCAATTGTATGTCGCCTGTTCCCGTGTCGGAACACCATCAGCATTATTTATTTACGCGCCAGGCAACAAAACTAAAAATGTCGTGTATCATAAAGCATTGCAATGAAGGAAACTACGATATCACTGCAAAGCAACAGAAAAAAGTATTTCTTTATTTTAATTGGTTCCTGAACATCGATCTTTCAATCAAAATGTAAATATAACACCATATATTGTACATATTTTCAAATCAAATGTAATTTAAACACACCTCAAACCTACATAAATAAAAATTATCATTTAAAAGTACGTTGTTTGTCTCTTTTTACTATTTTTTCATAATTCAAACAGCTTCTCACAAATTCACAAATCGAACACAAACATTTTTTCTAATATATGGACAGGACAACGTCTGTCGGGTCAGCTAGTTTTAAAAATAAATGTCAACAAGAAGCTGACGATATACATATCGCTCATTTGCTGCAACAACGTCATAGTTCAAAAAAAGTCGTTTCGAGAAAAACGGCTTTGAATGGTTTTTGACATTTTACTGTTTCTTAAATAAATTTTCAACAAATCATGCGATTTCAGAAATAAAACCTGATTTAAATAGTAGATGTTAATATCTTTCTAATCTGTATTTAAGCCAAATTTTTACTTGTCAATTATACGAGAAAACATGAATTTTAATTTTGATGTGTACAACAAAAAACACTCACACAAAAAATAATGGACTTTTTTGAAAACTGATAAAACTATATGAAAGACTAAAGAAGGGCGCATATTTTGTGTTACTCAGATCAAAAAACCCAGATTTTGAGTTATGTCGTTGTTGCAGGAAATGAGCGATATATATTCTGGATGATATATTTATTATTCAAGATATTAAGAATTTAAGTAATTTAGGGTGATCAATGATTTTCTAAAAAATTATATTGATGCCAAAAAAATATAAAAAATCGATCCTGAGTTAAATTTTGTTCCAAAGGTTTTTAATTTTTGTTCCGAAGATTTTTAATTTTAATACCAACTTTTTGATGCACCCTGTTTTTTTTTAATTTATTTGCAAATTTGTATCCATTCCTAAATAATATATTCTTACCGTCACAACACGTCCTTTGATTTTATCCACTTTATGTATCAATATATTCTCCTTAACTTCTTGTACTTCCTGTCGAGGACATACCCGACGCATTAAATTGCAAAAATAATCCCGTTGGCGAGATTTAAAAACACTACAAATAGAATTTGGGTGGTGATTAATCACAATACATGTTAATGTAATTGCGGAATTTTTCCAACTTACGATTTTAAAGCATCTTCACTGGGTATTGCATCGGGAGGGCAACCTAATTTTGTAGCCCACACACGAAATGATTCCATGTCATCTTCAATGGTCATTTTTATTGTCAAATTAACAAAATTTCTACAAATAAAGAAATCTAATGAACACAAAATTAACCAATTTGATTAATATTTTTGTTTTTGAAACATGGCCGCTAAATTATGAAAAAGTGCTGCCAAATTTCTATTAATAATAAAGTTACCAGACTCTTTAAAGTTGCCTGTTAGTTTGTTTTTACGCAGTGCGCTTAGTTTTTTTGCTTCCATTCCAATTCTTTCCAGTCGTGGAAACAAACACAAATAAAACTAGTTTTTCAAGTTTCTCCTAACAATTTCTCTCAACTCTCAAAATTACAAAATTACTCTCAAAAATCAACTCTGAAAGGCGAATTTAACAAAGCTGAGCAAAGGGTTGCCAAGTTTGAGAGCATAATAATAAAAGTGTGCATTTTTAAAAATGGCAAATTATTATTATAATGTTATTGGTTTGTTTTTGTCGTTTGATAAAAACTAATTTTTAAAAACGTAATGCATAACTATAGTATATTGTTTAGTTATTTATTTAAAATAAAATTCATTAAGGCCCAATTGTCAATACTACAATATGATTTAAACCTAATATAATTATATATAATAACAATAAAAAGAAATAAATGAAATGCCCTATTTATAAGAACAAACTAACCGTTAAAATATTCGAGAATTGTTGTTATTTGGGTGTCTCTAAAAAACTTAATAAGTGAAATAAAAGAATCGATTAACTAGAAGTTGATTACAGAATACACACTATTTTTTCCTACAAGTAATCAAAAAGTACTACATATTTTCAGTGTTGCATTGAAATTTATTACTAAAATTTAATTTAATTAATTTAAAGTAACTATATACATTTTTGTTTTATAATATAACATTTTTTTTTTTAACATACAGTGCACTCGCGGTAACGTGAACACCGTCTAACGTGAACAATTTTTTTCCACTGCATTTGTTTTCTAATCATGTAGACAACACTTCAATACATACATTAAATTCAATTTTTAAAGTTTTGAGAATCCCCTTATAAAAAAATGTGTTTATATCCTCTAAATTAATTTTTTTAGTGGCAACGAAAGAGTAATTTTATTTGCTATGTAATTTTATTTCAATTTATAGTTTCTCGTGATCTCGTTTTGTTTTGTAATGCATTTTAATCAATAATTTTGTTTTATTTCACGTTCAAGCGTGTAAAACACAGGTTTATATTATAAAATTTTATATTTTTTCCATGAAATTCGACAATCGCTAACGTGAACAATTTCACTAACATGAACTCTCTTGGTTTTAATTAGTTCACGTTACCGCGGGTGCACTGTATATGTACATATTTTAGTAATTCTCATTTAATTTTTCCCAAAAAATAAGAAAAAAAATTAAAAATCGAAAATTTCTCAAAAAGAGAGACACTTTCATTAAAAATATGAAATTTCAGGAAAATTTCCTAAAATATAAATATACAAAGTATTAAAAATTATCGAAAAAAAATCAATAAATCAATGTAAATGAAAAATAATATTTCGTAATAAAAAAATAAATGGGTTAAATTTGCACGAAATTTAACGAAATGTGTAAAGATTGGCAACCTTACACTCTAGGCGAATTTGTATATCAATTCGCCTTTATTACGGTAAATTATAACGGCATTTTTAGAAATAAATACACATTTATTATTTCGGTGTGTTGTTGTAGAAGGAGGGGGGTTTCTTTTTTTTCAATATTTATTGAAAATTAATATTATTATTTATAAAATACTCGTTACCTCCATCCGGAAAGTCCCTTTTGCTTTTTTTCTATTAATATAAAATAGAAAATTTTGTGCCAAATTATCATCTCAAAGATCAACCTACCTCCTACTCCTTGGAAAGAATTGTAATAATAATAAAGTACAGTACTGATCGGAAAAAAAAACTGCAAATTAATTTTGAGGTAAGCATTTTTTAAATAATTTATTAATTAATTTATTAATTACGTTATTTAGCATTTTAGGTGATTATATTAGAAATCGCTGTATCAAATTCTATGAAGATCGGCCAATAATTGATCACATTTACCATATCGGGGACCACATCCAAAAAACACATTGTAAACAGAAATTGGTCTCCTTGAGGCTGGATTTTATAAAAACACCACACACCGGAAAATCCGTTAAACGTGAATATATTTATAATTTTTCAGTGGTAAGTCTCGAAATTACGGAAATTTTGGCTTTCTTTACATAAATTTAATAATATTTTGCAACAAATTGCATTACACTTGTATTTTCTAATGAATTACTTCAAAAATATTAGCATAAAATAGCCATATATTATTTGGCAGTATTTTAAGATGAATCAACAATATCTAAAACTTAAAAAATATTCAACATATTAAAACATCCATAATAAAGATTAAAGCATCTCATCCTTTTTAAACAAATTTAATCAATTTCGCACATATTATTATCTTCTCATTTTCGACGTGTTTCATCATGAACACACCTTTTCAATTTTGTGCAAGTTTACAATTTATATTTGTTAAAAATGACAAAAAATAAATTGAACATTTAAATTAGAAAACTCAAGAAGAACCACAAGAAATAAAGTTTCACATAGTCCACCCTTTGCATTCTCACCCATTCAGGATAATTTGTGTCGTCGAATTACAAAATGGCAAGTAAAATATTTTGGGATGAGTTTTTGGATATGTACAAGTGTTTACCTGAGCTATGGAATACAAAATCCAAGGATTATAAGAACCCACAAATAAGAGAGCAGGCTTTAAAAACACTGATTGACAAATTAAAAGAAATTTATCCCGACGCGGACCGGAAGATGGTAACGAGCAAAATTAACACTTTTCGGACAAACTATCGTCGTGATATGCGGAAGGTTTCCAATAGTGTAAGGAGTGGTGCTAGCGCCGATGATGTTTTCAAATCAAGTTTGTGGTATTTTTCCAAGTTGGCCTTCCTCAATGGATGTGATGATAGTATTCCTGGTAACTCCACAATGGATGAAAGTTTCGAAATTGATGAGGTATATATACATAATATATAAATTGTATTGCAAACTTAATAAAAAAAAAAATCAATTATATTTTTTTGTTTAAATAAAAAATTTCTATACTTATATTAATTTTGGTGCTTACTACATGTTATGTTATATGTATGTTATACAACAATTATAACGTCATTGTAAAAAATAATAATTTGTTTAAATTATGATCTTTTTTAGACTCCAAAAAAGAAAAAGAAACCTTTAACTGAGTCGGATAAGTTAATGGGGAGGATGGCAAAAGATCTTATTCAGCAGCGCTCACCTTCTTCTCCAGACAATTGCTGTTGTTTAAAAAAAGTTGAAATTACTATCTTAGTAAACAAGTGTATATTAGGAATAGAATAGTAAATGAAGTATCCTTTGCTGCCAGCATGGGTGAATTGGAAATGTCACACAAGGAATTAATCTGTAATATATTAAAAATTGTCCAGAACCACCAATTCCTGCACCACGAATATATTTACCCACTCCGAAATTTGTTTAAGGCCCTAATTTTGTAACTCAAAATTTTGTATATTTTTGTTTTGTTAGCCTGAATTTGAATACAACAGTATTTTTTGCGTTGAACTTTTTTTTAAAGAATTAATTCAATATGTTATAAAATTTGATTTGAAGATGTTTAGGAAATAGTTTTTTCTATAATAATATATGTTTTTCTGTAATATATGTTTTTAATTTTTGTTTATTTAAATATTTTAAAATGTTTTGTTGTTTTATATTTATAATAGTATTAATAATTATTAAACTAAACGTTTGTTTGTTAAAGATAATCATGCGTAAAATTTACGCATGCTTTTTGGAAAGCTAAATTGTAATTTTTTTTTTATTATTATTTTATTATTCACCTATTAGGTGAAGTAAAAATACCAAGTTTTAAATATGTTTATATATTATTTGTTATTAGATTGCTTAAATGAATAATTTCATGTGTTGTTTAATAATTTATTTAGTAATTTAAGACATTTCATTGAAAAACCATAAGAATTACAAATTGTTTTAAATGTATATTCTGCTACAAAAATAAGTTAATTTTTAAAAATATGAATTGTTAAATGTTAAATTAAATGTAAAAAAACAACTTGAATAAAAATATAATTTTTATTTTAAATTAAAATTTAGTTATTTGAGTTTTCCTTGTAGAAAAACTAGGCATTGTTAGTTTTTCAAGTTTCTCCTAACAATTTCTCTTATTAAGAAAAATGACAATTGAATGCTATTGTTGGGAGGCAATCAGGTATATGTGATGAAAAACGATTTCAAAACGACAGAATCGTTTTGTCGTATCAGTTTCAAATTCGAATTCGTTTCAAAGGAAATTTATCGAAATTAAATTTTCACATTAATTATTAAGGTAAACAAATGGAGAGTTGTTTCAGTTTTCAAAGTGGAATTGATATTTCTTTGTAATTATTTGTTTTTCTAAAATGTTTAATCTATTTCTGTACCAAAAACATCACTTTTGTTTTAATATAAAAACCGCTGTCAAATTTAAATCAGAAATACAGAATAATTAGATATTTTTGGAATTAATAAATTACACCGAATCTGAAGAACCTAAACCGGAATCGGTCGGAATAAAAACTACGGAATTAAAACCATTCCGAAGAATATGTGTGACAGGCCTGTATATAAATAGATAGATACAAGTCCTTAAGAGAAAAAAGACGTTGTTGTAGAGGATAACTATCATAAATGCACACAAAATGTGTAACAAGTGATCCTGAGACGATTGGTATTTAACGTGTTGAACCTGTAAATTTAAACATGCAATGAAAATACTTGGTTGCAAATACGTTAAATTAATAAAGCATATTGCAATGATGCGAAAGTGGAATAATACATGCAGAACCGGTGCAGTCTGTGTATGAATAATCTGAACTCTGAAACATGGAGTCTTATTACTACGGATCAGTAACTACCTAATTCAACCTTGTATAATCATAGAAAATGTGAAAATGTTCACTAATTTTCAAAATTAAATATACGAATAATTGCAAAAAAACAATTTGAAAAAGCTAAACATTAATTTTAAAAAATAAAACAATTTGTTTTTCATTACTTTTTAAATCTCATATTTTATTTGTATAAAGTTTTCTTTATTATGTATAAATTATTATCTACATATTTAATAATGTTATTTTTTTTAAATTAGTATTTCTATTCTCTGAAACTATTAAAATTTATCATTTGTTATATATATTTATTTTCATCGGATTATTAAATCGTATGGTTTTTCATATATAAACAAGTATAACAAAAAAAGGTAAAACAAATAAAAAATTAAATTTGTATTGAGACTGTTTTTTTTTTTTTTTAATTCATTTTAATGCAAAAGTACGCAAACGAACAGGCTTTGATACCAACAAATAATAATCATTAATACAAACCAAAAAATAGAAAGCATTAACATTTCTTAAACAGCATTTTAATTTTAAAAAAATGTTTACAATGTCAAATAAAAATTTAAATTTGTATAAATAACGAAAAAACAAATCCATTGTATTAAAGTAATTAAAAGAAAATAAAAATAATAATTATTGTTAAAAGTAAAATATTCTGTAAATATGAGTGTTTTTTTTTTGGTTTGTTTGAGTAGCAGTGTTTGTTTACTTTCATTGAATTAATTATTTGTTGTTGATATTGTTTAAATTAATGGTAGTGGTTGCTTTTATAATAGTTTTGTTGTTTGTCATAATTGTTATTTAGGATATAATAATATCCTAATACACTCCAACGTTTACGAACGTTATTATTTACAACAACATACTGCATTACGAAGGAAAGTCGATCGTCGTTGGTTTGGAAGGAATATTTTAAAGGCTAGAAAATAAAAAATAAACACATGTAACAAAAAATTCTTTATTGACCATTTATTATTATACTTACTATTAAATATAATGATTTGTTGTTTTTGAAATCGACTCTCATATTTGGATACTATTAGCGACGAAATATGTTAATAGTATTGAAATATGTTTTGAATTTAGTACGATTTTCTTTTGCTGTACCGCATATATTATCGGCAACCGTGTTGTTTATTACGGTAAAATTCGATAATAAATTCAAATCGGTCTTTACTTCATCATCATCAAGTAATGTACTTGCATTTACTTTCCTACGTTGGAGAAAGTTATGTAATTTACAACATGTCATTGTTATTAGTTTTGCTTTATCTGGTGAAAGATTAATTGTTGTATGAAAAATTCTAAATCTATTGGCCAAGATGCCAAAGGCGTTCTCCACTACTACTCTTGCTCGCGATAGCCTGTAATTGAATGCAATTTCGTCTTTATTAACAGTGGAATAGTATGGATAAGGTTTTAGCAAGTTTTCAATTGTTGGAAATGCCGAGTCCCCTAAAAAGACATATGAAGCCGTTATTGTGCTGTTGTTTAAATGTTCTGGTGGCGGAATTTTAAGTTTATTGTTAATTAAATCTGAATAGAATTGTGTGTTTTGTATTAAGCTAGAATCTCCCACTCGGCCATTTGTTCCAATGTCCACCATTAAAAACTCCTTGTTGGCATTTACAATTGCCATCAAGACAATTGAGTGGTACCCTTTGTAGTTCATATACATGTCACCAGACTTTTCAGGTTTTTTTATTCTCACATGTTTCCCATCAATTGCCCCAAGACAATGTGGAAAATTCCATAGGTCATTAAATCGTCTACTCTCAATTTTCCATTCCATTTCATTTGTTGGTAGCTGTAATATATTTTGAATTTAACAAAAATTTTGTTTAATATAGTACTACTAAACTACGTTACCTTAATAATATCTTTTAGGCCTTTATTTATGGCTTTGCAAATTTCCAATACAATACCAGCAATCGTATTTGGGGCAATTGATGTTAAATGCGACAAGTCTGTGAAACTATTGCCGCTTGCCAAAAATCTTAATGTTACGGCTAACCGTTCTTCTAATTTTATTGTTGACAAATTTAATTGTGCATTTGAAACAAATGGTTTAATTAATTCAATTAATAAATTAAATGTTTTCCGGTCCATGCGAGTGTAGTTATTAAATTTACGATCGTTTAAAAGTTTCAGTAAAGGGATTTGCCCAAAAGTTCCCCGTATCCTCGGGTAGTCTGTGTTTTGTAATAAAGAGCGCGGCTTCCTTGCTGGTTTTTTTTTTTTTTTTTAGCTCAATTTCTTTTTGTCTATTATATGCTAACACAATCAGTGCCACACTGCATTTATGGTATCTTGCAGAAGAAATCCTCTTCTTAGATCTAAACAATAATAATAATATATAATACACAATAATAGTATAAAATTAATTTATCAAACTACATATTTTCATGTAGTTCCAAAATCACTAAAATCGTAACACTTACCTCATATTTTATGCCTGAGGAATCAACAGCAACAAACAAAAATCAATAATTTAATATATGGGGGATTACTCCTGGGCAAATGATGGTCCCAAAAAACTACTTGTAGAACAGCAACAATTAAAAATCAATATAATATGATGATTCCAAAAAACTTTTATGCAAAAATATAAAGATGATGAGGAGACCTCTCACTTACAAACTCTCCTAGAGATATGATGTAGAGACGCTGTAAATCTAAAAAAAAATAAACATAATTATTAATTTTTACTTGATAAAAAAAAGTGAAAATATTTAAATAAAAAATTATAAAAAATACTTACTTTTATTTTAAATTAGTTTTAAACTTTTGAGGTACATTTGTTGTTCGACAACGTTAAATATAATTTTATTTAAATTAATGTTAATTTATTCAAAACAAACTTCTTCGTAGAGGATATGATGATGATAGAGGAGAACGTCTTGCAGTAAATCTGAAAAAAAAATCCATAATTATTAATTTTTACATAATAATAATGAAAAATGTATTTAAAATTTATGTAAAAAATAGTAAATGATTATAAAAAAAAAACCGACTTTTTTGGAAATTTGCCCTTTTTTTTATTAAAAAAGGAATTATTTTATTATTTAAACAATATAAATTTTCATAATAATATGTAGAAAACATAAAGTATACATATGTAGCTTTAAAATTTTTAGTATATTATTTAGTAGTCAGATATGGTTAATATTAAATTAGAGTTTCCAAAAAAACCGAAGAATTACAAAATCGCGGTTTCGGTTTTAAAAAATTGAAAACCGATCGGTTTCGGTTCGGTTTTGGGATAATTTATTAAATATTAATAAGTGTTATAGCAACAGTATTTTTTCGTTCTTCAAATAGTACTTTTTGAATTTTCTATAATATTGAACCTAAGAAGTATAATCAGGATATGACTTACTTTGATATTTCAAGGTTGACATTGGTATATTAAGTGTGGAAAATTGTTACCTTTTCTTCTAATGATGGTACTTTTTGTTATATTAAATTATTTTACTTTATAAGTATACACATAATAGGATAAAGGACATAATGATATTGAAGTAACAGAAACTATTATTGAAATTTCTATAATAATGAACCTAAGAGTATAAGCAGGAAACACATGATCCTGATTGAGTTATAATATAAAAATGGAACTAGCAGATACTTTTTCCAAATAATAACACCTACTTTTTAAATATTTTATAACGATGGAACTAGAAACACGAAATTAAGCATTAATGGTGGTTTAGTGAATGCGAATTCAAAAAGGTTAAGTAAAGGTACTGATTTTCAAAGTTATTTTGAACACTTTTTACAAATTATTCATATAAAATGGTTTAGTTTTTTTGCCGAAGGAACAGACAGCATTTTATTTGGTTTTTCGGAATTCAATTTTAAAGCTCAGACATGTTTAAAATTTTATAATTATATTACGTATATTTTAGTATCGGTTCGGTTTTTTGATTTTTGAATTTATTAAATATTAAGTGTTATAGAAACAAAATCAGTTGATAATATAGGAAATGCTATAGAAATTTTAAATTCAGACTTAACGCGTGTTCAAGAGGATAAAGGAAAATTAGTACTTTTTTAATATAAAATAAATTAGTTTACTGATATGCTTCTGAGGAGTAGTAAAGAAAGAAAGTCACTAAGCCATCTATATTGAGGATACAAAAATAATTTGTATTTTTTAGTTCTTCGAATGGCATATGATCCTGACCGAATAAGAATCTAAAATAGGGACTCACAGGTACTTTTTTCCAACTAATAATATTTTTTGACTATTTTATAAAATTAAACCTAAAAATTCAAAATTAGGCACACATGATTCGGAATGATGAGTTAGAATTCACAAAAGGTTCTTTAGCATTTTCTATAATAATGGGACCCAGAATTATGATGTTGAGTGGGAATACAAAATGTGGGTCTAAATGGTACTTTTTTATTATTATAATGCGTTTCGAATGACCTAGAAGCCACAATACAATAATGATTCAATAAAGTAGACCCATGTTATCCTGAATTAGTATAAATTTATAAAAGGGAGACTTATTAATAGTACTATTTCTTTCATCCAATTGGGGTGGCGAAGCGCACCGGGTTTAGTGCTAGTAATAAATAATCTAAAATTTTAAATTTTATAAAACTATTAATAAAAAATACTTTTATCTTACTTTTTTTTATTTTAATTTCAATTTAATTTTAAGACTGGTTCGAGGATGAGTACTGTTGTTCACATTAAAAACATTGGTACACCACAAACATTGGTATATTTGGACTTCCTTCCTAGAAATACATATTATATTTTGAGGATATGATGATGGAAATCTGAAGAAAAAAACCATCATAATTATTAATTTTATGTTAATAAATTAAGAAAAAAAGAAAATGTGGTGGAAGTGTAATAATGATAATAATGATAATGAATTTTTATAAAAATTCCATACAAAATTCCTTTTTTATAATAAAAACCAATAATAACTTTAAAAATTTATTACGAAGCCTTTTTTAATTTTTATAAACTATAATAGTTATTTATTATAACTTACCTTATTTATTATTATTAAAAACCTAATTAGGATTACAAAAAAAAAACCTGGTACATTTCTTCCTTCCTCCCAGAAATAGTATTTTGATGATGGAAATCTGAAAAAAACCATCATAATTATTAATTTTATGTTAATAAATTAAAAAAAATATATAAAAAATGGAGGAAATGAAACCAACAAATAATATATTTTACACCCTAATTCATTATAAAAATGGTTAAATTAAACAAAATTTCCTTTTTATAAATCAGTTAATAATTATTAACTAAAATTATTTATTTTAATTTTATAAAAACCTCATTACGAGGATGATTACAAAAAAAGCTGTATTTACAAAAATATTTTATTTAAAAAATCACGTAAAATAATATTTTCACACCGACACATAAAAATAACACAACCAATTCCTTCAACGCACCTGTTACAACTGATTTGTTTCTCAAAATTTCCAAATTCATTTATTTTTATTCCAGAAAAAATGGCGAAATGTGTTTTTGATTTCCAATTTCTGAGACAGAAAACCCCTTCAATCTGACACCTCACACAAACACATGTAATCCTTACCTGCATGACAGTTTGTCTTTACATTGCATATCATGGCATGTCAATCTTCCATGTAAATTGGGTGGGGGTGTTGCATGATCAATGTCAATCAGGATTTCCTTTGCGCTGCCGTTCCAATTCTTTCCAGTCGTGGAAACAAACACAAAATACAAATACAAAATACAACTCTGTGCTTTTAGACACAGTGTTGCCAGAATAGTGGCAACACTGGTCTGCCAGATCAATTTGACAGCGCGCATTTTTTTACTACGCCAACAACTGTCAGACGTATTTTCCTCGAATTTTTTTTTTTCATTCAAAATTTTCTTGCATTGCTTCAGAATTGAACATGAATTTTATCCTGCAATTTAGTGTAAAAATATAATAAATTAATTGAAATAAAGTGGAAAAACAAGTAAAAATCATGAAAACAACAATGAATTATGTACAAAAATACTTCAGCAGACAACAGGGAATTTGTAAGTATTGCACAAAAACAGAAGAGTAAAAGTAAACACAGGTTTTTGTTGGTAACTTTATTGAAAGAAGTTGAAGAAATGCGAGGGGGGTTTGTTAAAAATACAACAACAATAAACATTTGGCGCTTTAAAAAAAGTAATTTTGGCTCCAAAACTCCCCTTCTATGCAATAACTAGGCGGGAAATAATAGCGCCAATTGTTTTTGTTGATAAAAAAAGGTTTTTTTTTGCCTGAAATTTATACGAAATATATAAATTCTAAAAGTGCAGTGTACAAAAATGCTGATGTATCACAATTTTTCTTGTTTAATTGTATTGTTTATATTTGTTCATTTACAGCTAGTGACCTGAGTTATGATTTCGCTCTGAAACGTTTATGTGTGGCAAAAGAGGATAGTTGGCGTGGCATATTGCCATCAAATTACAGTTCAGACTTCAATCCGGAACCACCAATATTTGCTGCCAAATTTGCCAATTGTGAGGGTTATCGTCATATGTTGGCCATCGCCAACGAGGATGGTAAAATCGCCTTGCAAGACACCACACAACGAAACTATGAACCGGAGGAAAAATCGTTGACGGCGCCCCAATGTCATTACAATGCCGTTTTCGATTTGGAGTGGGCTCCGGGACAAATGCGCTTTGTATCGGCTTCTGGAGATCATACAGCACGTCTTTGGGAAGTCACAAATAGTGAAATAATAGGTGTGCGGCCATTTGTTGGCCATACACGTTCTGTAAAAACGGCAGCTTTTCGTAAAAACGATTCATCAGTATTTGCCACCGGTGGTAGAGATGGAGCCATTATCATTTGGGATACAAGAGCAAATTTAAATTTAGACATGACTCCAAGAGCGGATAATTGTATATATAGCGGTCATGTTGGTGGCCCAGGTACGCCGGTGTCACAGAGAAAACGCTCACGTACACCAAAAATGCCACCAAACACAACTTCGAGCAGTATAACCGGCTTAGCATTTCAAGTAAGTGTATTTTTATATAATTGGCAAAATTTAGTTACACTCTAAGCTCCCATAAAACCTACCTTGTATTAGTTTACGTTCATAATTCCTGCAGTTTTAGGAAATTATATACTTTTCATACAAGGAATTCAGATTTTTAAATAATGATATTGGGAGGAAACAGAAATTTTCGACAAGGCATCGGACCTTATCCGTTTCATGAGGAGAACTCTACATAATAAACATTTAGTAAAATGTCCTAATACTTCGAAGACTAACCCAAATCCAAACCTTAAATATATTTTTAGCCATATCTTTGTAATTAGTTGTCCGAAGTTAGTCATATATAAATTATAGGGACTTCAAATATCCTTTCATTATTCGAAGGAAAGGATATTTTAAATATGTCAAAAATAAAAATTGATACCATAAAATGTTCTTTAAAAATATCGTATAATGTTGAATATGTTTATAAATTCTTACTTATTTTTTCTATAAGAAATGAAATATCATTCAGCGTAACTGTTATTTCACTAATGTTCGTTATATACTATACTAAATCAAAAGATTAGAATAAGATTATCCTTCTTAAGCAAAAATTTATTAGAAAATATGCTTTGTAGTAACGTTTTTCTTATGACATCCTTAGAATCCAAATTCCAATTTTTGGAATGTTTTTCCCAACAGTATAAACTAATTTTTAGAAAATACAAACATTAAGGACATTAATTTCAAGATATCCTTCTTTAATGATTGATTGAGTAATTGATTCGAATAAAAATACAACCCCTATACAAATTGGACAATTAATTATGAAAATTTAGACAACAAATTTTTTCAAATACAATTTAAATATTATATATGTTTTTAAACATAAAAAAGCTTATATTTAATTAAAATATTTTTCAAATGAGACGATTTTTATGCCAAATCATGTTTTGATGAGAAAAAGATTTCTCGAAAAAAAAATCTATTAGCTTTAATGTGAGAGTAAACATTACAAAATCTGACTAACAGTTCTAAATTACAGTTTTACTTTAGGTATTTTTCACGCATCTATTAGAAAATATAAGTTTTAACCTACATGAAATCGAAATTTCGAAATTCTGGAGAGCTTTACATATTGTCGAAATTTTTCATTTCGTCCCTATTGTAACATATATTTTTAATCACATTTGGGAATAAAATGTTCGACCGAACTGTTAGTATTAGGATAAATATCTCATTTAACAACTACAAAATTACAATGAATCTTTAAGATTTTTATAAACATTTGAAAGATAAACTAAGTTGTCAATAGTATAAAGATTAATTTATTCCAACTGTTTGATAATGTTTGTTAATGAAATTTATTTATGACCAAAATATCGTTTATTAGGAAGTTCATTCCTGACTAGTTCCATGATTTTTATGATAGATAAAATTAAACATATTTATATGAAATCACTCAATCATTTAAAAAAATCTTTATTTTAAATTCTTACTAAAATTATTTTTCTTACATTTTTAGGATGAAAACACTTTAATTTCTTGCGGAGCTGGTGATGGTATTATAAAAGTTTGGGATCTTAGACGTAACTACAGTTCCTACAAAAAGGAACCACATCCTAAACACAGTCTGCCATATGCCGGCTCATCCACCTTTAAAGGCTTCACAAATCTAATAGTAGATGATTCGGGCAGTCGCCTTTTTGCCAATTGCATGGACAATACCATCTACTGTTATAATTTACATTCATATTCACCAAAGCCTTTGGCACTTTATCGCGGCCTTTTAAATAGTACCTTTTATATAAAGTCTTGCCTTAGTCCGGATGGCAAATATCTGCTGAGTGGCAGTTCAGATGAGAAAGCATATATTTGGAACTTGGATTATCCGGATGAACCGCTGGTGGGTTTATCGGGACATACTGTGGAGGTGACATGTGTTGCATGGGGATCTACACACGATCGACCCATTGTTACGTGTAGTGATGATGCTAGGCACAAAATATGGCGTATAGGACCGGAAGAGTTGTTGCCCTCAGACATAACTGAAAACTATCGTGGCCAGGCGGAATATGTTCGAAAGTTTTCAAAACCAGCCCATCATACGGCATCTACGCATAAGTATAATCTTCGAGATTTGGAAAGTACTCCTAGATCTTTGAAGAGACTGGTTGAACAGAACGAAAGAACACCCAATACTGTGGAAAAAGTGTCCACCAAAAGAAGTTTCTTGGAAATGTTGGGTTGCTCTTCCACAAATCAGGCTAATGAAGATAGTGGAGATATGGAAATACATGAACCTAAGAGACCAAAAACCTTGGAAACTCGGGGACGTAGACTTTTCAGTCCTTGTCACTCAAGTGCCAGCGGCCCCTCTACAAGTTCGGCAGCCGGTTTTTCATCGAGAAGTATTTTTAAACAATTGTCGAGTATTCCAGAAGAACGTAATATTAGTATTAATGCCAACGCAACAAGTCCTTTAACACATCACCACGACACCCTGCAAAACAACGATTCGAATCAAGAAAATAACCAAGAAACTGTCGTAATGCAAACACCACCCTCCGGTGTTACGGCAAATGTATCTAAAATTAATTTAAATACTAGCAACAATACTCCTTCGCCATTGTCAGAAAGACGGCCAGGTTTAGAAATGAATCTCTCAGCTGCCTCGTTTACTTCTCCGCCCTCCACGAGTTTGCCGGCTTCGTACACACCCACACAGCAACCCTTCTCTCCCATGATCTTTTCACCTACTTCAAATTTACCTAATTATGTATTAGACGGAGAGGCGCCACATTTGGGCATCATGTCACCGAAACGCAAACTAAAAGATAAAGTAGATTGGCTGACAAAAATACGCAAACAAAAGCTAATGTCGTCGTGTCGAGGGACATCTTTGACAGAGAAAATGCAAGAACACCAGCCACATTCTCCAGCCATCTACACAAATGATGTTACAGGTGGTGGAACAGCTGGTGCAATGACACAAGTATCATCCCCTCGTTTACAAAGTCTTCGTCAGTCGGAGTGTAGTCCAAGATCAACAACACCACGCAGACGTCTGTCACAAAATCATCTGTCCTCGCCCTCATCATCTTCACATCATAGTCACCAACCACGCACACCCACCTCAAGTCGAAGGAATAGTGAAACTACTCTTCTTCGTTTCTTTAGTGTTCAGTCTCAAAACTCCTCCTCGTCCAGACAACAGCACACATCCCCATTATCTACGGCCGATGTGGGAGAAATGATGCCGTTGTCTCCCATCAGTTCATCTTCTCTCAATACTAATCCCCCCTCATCATCTAGCAACAACATATCAAACCCAAATGCGCCTTCTTTACATCCAACGCCCACGTCGGCAACCACCTGTACTGAGTGATTTAGTTTTAAAATACAAATTTGAGTTGTTAGTTTTGTACTTTTACCAAATTAATTTATTTTTTTACATTTATATTTTTTCACATTATTTTTTTTTATTTTGTTTAACAAACGTTGTTGTCAATTCCAGATTTCGCGTTAATTTGCATTTTTTACTTCTATAATTTTTAAGTTTTTGTTTAGGTTTTCTTTTTATTAAAATATTATTTTTATTTGTAAATTATTTAGTTCTTAAGTTAATCGTAACTGAATTTTTTTCTATTAAAACATTAGTTGTTAGTCTTTTTAAAATTCTTTACCTTTTTAAAAAGAATTTTAAGTTACTATAGTTTTTAAATCCAACAAATTGATAACCCATTTATTGTTCTCGAAAACAAAGTTGCCGCTTTTTCCGCATTGGAAAAAATGGTTTAAAAATAATAAAGACTTATAAAATTATTTATAATTTAATAAATTTAATGAGATTTTTTTTTTATAGGGATCATATAGCAGAACTTCCAATTGTGCTAAATTTACTGAAATTTTAATTTTGAAAAATTTCCGAAGCTAACTAATTTAAGGGCATGCTTTAGTAGTTCGTTCAGAGCATCAAATTAATTTGAGCTTAATTCACTAAAATCTTAATTTGGAATTAAACAATGTCAACCAATCATTCCATAAATTCAAAGTCTAATTCTTAAGTTTCATTCATAGGCTTTTATTTAAATATAATTCATTCATCGTTGAATTAATTCATATGAGAATTCATTTATACTTTGAATGTTTAAATTTGTATACCCGCCATCACAAAAGCTGGGGGATGTATTGTCTTTGTTATTACGTTTGTAACACATCAAAATAATTGTCACGGAACCTCATAAGATTTCAAGACGATCTAGCTATGTCCGTCTGTCTGTATATTGAAAACACGATAGGGCCCAAACGAAAGGAGCACTTTTTCACAAATATCCTCTATTTACAGGGTTTGCTTGGTATTGAAAGTGGGCAATATGGGTCCATGATTTCACCTAGCCCAATACAAATGTCCCCCTGTAATACTGTTTGAGCAGTCATAAATATGTTGATTATTCGGCAATCTTTATAAAATTTTACTTTGACATTATACTATAAAGTATGGCGAAAATCGGGCACCATTTCTCCCTAGTCCCCATACAATTACTTGGACATTCATAATTGTTTTATAATAATTAAAATATTGATGAAATTGGTCTTAAACAAGTTTTATATGAACCTAAGTCTTTCTACCTATCGGTCCATAATTGACACTACCCCTCAATTAACCCCTATATCCGAAAAATATTTTATTAACACAAGATTCGGCACAGCCCAATATAACAATCTTAATTGTTGTTGATTCAAATCTTTCAGGAAAAGCGGTGTTAATTCCAAAACTAGTTCTAGAACGCATAAATACAACCAGTACTTATTCTAGTTTGGCGTTGCAAGCATAATACGTACCTCATTGGATTGTAACTACACTATCCTATGTATCATGAGATCATTATCGTTGTGCAGTCTCCAAACAATAACCAATAACTCAGCGTATGGATATATAGCAATTTAAATGAATTGCCACAGCCAAACTTGGCCGTCTTACAAATGTTCTGATAATTGTATTTGGATTAATCAGAAAAAATAAAGCATTCCTTCCGGCCGGTCGGAAGTTTCAATGTTTCGATGTTCTTTGGCAAATTATTAACGAACAGTACGGGTTTTTTAGAATTAAGTGAATTTTAACTACAGTGAGACCTCGATTATCCGTAATGGTCGGGACCGGGAGCATTCTGGATAATCAATTTTCCCGGTTAAATGAGTACCAGTTTTTAGTAGTTTTTTAATAATCACAGTATTTCGATAATGACATTTAAAGCTCCATATTTCTCACTGATCCATCGGTTGGATCAAAGTCGTCCTATTCGATATTTTAGACTTTCCTTCATTGTTCAAAAATAATCGAAAACAAATTATAATCCCGAATAATGGAATAATTGCCGGTTAATCGAATCACGGATAATCAAGGCCTCACTGTATTTATAATTTTTAAATCTGCTGTTTTATGCCTTAATCCCGCATTAAAATCGTTTATTATTTTGGTTTTTAAATATTCACAAATCTTGACTCCAGTCACTTTTTCTAACTATTTAAAGATTTTATTGTGCGAAAAAAGTACAAAAAAAATAAATATAATACATAAATATTGAAATAACGGTAAAACATGATGCCTTTTACATCGTTTTAGTCTTATTTCTTGTATAACGGTTTTTTTTCATAAAAATGTTTGTCATAGCTTTATTCGTCTATTATTCTATTACATTTATGCATTTTGTTTGCTTTATAAATTTTAACAAATATCATTTGAATATAAATTTCAATGTTTCTTAGGCTTAGATTTGGCACTCGATATGGAACCATTAGCAGATGGCTGACTAACTTCATTTAAATCTTGTTGTTTTCGTATGGCAGTACTTTGACTAAGAGTTTTGAACATATTGCGGGCCACACCAAATAATAAAATCAAATGACTTAAATGTAAAACAACACTGGAGAAATCGGTACTGGGATAAGTATTCCAACAGAATTCTATAAGACCCAATAAAAGATAACGCAATCCCAAACTGTAGTTGGTGGACCATGTTAAATAAGGCAATGAATGGAAATACCAAACATAGAATTGATAATGTAAGGAACGAGCACACAACACACCTATAAAGTTGCACAGGAAAAAGGGCAACAAAGCCAACTGGGTGCATTGATCAAAATGTACAGATACTTTTTCTGTGTCCGAGTGGGATTCCAGAGGCTTTTCAGGTTCTTGCTGTTTAATTGGTCCCTTACGGCCGGTAGATTGTTGCAAACCTTTTTCAAAACTGTGTAGAAAAGCTTCTTGTTCTGCTGTTAGTTGTTCTTCTTCCTCCTCATCAACCACTTTTTTGGCTTCAACTGGTTTTTTCGTTTTCTTATTTTTGTTCTCCTTTAATTTTAAATTTTGTTGGTCCAATTGAGGCTGGAATTGGGATTGCAATTGTCTAAGGCGTGTGTAATTTTTAAAAAAAGTTATTGTGGGTTTGGCAAACACCATCAGCAGCAAAATATGCAGGCATAGCAGAGCTAAATGGAAATATTTATTTTCAAAATAATCCCTGTCTAAAAATCTGTAGTTTACCGTCCATTTATGCTCGAATACACGTCCCAAATCAAAACTACCCTTTACATACTGCCACGGATAAGTCAATAAGAATGGCAGGCCTAAAACTACTTGTAGTATGCCACAAACAGCCAACTGCGCAATGGTCTTCACAAGACCCAAATTAATCAAATAGAACAATAAAAGTGCTGGGGCAAATAGTAAAATATTCATTTTACATCCGACACCCAAACTGAAGCATACACTGCCCCAGGTCCAGCGACGGTCCAAAAATAGGTTGAGAGCAGCATATAGGAAGAGTATGGCTACAGGATCATTGAAGAGACGCAATACATATATTGAATGTATGCGATACGATGTGAAGGCACTGATTACTAAAACATATGGAGGCACTTTGCGACTCTTGCTATAGAGACGTAATACAAGCCACATTTGCAGCAAGTATATTAAACCGAACACATATTGAGCTAAGCGTATATTTTGACCATATGATGTAAGGAAGTACAATGCTGAATAGATGTACACAAAGGCAGCAGGATAAACCAAAGGACCAGTGTCACCTAAAATTATACATAGAAAAACAGGGATTAATACGAAAATTAGTTGATTTTTTTAAAGGTTTATAAAACAAATTTTGTATGGAAATTTTGTATTAAAACCTTTTTATAAATTTTAAAATTAATTCAACATTAAAAACCGTTTATTGTTGTATTTTTCTAGTAAACTTCGATTTAATTTGCAATCACTTATTAAAAACAATTTAAATTTCTTATTTCTAACAGTTTAAATTTCACTGCTCAAAATAGTTTGAAGTTTGGTGTAGCAACGGCCGAGTGTTATTGTGATTGTTTATATTGACATTTAGTTTTTTACATGTGCAAAATGTTGCTAACTTGTTCTTATTGAAAGCCGCTAAAATTTAACTAGAAAAATCTAGAAACACAAATTAATCCATGTTTTGGTTCAATGTTAATAAATAATTAAATTAGATATAAGATATGAAATACTTATTGTTAGTTTATTAATTAATAAAGATACAATAAATAAATGTAATATGAAAAAAAATAGGAAAAAGTTCAGGAAATTATATTTATGCATGTTGCAAAATGTTGAATAATGTAATAGGCTGTTTTCTTGCTTGAAAATTGAAACGCCAGCTTGAAAGAGAAATTGAATGCAAGTCGTTTCAATTCTTAAAAGTGTGAGTGTATTAAAACTGGATCGTGTAACCCCCAAGTAATACACACACTCGTTTAAGAATTGGAAATAACTTGCTTTCAATTTCTCTTTCAAGTTGGTGTTTCAATTTTCAATCAAGAAAACAGCTGATTACATTTTTCTTTAACAATTTGTAGTAAAATTGTTTCTAAGTTGCCTACGTGACAGCTTTCAATTTTGTAAATTTAGACAAACAGTATATGTAAAAGACTATCAAGAAAAACTTGTAAGATAAACAGCAAACCGAATTTTAAAAGCCTTTAAACCACAACAACACTTATGCCTTTCAGGTTCGTATTTGATTAAAATATTCGAAAACTTTAAGTATTGTTTATAGTTTTCGGTACAATAAGACCCAACAATATAAGGAAAAAATGAGATACAAAGCGGCTACTTTGTCAGCTTCGGTGTCTTTCTTTCGCCATATAGTGAAGAACTTTGAATTTGGACGGCAAGTATATGAAGCTGAAATAAATTTATTTCGGAAGACAATATAATGGTCTAGATAACTATTATTAAATACTATAATAATTCCTATTAAAAAAATTAAAAATCCATTTATGATATTCATATTATCTAATTTTTTGGAAAATAAATATGTTTATTACAAATTTCGTTAAAAAAAATTACAATTAATAAAAACTTTAGATGCCTAAAACATTTGAACTAAGAAAAGGGCTATTAACAATAATACAAATTATTAAATTCAATCAGCTTATTCTTCTTTTATAGATTGTTATATTTCCAATATGTTAGAAAAAAAGAAAAACAGCTAGAAAAAACTTTTAGCCATAAAATCGCAAAATTTTACATGAAAATCGCAAAATGAACATCACTTCTTATGAAGCAGCATGGAAGTTACGGCATTTCATCAGCTGTGATTGTGATAGAATTTTGTGTGGAAAAGAATTGTGTGTGTAAAAAGCGAAAATTTATGTAAAAATGATAACTTGTAATCGCATAAATTTGCACATTTTACGTAAAGTATCAATTAAAAGTGTAACACAACAGCCTCTGCTGGCAATCGAGAATGTTGGACACAGCAGACAAAACACAAAATCCTGGACCAGCCTCAGTTTAACAAATGGAAATTTCTTATTGCAAAGACAGCTGGAGCAGCAACAACAACAGAAGACAAGTCAAATACAACGTAACTTTTATACTTCACAAAAATTAAATGCCAAGGATTACTATCAAACACTGGGAGTGGCTAAAAATGCCTCGGCTAAAGAAATAAAAAAGGCCTACTATCAATTGGCTAAGAAGTATCACCCTGATACAAATAAGGACGATCCCGATGCCAGTCGGAAGTTTCAAGAAGTTTCTGAAGCCTATGAAGTCTTGAGTGATGACACAAAAAGACGGGAATATGATACATATGGCCAAACTTCAGAAAATATGGGTCGCCAGGGCGCTGGAGGTTTTGGCGGACATGGTCCTCAAGGATTTTCACAAAATTGGCAATTTAGATCGTCCATAGATCCAGAAGAATTGTTCCGTAAAATATTTGGTGAGGGAAATTTCCGTTCCAATTCATTTGATGATTTTGCCGAGTCACAATATGGTTTTGGCCGCTCCCAAGAAATGGTAATGGATTTGACATTTGCCCAAGCCGCTAGAGGAGTCAATAAAGACATCAATGTTAATGTGGTCGACACCTGCAATAAATGCAATGGCAGCAAATGTGAACCGGGTACAAAACCGGGCAAATGTCAATATTGTAATGGTACAGGTATGGAAACCATATCGACTGGCCCCTTCGTCATGCGCTCCACATGTCGCTATTGCCAGGGCACACGGCAATACATTAAATATCCCTGTGCCGAATGTGAGGGTAAGGGTCAAACAGTGCAAAGAAGAAAAGTAACAGTACCTGTGCCGGCTGGCATTGAAAATGGTCAAACAGTGCGCATGCAAGTGGGTAAAAAGGAACTGTTCATAACGTTCCGTGTCGAGCCTAGCAAATACTTTAAACGTGAGGGAGCCGATGTTCATACCGATGCTACGATATCCCTGTCTCAGGCAGTCTTGGGTGGCTCAATACGTGTCGAAGGCGTCTATGAAGATCAATGGCTTAATATTGAACCGGGCACTTCATCACATCACAAAATTTTCCTCAGAGGCAAAGGCCTGAAGCGTGTAAATGCTCACGGTCACGGTGATCACTATGTAAATATTAAAATAGAAATTCCTAAAAAATTAACCAAAGAACAAAAAGAGCTATTACAACGTTATGCTGAATTGGAAACGAATACACCGGGTTCGATACATGGATTGGCAAATCGACAAGATGGCAGCAAGAAAGCAACGTAAAGTATTATCAAAATGTTAAATTCGTCTCAAATCGTTTAATATATAAATTCTAATTAATTTTCAATTCTATAAATTACAGTTCAAGCTCTTCGCAAAATTCCACAAAAAGTGAAACCGAGTCATCATCTTCGTCAGCACAATCCTCTACCACACCGAAATCGTCTTCAAAAGAAGAGGAAGATAAAAAAGATTCAGGCATATTTTCGAAACTAAAATCCATGTTTAATTAATTATCGTAATTAATTGGCTGTTTTTTAATTAGTTATTTTTGTTTTGTTAAAATTTTGTGTATTTTATCCCCTTCCTTACCAGCTGTTTAAGAATTTGCAAGAAGTTTGTAGAACAAATGCCTCCCAACTAAGTTCGATTTTTTTTATAAAATGTTAATTTTATAAAAAAGTAAATAAATAAAAGAACATGTTATTATGTTATAATTGTTAGTTATTTTACATTAAAAAAATAACAATAAATAGACAAAATGATAAAACAAATGGTGAATACTTATTTTATTTTTTATTAAAATCAACAAGTTTGGCTAAGATTCGACATGTTCTGACAACTTCGTTCCGGATCTTCGCTCAGCGAATCTGATTCGGTCAAAGATTAACAATTCAGCTACTGGAAAAATCAAAGACCGAAACGGTAGAAAAGTAAAGCTAAAAACATGAAATATGCGCACAAAATATGGTGTAAAAATTGAAAAATTTGCTCTTAAAGTTTAAAAAAAAAATATGCTCAAAAAACAATATAGATATAATTTCTAAAGCCCAAAATTTATGTTTATTAATGATAAACAGGGAAACCCGAAATGAAAGTATTTTATGCGCATAAAATATGATTTTAAAAATATATGCTCTAAAAATAAAATCGTTGTAATTTTTAAAGCCCATAATTTATGTTTATTAAAAACAGATTCCAAATATACTATTATTGTTTGCTCTTTTGCTAAAATACTGAAAGATTTCAAGAGTTTTTAAAGAACTGTTTTTTCAAAGATAGCTGGATTTCAAATTCAAAGAATAATTTTTCTCATGCAGTCGCTACTGATATTCATATTCGAATTTGCATACATATTAATACAATATGAAAAATTTTATGTAGGCAGATTCAATAAAAAACAATATTTTTTAGCTGAAAAAATGTTTGATGAAAAAAAATTGTTAAAAGATAAATAATAAAAAATAAATGCGAAAAAAATGTTCCAGAGTTGGAACGCCGATGAATCTTTATGTTTATACAATTACCAAAAAAAAAAAAAACTCAAATTATAAAAGGTAATAAATAAACAAAATTTCGTTTTTATCAACAAATAAAAGAAGGGTTTATTTTTTAAGCATAGTAGCACACGTCGGATATCCGCTAATAAAATTCTACAATTTTATTTAAATTCAATTCCTGGTATATGAGATACAAAAAAGTACTAACACTCGGTTTTTCACCGTTTTTTCCCCTTAAAAGGTATAAAAATCAAAAAGTACCACACAACTGACCACTTATTTTTTGCATAAATTCAGATTAACATGGATTTTTGGTGCTTGGTTTATTAGTTTCGGAGATGTAGAGATACTGATTTACCTCTTCCGATTAAATCAGTATCTCTACATCTCCGAAACAATTTCAAGACATACAAAAAAGTTCAAAATTGGGAAAAATGTTTGTGTGAGAACATTTGTATATCTAAATTGGCATATGTGTCTAAAACCATCTTCACAAAATTGCCTTTGTCTGTTTGAAGCGCATCGTTTGGATGGTTTCAGAGTCTGTAACGGCATAGATAGGTAGAAGCCTTTTTTGTTTTATATATGTTAGTATATAGATACATAATTCACAGAGAAACTAGCTGTAGTGTAGCACTTCTACTTTAAACATTTAATATTATTTTTTTTTAATCAAATTACTTTTGAATTTCTGTTAAATTTTTTCTTTAAAAATATAAAATATTTTTTTCATTAATAAATAATAAATTGATAAAAAAGAAAACCTCTACAATTTGGTGACCCCGATCAAAAAGAAAAATCATGCTGTTGACGCCACGAGAACAAGATGTACAAATTTCTCATTCTGCAAATGATGATCCACAGACTTCTGGCCTACAACAACAATCTTCTCAACATTCAAATATTTCAAATAATGTAGAAATATCACATCCGACAATTTGTGCTGCACGTATCGCAAAGTTACCTCCTTTTTGGCGTGAAGAACCAGAAATTTGGTTTCTACAGGTTGATTCCACTTTTAATTTAAATGGAATTACTCAAGATTCTACGAAATATGAATATCTCTTAAGTCATCTTGATCCATCTGTTTTATTTGCTGTAAAAGACATTATTATGAATCCCCCCCCTGAAGCAAGATATTTAGCTATGAAAACAAGAATAATTCAGCATTTTGCAGAATCCGGTGAAGGACAACTAAAAAAATTATTAAGTGGCCTCGAACTCGGTGATCAGAAACCATCTCATCTCTTACAAAAAATGAAATGTTTATCTGGTTCTAGAGTAAGTAATGAAATGTTGAAAACATTATTTATGGAGCGTCTTCCTGAAAAAATCAAATGTATCTTGGCTGTAGCAGAATCTACTGATTTAGAAAAAATAGCTGGTTTAGCTGATAAGATATGTGAACAATATTCATCAAATTCAATTCAAATATCGGAAATTGTTTCTGAAAGTGACAACCCTCAAAAAGCAGGTGACGTATTTCAAAAGCTTGATACTATTGTAACACGTATTGAAGCTTTAGAAAGACATTCACGTCAACGTAGTAGAAGTAAGTCTTCCGAAAGATCCAGTTCAGGCAACCGGAAAAATTCAGGTATGTGTTGGTATCACTGGAAATTTGCTGAAAAGGCTACAAAATGCATCAAACCATGCAATTATGCAAATTCAAAAAACTAAAATATCCATCGTCTCAAATTGCGGCGTCTAACGACGATGGCAAACATAATTCTCGTTTATTTTTAACTGAACGCCGATCAAAAATTGCATTCCTTATTGATTCCGGAGCAGACATTTCAATTTTTCCTTGCAAAAAATCAAAATCACCCTCTAAATTAACGCTATATGCTGCTAATAATTCCCCTATTCATACATATGGTGAAAAACTGATTGAATTAGATCTAGGACTGAGAAGAGCATTTAAATGGGTATTTGTTTTAGCTGACATCCCTAAACCAATCATAGGGGCAGACTTCTTAAAATTTTACCATTTATTACCAGACCTTCAACGAAAATGTTTAGTTGATGGTAATACATTGCTTAAATCACCTGGTTTTACATCAAATAAAGAACAAATTCAAATTAAAATAGTTTCTGGTGAATCACGTTTTCATTCTTTATTAAAACAATATCCGCAACTGCTTTCTCAGAATAATGTAAACTTTGAAACAAAACACTGTGTAGTTCATCAAATTATAACAAAAGGAAGCCCTGTTAAAGCTCGCGCACGTAGACTTGATCCACAAAAACTTGCTATCGCCAAAGCCGAGTTTCAGTACTTATTGGACAAAGGCATAATACGTCCTAGTAAGAGTCCTTGGGCAAATCCTCTCCACATGGTTCCTAAACAAGATGGTTCTTGGCGTCCATGTGGTGATTATCGGGCACTAAATAAAATGACGGTCCCCGATAAATATCCCATTCCATATCTCACAGATTTTTCAATGGTTATGGCAAATGCAAAAATTTTTTCAAAATTTGACTTGATGAAGGCGTACCATCAAATACCAGTAAATGAGGAAGATATTCCAAAGACTGCAATCATAACTCCATTTGGTTTATTTGAGTTTGTGAGAATGCCATTTGGGTTATGTAACGCAGCTCAGACGTTCCAACGTTTCATGGATGAAGTAGTACGTGGTTTAAATTTTGTAATTGTATACTTGGACGACGTTCTAGTTTTTTCAAATTCTCCTGAAGAACATCTAAACCACATCAAACTTTTATTGGACCGTTTTCAAAAGTATGGCATCGTTATTAATGCCGGAAAATGTGAATTAGGCGTTACAGAAATATCGTTTTTGGGACATAAGATATCTGATAAAGGTATAAGTCCAATGGAAAAGAAAGTTGAAGCTATTCTTCACTATAAACAACCTGAAACTATCCATTCTCTTCGCCAATTTTTAGCTTTGATAAATTTTTATCGTAAATTTTTGCCAAAAGGTGCAGAAACTCAAGCCCCACTTAATAAAATGTTAGTTGGAGCCAAAAAGAAAGATTTACGCCCTGTTCCTTGGACTAATGAAACAATAGCAGCATTTACTAAGTGTAAAGAAGAAATAGCTCAAGCTACTATTCTGTCTTTTCCACTTCCAAATGTGACAATTGGTCTTAAAGTAGATGCCAGTTCTTTTGCAATGGGAGCTTCTTTAGAACAATTAATTAATGGTTGTTGGAAACCCTTAGGATTTTATTCAAAGAAATTTAACGATGCTCAATTGAAATATAGCACGTATGATCGAGAATTACTTGCTATATATTCAGCAATTAAATATTTTCGGTACTTTTTAGAAGGAAGGCCATTCAAAATTTTTACTGATCATAAACCATTGATTTTTGCCTTTGAACAAAACTTAAATAAAGCCACTCCAAGACAATGTCGTCATTTAGATTATATTGCACAATTTTCTACGGATATAAATCATATCTCAGGTGTTGAGAACATAGTAGCAGACACATTGTCAAGAATAGATGAAATCACGGTTAAAAGTCTCGATTATCAAAAACTCGTACAATTCCAAAAAGAAGATGATAAACTTAAGCAGTTAATTGACAATAATAATTCATATTCGTTGAAATTAGTTAATTTTCCTAATACAAATTTGGCAATATACTGTGAAGTTTCAACGGGAACAGTTCGTCCTTACGTTCCACCTTCTTTTCGAAATGATGTCTTTATTAGTGTCCATAATTTGACTCATAGCGGTATAAGAAATACTAGAAAGATGATAACACAAAGATTTTTCTGGCCCTCCATGAATAAGGACATTGGTATAATGGTACGTAAATGTATTTCATGTCAAAGAAATAAAACGTCAAGACATACATGCAGTCCTATAACAACAATTCCTGTTAAAAGTGGTCGTTTTAAAGAAGTGCACATTGACATAGTTGGACCATTGCCACCATCTGACGGATATACGTATTTGTTAACCTGCATTGATCGTTTTAGTAGATGGCCAGAAGCGTTTCCATTAACCGATATAAAAGCTGAAACTATTTGCAAAACATTTTTTAATGGATGGATTTGTCGATTTGGATGTCCAAATGTTTTAATATCAGACAGGGGACGACAATTCTTATCAAGTATCATCAAAGAATTAAATGTTGCAATGGGTATAACTCATCGTTTTTCAACACCCTATCACCCACAGTCTAATGGTCTTTTGGAAAGATTTCACAAAACTTTAAAATCTGGATTACGATGTGCTGAAAATCCGCAATGGACAATTTCACTGGGTCCTGTTTTACTTGGTATTCGGGCAAGTTTTAAAGAAGACCTAAAATCTTCTGTTGCTGAAATTGTTTACGGAGAAGTATTACAATTGCCCGGAGATTTCTTCACAGATCCAATAATTGAGGATCCATTTTCGTTCGTTTCATCTTTACGTTATGCAATGTCTCAAATAAAACCTGTCCCTACAACTATCCATTCTAAACCTAAAATTTTTGTAAGCAAGAATTTGTCAACATGTTCCCATGTTTGGATGAAAATTGGTTCAAATACTGGAGCTTTGGGATGTAAATATAACGGTCCATATGAAATAACAAAAAGAAACCCTAAATATTTCACATTAAATATCAATAACAAATTACAAAATATTTCAATTGATATGCTTAAACCAGCATTTTTAGATTCTAATAATTAATTTGTATCCATAGTTTAAATTCAGAGGGGAGCAATGTAGTGTAGCACTTCTACTTTAAACATTTAATATTATTTTTTTTTAATCAAATTACTTTTGAATTTCTGTTAAATTTTTTCTTTAAAAATATAAAATATTTTTTTCATTAATAAATAATAAATTGATAAAAAAGAAAACCTCTACACTAGCATTTTTGTTTTCTCAAAATGTAATCATTTGTTGTATTGTTTATTCCATTTATTTCATCATATTTTCTGAATAAAGCTTTAAACTAGTATACCTTTTATGTCCAATTTATCGAATGGTAGTGCATATAAATATTTTTTTTTTTAAATTTTCGTTTTCTTAGGTATATCAATACAAACAGCGATGTATTTTAAAATTCAACGTACATAATACTTATATTAATATAAAAATACAATACCAAATTTTGTAAAAATATGTTTATAAATGACCATAGCGCTCATATACTTTTATAAATACCTAAACATAGCTGACATATAAAGAATACTAACAATTCGGAATCACAAAGTGGACAGAAATCAAATATATTTCACTCCTAATTCAATTTTTTATAACTTTAGCGATGTCCATCTGTCGGTTGAAATAGGTTTTTCTGAAACTACCAGATAATGAGATCTTTGCTATTAAAAGTCTGTCCATAAATTACTACAAGATTATTTTATCAAAACACCAAACACATATGAAGATAATTTTTTTTTGTAAAAATCTAAAATTTTCACGAATTTACCAAACGTTTTACTATTTTTTTTTTCTGAGCACCGACGATATGTTTATAATATTAAATATTTGTTGCTGCAACAATTAAACCAACAATGTTCTATTTCTCACTCACATACGACAACATTGTTGAATGAAAATAAACAAAAATAGAACAAGCTAAACAGCCTCGACACCAAATTAGGATAAAAATCTAAAACTATTGTACTGAACATAATACATACCTTTTAGCAGACCATAGTTGGTGGTACCATTCAAGAATCCTTCACATTCCTGCATATATGCCTTCCAGTCAATTTCCGTATAGGGAACACGATTTATAACCAGAACATTCAAAACCAATTCGGCCAACAGTATGAAGACGGTAACAATGGGCAAAGCAGCCGGATCGAATACAAGGTATTTAGCAAATTGAAAATTTACATATTTTCTATAAAATTTTTGCAAAAAATGTTCACCGTTAAAACGTTTATTGACGGCTGCACGAGCTAAAGCCGCTGGAGGTTTTGTGGATGGAGGCGCCATAACTGCCCGACCGCGTTCTATCGACCAAAGAACTTGTAAATAGGTAGCCGGCTACAATAAGTTGCGTAGATAGAAGTGGTGTGGCATTAAATGAAACCAGAAGAAACAAAAACAACATTGTTTAAACATGTTGCTAGGCAAACAGCTGTTTTCATTTAGTAAACAATTGTCAGTGTGATGTACGTTCAGTATTGTTGAAAAGGGTTACCAATCCTATTTTCATGGTTTTGTTTTTTTTTTCTGTTTTTGTGAAATAAACCTATTATATTAGTTCGAGTATACAATAATTTGTTATTGGATTGCGTTCATTTACTTTTAAAAACTTGGGCATAAATCAAGATAATCTAAACGGCTTGTATATTAATAATTTGTTTGGTGTTGATAGCTCAATTATAAACACAAAAATGTAGTGTCTTTTAAGTTTTTATATATAATAGTAAATATTTCATTTAATAATTTATCAGAACAATATGTACAATTTATTAGCATTGTAAACCAAAACATATATTTTGGCATTATTTCATAAAATGTTGATATACAGGAAAAGTATGTATAGAACAAATATATATAAAACGTAAATAATTATAAAAATAGAAACTGTTATGGGATCGTGATTTGTTCCAACACTTGTAACAAAATCACGTTCTGTAAGGTTGTAACAATATAAAAAAACGTGTAACATTTTGTTGATAGAGAACTAATTTGTACTAGATGGGATTTAAGTAGAGTTTTGTGTTCGGTTTTAACAGAAAAAAATGTTTTTGAAATTTAATATGCATAAATTGATAACTATCCCAAAATAAAAAATATGCAAGGTATTTTTATATATTATCAACTGATTTTGTTTCAATAATGTCTTGTAACGTCAACCAAAAGAAAATATGAACAAAATATGAAAAAAATAAAAATCAAAGTTTGACGTTATATGACTAAATATTGAAAACTCTCCCTAGTGATTCTACCTTCTACATTTATTGTATCATGATTTAAATTACATTCAAATTTTCAAACAACATACGAAAGCTGAAAACGAAATAAATATAAAATCATTTGAATTGTGGATAATAAATACGCGAAACTTTTTATGGTGAATTCAATTGAATTTGCAAACAAATATGTACATGTGATCTGAATAAGATTACAAATATGATTTGTGTATGCTACATATGTTTCCTTTGTTTGTTTTTTTGATAACAGAAAAAAATAAATTTTGGTATTAAATAGCATTCAGAACAAAATCTGATGGATGGCGATTTTACTCGAAATTATTATAGCGAAAACAATATCATAATTGCCTGGAAAAACGATATTATAAGGAACAGTACAATTTAGTTCGCAAATACTATTGTTTGTGATACATAAACGATATCATATATGATAGATTATATCATCTAGATGATATGGTTTGGTTTATTGGGATATCGAATAAAATGTATAGAAAAGTATAATGATTGTGCTAGATAACGAACGAGTTTTTACTCGAACGCTAATTTATTTCGATTATGAGTGCGATTATTTGCCCCTGAATTTTCCATCCTAGGTTCATTTCATTAATTTATTGTTCTTCCCATACAACAATTGGTGGTCTTTTACCTAATTAGATATGACTTTAGAGCATTGGTGCGCGTTCATATTGTTCAAGTTACGAAGATTTTCGTCAATTTACACGTACACAATCCGAATGTAAACAATAGTGCGTAAAAATACAAATATTTCATTCGGCTGCTTGATGTTGTTGTGAAAATTTTATTTTTTACCCATACATGCACACAAATTAAATTTCTCTATTTGCCTACCAATGCTTCCGTTTTCACAGTGAAACTGGAGTCTAACAAGCATACCTAAATAAGAGCGAAAAGCGTTTTTTAGTTGTCAAAAATTCTCATGCCCATACAATTCGTATGCAGCATACCGAAATAACGCTTTGCAATTGGAAAATTCGATTTTGACAGCGCGTTTAATAGTGAAGTTAGTTTTTTTTTTATAAAACTTTAGTTTCCAAATCACAAAACAAAAATCAGAAACACCCATATTGTTTAAGTAATCTGCGTTGTTATATTATATTTAAAATTTCTTTTATATCCATGTTTTTTTGTTTGACGTAGCGTTGCCGCTCTTGTTTAGGTGGGACATTTCAGCGTTAAAGCTACGCGGAAAAAACGTTCCGCCTTCCGCTCTTATTTAGGTAGGCCTGTAAGGCTTTGTTTGGTGGAAGTCTCACATACGTTTTTCCATCAGATTAAAACAAGCTAAACTTGGATTCGTCGCTCCAGAGAACTCTATTCCATAACGTGGATCGTTTTTTAAACATTTTTGTATCTTGAAAAACATACATTACATACATTACATACATTACATACATTACATACATTACATACATTACATACATTACATACATTACATACATTACATACATTACATACATTACATACATTACATACATTACATACATTACATACATTACATACATTACATACATTACATACATTACATACATTACATACATTACATACATTACATACATTACATACATTACATACATTACATACATTACATACATTACATACATTACATACATTACATACATTACATACATTACATACATTACATACATTACATACATTACATACATTACATACATTACATACATTACATACATTACATACATTACATACATTACATACATTACATACATTACATACATTACATACATTACATACATTACATACATTACATACATTACATACATTACATACATTACATACATTACATACATTACATACATTACATACATTACATACATTACATACATTACATACATTACATACATTACATACATTACATACATTACATACATTACATACATTACATACATTACATACATTACATACATTACATACATTACATACATTACATACATTACATACATTACATACATTACATACATTACATACATTACATACATTACATACATTACATACATTACATACATTACATACATTACATACATTACATACATAAGAAATTAAATATTTATAAAATACAAAAGTGGATCTCACGATTGTATAATAAATGGTAACATGGTCGATTTTTATTCAGTCATTTCGATTTTTAGCCATTTCGAAATTTGTATAAATACACTATTTTCGAACATTGCTGAAGTATGGGCACATTTATATCGATTCAAAAATGTATAATTAGTATTTTTTGTAGCTTATCAATACATATTACAAATTTAAAAAAAATACGATTTTGGAAAAATGTACTTACTTCCGAGTTTTTTTTAGATATAAAATAATGTTTCTAGACAACTGTTACAAAAGAAATAGTTGTGTAAAATTGAAACTTAAATATAGATTGCGATTTTCTTTAACCTACAGGTAACAGTTTGATCAAAGCCAGTGAGGTAATCTTGGACGTTAAGCCAAGCTCCTCCAAAGCTGCACTAGCCCACGGTGGTACAATACCAACAAAAACCCCTTTATTGGACATTGCGGATAAGACGGTTGTCGCTGCGAGACTTTTACAGGTTGGATCGTTGGGTCCAAATTCCGTAACCTCACCCCACTCGCAAAGAACCATCAAGGAGGGCTTTCGAACAAAGGCGTGCTGCCTTGCGCATAATCGATCGGCATGGCTCCAAGTCGGTCGATGCACTACCGACGTATTGTCGGCTTTAAGCTGGGCTAAGGTCCGGTTGGCTTAGCTAGACAGTTCCGATCCTCCCACCAGCACAGATGCAGCGGACCAAGTCGCGCCTAAACTACAACGTTCGGAGGAGGAGCAAAATCAACAACCGAAGACTAAACGTCCGAAGCAAGATGCTCGTGTGGTAAGAAGGCCATACAGTGAGGTTGATCGCAATACGCTGGTAAGTGCCATTATCGATAGAAGTGTTGAAGACGAAGTATCAAAATAAAGCTATCTCCCATGAAAAATGTTAAACCAGAAGCTCCACAGAATATGGACTGCGGAAATATCGAGGTTGACGATCATTAACCCGAAAGACGAAAAGAAGACCCAATCCAACTCCGATATGGTTGGAGATCTATTCCGTGCTCTGGGCGAAGTGGAGGACTCTGATACACAAGACGTGGACGTTACCGTCGGCTATGACTGTGACCAAGGTGAAGGTGATTCAGGCGAACTTTTATCATTTTAAAGCGGCATCTGCTGCGTTGGTTCAAGAGCCTTGAATTTGCAATGCCAAAATATGTGGATTCAACGCAACAGAGTACAAACTTCAGTACATTAAAGGCATAGGTAAAATAAGATCCACCACTCAACAACATGGTGAGGAATATGATGTGTGCTGTCAATCGCTCTCGGACTCCTCATTGGCTAAAGCCAATGCTCATCGTGCAATCTGGGGAAGCTCAGACACTAATGCTCTAGGTGAGTTTTTATTAGACTCTAATCTAGTGATAGTCAACTTTTGTATTCGCAAATAGACAAGAAGTTCTTGATGTTACGCTTGTCAGTGCAAGCCACTCTTACATGATCAGTAACTGGAAGGTTTCAGTTAATTGTTCCTTCTCTGATCATCGTTGTTTAGGATTTTCGATCAAAAGGAAACCTGATGGTATTTTACCCTTTTTGAATAGAAGGAAGACAAGATGGAATGAGCATCGACGAATTCTATCTGAGCTCCTTTCCCAACCCTTGATAAATGACATTGATAATAAATTCCAAAAATCTGGTCATAAACGCAAAGTCATGGCGGGACTTTCGTAACGGCGTTCAAAGCTCCTCTGACACTAACCACTTGCGCATGATTCTGTCTAAATCCCCAACCGTTCAAAGCTACATCCAAAAACAGGACGGTAGGTGTACCACTAGTGGACTTGAGACACTTGAAGTGCTCATGGACACTAATTTCTTGGGCAGCCTGCCAGTAAATACGGCATATGAATTCCAACCGCACAATCAGACTTCATCTTCAATTGAGATTAACGAGGATAAGTTACTTTGGGCCATACGGAGCTTTGATCCATACAAATCTCCAGGCCCCGATCGTATTATACCGACTGACCTGCAAAACAACGCAGAGCTAATTTCACCATGGCTGATAGCAATTTATCACGCCTCTTTCTCATGGTCCTACATACCCAATAGATGGACCAAATGTAATGCGACCTTCATCCCGAAGGGAGGTAAGGCTTCACACACTAAGGCAAAAGACTTCAGACTGGTAAGTCTATCATCCTTCTTGCTCAAAACCTGGAGAGAATTATTGACACTCACATTCGAATATCGGTTAATCAGGGACTACTATCTACCTATCAACATGCTTATACCAAGGGAAGATCAGTTGAGACGGCACTTCACTCATTAGTAGGGTACATCGAGAGTTCCGTCGAATTCAGCAATTGCACACTCGTGGCAAAAATATTGAAAATATTCCTGATCATATTGATTACTGCACCCCTAGACCCTTTTTCCTGAGGAACTTCTGTTTTCAATCCCGTTTAGTATGGAATATGATGATGGTCTCTCCGTTGACCTAATGGGGCTATCCATCTATACGGACGGGTCAAAAAAAGGGGATAGAGTGGGCGGAGGTGTCTAAATTCCTGAATTTGGGACAAAATGTATTGTACAAGGTGGCGCAAAAGTAATCCTCCTATCAGAAAATGCTATAAATTTTGCGAGGCCCCTAATGTCAGTTCTGTTTTGACATTTGTGTAGTAAACACATGTAGTAACAATGTTACGCTACACTGCTCCAGAACGCGGAATATTGCTGACTATTTATTTGACCAATAATCGGCAAAATTTATAGCATTTTCTGATAGGAGGATTACTTTTGCGCCACCTGTTATTTTAAGCTATTAAACGTTTACAATTTTATCAAATTATGCCTAACAATGGTTTATAAAACTGTTTTAAACGGCCATAATTCTGTGCCTAATTAATTTTACAGAGTGCGAAACAGCGATGGAAAATTTGATACGATCGTACTTTCTTGGTACTATTTCATACTCAAAATTACCGTTGTACTCTTACAACTCGTTTGATACTTTTAAGTAATTTTCAGAATTTTATGTACATTTAATTGTATGTACATAGATATACAGAATCAGAAATATTTACTTTACGTTCGTTCATGTCGAAAATTATATTCTTTTCTTTCGATTCAAATTTCGCGAGACGCATGAATTTTTTCAAATCGCGAAGAGAAATAACTAGTGTTTCAGTCAAATAATAAGTAGTTATTACTTAACTCCAATAATAATTGTTGTCTTAGAGTTTTTGCTGGGAGGTTCTTGGAATCATAATTGCAATACTTTCTATTTTGTGACTGAATGTCAATAAAAGCCAAAATATAAAATTTACCTCAATATTCATAATAATTTTTTAATTTATCGAAGATTTATATGCAAAATTTTCATACATAATTTGTGTTTTTCATAGAGGCGAAGAACTTCATATTGAAATAAATTAGAGAAGAATATTTTTATTATCCATCCAATGGAATCACAATTGTAATCCTTGTTTATGTGACCGAATGTCAATAAAAGCCAAAATATTTTCATTTGAAAATTTATCTCCATATTCATAATCATTTTTTTTAATTTATCGAAGGTTTATAAGGTAAATTTTCGTACAGAATTTGTTATATAACAAAGAAGAATATCCGTCCAATTAGCTTTATTATAGTTTTATGGCATTAATGTTTAAATAAGATGTTTGGCTGTCGCGGCTAGCAAGTACATTGCGTAATCTGGAGGATAAATTTTCCAATTTATAAAACAAATTTGTCTATATAAACCTATAATATATTTAAAAATTAATTATGAGTAAGGTCTTTAGTGTATAATTGAATTTTTAAAATCAGCCAATAGTTCGAACGAATTAATTTTTAATATAATTTTTAAAATCAATTTAAATTTAATCCTTTAATCATTCCATTAAAGAATTCATTACGAATTAATTCATATGCTTAATGATTCATTCTTTGTAGAATTAATTTCTTATTGAATCATTCAAGTTTTCTTTAAATGAAATTTAATAGAAAAAAGCTTAACACAATTTTTTTAATGGTTAAATTCTATTTAAATTCAAATGTATTACAAATAGGCTTTTGTGTAACTGTATTTTCTATAGAAAATATTGTTTTCAGCATTATTTGTATAGGCATCACAGAACTACGCTAATATCAAAATAAGTAAACAATTTAATTGTAGTACTCTGGAATTGAACAAAGTACTATTTAAACTATTTTTTGATACCGAACAAAATGTCATTTGCCATCTCTGGTGTGAAACAACATCTCTCATGTGTACGAGAGAGTGAGAAAGATGTGGTTTTTAATTATATCGGTCACTTGTTATCAATTTTCTATCATTGAAAACACACTACCACCACTACTATTGAAATACATACACACATACATACATACCGTGTTATCGTTATCAATTTTAGCAGATATTATTGTTGTAGTTGTTGTGATTTTCATTGTTTAGATTTCAATGCACCCTTTTTGTTATTGTTAAAATTTGTTTATAAATCAATAATGTTTTCATTTGTGCTGCTGATAAGATACAACGTCAATAATTTAATATTTTTTAGCACCGCCGTCTGTCTGTCAGTGTAAAAAAGTGTTTCTTTGGCTGTTGAGTTAGTAATGTAGAGATAGCACACATATGTTCGCAAATGCATTTGTGGAAAATCTATTAGATTGAAAATAAACAAGGTGTTTTATATTAAGAACGTTTTAGTAAGTGTTGTTGCAGTTGTTGATAACATCGCACAACAAAAGTCGAAACAATTTTTAACACATAATAATGTACAAATGTATACGCTTGAAACCAACTACACACTTCATATAGAAATACTGCATTTTCAATTTTCATCCCGTTATCCTTTTTTGCTTTAAAGGGACTTTAAATTTTCAAAGGAAGTGAAATTTGAATTTTTTTTCATTCCGTTTGTAATTTCCACAATATAATTTTCCGATCCTATAAAGTATATATATTCTGGATCCTTATAGATAGCGGAGTTGATTTAGCCATGTCCGTCTGTCTGTTGAAATCAATTTTCTGAAGACCCCAGATATCTTCGGGATCCAAATCTTCAATAATTCTGTCAGACATGCTTTCGAGAAGTTTCAGCAAAATCCGTCCATAAATAACGGAGATATTAGCAAAAATCCGAGACAACCTCTATTTTTGGCCTATTTTTTATCTATATCTCGATTACTAAGTCATAAATATAGACAATATTGATATCTAATGATAGATATTTCAAAGTCCATTGCAACGATGTATATAAGGCTATAGTCAGTTAGACCTACAATGGGTCAAAATCGGGAAAAATATTTTTTAACCCGAATTTTTTTTCACCAAAAAATTTTTTTCACTAATAAATTAAAAAAATTAATTTTAAAATTAAAAATTTTTTTTTTTAAAAATATTGGAAAAAACTGAAAAAAAAATTTTAAAAATTGTTATTTAAATTTTAATATAGCTCTCTTACTTGTTTAATTTAATTTACACTTGATGTCAAATGGAAGAGATTTATCTTGAAATCTGTAGAGAAAGATTGGTAAAAAATGTCCTTCAAAACTATAATCCTATGTAATTTGTAATTTTCTGATAGAGAAAATATGTACATACTTATTTACTTACTGGATATAGATATAATGACCACATTTAAGAATCTAGTACTCTATTATAATGTCTACAATATAAGTTGTTTAGAATAAATTTTGGGAAAACTTTAAAGATATTCTAGGACATAATTTGAACATGAAAAATTTAAACATATAAATTTCTGAAAATCAATAATATTCTATTTCATTTGATGTCCTGGGTCTTATATAAAAAATTAAGAACATTTATAACAAATATTAAATGCATAGAGGTGCACTATAATTGTTCAAATATTTCATGAATTTTTGAATTCATTAAAATTTTCAGTGGTCTCGCTTATTAAGTCAAATATTTGAACAATATGAACGTACCTTAACATACTCGTAACTATTTTTTCAGTTTTTAAAATCTTATGAAACATTTTTTAATATTAGCACAACGAAAATGCCAAATATGTCCTTTAAATTATACCATGAAATGTAATCATTTAATATCCTTGTATATTTCAAATAAGTTTTTCTATATAAAAGAAAAAATAAATAAATAGAGCTATAAGAAACAATTTTGAAAAATATACTACGTTATGATATCTTTACTCTTAATTTTTTTTTTAGAATAAGTTATGGAAAAATCTCAAGGATATTACAGGATAAATATTAAAGGAAATAGTACCGAAATAGCAAAATCCTCCTCCTAAATTTGATACAAATAAAGACATAGTGGGGTAAGTAAAAATATTACATTCATCGAGTTAAAATATATTTTTCCCGATTTTGACCCTTTGTAGGTCCAAATTACTATAGCCTTATATAGATCGTTGCAATGGACTTTGAAATATCTATCATTAGATATCCATATTGTCTATATTAATGACTTAGTAATCCAGATAAAAGGCCAAAAATCGAGTTTGGTCCGGTTTTTTCCTTATATCTCAGCCATTTGTGGGCCGATTTTCTCGATTTTAAATAGCAACTGAGCCGGAAGAATATTCGTCTGTGCCGAATCTTATATACTCTTCACCAAATTATACTTCAAAATAAAAATTTAAAATATTTTTAGGTAAACAAAATTATTTTTTTTTTTTCAAATTTTCAGAATTTAAAAAATAATTTTTTTTCAAAATTGTTTTCAAATTTTTTTTTTCTAAAAAGTTTTTTTTTAATTTTTTTAAATTTACTAGTGAAAAAAAAAAATTTATGACAAAAAAAATTTTTTGGTAAAAAAAAATTCGGGTTAAAATATATGTTTCCCGATTTTGACCCTTTGTAGGTCCAAATTACTATAGCCTTATATAGATTGTTGAAATGGACTTTGAATATTTATCATTAGATATCCATATTGTCTATATTAATGAATTCGTAATCCAAAAAAAAGGCTAAAAATCGAGGTTGGCCCGGTTTTTTTCCTTATATCTCAGCCATTTGTGGGCCGATTTTCTCGATTTTAAATAGCAACTGAGCCGGAAGAATTCCCGATATATTGATGTATGAATCAAGTTTGTAAGTTATTTGGGGTCTTCAGAAAATTGATTTCAACAGACGGACAGACAGACATAAACATATGATACATTTAAAGTCTTTTGAAAGGTACAAACGATCAGGATATGAAAAACTGAGTATGCAGTCCTATTACATAGGGTCTAACCTCCATATGTACTTACTATATATGATGTGATATAAGTGTTAAAAATGCCGTTCTATGGTGTAATAGATTGAAACATTGAACTAAGCTTTTCTCTACAAAAGGAAAATAAATATTTTATAGTGGTAAATTTCAAATCAAATTATTGACAAAATTCACTGAAATTTATTTATTTTAAGCTAGTTCCTATTCGCATTTCACTGTTTGCTTAGTAGTGGTGTGAAAGTATTGAGTTCTCAGTACTTAACACGATAGGACCCAACAAGTTTTATATGAACCTAAAACTTTCTACCAAATTTTGTGAGAATCGGTTCATAACTCATTAAGCCAATACAACCTGTAATGTCTTCCAGTTTATCGTAGAATTGTCTGCTCAGCCATATAAATTTATGATAGTGTAGCGTTGGATAATAACTGATGTTGTACCATAGTCTCAATCTTACCGACATCCTACACAAATCTAAAGTGCCATTGTCACATTTACTAATATTAGATATTAACGAAGAGTGATCATACCTACGTAGGTATTCAGGCTACAACTGTCCAATCCTAATACGATTCTGGTTGTAGCCTCCAATTTGGGCCATATGGCCCTTGACAATTACCAATCACAGGATCGGAAATTAACTTATAATAGTGATATATCAATTCCAAAAACTTTTCCCGCAAATTCTCTGTACGTTACAGTGCCCTTGTACTCAGCAGACGCTGACATTGTACAGACTCATTGGCATACCTAGAGTTATCTTACTACGTTGGAGTTGAGCACATGGTACTTCAAAGTAAACTGGAAGACGATGTATTCGTCGGGAAGTCTATATGATATCTGAGTAACATTATTGATTCAGCCACATGTTTAAATGACTTTTTCAATGCATTAACTTAAAAACCATAATATATCCATAGGAGTTGGATAATACTCGTCTGTCTCCTCAGCTAGCGCAACTTCTTTTGCTATATTTTAAAATTTACTCTTTTGATAGTACTTTTGTTTGATCCACTCGACGTGTTTGATCCACATTCACAATGCATTGTGTCAAAAACTCTTATGAATTTCTCGTAAACGTTTCTGAATCCAGTTGAGATTTGTGTAATAATAATAATCACACAATAGAGTATAGTTTTGGAGTTTCTGGAATTGCTTACATAAAAAATGATTGGTTTGTTGCAGCAGTAGTCAAAGTTGCAGATTGTGTTCAGAAATAATGAAACATCTCAAATTACAAAGAAATGTTTAGTGTAGGAACACTTTGTATACTGGAATAGAGCTAGTGACAAATTAGTAAGCAGTATGTGAGTTTTGAAGTAACTGAGGTTGTGTTTGATCATTCAAATCTTTTTATCGTTTTGCTTTTTAAAGAATCACGAATATAATTGACATTTATCTCTGGGTAGCTAATATTAATCCTACAAAATGCTCCAGTTCTGCATTTTATTTCTTTAGATTCTTAACATTTTACATTTGATTCTTTGTCTCCTATAAATAAATAGTTCATCTATTCCGACGTACAAACATATATACGTATGTAGATAATTATGTACATATGTATGTATGTATATAGACGTTTCTATGCTATAAGTACAATTGCAAGTTATTATAAATCCCACAATTCCATGGCATAGTTCAACATGGTCTGCGTCTACGATGTGATTGTATCGTTATCATGGTTCGCCGTCAATGATGCAGAGCTCACTTGTATAAAAACAACCAAACGAGCAGATACAGTACATATGTACATACATATTTTATTTTTCATTATACCAGCGCGCTACGAGGGCCATCTGAAAACAACTTTTACCAAGAGATGTCGATTGTAGTTTTTTTATTACGTTTGTCAAAAGACTGGTGATAAACTTTGGTTTTCTGCGAATAGGATCATGAAAGATGTATCTTCGTCAAAGCACAAACAATTTATGGAGTACGAATGAATATTTATGGAGTACGACATGAGTAATGGTCCAATCGTAGTTCAATTTACATATGTATAACTCTTCTGTAACATTAGTTTTTATACATAAGCTTTCGGAAGTTATGTATCGACCCTCTCAAAATTAAATTATTTATTTGTTATTATGATACCACTATTTTTAAGAAAAGCTCCTTATGTATGTGATGAGAGCCATAGTTAATTTTGGACCAATCGAAAAATGTTGCAGTAACGTTTCTGTATTCAAAGAACATATTTTTGTTGAATTTTATATTCAATCCGACATACAGTGGTGTTCAAAACATTTGCAACTGAAATCACATTTTGCTTAATTCTTTATTTTTTTAACAAAGACTTTCAGCATAAGTTTTTTTATTTTCTTTTTATAAAATTCAATTATTGCATATTATTTTACAAAAACAAAAAAAAAATTTCATAAATTTACAACAATAAAAAAATAATGTTTAACAAAATTAGTCTAAATACAAGTGTTCAAAACATTTGCAACTCTTAAAGAAAATATTATACAAATCCACAAATCGATTTCATTATTCAGTATTTTGTAGCATAGCCGTTATTTATTATTACTTTGGAACATCTTTTAGGCATTGAGGCTATTAGCTTTTTAATATAATCTTCGGGAATTTCATTCCACTGCTTTTCCAACTCTGCAAAAAGTTCATCACGATTTCGGAATACTTTATTACCAATATTCCGTTTTGCAATCATCCACATGTTCTCAATCGGGTTGAGATCGGGAGATTGTAGCGGCCACGACATGACACTAATATTATTTTCCTCCAACCATACTTTTACAACACCTGCCGTATGTTTAGGGTCGTTATCGTGCTGGAATGTCCATGAAAGTGTCATTTCCCATTCACCATATGGAAGCATAACTCAGGTTAGAAGGTCTCTATATGTTGTGGCCGTCATTGTATTAGTAATCCGGAGAACTGGGCCAATCCCATTTCCCTAAAAACACCCCCACACATAATGTTTCCACCTCTGTATTTCACTGTGGCGGTTGTGTATCTGGGATTAAACTTTTCGCCTCCTGGTCGTCGAATGTAGGCTCTTCCATCTGAACCCCGGAGATTGAATTTGGACTCATCGGACCATAGTATGTTTTTCCATTGCAGTTGAGTCCAATTTAAATGGTTGCGGGCAAATTCAAGCCGAGATTTTCTATTTTTTCCGACGCAACGGGTTTTTAGTGCATCTAAAACATTTAAGACCATATTCTCGGGCTCTTTTTTTAGTTGTGGAAAGACTGGCATGTATGGAAAGTTCGGTTTTAACTTCTCTAGGAACTGCTTTAGGATATTTCGTGAAAAAATTCTTAATTTTTCTGTCTTCTCTTACAGTAGTAATACGGGGTCTTCCTCCTTTGTGAGTTGTATGGATGTTACCACTATTAACAATGCGACAAATTGTTGATTTTGGAACGGAATATTTTAAGGAAATGTCTTTTTGAGAAAGTCCACTTTTAAAGTCATTTAAAAATTCGACCTTGAAATCGGAATTGTATTTGTTTCCTGCCATTTTTCACAAAAGTAATTCTTACGATGTTAATGCTTCCAATATCTTATTAAAACTCTTATAGTAAAATAATTATGATGAGTTTTTTAATAAAATGCAAAGATCGAAATCACGAATTAATAAAACAAATGTGATTACCGTTATTTCCCAGAATTTGTTAGTGTTAATAGCATAGTTAAGAGTAAGAGTACTAAGAGTTGCAAATGTTTTGAACATTTTGAATACATCTTTTAAAATTAATTTTTTGTTGTTTTACTTTAACGGAATTTGTTTTTTTTTTATATTTTTAACAAAAACAATGTATGATGACATGAAAAAAATAAATGTTTGTATCGAAATGTGATTTGGAGAAAATTGGTCAATGAAAAGTTAAAATGCGATCTCAGTTGCAAATGTTTTGACCACTACTGTATGTATCTAAGATATATTTGTAAAAAGTACTATTCTGGGAAGAGTTTTTCGCACAATAAGTATTTTAAATAGTCAGTAAAAATGGCTAGAGTCAAGATTTGAAATGGAATAGTGTTCTCTTCTCGAAATACAATTTAAGACCCAGTGATGGGAGAACCTTTGTAAGACCGCCGAAGGCAAAGAGACTGGATCGCAAGGTATGGGTCCAATCCATAAAATATACAATGCTATAAATACACTGAGGAAAATATGCCGCTAATTTGGAGATTCCACCATGACAAATACAAAGAGGTGCATGTTTTGAAGTGGCCTACCCAATGGCCAGCTTTTAAACCCATAGAAAACCTATGGGAAATTGTATATCGCCAAAAACTGGACACAAATGGCCAGACAATTTTTGTAAAAAAGAAACCTAAGTTTCCATTGTTTTGTCATTACCATAATAAAAAATAATTTTTAGTTTGTTTTCTGTTTTCAGAATTTTTTTCAAAGACATATTTAAAATGATTTTTTTTAAAATTAGTTAAATATTTAAAAAGTTTCCATTGCACCAATCACTGTATATACCATATCCTTATGGATAGCGGAAAGGTTTAAAGTCTCACAAAACCTACGGTCCCATATGTGATAACAATAAATCAGGTATAGTCATGAGAATTTGAGTATTGTAAAATCTGCACAGAAACGGCTAAAATACAGAAAACAAAACATACAACAAATTAACTTTTGGAAGCTCTAAGAAAACGCTGCAATCTGTCAGAAATTCGTTTAGAGTTGTCGAAACCCGTTTATCGGTTCTGGTGTAATTTTCTCTACTCTTTCTTGATTTCTATTGCATTGTAAATAAATAATTTTAAAACTGTCCTCGTATATTACTTGTACTAAAAAATAAAGAAAAACTGCAGCACCACCCAGCAGTTTTACAAGCAGTCAATGTATCCCTTAGAGATAGTAATTGTCTGATCACTTGGCTGACTCCAATTTATATATTTTGGGTGTTTTGACATGTATGTGCTCTTTGTAGTGCAGCAAGAAGTCAATTGGTTACATTATACATCCCAATTAATATAGCGTGAAGTCAATTGTCACTTAAGTGTCTCCAAGTAATCTTGAAAGTTTGTACTGCACTTTTGAAAGTAATTATTTTACCCACCAGAAGTAATGTATTGGAGAGTAGTCGGATGAAGGTTTGTTTACAGGCAATAGGTTATGGGACTGTCTAGGACTGACTGTTTGAGGTCAATTAGCTTCCGCATAGCACCCGTATATGTTAAAATAACTAGTTACATTGCCAGTCAAATAATTAGCGCATCCGAACCTTAAAGCAATTAACATGGGAAATATTTATATTTCTATAGTAATTTTAATTAAATACATTAATTTATTCTATAAGTAAACTTTTCAACTTTCAATTAGTTATAACGGAAAATTCAAAACTATTTTCCTTTTAATAACCTACACTACCTTATAAGGCAGATTATAATGCGTTTATGCTGATGTTTGTAACGTCTAACACCCACCCACAGAATCACGTTCTGTGTCGATTCGTCTGGCTGGCTGTCCATGTAAACATTGTGCGCAAAGTACAGGTCGTAGTTTTGAAGATATTTCAATCAAATTTGGTACATACATTTGCTTCAGCCCAAGAAAAAAGCTTATTGAAACTGGCTAAAATCGGTCCATTATTTCACATATCCTCCATACAAATGTCCTACCGAAATTGGACTATATCAGTATTAACATAATTAATATAGTTATCTACACAAATTTTGCTTCAAATAAGTTTTATATATACGGAAGTCATATCACGTAATTTTATGATGATCGGTACATAATTAGTCAAGCCCGCTTCCGACAATCACTTTAACGATCATAAATCTCTAAATGTTGGTATCCATATAAATTTCATCAGAAATAAGTTTAATATAGACATAAATCACACGACATCATTTCATGGCGATCGGTCCATAATTAGTCATAGCTTCCAAAATGTGTTTCCTCATTATTCAGTGTAGGGTATTGACCGGACTTGACCGATCATACTTTATTACTTGTTTTTTATTAGAAAAAACAGCGGTCTGCAAAAAAATGCTTTCAGAACAAAAATATTTATAGATATTGAAAAATTGTATTAAAAGACATTGCGTTCCAATAGAAATTTACGATTTCGATACAAAACGTGCAAAATTTTGGAATCTTTTTTCCAATACGAGAACAAATGACAGCAGTTGTATGTAGATAATGAAGTAACCAGTTAGGTAGATAGTAAGGGAATTGGCTCTATGTAACCGGTATGTTAACCAAATGCGTTGACTACTTCTGACTATTAGACAGTATACTTGTAATCAATGTATTTTCAATTGAGCCTTAGCTTAGGACACGTACATATTAAAATAACTAGTTACAATACTCTTGGTCACCCTAAGTGATAGGGAAAATCAAAAGTTCGATACAGTTACCTAGAACAGTCAGCTTAATACTCTCAGCTGTTAAGCAAGTAGTCAATAGACAGTAATTTTCATTAATGTGTGATCACTTGGTTGACTCCAATTTATATATTTTGGCTTATTTGACATGTATTTACTCTTTGTAGTGCAGATATAAATCAATTGATTACTTAATATATCCCATGTAATCTAGCGTGAAGTCAATCATCACTAAAATGACTTTAAGTAATCTAGAGTGTAGTCACTTTAAAATATTATTTTCTACTGCAGTTTAGAAGGTTATCCCACCAGATGTGGATAATTGTCGGAGGAAGGTTTGTTTCCAAGCAATCGGTAATTGGGCTGTATATGAGATGTCTTTTTAACTGACTATTTGAGGTTAATCAAGTAACCAGTTATGTGTCTAGAAAGGTAACTGTTTCTATGTAACTGGTATGTGAATCCAATGCTTTGACTACGTTGGACCAGCTATCACACAGTCTCATTGTAATCAAAAAGCGTCAATTAGGTCATGCACGTTTTAAAATATCTTATATAGCTAGTTGTCACCCTAACCCCCATTAACATGAAGCCTGGTTATGTGCTAACTAATAGTTATACTGTCGGTTAAAATTATTTTTGTATGAAAACTATCAGTATAACTATTAAGTTGTTAACACATAACTAGACTTCGTGTTACTGGGGATAAGTGATATTTAAAATCACTAGTTCAGGACAGTCACCAAGAACTGCTGGGCTATGAAAACAACACACACACACATACACATATCAAGTAGCAACGAAGATTGGACGAATATCAACAACAGTACAAACCATAATAATAACAACAAACGAATAAAAACACTCACTGAACGAACACTGAGTTGAACTGAACAGACTTGAATATTGTTGTTTTTTTTTTTTTATATTTCATTTATTATTATTTTGATTACAGTTGTTGTTGTCGCATATGGAGAGGCCTGTATGAAAAATAAGAAAACAAACTACAAAAAAATATAAAATTGTATATACACAACAACAGTTCAGTTCAAGTTTGGTTACGGTCGGTTGTAGAACGTGGTATATGTGCGTTACGTTTTCGTTTTTTTTTTTGAAATTTTTGATTTTCGTTTTATTTTTTCTAATATAATTTTGAAATGAATTTATTTGAACAAATTAAAAAAAAAAATTCTAATTTTGCCAAATAAATAACAACAATTGAATGTAGGATATTGTTGTTTTAATAAAATTATTTATTATATTGGTGCTTGTTGAATCTACATACCTACATACATATATATAAAAAAAAAGAAATAACAAAATTTAAGATTTTATTTAAATTTTGAAATTAAATCTGACGAATTATGCTTGCTATGAAGTATAAAATTAGATCCGTGTTGTTTAAAAAAGAATTACTAATAAGAAAATTAAATTTTTTGAATTTAATCTTGTTTTTTTTACGGTTAAAGTGATTTAAAAAAAATAAAATATATATATATATAATACCTATATATCTATATTAATAATAAATATGTGTTGTGTATTTTATATTTATTAACCAAGAAAAAAAAATAAAAGCCTAAAAAATATAAAACCCGACAAAATAATAGTGAAAAATAAAAACTGAAAATTTGTTTTGGTTGCTTGTTGTTTGATTTAAACTCAGTTAATGTTGTTTATTTTTTCTTTTTTTTTTTTTGTTGATGATGGAATATTTTGCTTATTTCTTTATTTTTTGGTAAACAATTCATAAATCCCAACAAAAGTATGGACATTTTTGTTTTACTGTGCTATTTTCGTGTAAAGATAAGCAAACATTTTTATTCAAATAAAAACATAAAAAAACGTTTTATCAAAAAATGTTAAAAGAAAAACTACATAAATCTTTATAATTTCGAAGAATAACCAGCAAATGTTAACAAATATCTAAATTTATCAAAAATCTATTACAATTTTAAAACCCATTCATTGCTTTAAAAACTCAACAAATCCTGAAAAAAATTTAAATTTTAAATTATTAAAATAAATTATTTTAATTTATGTATGCATGTATATGCCGGCTTTATATTTTTTTTTATTTAGTATTAATAAATATCAGGCATCATGTATGAAAACAACATTAACAGTAATAAATACAACAACTACAAACAAAACAAAAAATTACAAAAAAAAAAAAAAAAACTAAAAAAACTTCTTGTCAAAATAGAGCAGAGGTCTGTCCGTCCGTCTGTCATTTATTCAATCAGCTACAATATTTTGTTTTTTGGAATAACATCTTGTTATTTTCGTTTCGTTTCAAAACAAATGTAATTAGAGCTGCCAGATTTTAAGGGATTTGTTTAATAGATTTTTTGGTTTATCATTATTAGACACATTTTTAGTATAATCAAGTCGGGGGCGGATTTATGTTAATAGGCCTTGATCTTTATAGAAAAAAACAGTATTTGTAAAAAATATTTACATATATGTTTTTTTGTCCCTTTTAAAAACATGAAACATATTTAAAAGTTTTGTATGGGAAAAAATAAAACTAATTAATTTCACATTTTGTTCTTCTTTGTATGATTTGAAGAAAAAAACTTAAATAGAAATGTCAACAAATGCATCAGAGTTGATTTTTTTTAAATAGTTGGCTATACATCACACTTTTCAGAGTTGATTTTCACATAATTTATTGACAGACAAAAATTCATTAAAAATTATCTCTTTGCTAACTCTCTGCTAAGCCTAATCGGTCTGCTAGTTAGCAGATCGTTGTGTGTGATACACAGTTGGGGTATTCACACGGTGTGCTATCAAGTCATATTGTCATAAAGTACTACAGTTTTACAATAGTTGTAAAAAATTGTTATTGTGCTTCAAAGAAAAAAGTCCTAAAATAATAGACCTATCATGCTGTGTTTATTGTTTGGTCATAATTAAATAGTTAAATCTAAGTCGAAAGAACTCTTCATCGAACCCTTGCAATGAGCCAAAATCGGGAAAATTATTTTTTTACCCGAATTTTTTTTCACCAAAAAAATATTTTTATCATGCATTTTTTTCATTAATAAATTTAAAAAAAAATTTTGGCATAAAATTTTTTTCACTAAGAAAAAAATTTTAAAATAAAATTTTTTTTCATTAATAAATTTAAAACAAAATTTTTAAAAATTAAAAAAAAAAAAATTTGGTAAACACTAACTTATGAGGGTTGCTCAGAGCAGTCATATTTTTTCGTGTTATTATTTTATGACATACGACTACCGTGTGAATACCCTAAGTGTATAATTTTTCGTTATAGATACTGCCGTTAGTATTTTTTTGGATATCCCTTGTTTTTTTATTACTGCTTCACAGCGACGATGTATTGAATGAATTAATGAATCTAGTCTCCTTTGAAATATTTTGCCATTCACTTATAGCCGTATCTGATAAAGCTTCCTTCGTGGTATAATTTTAAGTTCGTATTTTGCGATCTACAATTTCCCATAGGTTTTCTATGCGGTTAAGATCTGGCGATTGGGTAGGCCTCTTCAAAACCCAAACCTCATAGATGTGTGTTTGGGGTCATTGTCGTGCTAGAACCTCCAAATTAGGAGCATATTTTCCTCAGAGTATGAATATATAATAGTCATAGTATAGTTTTTAATAAGAACTGGACCTATACCTTGACCTAAAAAACAGCCTCACACCAGAATATATTGCCACTGCCAAATTTGACTGTGTGAGGTCCAGTCTATTCCCCTTTATCCCCCATTACTGCCTTTTAAATTGTTATTGGGTTCATCCGAAAAGGGTACAGTATTCCATTTAAGTTTATCGGCCAATTTTAATGATCTTTACCATTAGAAACAAATGGTATTTACGCGGATCGAATTCAACCACCACCAGCCATATTTACTCTGCGGTAATTCGAGTACATATTTACAATTTTCGATTATTGATAACCTTCCGGGGAGTCATTTTTCATTTTTTAAATTCTCTTGGAGGTCTTTCTGCATACATTTATATTTAGTAAAAGTTCATGTTTTTATACCCTTCACCATGAGTGGCAAGGGTATATATAAGTTTGTCATTCCGTTTGTAATTTCTACATTTTTCATTAGCGACCCAACAAAGTATATACATATATTCTGGATCGTTATATATAGCGAGTCGATATGTTGAAATCATCTTTCCGTAGCCTTCAAATAACTTACAAACATAATTGATACACTAATATATCGAGAATTCTTCAGGCTCGGTCGCTATTTAAAATCTAGAAAAAACTGGGACAACCTCGATTTTTGACTTTTTCTATATCTGGATTACTCCAGATTTTAAATTAATATAGACAATATGGATATCTAATGATAGATATTACAAAGTCCATTGCAACGATTTATATAAAGCTATCGTAATTTGGACCTACAATGGGTCAAAATCGGGAAAATTATTTTTTAACCCGAACATTTTTTTTACCACATTTTTTTTCATTAATAAATTTAAAAAAAAAATTTGAAAAAAAAAAATTAAATTTTGAAAAAAAAACTTTTGTTTTCAATTTTTAATAACAATTTTGAAAAAAAAAAAATTATTTTGTTTACCTAAAAATATTTAAAATTTTTATTTTAAAGTATAATTTGGTGAAGGGTATATAAGATTCGGCACAGCCGAATATAGCTCTCTTACTTGTTTAAACTGAAATTACGGAATATAGTCACTCACTGCATGCAAAATTTCACTAGAACCGTGTTAACGCACTTTTTTAAAAACAGGCCATCTATTTACCGATTTAGATGATTCCTTTAACACAGAATTTCAGAAAGTGTTTCTGACAGATTTTTGTTTGTAAGTTGTGTATAAACTTTAAGGAAACAAATTGAGGTAGTCGTGGTTTTGTGCTTACATCTCAGTCATATGTATATGATTTAGATGTTTCCGTTAACACAGACAATTCAGAAAGTATTTCTGATAAAATTGCTATCTTTATGCATCAATGTTGGAACAACAAATTGTTGTAGTCGTGTTTTATTGCTTTTCTGATTTTCAAATATTCGTATGATATTGAAAAAAACATAATTTTTATTTAAAAATATATAACGAAACGAAATTGAATACTATTTGTTTAGAACGTAAAGAAAATCGCCAAGTTTTATCATTAATCTGGTAACCTAAGTTTTTGCGTAATTAAAGAGATTGACAGAATCTAAAATGAGTTTGCGGATACATTAGAATTTGAAATATTTAAATTTGTATCAACTTAAGCAGATAGCATGAACAGTAAACAACAACAAATAAATTCAGTCAAATAAATAATATGCTCAGCAGTAGTACCATTTAAATTATGGTTTTAATATAGAAAATTCTTTAAAAAAAAAAACTACAAAAATTTTCATTACTCACTCAATATTTGCAAACATAAACTGTGTACTAATAAAATATAATAAATTTCCATTTAAAAGTGTTGACAAATTTATGCAAATAAATAAAAATATCTCTCTTTCTTCTAGACTATTTGTAGTGATATGTATGTTCGTTCAGTGTTCTAAATTTTCATAAACAAATATAATAAATTTTGATTATTTATTATGAATTAGAAGAATTTAAAACTTTTCTATACATTTTAACAAACTAATTATTGAAATGCCATACGGTATAGCTGTCATTAAATTAATACCTACAACTTAAAACAAATTCAGGGTGGTAAGTTTATTTACAAATGTTTTTATTTCTTAACCTTATATTTTGATTATTGTGGTAGCTTTCTTCTCTTCATATTATTAATAACAATAATGAATTTTAACAACTAACAATACAATAATTCGGTAATACTGAAATTATTCTTCAAATACAATTTTGTTTAAGTCTAGTCTAGTATGGTTTTTATACCCACCACCAAAAATATGGGAGGTATATTGAGTTTGTCATTCCATTTGTAACATATCGAAATATTGGTCGTGGAACCAAAAATTATATATATTCTGGGTCTTTATAATATTCTAAGACGATCTAGCTCTGTCCGTCTGTCTGTTGTTGGCAAGTACATATGTATAAATCTTACTACTTGGTTTTGTGGTTATCGATCTATAATTATATATACATAGCTGGTATACAAGGCCCACATCCGGAAAATACATTATCGTCTACCAATTTATATTGACCACAGACAAGTAAGAGAGCTATATTCGGATGTGCCGAATCTTAAATACCCTTTACCAAATTATACTTTAAAATATTTTTAGATAAACAAAATTAATTTTTTTTCAAAATTGTTTTTCAAAATTTCAAAATTTTTTTTTTTTTTATAATTTTTCAAAATTTAAAAAAATAATATTTTTTTTTTTTAAAAATTGTTCAAAAAATTTTTTTTTCGAAATAGTTTTTTTTTTAATTTTTATTTTTTTTAATTTACTATTTTTTTTTTATTTTTTTAATTTACAATTTTTTTTTTCGAAATAGTGAAATTCGGTTTAAAAAATAGTTTTCCCGATTTTGACCCATTTTAGGTCCAAATTACTATAGCCTTATATAGATCGTTGCAATGGACTTTGAAATATCTATCATTAGATATCCGTATTGTCTATATTAATGACTTAGTAATCCAGATATAAATAAAAAAATTGGCCAAAAATCGAGGTTGGTCCGGTTTTTTTCTTATATCTCAGCCATTTGTGGGCCGATTTTCTCGATTTTAAATAGTAACCGAGCCGGAAGAATTCCCGATATATTGGTGTATAAATCAAGTAAGTCATTTGGGGTCTTCAGAAAATTGATTTCAACAGACAGACAAACGGACATGGCTTAATGGACTCCGCTATCTATAAGGATTCAGAATATATATATTTTATAGGGTCGGAAAATTATGTTGTGGAAATTACAAACGGAATGACAAACTTATATATACCCTTCTCACAAAGGTGAAGGGTATAAAAAATAGCCAGTAATTTAGATATTTGGCAGACTGGGAAATTTTTCTGTTAAGTCTTCACCTAACATTGTCTAACTTGTGATTATAGTTCACTATAACTTTGTATGGGATATTTTTTAAATGGCCATTAAACATTTTAATATGATTTAGCAAAAATATTTATTGATTTTATATGACTGCAAACATAAACTTTTTTTTTAAATTGTGTCCAATTTTTAACATTTTGATTAATAGTTAAATTTTATTATGTCCAATTATAATAATTTTACTATTGGTTTGATTAATGAGCACTAATTAACCATCATTTGATTAAGGAGAAACAAACACTTGAGATAGATAATGTTGCAACACTACTACCTCTATTTGTTTACGAAAGATAAATAAAATAAAATAAAGAAAAACAAAACAGAGTAAAAAAAATACCAAACAAATATAAGAATTCTAAAAAATTAAATATTTGTTTAATGGAGAAATATTGCAAGAAATTTTGAAGTGTATGTTTGCCAGATAAAAAAACATAGTCCCAATGGTCGTCGCTTTTTGTTCCGTTATATTTAAGTTAATCGAACATTGTGTAGGGCCGTTAAACGATAATTTATTAATAGGAGGGTCACACGGCATGTATTGCATGTGTTTTGTGACATGTATTGGAACATTACATACCGTGTGATCCATATGAAACGTTGTGTATGTAAAATACATGTGTATGCCTTATGACATTTTTGGCAATTATAGCATGTTCCATTTTCGTGTGTTTAACATGTGTATTCTGAAATACAACACTGTGTGAGAGCAAAATAATAAACACAAAACATAAAAGAGAAAAATCATAAAAAAATAAGTTTTATTCCATTAAATATATTTATTGTGATTTAAAAATGTTTTAAATAGATATATTGTTAAAAACAACAAACATATAAACTAATAAAGGTTATGTCACATGCAATTACATACTATGTACGTGTGAACGTGGATATTATGAATCGCATGTATAACGTGAAATTTGACATACACATGGAATTTCATATGTATCGAATACATGTCCCAATACATATGGAATACATGCCGTGTGACCCCCCCTTTAAGTGCTGGTTCACACACGTCAAGTTTACTGGAGCAAGTCTTGAGTTTATAAAAGAGAGAGAGAGAGTAGAAAAAGAGAAAAATCTTTCTAATCTCCGCTTTCATCTACAAATTCAAGACTTGCATAAGTGAACCGGCACTAACAAAACCTCAATAGCCTGAACCACTGAGAAATATATAGAGGAAGCTCAGCTATAAAATATATTAATACGAAGTTCATACCTAACCTATTAAGTTAAACAGTAAACATACTATTTAAATAATCTTTAACTATGTTGTTTTTTATACCCTTCACCTTTGTGAGAAGGGTATATATAAGTTTGTTATTCCGTTTGTAATTTCCACAATATAATTTTCCGACCCTATAAAGTATATATATTCTGGATTCTTATAGATAGCGGAGTCGATTTAGCCATGTCCGTCTGTCTGTCTGTTGAAATCAATTTTCTGAAGACCCCAGATATCTTCGGGATCCAAATCTTCAATAATTCTGTCAGACATTCTCTGGAGAAGTTTCCTATTTAAAATCAGCAAAATCCGTCCATAAATAACGGAGATATGAGCAAAAATCCGAGACAACCTCTGAAAATTTCATCAAAAAAAGACAATTTATTGCATGCTTTGACAAAAAAGCAACACAACGTATGTTTGGATGTGTGTTCATTTCATTGCTTTGCGTACTTTGTTTTTTTTGGTGTTTCGTTTCGTTTGGCGTTGTTTTTATACCCTTCACCTTCGTGAGAAGGGTATATATAAGATTGTCATTTCGTTTGTAACTTCTACAATATAATCTGTTCGTCAGCAATTAAATGTAAAATTTTTAAAAGTTTTCTTCATATATTTAGGATGCTATACGCTGAAAGTGGGCAATTAATGCATCCACTACAAAGGTGAAGGGTATATAAGATTCGGCATAGCCGAATATACCACTCGCACTTGTTTAGCTACGCATTCTCGTTGTGAATGTAACAACTTATAAATAACTACTTGTAAGTACATTTATTAGTAGGACCCATGAATTTTTTGAAATCTCGTACAAAAATAACTAGTTATTCAGTCAAATAATAAGTAGTTTTCAGTTTGCTTCAATATTACTAGCTGGCTTACTAAGTAAGTAAAGTTTTTGCTGGATGTATAAGGATCCAGAATATATAAACTTTAATGGGTCGCAAATGAATGTGTATTGTTGAATATTACCACTCAGCTTGAAATTATTTATTCATTCATTGATATGTTGTGATTTCAAAAACCAATCGCTAATAAAACCAAATGATATTTATACATATTCATATAATTATTTAAAAAGTATTAAATAAATTACTTGTTTAACCATTTATATACATACAATTCTGTTTTGTGGAGGTGTAAGTCTTACTAAATAGGGTAATATCTAATATATTTAAGTTCAAAATAATGATTTAATACATACTTGATTATATTGATAATTTAAATTTGAACTAATTTTTATACTCTTGATGGTTTTGTCATTCTGTTTGTAACATATCGAAATATTGTTCGTAGAACCAAAAATATATATTTATATTCAGGGTTCTCATAATATTCTAAGACGATCTGGCTATGTCCGTCCGTCTGTCTGTTGAAAACACGATAGGGCACAAACAAAAGGAGCTAACTGGCTGAAATTTCTCACAACTACTCTTTGTTGATAAGGTTCTTAAAGCAATGTGTTATTATGTGAATCAACGAAATCCAAATAAACTATAAACCAAGGTTGGTTTATAGTTTATTGACTTATAAACATAAGTCAAACCGTTATCGAAATAATTTAAAATACCATTACCATTAAGTCAACATTTATCAGTTCAGACCCACATTTTGTATTCTCACTCAACAACATCTGTGCTTAATTTCATATTTATAGATCCATTATTATAGATGGTTTAGTATTTCCTATTTTCCTCACCGTTTGTAGATTCTAATTCGTTCAGGATTCTATGTTCATTATTATAAAATATTCATTATTTATCCCTTATGAATTATCATTCACTCAGAACCATAAGTGCTTAATTTCATGTTTCTATGAAGATTACTATAAAATATTCAAAAAGTACGAAAAAAGTACCCTGATTCTAGGTTCATTATTACAAAATATTCAAAAAGTACCATTCGAAAAGGTAATATTAGTTCTTCACTTTTAGTACCATAATACCATTAAGGGTGCTTATGCGAAATTAAGCATTATAAGTTTGTCGAATTTCATTATACACCTATATATATATATACTGAACAGATAAGTATTAAATTTTAAACAATAATTTAAACTAAAACTGAAAAAATACCCTATTTACTTACATTCGATATAGAAAACATAAATTTGAAATTCACATACACTGTATTCGCATTTAGTTTTAATTAAATTCCCTTATTTTGTATTTGTTGCGTTTTAATTAAATGTGAATACTTACATACATATAAAATTTCTTCACTTGACCTTGGTTAACATTAAACGGATTAGATTTTATTTCATTTGTATTTTAGTTTATTTTTTAGTATTGAATCAAAATCGTATTGTTGTTATGTTTCTCAGTAAATTTATACGTAAGAATAAACATACATACATATGTATTTGTTTATACAGTTATGTATTAAACAATAGAGTCAGAAATTTCAAATTTTTTAAACATATTTTATGTGAATTTCTACTAATTTACTTTAGAAAAAAAATCGACCAAATCTTTTTTGCTTGAAACAACTGGCAAATTTGTGTTTCCTTTGAGCTGCCATATAGTTGTCAAGAGATTAGATATTGCCACTATAAGCCCCAGTCTGGACAAGTCTTTACTCAGCAAACAATATATTGTCCACACATGAATTTGTCTAGTGTGAACAAGAATAATAACACTGACAAGAGATGTCCAAACGCGACATATTCATGTGTGGACATGAAATTATTCGCTGATTGCTAGACAAGATGTGGCGTAAAAACTGCTAGATTGTATAGGTATTTGTTTCTATATTTTTGTGCTCAACTGCACTTAGTTTTGTATAAGTGTTGGTGTAATTATGATTATATGTGATTTGTTGCTAAGTAAAAAGAGTTCACAGTTGTAATAAAAAATACAACAATAACGATGATAAAAACAACAGAAAATCTAAATAGATACGAGTGGGGTACTAAAATTGTACTACTAATTTATTAAAAAATAAACACAAAGTAAATTAGTTATACATATGTATATCGTTAGCTCAAATGTAAAACAACCTAATAAATAAATAATTTTTTTAATTAATTTATACTTTATATACATAAGAAATTATGGATATATATGGACAATATCGCTCGAATTTGACTGAATTCGACGCAGCTTCCACCTTGTATACATTTGCCTTGCATAAAACCGATTCAGCTGTGTTCGTAACATCACCTTATTAAGAAATTGATATTAACATTACTTTTTACATTTTTTCTTCAGCCAAATATAAATTTTTAATTCAATTAATGTTTAGTTAATAAATTATTTTTTATTAAATAATAAGTGTTTGAATTTGGTAAAGTCTGCAATTTATGAGGCTCCCAAAAATATCCCACTTTAAAACTTCGTTCTTCAAAATCATTTCACATTTTCATATTTTAGTACAAAGTGTGATTAAGTCAGAACCATTGAATTGTTATTGAATAAAATAGGATTAAGAAAATTTATACAAATTTTTTAGTATGAAAATGTGAAATATTTTTGAATCTAATTGAGATATTGACTTGAAATTTTTTTTGTAAGACCAAAAATTAACTTGTCTAAACAAAAAAAATTAATTCGGTATAAATGTGGATCAAATTGTTCCTAATATTTGCAATCCTATCAAAATTTTGATACAAATTTTAGTTTTATAAGCTCAATAAATATGTAATATGAATAAAATCTTTATTTATTGACAAAACTCCATGAAATTTTCAACGTTTTTTTAATTTGCCATTCTAAATAACATAGTGTAAAAAAATTTGTCAAAAGGGCCTCCCGCAATTCCTAAAAATTGGAGCGAAAATCCCAAAAATGATATTTTTTACAATTTTGCCCATAGGGTCCACATTTCCTTCAGGGCTGGGAAAATACTTTGGGAATAAATAGGGATCCCATCAAGGTTTCCAAAGCTCCTTTTCGTTTTCTGATCTCGGCTTTGGGATTTTAGAACATGTGGCCCAAAGTTGAAATTTTGATAAAAAATAGGTCAAATTCCGAAGGGCGTACGGCCGACATATTCGAAAAACAAGACATGTCTTTTATACCAAAATTTTCTCCGTAAAGATACCTTACGGAAACACACGTGTTTAAAAATTTTACATGTCGAAGGTACCCTATTTTGAGCCCCCATAGCGCCGCCCTTGGATCATTTGTACGGTCCATTTTAATAACTTAAACTCGAATACTCCTTGGTTACGCCCATGTCAAATTTTATCCCGATCGGACTGGCCGTTTAGAAATGCCAGATTTATTTCCAAAAAATTTTGATTCTGCCCCACTGTGTACTATCATACGTCACAATAATGTGTTTCAAAAAAACTCAGTTTTTTCCGGCACTTAACCGTAACCGTATTTCCTATAGCTTAGCACTAACTGTAATTTAGGTCCGACTTGAAATGTGAATAACGTTTACATAAATTATTGTAAAAAGAAGTAAGAGAGCTATACTCGGCTTATTCTTTAAAATAAAATTAAAATTTTTATTTTTTTAAAATTTTTTTTTTTAAGTTTTTTCCAATTTTTTTTAAAAGATTTGTTTTTAATTAAATTTTTCTTTTTTAATTTATTAGTGAAAAAAAATTCGGGTTAAAAAATATTTTTCCCGATTTTGACCCATTGTATGTCCAACTTACTATAGCCTTATATACATCGTTGCAATGGACTTTGAAATATCTATCATTAGATATCCATATTGTCTATATTTATGACTTAGTAATCTAGATATACATAGATCAAAAATAGGCAAATAAATAGAGGTTGTCTCGGATTTTTGCTCATATCTCCGTTATTTATGGACGGATTTTGCTGATTTTAAATAGGAAACTTCTCGAAAGCATGCCTGACAGAATTATTGAAGATTTGGATCCCGAAGATATCTGGGGTCTTCAGAAAATTGATTTCAACGGACAGACATTGTAAAAACAACTAAATTTACTTTAAATTATACTTTAAAATAAAATTAAAATTTTTTTTATTTTTTAAAAAAAATTTTTTTTAAACGTTTTTTCCAATTTTTTTAAAAAAAATTAGTTTTTAATTAATTTTTTTTTTTTTTTTAATTTATTAGTGAAAAAAAGTTTTTTGTGAAAGAAAATTCGGGTTAAAAAATATTTTTCCCGATTTTGACCCATTGTAGGTCCAACTTTTTTTTTGCTCATATCTCCGTTATTTATGGACGGATTTTGCTGATTTTAAATAGGAAACTTCTCGAAAGCATGTCTGACAGAATTATTGAAGATTTGGATCCGGAAGATATCTGGGGTCTTCAGAAAATTGATTTCAAGGGTCAGAAAGACAGAATATATATACTTTATAGGGTCGGAAAATTATATTGTGGAAATTGCAAACGGAATGACAAACTTATATATACCCTTCTCACGAAGTTGAAGGGTATAATAAGATGACGTAGTTGGTATTACATTACATTTTAAATTGTCATTACTTTCATAAACTCAATTATTGACATAAAATGTTTATTTATAGAATAGCGGTAACGGCAATTGATGTTATTTCGGGAATGGTAGCATGGCTGCAACGGTAGTATAACTGAAAGTGTATTTTAAGGATAACGGTAGCTTAGCGGTAACGGTAACCAACCTTGAATAATTTTCAACAAATAATGCTTACAATCTGGGACATATTATTCTAAAATGGTTTATTTATTAAATATTTTCCAATAAATTTAAACAATTTTCATTTGTGCATAGATGAAGTGCAATCAATTGTTATTTCTCTATGCAACATAAAGAGAAATGACACCTTTACCTCAAACCAAATATAATTACATGGAACATATGAAAAGCAGAATAGAAACATGCAAAAATGGCAAAAGAAAAACAAACAAAATGTTTGCAGAAAGTATGACTAACAGAACAACTGACTTGACTGACTGTCCAACTGACTGAAAATGTGCAAACATTGTATTCATCTACAAAATGAACAAACAAAAAGTAACAAATTGAGGTGACTGAACTTGTTGAACCTTAAGCAAAATGTTGCACAAATACTTGGGTACTATGAGAAGCAACTATTAAAGTACTCGTACGTATTGTTTTTGTCTTCTAATGCTAGGAAAACTGCAAGAAAATTACGATTTTAGGCTACACACGGAGAAATTACTGTACGATGACTGCTAAATGTATGTTTAAATAAAATTTCTGTATTTTAAACTCATTCGATATTAAGAAGTTTCTTACAACTATTTATCTGGAGCATTCTTGGTTATTAGTGACTTTATCTTTTATAATATTAAACACAACTTTAATGTTCATTTTTCAAATTAAAATATAATAGATTTTTTTTTAATTAATTGGCACTTAAATTAACTCTCGGCTTGTAAAATGAAAACTATAAGAGGCAACAACACACTTATCAAAAGCCCCTGGCAACAACAAAATAAATATGTTTTATTGTTGTTTAAATTGTATATAATTTTCACATGTGCAATACAAAATAAATCCCTCATCGTACACCCCTTCCAACCCTTTCCAATGATGTCGTCATCAAGCACTCTACAATTTTCAATTTTGCTTGGAAAATGTAACAAGTGTGTATGAAAAAACAAATACTACTTAAACTGGAATGGGTGCCATGTATTTTTCTCTTTTTTTTGGGGGGAGGGGAGGTGTAGAGGGGAGCAGTGTAAAGCCTGGCATTAAATAAACGAACAGATACAGAAACAGATTTACTGATAATTAGGGTGGTTGTATGAAATAAAATCTAAAAAAAATTAAAAAATTATTTCATTGATAATCGTAATCGGTGAGCTACGGTAATTTTGATTTAGGCAAACATCATTCACTTGTGTTAATATTTGATTGGTCATTGATTTAATAAACAATTGTTGACTTTAATCTTTTACCAAAACTATAAGTTAAATTAGGTTAAAGAAATTAAAAATTTTAATCTTTATTCAAGCATAAATTTGTTTATATAAAAACAAATAATATAAGGCTAGTTACTTTAAGTAACAAAGTTGCTAAAGTTATTAAACATTTGTCATTTTACATATGATAAAGCGAACTTAGATTATTTAAAGTGTGAAGTCTCCATGAACGAGATAATTCCGTAACTATACATTCAGACCTTTAAAAAGATCACTTGTTTTTAGCCTAACAGATATTGGTGAACAGTTTCGAATTGAACATTCTAGATTGATCAAATAAAACGTTGGTGTCATTAAAGAATTTTCTTTTGAACCAATCAACACGGATACATTTGTTTAAAAATGACATAAGTAAGTTGAAAAAAACTTTTTTTGGCGCCCAAATATTCATGTCCAAGTATGCCTCACACTCTGGATAAGTCTTAAGACGATCTTGTAATGTATGTATTTAAATTTCAGGCGCCAGTTCAGGTGATGATAATTGCAGTTTTACGCAGTGAATAATTCATGAATGACTCTGGGATAACTGGTTATACATTTTGTGAACCGTCATCAAAATCCCACAGTTGTTCGAGTACGAAATGTCGATGTTTAGAGAGATAGAAATTAAATAATAGATGTGATTTTAAACTCTACGAACGCACAGTGGGGCAGAATCAAATTTTTTGGGAAATAAATCTGGCATTTCTAAACGGCTGGTCCGATCGGGATAAAATTTGACATGGGCGTAGCCAACGAGTATTCGATTTTAAGTTATTAAAATGGACCCTACAAATGATCTAGGCGTGGCGCTATGGGGGCTCAAAGTAGGGTACCTTCAACATGTAAAATTTTTAAACACGTGCCATTTTTTGTTTCCCATCCGATTTCAAAGATTTTTAAATTTTTGGGAAGCGCTCGGCTAGGTCTTGCAAAAAAAATGCTTGCGTGTGCTATTTATCTCTTATAATTTCCGAGTTATAAGCATTTCAAAATTAAAATTTTCAAATTTTGCCAATATAGTTCGTACTTTTGAACGGAATGGACACGAATTTTTTTCATTATTTAGATAACTAAATTAAAAATAATATGCAAAAAATTTCAGAGCAATATCAATTACGGATCCGAAAATAAACGATTTTCAATTTACAAATTCAAAATTTTTTAGATTTTTGCTGTTTTTTGGGCGAAAAGGTGACTTACTCTTTTTTTATTAAAATAAAACTTTCTTTAAGAACATATAACAGTTTTATGTTTTTCTGTAAGATATCTTTACAGAGAATATTTTGGTATAAAAAACATGTTATATTTTTCGAATATGTTGCCCCTACGCCCTTCGGAATTTGACTTATTTTTTTTATCAAAATTTAAACTTTGGACCACATGTTCTAAAATCTCAAAGCTGGGATCAGAAAACGGAAAACAGTTTTGGAAACCTTGATGTAATTTCTATTTATTTTTAAAGCATTTTCCCAGCCCCCAAAGGAAATGTGGACGTTATGGGCAAAATTGTAAAAAATACCATTTTTGGATTTTCGCTCCAATTTTTAGGAATTGCGGGATTCCCTTTGACCTTTTGACAAGTTTTTTACACTTTGTTATTTGGAATGAGAATTTTAAAAAACCCTGCAAATTTCGTTTAGTTTTGTTAATAAATAATGATTTTATTACATATTACATATTTATTGAGCTCTAAAACTAACATTTTTATCAAAATTTTGATAGGATTGCAAATATTAGGAACACTTTGGTCCACATTTTTTCCGAACTAATTTTTTTTGTTTAGATAAGTTAGTTTCTGATATTACAAAAAAAATTTCAAGTCAATATCTCGATTATATTAAAAAATATGCCACTTTAAATCTCCGTCCTTCAAAAATATTGCAACTATTATACACCTCTGATTTGCCCGAGTCCGAAGAATTAACCATTTCCACCTTAGCAATTGACACTGCAATTCTTAGTTCTCATGTGGACTTAAATGTAGTATCTAGAAACCTTGATAATTACCTCAGATGCGTGGAGACGTGGTTAAAAAATTGGAGAATACAAGTAAATGAAATAAAAAGTAAGCACACTTACGTTTTCACTTAGAAGAGGAAATTGTACACCAGTGACACTAAACAGTGTGAACATCCTACAGTCTGATCACGTTACATACCTTGTATTCACTTATATAGATGCCTTACCTGGCGTCTATACTAGGTGAAGCCTAGCAGCTCCACATTAAACTTAAAGCTTCTAAGTTACACTGGCTAATCCACTATCAATCGAAATTAAGCCTTAACGGCAAAGTCATCCTGTATACGACAGTCTTAAAATCAATTTGGACATACGGAACAGCAAGCAATACCAGTATAGATCTCATACAGAGAGCACAATCTAAAATACTTTGAACAATGAGAAAAACTCGTGAAGCTTATTTGTCAAAATGACATCATCATCCGAACCCGCTCGCTAGGTTACTTGCAGTAACTCAAAACAGGTCAAGGCTACGTAGAGCTGGCTTACCACTCATCTAATTTGAGAAGAGAACAGTAATTGTTTTAGTTATAAGATTTAATTACTTATTGTAAGGCCTAGACATTAAAGGCAGAAACAATATTATAATAAACGTAAGGACTGAGATCGAAATATTTTTAACATATAGTTTTGAATCTTTTTTTATTTTAATGAAATTATTGTTACAATTTACAAAAAAAAATAATATTTTTTTAGTTCTAATCACTTATGATGAAATTTTGAACCTTTTTCGAAAGCCCTTCCATTATGGTTTTTATAGTGCTTTATGTCACTTTGTTCGAACAGGTTGTCCATCTCTGCTTAAAATCTAACACACTTTTGGACACCTTTTTTGTGCTCTTCAATTCTCTTTTAACAAGAGTCCAATATCTATCCACTGGACTCAGCTCCAGGCAGTTTGGAGGAATTGCCTCTCTTGGTACAAATACTACATTATTGTTCTTGTACCACTCATGACCTTTCTTACCATAGTGACAGATGCCAAATCAGGCCAAAAAAAAGTGGACACATTTATAAGTCTTATGAATGGAAATATCCTTTTTTGTAAACATTCCTTGATGTAAATTTCGGTATTTATAGAGCCCTTTGTAACAATTGTTTGGCTTTTTTGGAGCAACTGCATATTGCTTGCCATACCAAGAACTTTTTGGGAAATTTTGTGTGCTTTTGGCTCCTAAACTTTTCTTCAACATTCCGTCGAGCATCTCCAACATAAAAAATGTACCCAGAAGTGCGAAAAATTTTCCATACGTACATTTCGTCATCCATTATGCAGCAGGTATATTTTTTTTGTATAAAATTTGACTTCAATTTCCGTGCTCTGTTCTTGGCCTCTAAATTTTTAGCAGAGTTCCTGTGAAGAACTTCTTGAGCCTTGTATGTTTTTAAACCTGCATTGGCTTTAACTTTTCGTACCAAATAGTCCAAGTACTGAGCTAACCGGTCTGCTTTCTTACCGGAGGTGTTGGGAGCTCTTTTGAAAATGCGTTCTATTTGTTTGGTTTAGAAACATCATGTTGACCATTCCTTCTACCTGAACCAGGTTTTATATCAACGGACAAGTTCTTCCGGTACTGTTTAATAACCTTGGAAAAAGATTGATAGCAGACCTTTGATTGTTTGGGCAACTTTTGTTGAAAATATTTAATAATTTTAGTACGCACTTTTTTCTGGTCACTCATTTAATTCAGATTAACAACAAATGAACATAATTGACAAAGGTAAATTGATAAAAAAAAAACAAAAAAATCAAATAATACTTGGATTAAAAGTTTTAATGAAAAACGTGTGTTAAAAATTTTATAATCTCAGTCCTTATATATAAAAAAAACAGTTATAATATAAACAATAGAAGCTTTTTTAAATTTGTATATGTTTTAATTTACAATTTCTAAAATAATATGGCCACCCTATAATCATCGTTGATTTTGCACATTGTCAAATGTGCATGTACGTACGCATTCATGTACATTAGGAGAGTCCCATTTATATGGAATCAAAGCCAGTATTAGTTTTTAATGATTTGGATCAAGAAGGTTTTTCCGTGCAGTCGAATTTAGCCATCTTATTACAATAAAATCATGTGATATTCATTCAACTAATGTTTTAGGAAATGGAATCGGGAGGCAAACAAGTTGCCCTTTTTCTGTCTTTTGCAAAACAGGCAAAACTATCAGGGGGCTAATTACCGCAGTCGAACACGATCGAGTACTTATTCGAACGTGCGAGTTTTTTTATTTTTGGGATTCTATTATTCGATATTGAATAAAATGTGTAGACAATTATAATGATTGTGCTCGATAACGAACGAGTTTTTACTCGAACGCTAATAAGCGTACGAAATTTATTTCGATTACGAGTGCGAGAATTTGCCCCCAGGAGGAAAAATGTCACCCTAAACAGGCAATAAATATTTGTTGTAATGAAAGTATTGTTTTTATTGTCTGTTTTATTTAAAAATTATATTTATTTTAAAAAGAAAACACCTTAAGAGTTAACTAAACTTTTAGTTTAGTTTAGAACTTAGAGAGCTTTTTTTTGTGTCATCCTAATATTTATGCATATGTGAAATTGTGTTTGAAAAATAACCTGTTGTTGCTAACTTCAAATAACAATAACAAAAAGTAATAATAATAATGAAAATATTGCATATAAAAAATATGTATATAAAAACATATGTATATTTATAAATATATATTTAATTTTTGTTGTGCATGTTACAAAAAAAATAAAAAATAAATAAAAACGGTATTATTGCAAACAAAACGAAAAACAGCATTAAAAAAATACTGTTACTAAGCAATTTTTTACAGCAAAAAAATTAAAAAGAGTACAAAAGCAACATGCATGCATGTGCAAAACAGACATATACAACTATTAATTCAAATAGATTTTATAAGAAAATTGCCAATACCAAATTGCATACATATGTATTGCAAAATATTCAATAATGATTTAATTCTCTTAAATCACATTGGGTATTTTAGAAAATAACAAGTACATACATAATACATAAAACAAATTACATCGTCAACATTTAAAAATGTTGCACTTTCGCTATTTGTTTCTCTTTTGCATTGATTTAGTGTGTTCAGCTTTTACGCACATTAAAATTATGTATATTGAGTTTACAAAAGAAGACAAATTATTGACAATACATACTGTTAAAATAATTAATTTAATAATAAAATTTATTAAGAATGGAATTGAACTTGTTTTAGATGGGTTGATTTGGCAACTCAAACGAAGAGGCAACTAAATAAGTTGGCAACTTCCTGTTTGGAGATTGGTAATGCCATTAAGAATGAAATTAAACTAGTTTTAATTTAATTTCATTGTTTCAAATTTCGAGGAGTGCTGGTCGGATTAACACTTGGGCAAATTAATTTTTTTGGTTTTTTAATTTTTTGATTTAATTGTAATGGAATCGTAATCTATACATCTGTATATTGTTACGTTTTTACCTTTTAAAAACTTTTGATTCCAAATAAAAGCAGTTTATTAGTTTAAAATTTGTAACAACTCTTTATTTATTTAAAATGTACAACAACAACAGTTTAAATAGTCACTCAGTGTCTTTATACACTTTTATCAATTCGCAGAAATGCACACAAACTTTATAATGTACAAACTCAAATGTACACGACAGTTAATGTTAACTCTAACAGCGACAATGATCAACTCCACTCACGACTGCAGCCTCTGCCACTATTTATACTCGCACTGCCATCTCTCGGGAATCTTCTACAATGCTCTTAACGGACATACTAGTACATTCGAATTCTACACTCAAAATTTTTTTACATTAACTGATTGTAGTTTATTAAAAAAGTTTTCCGTGAAGTTAAAAATTAATGAAAATTAAGTTATTTTACGAATTAATTTAAATATTAACATTTGTTGTATGTTGTTCAAAAAACAAACTACAAAAAAAAAAAACTGCGTTTCTGTACAGTTAATATTTTCAGTTATTTTTTTGCATAAAATTATTTAATTATACCGTTTTGTTTTTCAATAGAAATAAAAATATTACAATGTTTTAATTGTCAAAAATAAAATGTTTCGAACAAAAACAGGAAAAACATATAACAAATAAAATTTAGAAGACTTCAAATTGTTGTTTTCCTGAAATAGTGCCATTGATTGTAAGTATTAACGCAAATTATGTTAAATAAACTTTGATAAAAATGTGTTATTTTTAGATGTGATTTCCCTGTCCGAATTTTTGGCTTTTGTTCATGTAAGTTTGCTTGGAAAAAAGGTAAGAGAGCCTTCAGATCTTATAATATGCTGTACCTAAAAACTATATCTGCCGAATCTCATGGCTTTTTTAATTTTTTTAATTTTTTAGGTAATACTCCACAAATAAGAATGGCGGAATGCTTTCGGTGCAATGCCTTTTCAACTTCAGTACATGTGTATCAATCCCCAGTAATATAAACCAAAACTATAATTTGGATGTTCATAATATATAAGTGTTTAGCCCTAAAAATTTAGCAATACCATTATTTTTAAACATACAATGTAATGTTAATTGATAAAATAATAAATAAATATAATAAACAAACAAATAAAAAACAAACAAAAAAATTTTTTGCAGTTAAAATAAATGATAAAACAGTAATTATTACAGTTTTGGTAGGTTATTTTTTTAAATTAAAATAAATGTAAAAGCAGTAGTTTTTAACGATTTGGTAGGTAGAAATTTGTCGGTTAAAATAACTGAAAACACATTAGTTTCTACAGTTTTGTAGTTTGTTTTTGTGAGTTAAAACTAAAGAAAACTCATTTATTTTTACATAAATTGTAAGTTATTAAAACAACATTCAAAAATAAATGAAAAATTCGTTTGATTCAAATGAAATGTTAGCGGTCCGTTTTTTGAATAAATTTGTAGTTATTATTAATGAATTTTCTGTTGAATTTACCTACATATTATTTTGAGTGTAGAGCTTTCGATGTTAATATTAGCAGCTTAAACATGCAGTGTTGTCATATTTACAAACAATGCTAATAATCACATGCTATCAACATTGTTAATAAGTAAAAGCTTCTACTGATGGACGTGTTTATAAACATGATAAATACTGCAGGCAGTCGTTTCATACCGTTAAATTCAAATCGCCATGCACATTCGTAACAATATTTAAACATATATAAAAGCAAAAATCGTTTGGAAAAATTTCGAGTTATTAAAAATTCCCCCAACTAGTATGTGTCAAGAAAAAATTGTACTCGTTAGGGAAATCTTATAATCCTATACTATTTATACATTCCTAAGATTCATAACATAAATAATTTTCATCCATTACCAATAATTGTCGAATAATTTTATTTCTAAATAAAAATTTTATGAAATAATTTATATAAAGAACAATTTTAGAGAAAAAATCTCAAAGAAACAATGCTATTTATAATGTTTAATAATGTTGGTCATCATTGCACATTTTGCTATTCCAAATTTGTCTTCAAGATTCCAATATTATCAAACTTTACTAAAACACAAAAATCGTGTGTCTAATAAAGACCAAGGATAAAGTAAGGACTGAGATCGTAAAATTCTTAACACACGTTTTACATTAAAACTTTTAACCCAAGTATTATTTGATTGTTTTCTTTTTTTTTTATCAAGTTACCTGTTATTATGTTTAAAGTCAATTATGTTCATTTGTTGTTAATCTGATTAAAATGAGTGACCAGAAAAAAGTTCGTACTAAAATTATTAAATATTTTCAACAAAACTCAACTTGGTCCTACAAAAAGTTGTCAAAACCATTAAAGGTCTGCCGTCAAACTGATTCCAATGTTATTAAACAGTACTGGGAGAACTTGTCCGTTGATATACAACCTGGTACAGGTAGAAGGAATGGTCCACATGATGTTTCTAAAGCCAAAAAAAAGAAAGCATTTTAAAAAGAGCTCCCAACACCTCCGGTAGAAAAGCTGCCCGGTTAGGTCAGTTCTCGGACTATTTGATACGAAAAGTTAAAGCTATTGCAGGTTTAGAAACATACAAGGCTTAAAAAGTTCCTGACAGGAACTCTGCTAAAAATTTATTGGCCAAAGACAGAGCTCGGAAATTGAAGTCAATTTTTATACAAAAAATATTCCTGCTGCATAATGAATGACGAAATGTACGTATGGAAAATTTTTCGCAGCTTCTGGGTAAATTTTTTTATATTGCAGATGCTCGAGGGAATGTTGAAGAAAAGATAAGGACCCAAAAGCAGACAAAATTTCCCAAAAGTTCTTGGTATGGCAAGCAATATGCAGTTGAGACAAAAAAAAAACCAAACATTTGTTACAAAGGGCCCAATAAATACTAAAATTTACATCAAGGAATGTTTACACAAAAGGATGCTTCCATTCATAAGACTTCTTAATGTGTCCACTTATTTTTGGCCTGATTTGGCATCTGTCACTATGGTAAGAAAGGTCTTGAGTGGTAAAAGAACAATCATGTGATATTTGTACTAATAGAGGCAATTCCTCCAAACTGCCTGGAGCTGAGTCCAGTGGAGAGATATTGGGCTCTTGTTAAAAGAGAATTGAAGAGCACAAAAAAGGTGTCCAGAAGAGTGGTAGATTTTAAACGGAGATGGGAAACCTGTTCGAACAAAGTGACATAAAGAACTATAAAAACCATAATGGAAGGGCTTTCGGAAAAGGTTCAAAATTTTATCATAAGTGATTAGAACTTTAAAATTTTTTTTTTTTTTTTGTAAATTGTAATAATAATTTCATTCAAATAAAAAAAGATTCAAAACTGTAAGTTTAGTGGTTTCATTTTTATTAACATATATGTATGTTAAAAATTTTTCAATCTCAGTCCTTAGTCTTGCTTTACAAAATTTGATTTTTTTATAAGGTTAGGGATTTATGGGTCTTCCACATTTAGCGGGTACACTCAGGCCCTGATGAGCATTGTAATACCCACTCTAATATGGATGAGTTTACAATTTATGTGACTTTCATGAGAACCATCTGTGTCTCTTTACGGATCTAATAATAGCCATCAGTGACAGTTCTCTGAAACACTCTAGATCATAGTCTGCTTTAAAATGTATTGATTTTGAGTAGATCGGAGTAGTCAGAGAGAAAGTGTTGAGCCGATTTTTCCTCCTCTTCTTTCAAATTACTTTTGCAGTAGCAATTACGAATTATTAAAATTTTTGCTAAATTCATTAAAATCATGATTCGATATTAAAAAATGTCAGCCATTCATTCCATACATCCATTCCCAAAATCGAATTCTTTAGTTTCATTAAAAGGCTTTATTAGAATGGAATTCATTCATTGTGAATTAATTCATAATGGAATTAGTTCATAATAAATTTCATTCAAACTTTGAATGATTAAAGTTTTATTAATGCAAATTTAATACAAATTGAATTAAAATATTTTTTTTTCAAAATGTTCTAAAGCGTTTTTGTAATAGATTCGAAGCTATTTTGTAATGGATTTGAATGAGGAAGGCATATAATAAAGCACTTACGCCAAGATATTTGGCTTCTCTTCAGAAAAGTAACATACAGTCATGGAGGTCTGAATTCTGGAATTTTATATAATTTGGTAAAAAGAACCAGTTCGGTTTTGGCAGGATTGAACCCTAGACTGTTTTTCTTGGCCCATGACGACAAAACTCTAAGAGCCGATTCCATTAGTTCACTTATTGTGGGAAGAACTTCTCTTGAATAAGAAGCACAACGTCGTCAGCATATGCGACTACTTTGGTGCCTGTCCTACTGAACCTGAAAAGGATTTAATTTATGTCACGATTCCACAAAAGTGGAGAGATAAAACCACCTTGTAGTGTGCCCCTTGTCACAACTTCTCTTGTCTTATCAGAGCAGGGCCATATTTGAGTTTATGGCACTGCTCTTAAGCATATTTTCTGTCCAGTTTATTATCCGCTGATCAACACCTATTGCCTCGACTATATGGGATATGTTCACATTATTACAGCGTAGCCCTGTTGATCGCCGTTAGCGGTTATGGTCTTGTCAACGTCGTTTTCAAAGACATATGGACTGATTACGCTGCCAGCCCTAGATTCACACTAAACAGTGACTTTTTCGGCATGCATTGTACGCTCTTGGATATCATGTGGATTGGTATCCCAAATTCGACAATTTTGTTTGTGGACGAATTTCGGCATCATCGCGTAAAATGTACGGAGCTCGCGGAACGTTGGTCGAACAGAACACCGATTTTGATAAAACAATTTTATCATTTGCACGTGTTGTTGCACGCTATATCCGTCCATGGTAAAAAGACAGCCAATTTGACAGATGTAGTTTTAACAATATGGCCGCTATCAATTGTCAAAGTTCGGAAGTTATTTGGTTATTTTAAGCAAAGTTAGAATTTCTAAATTCTTTACATTTTCATTTGTGTTTTATAAGATATTTTGATACATATTAGAGTAAATCAGATGATAAAACTACTTTTTCTCTGTTTTCAAACTTTTTCAGTGAATTTTATGTATGATTCATATACATTTTTTATAGCTCTTTACTATACCTACATATACATATGTATGTATATTGTTATATTATTAATGTATTAACTAAGTATGTATGTATATTCAATTTATAACCGAAATAAATCCATCATTATTGTTATCAATGTACACACTATCATAGAGAAATACACATAGAGAGGAAAATAGGAAAAAAATTACTCAAATTAATCACACATACGAGTGTGTTTTTGGGTTTTTGACAACTAAGTTAGGTCTTTGACAGAAGAGTTGTCATTCTATGTGTATTTATCTATGTATACACTTTTGTTTTTATCAATTGCTTTAGCATTTATTTGTGTTCCCGTTCCATTTACTCTTTATTGGTTTAAAGATTATTTACGATAAATATCGACCTTGCTATAAAATATTACTACAATTTTGTTTTAATATAAACTTCACTTGTAGTGTCTAAAGTTTTTCTTAAATTTATTGTGAATGGTAGGGAGTTTTATCTTAACAGATTTTCTGCTAATTGAATTTGCTTCTTTCTTTTGTGTTGCTTCTGTTTACGTGTTGCCAACTGCTTAAGTTTTTTTTTTTTGTTTTTATTTATAAAATGAGATAAGATTGTGTGGCCAAACAAGCAAAACAAAATAACAATCGCTTAAATTAATTTAACAGACTTGTTAAGTGAAGAACATGGAGAAAAATACAAACAATTATAAATAGAATATGAATGAGTTAATATTAATTAAACAAGACTTTGTTAGAATAATTGTTTTTCTTTTATTTTTACTGCAGATATCCACCAATAAAGGATTGAAATAATAAAATACAAAAAAAAAGTCATCATTATCACTTGTCAAACTTTTGTTTTGATAACGCTTGAAAGGTATGTATTTATATTAATTTCATTAATTATATTGTAAATGTTGTTATACGTCATAAAAGCCTTCAAAGCAGACAAATGAAATAGAAAACAGTCCGCCTTGCCCTATGTAAGAAATAGGAAACATTTTAACAATTAAAAATTCAACAATTCGAGAATCGAATGTTAAATAGAGTTTTTTAGAAATTCGAGAGGTTGGAACTGATATAATGTTAACCCGTCAATTTGACATGTAGTAACAATTTTATTTCGTTACCCCATATCATAACGAGCGTTCGTTTTGGGCTCATAAGAACAAAACGTTGGCAGAATAGCGTATAAAAATTTGTTAATGGTCTTCTGTGTGGAGTAAACATGTCGATGTTTATGTTCATAGTTGTCTTTTTTAAAATTGCATTATTATTGTGTGAAAATGACATTTGATGTCAGAAATACTGTTTTGACAAAGACATCGACAAGAGTTGTCCACCAGAGAAAAATTGATGTGCGGGCAAGAAATTGTTCGCCGAGTGAACAATTGATGACTGGGGATTAGAAAAACCTTGTTTTGACATAATTTGCCGAATAGGGCTGACAATAAAATACATAAACAAAGCGAGACGCACCAACATGAAAGTAAACAACTAATAAACAAATTAAAAGTGTCGTCTAATAAAACAAAGCGAAAACAAATATAAAAAATAAACCAATAACAAATAATTTATCTAAAATTAATCCGTTTACACTTCTTTATGACCAATGTAAATAATAAATTAAATAAACAATGTGTCAAAATGATCAATATTCGATGACAACATAAAATAAACATTGTATTATATCATAACAGAACAATTAAATATTTAACTATGTATTTCATAATACATATTACTTGTTCTATGTATTGTAGAAACATGTTGTGTAAAATATTAGGATGATAGGATAACGCTAATTGTTGGCGCAACGACGCTGAAGATTTTAGGGGAAAAAAATTAAATTTTTTTCAGTTTTTGTAAAAAAAAAACGTTGCTCCATTGCCTTTTAAGAGCAACTTTAAATTAAATATCAGAGTTAATTCGTTAAAAATAAAGGAAACATATAGAAAAATGTATTTAGTCAACCAAAAAAACAAAATAAGTAATAGAAAATGAGCTAACTGGCCTACCTAAATAAAAGCGTAAGGCGGAACGTTTTTTTCCGTTTAGCCTTAACGCTGAAATGTCATACCTAAATAAAAGCGGCAACGCTACGCCAAACAATAAAAACAAGGTTATCAACAAAATAAATATAACAACCCAATTATTTAAACAATAAAGTACATTGCAGTATTGGTGTTTCTGATTTTTGTTTCGTGATTTGTAAACTAAAATTTTATCAAAAAAACTAAATATTAAAGTTTAAAAAATGAGTTTCTTGCATATTTGTTTCTCCTTTTGTATGTATGTGTTTATTTGTGTTTTGCAACTAACTTCACTATTAAACGCGCTGTCAAAATCGGATTTTCCAACGGCAAAGCGTTGCCGCCGCGTTATTTCGGTATGCTGCATACAAATTGTATGGGCATGAGAATTTTTGACAAGTAAAAAACGCCTTCCGCTCCAATTTAGGTATGCGTGTAAGTCACAAAATAAGACTTATTGTCGTCAACGCACTTTTTCTAAACTGTGATTATTTATCATTAAAAAACATACTAAACAAGTGATAAAACTGCATTGACAGATTTCAGTAATATTTTAAACCAAAGATTTTTGAGTCTCATGTAAAATTAGTGAAAAGGGACTTAACACGTTTCCACACTAAGCAAACGATTTAATTCAAATTTTTTTTCAATTTTTGACTTTTACAAATTTGTGAAGAGTCGACTTTTTATTGTTGATAAGGAAAACGTCTACTTTTTAAATTTTGCAATAAAAATTCAACATTAAGACTTTTTGATTTCAGTCGACATTTAGACCTTTTTGGTATAACTTAAAAGATTGTTCGGTTTTTTTCGACAAAACAATCGATTGATGTTAGAAATAAAAATTCGACTTCACGACTTTTTTAGTTAGTAGACTTTTGAGTATCGTGTAAAATTAGTGAAAAGGGACTTAACACGTTTCCACACTAAGCAAACGATTAAATTCAAAATTAACTAGGATTCTATAGATGAAACAAAAAGTCGACTTTTACTAATTTATAAAGAGTCGACTTTTTATTGTTGATAAGAAAAACGTCTACTTTTTAAATTTTGCAGTAAAAATTCAACATAACGACTTTTTCAGTTCAGTCGACATTTAGACTTTTTTGGTATAACTTAATAGATTGTTCGGTTTTATTCGACCATAAAGTCGATTGATAAGAAAAACGTAGTTTTCAATATTGGAAATAAAAATTCGACTTCACGACTTTTTCAGTTAGTGGACTTTTTCTATTTTTTATTCTATTTTAATGTAAACTTTACATGGTTGATAAGACAAATGTTTTCTTAATAATTTTTTAAAGAAAAATAAATATTTAACTTTACGACTTTTTTTAGACAGTCGATATTTCGACTTTTATAGTATAAAATACTCGATTGTTTGATATTTGTTTTTAAGTTAATATTCGATTGATAAGAAAACCTCACTAATTAATGTTTGCATTTAACTTTTTATCTTATTTTAATGCTTGATAAAATTTGACTTCACGACTTTTTTCAGTTAGTCGAGTTCTGACTTTTATGGGAAAACTTAGTCGAATGTTAAATTTTTTTCCGATTAAAAGATTGATTAGAAAGACGCAATTGTTAAAGTTTTGCAATAAAAATATTAAAAAACAACTTTACGTCTTTTTCAGTTAGTCGACTTTTTATCCTATTTTAAAGTAGTGTTATATTCGGTTGTGCCACGTAATCACCATATTTATGACTGCTCAAACAGTAGTCCGGGGGGACAACAACGTGTCTAAGATTTACGAGGGTACCTGCCGCATAGGCTTAAACCGCACGGCGGTCTTAACACCGGATATAAACAATGCGTCTATCACCGTCATTGAATGACTTGTAAGGTACACTCAATTGGCAACTTCTTGTACAATGATTGCACAGATCAATGCACAATCTCCTTGCTTGAGAGCTCGGGCTATCTAATCCCTACCATCCATAGCTAGCTAGCCAACTGACCAGCCCAGCAAAATTATCAAAGCTGCAACAACCGGCCTGGTAATCCAGTCCAATGTATGGTCTTTGACTTCAAAAGTTCCCAGCCGATAAAAGTCAAAGTGAGTGTACTTTTATCACACACTTTTGACCTCGACAGAGAACCAAATCCAACGACCAGGACATCACGAATGCTATTCCCTTAATACGTTTCCTGAGCACAAACGCCAGTTGGTATCTGCTACTTTCAATGGCTCTGTTGAGTCAGCAACAGCACCTAGTAAGATACAATTGGTAGTCCGAAATTTAGCACTAGCCCAAATATCAGTCCTTTAACCAACGATCTTCTCCCCGCTTTGGGTTTCAAACCACAAGCACTAGCGTTCCTCACCGAAGTGACCTCACCAATGGTCTTACTGGACCGAAGTCCTTGGGCCATAGGACTTCCGCTATACTAGTCAGCTGCGCATTTAATAAATTAAATTCTTACCAGGAATGAGGTCCGTGCATCACGGAGCCCCGGTTTCGCTCCATATTTCCCCTTGAGGCATAACATCAAGGTGTGGAGCTCACCAAGATGCTTATCCATGCCCTAAGGGGGGAAGTCCGGGGGACCTAATGTGGGTCTGCGACAAATATGGTGGGTATCCGCCTTTCTTATCTGCTCATTTTAATTCGACTTTTCAGTTTGGTGACGATTTTTCGATTTTTTTCCTGACTAAAAAGTATCAATCATAGAGAAACATAGAGCGGAAACTAGAAAAAAAAACTCAAACTAAAAAATTACTCAAAAATGTTACACATACGAGTGTTGTTTTTGTTTTCACATAGTTTTTTTTACTAATACATTCTCACCACTTAGGTTTTTGACAACTGAGTTTGACAGGAGAGTTTCCGATCTATGTGTATTTATCTATGGTATCAATACAAAACTCGACATAACAACTGTTTCATTTCATAACAAAAGACAAAAAAAGTCAATTATTTTAAGGTTTTTTAATGAAGGTAATTTAATCCGATAGTACTCCTAGAAATGCCCCAATAATACATATTTGGGGGATTCAAACGGTCTGCTATTAAGCCATATTGTCATAATGTCCTAAAATATTATGATAGTTTAAACAAATTGTTGTTGTGCTTCAAACAAAAAAAGTGTTATTTTATGACAAAACAATAAAACAAAAATCAAAAAGTCTTATTAGTTTAGAACTTTTCTATTTGAAGCACAACAAAAATTCGATTAAACTATATAGTTTAATAGAATCATATAATTTAAAGTCATATGACAATATGACCTAATAGCAGACCGTTTGAACCCCCCAATTGTGTAAAAAAAAATAACATAATTAAATCGACAAAAAAATAACATTTAATTTCAGAATGTAATAAAATAAAATAAAACCATGTGTGGTCTTTCTGTCAATAATAAATTCAATTAAACTACAGAACAAAAAACCCTCTCTTAAACAAGTATTTTGGAGGGGGAAAAATAATATTAAAAAACAAACACTTGATACATTTAATAAACAATTTAATTAATTATATTGTGCTTATTTGTTTTAAACACAAAATGTTTAAACTATTTCAATGATGTAATATGTGTTTGTACAATTTTGTAATATATCACAAACAAAGCATATAAACTGTGTTTTCTATTCTTATGCCCGCCCAATATATTTATGGATCCCAAGCACAATGTTTATTTTAAAGTGGCCCCAATTTACAAAATATTTATTTTTATCTTAATTTTCTTTTTTTGAAAATATAGTCTCTTTCAAACATGCAAATGTTTGTTTAAAATATTTTAAATTAAACAAATTTAACATAAAACGTAAGAATAATATTTGTGTGTCAAATACGCTGTCAGTGTGTCAAAAAATATATAATAATAATTGTTGATGGTTTAATTATGGCACTTTACAGAATCTGAATACCCATAATGAGGGCCAGGCATAGTGTTGCCAACTTTGAGAATGTTATTAGTTACTTTTATTTCCATATTACATTGCAATTGTAAACTCCCTAATACTTACATCTAAGATTACAATTTTAATTTGTATTTAAATGTTAATACATTTTCACAACAACAGTCGAAATTTTACAGTTTTTCTTTAAATTCAAAATAAAAGCAAACAAATGCAATTATTCTAAAAAAAAAAAAACATTTGCCAAATAAGTAGCAATTTTAACACGTGCATTTAGTACAATATTTGCTAATTGTTTTGTTAAAATGTTTTCAATATTTTTCTCTTTTTAAGAGATAATTAAATCAAATCATTAACAATAGGGGTTTATTGACATTTTACAGCTAAATGAAAAATGACCCTAAAATTTTTTCATAATTTCACTTGTCAGTTATTATTAATTTTAAATACATTATATGTACATATGTATTTAAAATGAACTATTCAAAGAAATGTCTTATTTAAATAAAATAATTTTGAGAAATACACAAATATTTTTAGCTTTATTTGTTTGTGTTCATTTTATTTGTTTCTATGTATTTTGTTTTGTTATTTTATCATCATACTAAATAGCTGTCAAGTAACTAATTGAAGTCAATTAATTAATTAAATTTAATTAAAATCAGTATGTGATCAAATAAATGGGAAAGCGCGTATTACAATTACACATGACGACCATGTTCACTCACATGTTGTGAGGGGTTAGTTGACAACATTTTAAACGCTGAAAAACATAAAATACAAATTAAAAAAAAAAAAAATTGTGTTTTTGTTCCACATCTAAATTAGTAAATAAGTAAATATTATCTGGCAATAAGGCCTAATTAGTCAACAAATGTTCATTGTATTTTAATCATCATATTGTCTGAAAAGGTCCAAATTCAAAAAACTTCACTTAAATATATTTAATCCACAAATAATTAGTTCAATATCTCTCACAGTTTTGCCGTAGATTATTTGCACTTTCACTCGGAGACCATAAGGTCCATTGTGATTCCCTTCAAGAGTTAGATAAAAAGATAAAAGATAAAGAATAACAATTATTTCTGACAAATAAAAATAAAAATCAAAGTCTGACAAATATTCCTGACAAAAAAAATAAAAATCAAAGTTTGACAAATACTTCTGACAAAAAAAATAAAAATCAAAAAATAACAATTATGTTGTGATTTTTATCATAGACTAACATAGACCCGAATCAGCTGTTTTTAGCAACATGGCGGAGGCAAACAAAAAAAAATTTACGAAAAATGAACAAAAGAAAATGTATAATAAACCACGGAAGATTTAAAAAAGGGACAAACATATACATTTATATATATATATCTCGTCTCACACACTCATCGATTTTTTACTACATTTTATTTTTTCTCTCGCTCTAAGATCTCCCTTAATGGCGGAATTGAAAAAATGGTAAAAAAAAATGTAAACAAAACCATACGGTTCGAAATTTCTTTTTTGAAAGCTGTCAATGGTCTCTTATCTGTAATAATCTGTGATTTTTATTATAAATGTCATAATTGTTACGGTCCCTGCTTTCAATAGCCAACCTATTTCCCCTGATAAAACCTAGTATATTTCTCAATTTACAGCCAGCAACACTCCCTAGTTCATCTAGAAATCTGTTACCTAACCATTTAAATATATGACTCTGTAGTCTCGGACAGTTGCACATAATGTTCTCTACTGGCTCCAACTCCTTTACATCCCCAAACACCCTACAAAAATCCTGTGTGCTATTATACCATTTACCTATAAAGGCCCCAATTAAGCAGTGACCGGTTGTCATTCCTACTAGAATTCTGAGACTGCACCTAAGGACTGAGATTGAAAAGTTTTTAACATACATATATGTTAATAAAAATTAAACCATCAAACTTACAGTTTTGAATCTTTTTTTATTTGATTGAAATTATTGTTACAATTTACGAAAAAAAATATTGTTATAGTTCTTATCACTAATGATGAAGTTTTGAACCTTTTTCGAAAACCCTTCCATTATAGTTTTTATAGTTTTTTATGTCACTTTGTTCGAACAGGTTGTCCATCTCCGTTTAAAATCTACCACACTTTTGGACACCTTTTTTGTGCTCTTCAATTCTCTTTTAACAAGAGCCCAATATCTCTCCACTGGACTCAGCTCCAGGCAGTTTGGATAAATTGCCTCTCTTGGTGCAAATACCACATTAATGTTCTTGTACCACTCAATACCTTTCTTACCAGATTAACAACAAATGAACATAATTGACATTAAACATAATAACTGATATGCTTTTCAAAGGTAACTTCATCAAAAAAAAAAAAAAAAAATCAAATAATACTTGAGTTAAAAGTTTTAATGAAAAACGTGTGTTAAGAATTTTACAATCTCAGTCCTTATCAAACCAAATAAGTGTTTTGGTGGCCTTTGCATCCAGTTTTGGCCAAAAGGCCTTGGACACTTGACAATTCGTCCTACTATTCCAGGATTGGTTGGTGGAGTCACGATATCTGTCAAATATTAGCCTGTGGTAGTAACAAATAAGAGGTCTTGCTCCCCGTTCCCTAGTACCATGGTCTAGATCTGAACCATAATTTACCGTAACTGCGATTTATTATAAATCTGAATCTTCTAAACTACTGGTCCAATTGCAAAATGATATAGGAACGAATCATAAAGGAGGACATTAGTTTTAAGTAAATGACCACCCTGTTGTAGTACAAGGTAAGATACAGGGTATCAAAGTCAACCACTTCTGGTTAGAAAAACTTTGTACAGCTTCTAACTTCTGCAAATATGTATGTTTGTAATGAATAACATAAAAATAACTTTGATTGTATTTTATTCGACCTTTTTTTTAATTTTAATGATTCAAATTTATTGAGTTTTTAGGTCAGCTTTATATAAAAATCATATTTAATTATTATTTTATTTCCGATATTTCCGGTTTAAAAATAAATTGTATGCATTTAAAAAACTGCTACTATTCCCATCTTTCTGGATTCCGAGCCAAAATAACTGCTCATGTTTTGAGACCAAGAACTAATCAAGCCAATTTCGGATACTCTGTTCTGAAGTGAAGTGTATTCCAGAGAGAGCGTTCTTTATCGATCGAAACAAATAGTAGTCGAAAGGGCGTTTTTCGGCCACTGCTCGCTTCAAATGAATCAGTTGCGTTCGGTACAGGTTCCTTGTTATGGACTGATCAGATTTCAGCAGCTCATAATATATAGGACCCTTTTTCTCCTACCAAATACAGAGCATTACCTTAGCGCAATGTATATTTGGCTTTGGTGTGAATTCGGCTGGTTGGCCGGGCTTCACATCCGATCTCTTACGCTTCGGGTTACCTCAAGTAATGATTCGGTACAACAATGATATTCTTTTATAGCGTTGAAGCATCAGTTCGGACATGCAAAATCGTATTTCAAGGTATCTCAATCAGATTTCAGCAGATAGATTGGAATATTTTTCACCTACCATATACAGAACATTACCTTTGCGCAATGGATATTTGGCTTTGGTGTGAATTCGGCTGGTTGGCCGGCACTCACATACGATCTCGTACGCTTCGAGTTATCCAGTTTTCAGCACAAGTAATGATTCGGTACAACAATGATATTTTTTTATAGTGTTGAAGCATCAATTCGGACATGCAAAATCGTATTTCAAGGCCTCTCGTCTCCAATATGTATGGAATCCAATTTCCCTGCTTTAGGATGAATCCTACTGCTCGCAAACAATCTTCATGGAGTACTGCCTCCAATTCTTGCTCTTCAAACTTTTTTAGCTGTCCTGTGCGATCTTTGTCTTCCATGTCAAAATCACCACTTCAGAACCGCACAAACCATCTCTCGGACGTTAAAATCGATGAATCACATTTTCCATATGCGTTGGTGAGCAATGGGTGTGCTTCTGCGGCGTTTTTTTTACAAATTAATGCATTGAACACATTGAAGACAGCAGACTACCAATTGCAATCTGACGACAGCATAGCTACACGACCACTCGACTACTTTTGCCGCTGCAGCCGAATTAAGCTAATTTCCATTTTTGTTAACCACAAAACAGAAATAGTGCTGCTAATATAATAAAAAATGTAAATCAAATTAGTGCTTTAAAATACAATTTTTTTTTTACTTTATTAAAAGAAGTTTCTGATAATCATATTGTAATAAATAATAACAGGTATCACATACATATATATTTTTACTCAAAATAATTGTTTAAATCTTAATTACTTTGGAATTTTGTACTGTTATTTTTGTTTAAAGACAAAACAAAAATAAAGTGACACCACTGAATTATAAATCAGCTGTTTGCTTTGTAGCTGTCGTCTTTAATATAATTCAGTAGCTGCCACACGACTACAACTGCAGCCAGCAGCATTTGTGTTCGTGTAGTCTGCTGTCTTCAATGTGTTCAATGCATAAAGAAGTAAAGCAAAACTTCCCGCATATGACGCTTTGTTGGCATAAAATTCGAAATTTCGAAGCAAAAAACACCATGTTGTTTACATTATAATATTCAATATCTATATATATATATATAATATCTATATTACATTTTTGCAAACCTTGCCTCTAGCCATTTTTATGAACAGCTATTTCAAAAAACTTACTGTGCGAAAAAATCACAAAGAGAAATGATCAAAAGAAAGCAAATATTGAAATAAACATTAAGCTTTTTTGCCTATTTACGATTATATTTGGTAAAAGGACATGAAATTACGGAATATAGTCCTAAAAAGTTTCCATTATATTGTCACTCACTGTATATACTGAGGATTTAATCTTTTAACAACGGGGTCAAAGGTTAGACTTGACTAATTATGTATTTATCGCCTGGTTCACAGAAATGTTCCATAATGTCTTAAAAAACATTTTGAAAATCATTTTGCTTGATTTACTGAATCAGAACCGATCCTAACTCCCTGACTATACTTGACAATAACAATTAATGACGTTTTAGTTGTCAAGACAAAGTTGTCTAAGCAAAAGCACTAACAATTTTGTGATAACGATGCAAATTACTAATACATGATATTAATTTATCTTGACAACCATTTTGACGTTTATCATAAAGAAAAAGTGTAAAAGGTATAGAAATAGTGTATAGCTCTTGTTATCATATTAGAAGAACATTATTTGTCATTTGTTTTTTACATAAAATTCTAATATTCAGATGTTTGCATTTAGTATTCCAAATTAAAAATCATGTGATAAAATTCTACATCTGTTGCTAATTTACATGAATTGTATACATATTTGATTTTATTTTTTTTTTTTTGTTTTGTAAAAATGATGCAAGTTTTTGCATTAAACTACTCATACCCAAAAACCCACAAAAATAAAACGCATTGATTAAGAATCTGAAAAATTTATCTTATTCACACTTGTTTGGCACACCGCTATTTCTGTGTAAAATAAAAAGTAAATTTTAACACTAGAACCAATGCACATCTCGTGAGTAAATATTTAAAAATAGATTTTGAAATTTTGAAAACAAAAACTATAGAACGTTGATCTTTTTTATGGTTTTTAAAATTTGTTTTTGAATAAACATACATATGTAAATTACATAAGAGACAGGTAATTTGCTTACAGGTGTAAAATTCTAGTAACAATATAGAGTGAGTGAAAAAACAATGGAAACTTTTTTGTAAACTGTATTCCATTATTTCTGTATTTAAAAACATGAGCTTTTACAAAATCTATATGTTTATTTCTAAGATAAATTCAAATTTACTAGGTTTATACTGCTTAGCATTGGTAAAACAATGGAAACTTTTATACTTAGGCAAAAAAGAAGACTAAAACAAAGAAAATTATGTAAAAAAGCATTATGTTTTAACGTTACTTCAATACTTATATTATTTTGATAATTTATTTTCGTACAATAAGTTTTTTAAATAGTAGTTCATAAAAATGGCTAGAGTCAAGATTTTAATTATTTATTCAATAAATAAATCATCAGATTAAAAAACAAGTAAGAGAGCTATATTCGGCTGTGCCGAATCTTATATACCCTTCACCAAATTATACTTTAAAATAAAAATTTTTAATATTTTTAAGTAACAAAATTTAAATTTTTTTTTTAAAATTTAATTTTTTTTTTTTCAAAATTGTTTTCAATTTTTTTTTAATTTTAAAATTTTTTTTATTTTAATTTAATAGTGAAAAAAAAATTTTGTGGTAAAAGAAATATTCGGGTTAAAAAATTATTTTCCCGATTTCGACCTATTATAGGTCCAAATTACTATGGCCTTATAAATCGTTGCAATGGACTTTGAAATATCTATCAATAGATATTCATATTGTCTATATTAATGACTTAGTAATTCAGATATAGATCAAAAATAGGCCAAAAATCAAGGTTGTCGTGGGCCGATTTTAAATAGCGACCGAATTGGAAGAATTCCCGATATATTGATGTATCATTTATGTTTGTAAGTTATCTGGGGGCTGCGGAAAGTTGATTTCAACATACAGACGGACATGGCTATATGGACTTCGCTATATATAACGATCCAGAATATATATACTTTGAAAAATGTAGAAATTACAAACGGAATGACAAACTTATATATACCCTTGCCACTCATGGTGAAGGGTATAATTATAAACAATTTCGTAACACAGGCACTGTATTAACTCAACATTTAGGAGGAATATCTCGTAAAACTAGCTTAAAAAATTCAAAAAAATTTACTCAACTTGAGGTTACCAATATTATACAATTAGAAATTAGTCGCAAGACAAAACAGGCTGATATCAATTGCTATCTTCCCATCCGAACTGCTCGTATACAGTTTGCTTAACAACATTTAAACTGGTCGACATACAAATGGAATGAATCCAAATACTGGATCCCAAGTACATAAATAAAACTGTCAAGTTTGGCCTTAGCAATGTTCCCAAACACAACTCTAGAGTTGTAACAGGGTGGTTACAATCCAATAAGATATGTGTTTTGATAAAAACGGGCTTAGCTCGTTTGTATACCACAAAATGGATTTAGCACTTTTGCATACCACAGTATAACAAGGGAAACAACTTTTTTTAAATACCTAGACTACAGCAGGTTACACGACTACAAATGCCCTTGGCTACAATTGTTGCCCTGTAGTCGGTTACTTGATTATAATAGAAACGACAGCAACATCGTAACCAGCTGACATCTAAGTTAAAGTTTGACGTTTCGATACATAGTGTATATTGTCGCCTACAAAAATAGTAATTAGCTAAAGTTGCCTACAGAGATAAAGCTACGTACACACGGTTGTCAGATTGTACAATATTGTCAGAAAAATGTTCATAAAATGTCTCACAACCGTGTGAACTTAAAATTTTTGTCTTACAACGTTGTCAGAAAAAGTATTGTCAGTACATTGTAACACAATACTATTGTCAGATATCTGACAATCGTGTAAACACCTTACGTTGCCATTGGCAGATCATTGTCAGAAACTTTTTATTGTCATATGTGCGAAGTTTATGCATCTGACAATGGCATCATTGTCAGATATATTATTTCTATGATAACCGTGAAGCAACCGTGTGAACTGACAATTTTTGCTGGCAGTTAAATTTATTGTTTGACAATTGTCTGACAATGAAATAGTATGGTTTTCTTACAATTGTCTAAACTGACAATTTAACTTTTGCTAATAATATTTCATTGGCAGTACATTGCACCATTGCCAGATCTGACAACATTGTAAAATCTGACAACCGTGTGTACGTAGCTTAATAACGGTGGCCGCATTGTTCATATAAACGTGTGTATTTTAATTTTAACAGATTGTGGTCGATAGTCTATGTGTTGAAAGCATTATTCTAGCGTTTTGTATTAAAATACAAAATATTTTTAAAAAAATACATCAAAAACTTATCATACAAGCCTCCTAGTTAGTAGAACTCCTACTTGTTTGTGAATATATTTTTTTTATAGATTAAATAAATACAAATAAAATTCGGTTCATTCACTCCATTGAAAAATTATAAATAATTATTGCAATTTTGAAAACATGTGTTACTTTGTTAAATGAATAAATAATAAATTGTATATAAAATAACACAAAACAATATATGTATATAGAAAAAACCAATACAAAATTTCAACATCAATCATATTAATAATTGGTTTTTGTCTGTTAAGAAGTTTTTTTTTTTTTAAAATATTTTTTATTTTTATAATTTTTTATCAGCAATTTATAAAATAAATCAAAATTTATTTTTGCAAAAAACACTCACTATGTTTTAATGAACTCTTATTTGTTGCAATATATTTTTTTTTAAGACAAACAAACTGACAGACGAGAAATACAAAAAACAACAATTTGCATTTTTTTTCTATAAAAAAAGCGACAAATTGTCTATTGAGATTTTGACACATAGAAACTGTGTAAAATATCACACTGTGGTTTAGATACAAATATATATACACATGTATTTGTTTTGTGTTTTAAAAATTTTAAAATTCTCCGACAAAAAATAGAACATTATAAATAAAATTATGATTAATACAAGTACATTGAGTAGAATTTTGAATATACTACAATAAGACATTCTTTTAATTGTTAACAATAAAAAATTCTTTATATACCCTAAAAACCATTTGCATCTAACACTGAACCTACTTTTGGTGACACTCACTGAACATTAAACGATTAAATTAACATTCAAACTGAACATACTGCCTGTAGTTAGTAGCATCTCCTAGGCCTATTTACTATAAGGTGGTGTCGATTCTACAACAAGTACAACATTTACAAAAACCACATAAAATTTATTTCACTTTATGTTGGCTGCAGCTGTCAAATTCTGCCTACTGTTTTTGATGCTTGTACGTTTGTTTGTAGTATATGTGAATTTGACAGTTCTAGCCAAACAACTGAAGAAAACAAATAATCAGCTGTGCTAACGACAGCACCTTACAATGCATACGCCTAGGGCATCTGTAGGGTGTTCAAACCAAGATTGTTGTCAATATAAACAGTTGTTATTATTGTTTAGATGCTGTGGTTTGATGACTCTTGCAATTTGTCATAAGCGTTAGATAAATTAAATAAACAAAATAAAAACGCACAAATTTTCTTAAATTAATGGATGCACGAAAAAAAAAAAAGAAAACAAATTCATTGAATTTATAATTTATTATGTTCGTTGTTGTTGTTGTTGCCGTTGTATTTTGTTATAAAAATTATTGATTCAAGGCAACAGTCGAGTGTCAAACTAATTTGCATTCGCCACTAAGAAAACAAATCAAATACAATTTCTTATATTTTCTTAATTTTTTGAGATGACAAATAAATAAAATAAAAACATACATACTACATAATTTAATAACAATAACAACTCGATTAGATTTAATCGAGATATTTGAAATTTTTACGAATGAAAGAGAGGGAGACTGAAAAAATTATGATTGGCAACACTTAACAGTAAGAAAAACAAGCATAGCACAGCAGAGTAAATAAATCTGTAATTTCTAGAGTCTAGACAGAAAGTCTGATTTTAATAAAACTTTGCTTAGCTATTGAAAAGTTTATGTTTTGAATTTGTACCCACAAGCTGCTAAAGTGGAATATCTTGGGAATATGCAACATAAACAACAATGGCCCATAATCACTGTCAAACACTAAAGTCGGTTCGTTTTTAAAAACAACTTTAAAATAAAAACCTGCTTTAAATTATTCTGAAACTATAGTCAAAATTAAAGTATAGCTACGTACACACGGTTGTCAGATTGTAAAATATTGTCAGAAAAATGTTCAGAAAATGTCTAACAACCTTGTGAACTTACAATTTTTGTTTTACAACGTAGGCAGAAAAAGTATTTTCAGTACATTGTAGGACAATACTATTGTCAGACATCTGACAATCGTGTAAACACCTTATGTTGCCATTGCCAGATCATTATAAGATCATTGTCAGAAACTTTTTATTGTCATACTAGCTTGACCCGGTGCGCTTCGCTACCCCTGTCGTATATTTCATTGGCAGTACATTGCGAGCACATTGCCAGATCTGACAACATTGTAAAATCTGACAAGCGTGTGTTTATGTTTTAAATTAAACCGAATTTAACTGGGTGCCACCTCAAATCACAGATGATGAACAGATACGTCACGGTGTTAAAATGTATCAAAGTGGCATCACACATTTAACCCCATCGGATGAAAGGAATAGCAAATATGTATGTATAATATATAGCTATCCTTTTTCTTCGATGGGGTTAAATGAAGAAAAGCTGATACACCACTTTTGTAAACGTCAGTTTTGACGAATCTGTATATATATCTGTGCCTCAAATGTCGAAAATTTTTTCATACAATATACAACAAAATATAAACAAGTGGCAACGCTGAACAGCTGACATTGAAAATTAAAAACAAAAAGTGGCAAACAATAAAAGTAACCGGGAAAAAGATTAAACCTCCTTTTATATATATTATATTTCTTTCCATGGAACTCTTCCTCCAAGTCATTAATAATTGCAAAATTATTATTTTAATGAAAAATTAAAAATAATTTTTTTTGACTAATCTGGTTTATCTTTTCCAAAAGATAAATTTATGGACAAACACAGTCGACACTATGCTAAAAAAAATTAAAATCTTTAGTTATAGGTTTTCCATAGCGAAGTGAAGTTTTATTAAAATCGCTTAAAAATTACGGACTTACTTATTTTCATATATATGTATATTCTACATTCCACCACTGTGCTGTAATTCTTGGTACATTTAGGTTTTTTATAGGGAAATATATTGGACGCTTGATATTTTCCTCCATTTATCGATTTTATGCTTACGACGACGCTTCCCTTTACGTTTTTCAACGTATTCTAACTACCTAAGTGTGTTAATATTGTTACGAATGTGCAATAGCGATTTGAATATAATTTGCAATCAAAAGTACCCCGTTTTTAAAAGGTAAAAAAACGTAACATTATTTAAACTACCTAAGTTTGTTAATAATTTAGTTTGATAACAATTTTATAATATTGTTGCACTATCAACAACATTCATCATGTTTATAAATATTTCCATCAGTAGAAGTTTCTACTTATCGACAATGTTGATAACACGTGGTTATTAACATTGTTTGCCATACATACAGAACATTCTAGTTTTGTCCGTTAAGATAATTCATGAAGCTGCTGGAAGATGGGACTGTATACAAATAGTGGCATCGGTTGTAGTTAGTTTAGTTGATCATATAAGCAGTTAGAATTAACATCAACTGTATTACCAGTGTATTTCTGGACATTATAAAGTGTGTTTTTAATGTCTGTGTATAAGTGTGTGTATTGTTGTTAAATTGTTGTGTAAATAAAGAGTTGTTACAAATTTTAAACAACAAAACTGCTTTTATTAGCAATTAAAAGAATTAGGTTTATTTAAAGGAATAAACCACCGTTTTTAAAAAGGTAAAAACGTAACAGTATTAACAATTATATTTCTACACTCTTATTTTCAAATCTCAGTGTTCTGCATTGAATTTTTAGCAGAAAAAAAAATCCCACATTTAGTGTATATAATTTAAAAACTAGAATAAATCTGATACGCTGTACATTTCTCTACGAATACCAAAATATTTTCTTAAATTTTTCTATAAATTAGAAAATTTTTGCCAACCAAAATAACCCTAATTCTAGAGCATTATTAATTGCTAGTTTTTATTAGCCTTAATTTTGTTTGTAATACACAATTTGTTTTAAAGATTTTTCTTAAAAAAAAGGAAACAAAATTTATAATTCATAATAATAATTCTAAATTTTGCTGTAAACTCTTAACATCAACATCATCATTATTATTATTATTGTCAGCCAGATGATCATGTTTGTAAACAACATGATGATAATGATGATCATTTTGTCAGCAACATTAGCGGCACAGATGTGCGATTGCAACAGGCAAAACTATTTTGTTTTTGTCTTAAATTGTATTCATTTAGAAAAAACAAACAAAACTTATTCCTACATACAAACATACGAGCATGTATAAAAAAAAAAAATAATAAAAAATGAAATATTTGTTAGTGACAACATTTAGCATCTGCTGCCAACAAACCAGATTGTTGTGAGTTTTTTATTGGTTTTTTTTTTTTTAATTTTTTTTATTGCAATAAAATTACTCGCGCACATATTTATTTGCGTTTAATACTTAAAATGTTTTGCAAAAATAAGAAAGAAAGAAACAAATTATTTATATATATTTTTTTGTGGTAATTAAATGTTAAAAATTGCATCAGTTTATTTATTTTTCTTGTTGTTTTTCAACGCAATGCTTAAAATTAAAATAAAATATATTTGATTTTTTTTTGCTCTTTAGTGTGTGGTGTTTTGTGTGGTATCAAACGAGCGAGTGCATTAGTAGCCGTTTAAACGTTTGCCTCAAATATTTACATTTTTATTGAATTTTAGACACCCTACTATCTAGATAAATTTAAATTTAGTTAAACTAAAGTTCAAAAATTCGTCTTAAACATAATTCAAATTCATCGAAATTAATTTGTTTAAAAGCTTCTAGTAAAAATGGAAACTATTGTTTTTTTAACATGTAATTGAAAGCAACATAGATTAGTACAGATATGCACTAATCTATGTAGTTTGCAGAGCGAGAGAAAGAAATAGCATTTTCAATCATTATATAACATCGTGCAAATGTCCGCCGTAGCTTCACTATGTGGCGCGCATCCGAAATTTCCAATTTTCCATGACTCAGGCTGAATTTGAGAGTTGGCTTTGAAGGCACGATATCCGTGGCAAGTTCACATCACATCCATGGATGGTGAATGCTGAATATTCAAAGTGGCATGAGTTGTGTGGCATGTAGCGCCGTGCTGTTGAAACCAAATATTGTTGGTGTCCATATCATCCAATTCAGGCCAAAAGAAGGTAGTAATCATCGACCTATAGCGCTAGCCGTTGACGGCGATGGCCTGGCCAACGCCATTCTCAAAGATATGTGAACCAATGGGGCCGCTAGCTCAAAATCCTCTCCAAACAGTGAATTTCGGAATGCATTAGACGCTCTTGGATCTCATGTGGATTGTTATCGTTCCAAATTCGACAATTTTGTTTGTTGACGTACCCAATCATCCAGAACTGGGCCTCACCGTAATATGGAGGAAGCCCGAACAGAACACCCATTTGATAAAACAATTTTATCATTTGTACGTGTTGTTGAACGCTATATCCGTCCATGGTGATTTGGCAAAACAAACTTCATAAATGACAGCATATTCAACAGATGTAGCCTAGCAATATGGCCTCTATCAACAGTCAAACTTCGGAAGTCTCTATTCGAAGACCCTTTATGAAAAAAATTAACAAATCTTCGTGTTGCCTCCTTGAATAAATTGACCTTGGCTTGAGGCAAAGGAAAATGCAAGGCGAATTTAACAAGGTCACAGCATGATTCAAGCACACATTGTATAAATTCGCTTTGGGTTTAACTATCCAATTTAGGGCTTTTCTCACCAAATTTACTGTTTTCAATAACCCAAAAGTTGCATTTTAGTCACTTTGACCCCATTTATCTTATTATTTTACAAATTGTTAAAGAAAAAAGATCCACGCTATAGCAAATGTACAATAATATAATTTTTCTTCAATACTCTTGACGACAGATATGAAATTTCTTTTCTCATTTACTCTTTAGGGCTGTCAAGGTTGTAATTTTGAAATACAATTACAAATTTCTATAAGTAATTAAGAAATTCTGTAATATAAACAGAAATTTCTCATACATCTGGAAATAGTGCAGATAACAAAATCAGAAGAACTTTCGGTTCACTGCTAATATTTCAAACCCATAATTATGGCGACCAGTTCAATGTATATGGTTCTCATTGTTAGAGAGTGATAAATTCTACGACACCTCCGAGTAGTACGATTATTAAGGAATCAGATAGGATATACATTTTAAAAGAACGTTCAATGTGTTTGGAAATTGAACTGTTACACTTATTGAATTTGATTGAATTCAAATTTATTTTTTGCTACAAAATGTAGCACTATTAATTTGTCAAGTATTTTACTGTCATGGCTATGGCGTTATGGCATGTCACCAATAATCAAATACATTGTTGCCCATAAGTTCGAACAGCTGTTTTATAAGGTTACGGTTATGTCATGTCTAATTAAACCTTTATACGGGACTCCTCAGCTTTATTTATCACCATTACTGTGGAATCTTGCGATAAATGGAGCTCGACTCTATATGTTGAAAGACTGTAGTGTATTTGAATGATGATGCGGTGGCAGTGTCTGGAAAATACCAAGACACTATCTCGTAAAGAATGGAATTGGCACTTCAAACACTCTCTGCCTGGAATATTAGGAGTGAACACAGTGTAATTCCTTCGTAAACTGTGTTTGTTCATTTCTCAAGGAAGTACCTTGTTAAATTAGCTTCCTGCTGAGCTTATGGCCAAAAGCATTGCACATAATGTGACCATTATACTTGATACTACTGGCGTATGGAACCGAAGGAACTTCGGCCATGCAACCATATAAGGTGGTATGGAAGGACTCTCGGATACCATTGATTACAGTACTCCTAGATCCTTCTTCGACATGTATGTATGTAGTTGCAGTGATCAGAGCTCACTGTCTGAACGGTGCGTATGTTAGGAGATTGATTCTTCCATATAATTGGTAGAGAATGGGAATATAAAGCATCTCCTCTCTTAACATAAAGGGAACAATCAATGGAACCACTTGAGCTGTACACAAGACGAAAGGCTTTGAACGGGTTTCTGTGAACCTATCTCCTCTGCCACTGCCCGCCCCTGACTGAAAACATATTGGAAAGTCTGGGTGAATCCATCCTGCATGAACTGACGGACTTGTTGGAAACGGACATCAGTAGTACAGGGTTTTTCAACAATAAGTGTTATTTTGGTATTCAAAGAAAAATGGCATTTTTTGAGAAAAATGGTCTGATATTTATTAAATAATAAAGAGAAAGGTATGCCGTTAATAATGAAAAACAATATAAGCCAAATGGCCACCAGGACCACGCTTACAGGACCATATCCTTTTCATGAAATTTTCCATAACCAAATCGCAAAGTGGCTGCCCTATGTCCTTGATAGCCTCACGAATTCTATCTTTGAGGTCTTGAATCGACGCTGGGCTGTTGGCGGAGACCTTATCTTTCACGTGGCCTCAAAGGAAGAAGTCGCAAGGTGTTAAATCACAAGATCTCGGTGGCCAATTGTGTTCACCTCTTCGAGAGATAACACGGTGCGGAAACTTTTCCCGTAAAAGAGCAATGGTTTCGTTGCTTGTGTGGCATGTAGCGCCGTCCTGTTGAAAGTTAACGTTCTCCAGATCAATATCATCCAACTCCGAGCAAAATAAGGTATAATGACGTTTGTGGAATGCCCAATTTCAAAGAACAACGAGGAATGGACATACCTAGGTTTTCTTCAACACTTTGGGCTACAGCAGCAATATTCTCAGTTGTTCTTGAGCGACGTACACGGGTTTTATTCTTCGTGTCGCTAACTTTTCCCAACAGCTAGAATTTTTCCACCAATTTCTGTATTGCGGTGCGACAAGGTGCTTCACGACGACCCAAAAATGCTTTAGTTTTGCGAACTGTGACTGCAAGATTTTCACAATTTTTGTAGTGAATTTTAATAATTTCAATGGGTTGTTGAAGCGTTTATCGTTCCATTTTTAGTAATGGCATAGTTTCTACTTGTCAAATGTCAAAGAATAAAAGCTTCTAAAGTGACAGCTACCGAAACACCGGGTGATTGTTGGAAACCTCTTTAGGATGCCTTCAAAAATGCAACAGGGTGGTTTGGTTAGAAACAGAAACTGCTTAGGCATCACAACTACACCCATGGTGGACCAAACTTAACCCAAATGATCTGGGTCATAATATTCTGAATTGTATTCAATTTTAGCCAGAGTACGTTTGTCCAGGTACGACTTAATTACGAGAAGTTGACTTAATTATTTTCTGATTTTAATATTTTGTAAAAGCTTAAAAAGATGTTTCAAAAAAATTTAGATAATAATTTGACAATAAAATACGTTAAATTAACTCTTTTTGGTCGCTGATGGGAATGGGTACATGTCAGAGTATTAATGGATATTTGTCTGGATTCGAATCTAAACTATTGATCTTTTAAAGCCAGATTTATATGTTTTTTTTCCAATTTTATTTTTTTTATTTATTGTATCTTTGTTATTTAATGAACTAACAACAAGTATTTCAAATCTTATATCTAATAATTATAATTTAATTAGTCCAGCCAGTGCCGGACGAAAAATTTTTTATTCATTGTTGCTTTGATTCTTCCTTCTAGTCTTTTAATTAGGTTTGCTGTGTCCCTCCTTCTTAATCGAGTGTGGCCACGGTTATCTAATATGTTGCGTTGTTTCTTTAAATATTTTTCCACATTTTTCGTGATCTCAGTTTTTACAAGGGGCACGTTTAGATCTTTGTGTATATTCGCGTTTTTGATATACCAGGGGGCAACTGTGATCATTCTTAAAAACTTGTTTTGGCGTCTTTGGATTTTTTCTACATTTGTCGCTGAAGCCGTGCCCCATAGCTGTATGCCATAACACCATATCGATTTTATGATCATGTTATAAAGTAGAAGTTTACAATCTAAACTAAGCGTTGAGTTTCTGCCAATGTGCCAATTAATTTGAATTGATTTCAATTTCATTTGAGTTAACTTTGCATCTATATGACTTTTCCATGTAAGACGACGATCGAGATGTATTCCGAGGTATTTAACTTCCGATTGTTGGATTATTGTTTGGTTATTGATATGAATAGGGGGGCATGATTCTCTACGCAATGTAAATGTTATATGTGTACATTTTTGTTCGTTGACTTTAATTTTCCATTGTTTTAACCATTTTTCTAATTCAAATATGTGATTTTGTAAGTAACGAGACGCTTCTTGAGGGTTTTCATGAATGCTTAGAATAGCAGTATCATCAGCAAATGTTGATGTATGAGTGCGATTGTTAGTTGGCATATCAGACGAATATATCAAATATAAAAAGGGTCCCAGGATACTGCCTTGGGGAACTCCAGCTTCAATGGGTTGGGGACTACTTAAAAAGTCTCCTTCTTTAACCTTAAATGTTCGACCAGTTAAATAGCTTTCCAATGGCTTATGTGTGTTTTTGCGGGTAGATTTTGACTCAGTTTGTATATTAAACCATCATACCATACTTTATCAAACGCTTGAGAAATGTCGATAAAGAGAGCGGAACAATATTTCTTTTCCTCAAACGCTTTTCTTACAATATTTACAAGTCTATGAGTTTGTTCGATAGTACTGTGTTTTCTTCTAAATCCAAATTGATGATTCGGAATACAATTGTTTTCAATTAACATCGGGTACAACTTGTTCATGAGTATCTTCTCAAATAGCTTTGATATATTAGACAATAGGCTGATTGGTCTATATGATTCTACTTTTGTGTGATCTTTTCCCGGCTTAGGTATCATGGTAACCAGTGAAACCTTCCATTCTGGAGGATAATATTCAAGGCGTAATATAGCATTAAAAATAAAAAGAATTATTTTTATTGCTATCCGGGGTAGCTCCATAAGCATCTTGTTACTGATTTTGTCAATGCCAGGTGATTTCTTGGAGTTTAAATCAGATTTATATGTAAACGTAGTGGATTTTCAAATCGTGAATAACCAATTTTTTTCAGTTTGCATTAGGTTTTGCGATTGAAAAACTCAACTATTCAACCAAAGCACAAAAAAAAAAAATGTTAAAAACATCTTTAAGATTTTGTATAAACAACCTGCACGATATCTAGATACATTATATAGATAGTTTGGTTGGTTGCTTGTTTGTTTTTCATGTTGTTGTAAGATCAGCAGCAAAGAGCAACAACAATATGAATTTTTCATTATTCATTAAAATTTTCTTAAGTTGTTGTTTTGTACTACATATTTATTATTATTGTTTTCAAATTGTTTTTGTTGTTTTTGAGTGCATCTTGTACCGGCTGTTTTTGTTTTCAAAATTGTTTAGATTTTCTTTTCTTTTTTTTTTTAATTTTATTTTGATTCTTGTTTTTTTGTTGTTTCTAGTCTTTGTCGTCATTTTGGCTCAGTTTAATATTTTGTTGTTGTTCTTGTTTTACCACTTGAAATTGGTGGTGGTGTTGTTGTTGTTGTAGTTGTAGTTTTGTATGCATTTATTATATTTTTGTTAAAATTTTTAGTGCAGCCAACAACAACAACATCGTTTCGTTTTTGGCGTACGGTGGCTGTGGTTGCAGCGCTTCGTGCCGTGCCGCCTAATCAGTGTGGGAACTTTTGTGTTTTTCTTTTGTATTTTGTCTTTTGTTTTTCTGTCTTGTGTTTTTGTTCTGTTATAAATCTTTTTCATACAACGGCCCATATTCATTCTGAACGTTCACATCGTTCAGATCGGTTAAGTTCGCAAAAACTGTCGGCGGTTCTAAGCACAATAGTTGGTGATCGATTTGAAAATAATAAAAAATAGACAGAAAACGAAAAACGAAAAAATCTTTCGGCGCGTATTTGTCTACAAGTGTTGAATATAAAATTCAAGTGTTACGATTAAAATAATATTAGCTATTTACAAATTTTAAATGCAAAAAAAATTAGTCTTAAAAAATAAAAGAAATTTGTGTGAGTATTTTTACCAAAGTGCTTAAAAATTAGTGATCAAGGAAGTAAATTTATTGAGTGATTTTCGCTATAAAAATCAGTGTAATGGAAAAAAAAAAAATAATGTGATCATTTTTTTTATCCTTAAACTTATTATGATTTTATTTCAGTTCCTAGAACTAAAATAATTATATTGTATAAAACATAAATATTAAACAAAACAAATTTCAGCGATAATTTCATATGTACAGTGACGGACATTACAATAGAATCACTACCAATATTTCATTTAAAACCAGGATTTCTATTTAAAATTTTAAAAATTCATTATTTTTGTCAAAGAATCTTGTCAGTGTGGTCATTAGCTACAATTACAATTTATTTTATTATTAATAACATTGTTACTTTTAAAATTAAATCATATGAAACGTAAACTTTGCTGAATAAATTGCGACAATAAATAGAATCATATTTAAAAAGTAAAATTAATAGGTGGCGTTGACTTTTAATTTTTATTTTTTGTTAATAAAAAATATTTTACTATTAATTATAATTAATAATTATTGAACTTTTGCTATCAATAATAAAATAATTACTGAAAAATGGGCCGCGCATAGCATTGCACAGAAAAAGAAAGAGAACTCATTAAAAAATTAAGTAGTTCAGGCCGATCTCAGCGTGAAATCGCAAAATTAGTAGGAAGGTCCCAAAAATTTGTATTCAATGCATTATCCACCCGCAATTCTCCACGTTCCATAGGAAAACCCCGAAAAATTAGTCCGTATGAAGATAATTTAATTGTTATTTTGTCGAAAGGAGACCCTTTTAAGTCCGCTAGTGCCATCCGGAAGGATGTTTGTTGTCAGGTGTCCACAAGAACTATTCAAAGAAGATTGGAGGATGCTGGTCTTCATGGCAGAACATCAAGGAGAGTCACCATGCTCACTAAAAAGCATGTGACAGCAAGAATGAAATTTGCGAGAAATCATAAGGATTGGTCTGACCCAGAAAATATAAAAAAGTGGCGAAATATGTTGTGGACGGACGAAACGAAAATTAATTTGATTGGAAGTGATGGTAAGACATGGGTTAGACGTCCAAAAAATGCAGAATTAAATCCACGATATACCACAAAAACGTTTAAATATGGTGGGGGAAATATTATGATATGGGGATGCATTTCTTGGTACGCCGTTGGTCGAATTTATTGGATAAAAGAAAATATGGATAAGCAATTGTACGTAAATATTTTGGAGAATGTTATGAAGCCACATGCAGAATGGATATGCCCTTAAAATGGCTATTCCAGCAAGATAATGACCGAAAGCACACGTCAGGTCTTGCCAAAAAATGGGTTTTGGACAACAAAATTGATGTTATGGAATGGCCGTCCCAATCACCTGACTTAGATCCTATCGAAAACCTATGGAAAGTAGTAAAAGACAAACTCGGACCTGAAAAATTTAAAAACAAGGAAGAACTTTGGCAGAAAATTCAGGAAATATGGTATGCAATTCCCCGATCTATATGCGAACGTTTGGTAAATTCAATGCCTAAAAGATGTGATGCTGTTATTAAAAATAATGGATATGCAACAAAATATTAAAAAAACAACGAATTTTTATAATAATTTTTTATTTTTAATAATTTTAAGACTGATGATTCTATTTGAATGTCGCATATTTCATTTAGTTTTTTAGATTTGACATCGTTTTTAACATAAGAATGTGTTATTTTTTTATTTTAGTTTTATTTATTTTTTGTTTACATTATGAGCATTAAAATATAAAGAAAAAAATTTTAGATTTGAAATCAAATTGTGTAGTTTTACCGCTTTAATCGAATTCTTATGTAGTGATTCTATTGTATTGTCCGTCACTGTATATGGACTGCACTTTCCCTTGGCATCATTATCCTGTAGATATTGATAATATTTTTAATCCTAAACAGTTTGGGTTACAATTGTTCGGATACCTTAAATATACACTTAGGGCCGTTTTCTCATTAGGTGATTATATTTTTTCCCAACGAAAAACTGCAGATTAAAGAAATTTGGTTTTCTCAATGTCTCATTTGCTTCTATTCTATCGCAAAGCTAACCCGACCTCATCTGCCAATTATTTATTTATCGTACAGATAAATTCAATCAGCTGACTGCTGTTCATAGTTTTTATGTGTTTGTGTTTTTGTAAACGAAATTAAATAGATTTTATAAAAAACGTTTAATAACATTAATTTGATGGAGGATGAACTCAAAGAACATGAGTTCGAAGTGAATGCTGAAAGAGTTTATCATGCCAGGCCTAACTACCTGGCAGACATGGAGGATAATGCATTTTTCAAAAGATTCCGGCTGTCGATGGCCACATTTAACAGCTGATTTATGTAAACATGTTGTCACTTGAAGGCAGGGTTCCCAACTTTCACATCTATTTTGAGAGGTATTGCCAACAGAAAATAATGTTTTTTGTCGGTATATTGAGAAAACCAAAATTTTTAACAGACAGTTTATCGGCCTAATAAATTTATGTCGACATTTACTAACAGACAGTTTGTCGATACATTGAGAAAACGGGCCTTAGAGTCTTTAGTGCTAAGTTCCTTTTAAAATGCTTTACAAAAGTATTATTTTATAATTTTGAAGATGACATGATATATATTTAAAACTTTACAAATATGAGTCAAATCGGACAATGTTAACTTGTGCTTCAGCGGTTCTGAAGTTTGAACAGGCCTTTACAAAAGGAACCATTAAATTTGTTTAGTTTTCTTAAAAATTCTGTTATTGTATATTATCTTTTATTTTAAATCGTATTCTATGCTAAATTATCTTTCTAAAACGATGAAAAATGCAAAAATCGGTTGGAAAATATTGGAGTTATTACAAATTTTCCCGTAAAATATGGAAAAGAAAATGTAGACAACAAATAGGAAACCGTGTCTAATTTTCATAAATATATAAATTGTGATCATATTTAAATGTTATTATATACAGGCGTTTCCAACAAGAGGTGTTATTTTGGTATTCAAAGAAAAATGTTATATTTAGAGATAAATGATCGAATGTTTATTTCATAATAAAGAGGAAGGTATGCCGTTAATAATGAAAAACAACATCAGTCAAATGGCCACCACGACCACGCTTACACGACCATATCCTTTTCATGAAATTTTCCATAACTAAAACGCAAACTGGCTGCCCTATGTCCTCGATAGCCTCACGAATTCTATCTTTGAGGTCTTGAATCGACGCTGGGCTGTTGGCGTAGACTTTATCTTTCACGTGGCCCTAGAGGAAGAAGTCGCAGGGTATTAAATCACAAGATCTCGGTGGCCAATTGTGATCACCTCTTCGAGAGATAATACGATCCGGAAACTTTTCCCGTAAAAGAGCAATGGTTTCGTTGCTTGTGTGGCACGTAGCGCCATCTTGTTGAAAGTAATGGATGTGCAGATCAATATCATCCAACTCCGACCATAAGAGATCATTAATCATATCTCGATAGCGCATAGGATGAGGAATGGATAAACCTGGGTTTTCTTCAACACTTTGGGTTACAGCAGCAATATTATCAGTTGTTCTTGAGCAACGTGCACGGGTTTTATTCTTCACATCACTAACTTGTCCCAACAGCTCGCATTCTTCCACCAGTTTCTGTATTGCGGTCCGACAAGGTGCTTCACGACGACCCAAAAATGCTTTAGTTTTGCGAACTGTGACTGCAAGATTTTCACCAATTTTGTAGTGAATTTTAATAATTTCAGTGGGTTGTTGAAGCGTGTATCGTTCCATTTTTGGAAATGGCATAATTTCTACTTGTCAAATGTCAAAGAAAATGGAATACAACTCCGGTGCCGGTGCTTCAAAGTCTATTTTGGAGCGCTCGACCGCGTACAAGAGAGGGCGAAGGTGATTATTGGTGGCAGTAGGGTATCCAACTCTATTGATTCGCTGGAGCACCGTCGCAATGTGGGCTGCGTTTCACTGTTCTATCGGTACTACAATGGAATGTGTTCTGATGAAATTAGGGGACTTGTTCCTGATACCCGCAGATTTTTACGTAAAACACGTTTTTCGTCAAGAACACATCCCTTTGTGGTCGATTGGCCAGTGCACCGCACAACACATTACAGGGAAAATTCGTTCTTTAGCCGTACTGTACGTATGTGGAACAAACTTCCCGCCGAAGTGTTTCCAGCCATTTCCAATGTGGGAAGTTCAAATCGAATGTCCACAAACACTACTCCCTCTTTCCTCCCTCCCATAACCTATTTTCCTAGTTCCAACACAATGCTTTGCATGAAAAGGGGTTATCCCCTGAGTGCTGGTCCAAGAAGAAAAAAAGAAAAAAAGATTCGTAGTATCGAATTTGTTGCCAATCGAACCGAATTTTACAGTTGTATCTACAACATTTTGGAAAGGGTAACAAAAGTTTGGTTTCTTTATCCGAAATTCTTCTTTATCAACTGACTTACTGTTGGTAGAATCGAAAAAATTCTGTGTACAACCAAATCATTCTATTGGCAACAAAATCAGTTACTATTACGAATCTGTTTTCTCTGAGTGTAAAAATACAAGGTCTGACTCACTCAATGATTCATCAACGCCCAGTCCAAACGGCTTAAGCAAGAGACTTGAAATTCGGTACACATGTACCACTTTCCGCGTGCAAATCCACAAGAAGAGTAAAAACTACGAAAATTTTTAACCTAATATCTCCGAAATAAGAAGACAGATGGAATCAAAATTCAATCATTTTTTGATAATTGTTCTTTTAAATGGTAAAATGGGTAAAATCTTCATTTTGGTACTTTTGTTTATCTAATTTATTTACTAAAGTATTAAAAATAGGAATAAAATTTAAATCGAATTTTTCTCTTCTTAAAAACATATCGAATATGTTTTGGTACTTTTTTGAAATTCGAATGAACTGATTTTTGGTACTTTTTCTAAAAAAAATAAAAATGTTTATACAAAATCTGCTCTCCTTAAAACTTATGGAATATAAAGTAGGCATTTTAATTAACAAACTGATAAATAGTTTCAACCATTATGGTTATCTGCGCGAACGAAGCCGCAGGCAAAAGCTAGTTTCTTTATATTTTTTTAACGATATAGAAATGTATTGTAAAAAATTTCAGTTTTTTCACAAAATCTGCTCCTCTGAACACATTTTCGAGCATGTTATTATAATTTTTTGCAAAAGCTTTCCGAATTTATTACTCTATAAAAGTTAATTAAAAAATTTTTCGAAATTCAAAACCATTTTTTTGTGGACTCAAAAAAGTTTTGCTCAAAAAATTGCTGATTTTTTATCAATGAGGGGTATTCAAAATTCTTCTAAATTTCACAAATTTTAAATTTAATTTAGCAACGAATCGAGAACAATAGGGGAATAAAAAGGATGGTTTGTAAACAAATTTGCAATTTTTTAGACCAACTTGAAAATTATGATTTTAAAATATTTGTATGATATAATAGAATGAGAAAATGTGCTCATGTTTATCACTTTGGCCCACTGTAACGCCTACTGTGCTTAAAATAGATATGTACAAAGACCATATTCGAAAAATTTAAAAGAAATCTGACCAGAGGGCCTATCATTTGCGCCCTGCTCAGATTTCTTAGGCATTAGATGTCGATTGAAACGACCTAGTTATATTAGAGATTCCTATCCAAATTTCAGTGGTGTTTAGAAAATGCTATCAATAATCAACCAAATCCAAATGCAGCTATTGCGCTTTCCGATAGAGCCTCTCAAATGTAAGTAGTTACAAATATATACTTTGAATTCTTATAAAATTCTGAGACGATCTAGCTTTGAAGGTACGATAGGATTTAGAGGAAAGGACTTACGAGATGAAATTTTCCCCAAATACTCTTTGTTGATCAGCAACGTCCGTCACACGTTTAAGAACAATACACAAAAATAGGTTACCGTATTCTGTTGGGGCAAAGTTCCGCGGGCTTCGCCCATTCTACGGTGAGGCCCATTTCTGGTTATAACTAAAGCAGAAAAGTAATATTCAAAATTTCCCTGTAAATGCACTTTTAAACTTTAGAGCCTTCAGATGCACGGCTTAAAATTGTACGAGTTGCACTTTATCGAATAATAAAAAAAAAACCTTAGGGTGTTTTTCTTTACTTTACTTAACAACAATTTAAATTAAAAATGCATTAAATAATTCGTCATGACTACACATTTTCAAAAGTTTCCATTAAATTATCACTCACTGCATGAAGTATGTAGAACAATATTAGTCACAATTTTTCATTATCTTAGACGAAAAACACAATTTTTTTTATTTTTTTTTTTTGAAAAAGTTTCCATTGTTCAGTCACTCAGTGTTTTATTTATTTGTTTATTTATGCACAGATACAGACGGGCAGATTAACTGAAATGAAACAAATAATTATGAATGTGGTTTGTATATACTAGAGTATTGTATTATTAATACATATTATTATTTACATACAATAAATACATTTAGAATTTTTTAAAAAGTTTTCAAAGCGTAGTTTATACTAGTAGTTTTATTATTCTTTGTTCTAGTTAAAATCTACCTACGATCAACCAAAAAATATACAAATATCATTTTAATACGACTACAAATATATACAGTCAGTGTCAAAAGAAAGTGTACAACTTGTTATAACATTTAAATTTTGTTCCAGTTCTATCTAGTATATTTAACAAAATATTTAATTGTTCTCTTACAGTTGGTCAATTCACAAGGTCATAATGTCCTAATATTTCACAATGGTTTTTATTGCTTTTCAAGCAAAAACTTTCTTAAAATAATACTACTTTCTATGCTATGTTTATTGTGTTATCGTAACGAACCAGCAGAGACCAACGCCGAATGCCTAAGAGTCGGTTAAGCCGAGCCGCCGAGTCGTGATATATTAGGACATTATGACAATATGACTGATAAGAGACCTTGTGAATTGACCAAATATATAAACAAAAAACAAAATTAGTTCAACAGCATTAAAAACAGTAACAACGAAAACAAAAATACTCAATTTATAACACGACAAAAGAAATTTTACAGTTTAGGGAAATTAGGCATCCCTTGGCTTTTAAAACTGATTCAAGCCTCCTTGGCATTGATTCCACTAATTTTGATGTCACCCCTGTTGCGATTTTGGGCCACTCTTCTTGCAGGATTTTCTTTAGAGAGTCTTGCTGGTAATATTTCTTTTTCTGATCTGTCTGTCCAAATGCTTCCACAGATGTTCAATGGGATTAAGGTCCGATGAATGTGGGAGGTGGTTTAGTTGTTTCGGTGTATGACACAACAACAACAAGTTTAGAGATATACTTCGGATCGATGTCCTGTGCGGTCTAGATTTAATTTTCTAACGCTGGGTTCCAAATTTTATTTTAGAATTTATATTGATTTTCTTTATATTGATATTCTTGCGATAACAATAAAGCAAGTTGTTTTATTTTTTCTTTACTCACTTACACACTACAGTTTGTGTCGGCAAGAAACCAACCAATTGTAGTAGAGAATGTAAAGGGCACCATACACTATCAAAATGCTTGATGTCACTTTCGTGTACGTGTAATTTGATGCTTTGATGTACACTTGATTGATGACTCGTCAATCTGCATTTTATTTTTGATTTTGTGGAGTTAATACCAATAGCGGGAATAATAACCCGTTTTTATTTTCACTAAAAGTGTATTTAAAAATGTTAATATCGGATGAAAATTTAATTGCAATAACGGCAGTATGTTTAGAAAAAAGAAAAAACAAAAATAATATAAGAAATATGTAATAAAAAAATGATTGTCTTCATCCTACACACTTATCAACCTCGCGCCTTGAAATATTTTTGTAAATGCCTTCGTGATTGATGAGAAAACACCATACACTATCAAAAAGTGACATCAAGCGTGCTAAAAATCAAAATATTTTTGATTTTCCATCAAGCGTTGTCGGTGTCACACATACAAACACATTTTCACTAATACTACAACAGTGCTTGATGAGTATTTTGATAGTGTATGGTGCCCTTAAGAAAAGATAAAATCACTGTTTATTGTTGGTGTTTTGTTTAAGCTTTGATATTTTTACAAATAAAGCTTGAGTGTCTGTAATTCTCATTCACTCTATAGTTTTATTTGTATAATATCTTTAGTTTTTCTAAAGCCTTTTGGGAAAACGTTTCCTGATGATCTGGCCTAAGCAACCAGTGAAATGCGCATAGGAACTAGCTTATCCCCCAACAATAAATTTCAATGAATTTATCAATAAAATTGGAAATTTAGCATAAGAAAATCTTACTAAAATGTTAATCGGTTTTGTTTATCAGACTGTCAATAAATATGAGTTTTCTCACGATACTTGCCGCCATACACCCCCACACCATCACTGAACCACCACCATGCATTACATGTTTTTGGTCGAACTCTTGATTTTTTCTTTTCCAAAATGTTACGTCTTTTTTACTTCCGAAAATCCCAAACTTGCTTTCGTCCGTAAAAATTCAAAAAGATTTTTCTTGGTTTTTATACATTTTTTTTTTTGCAAATTCTTGACGTCGCTCTTTATTTCGTGTGGAAATATTGGGCTTTTTTTTCGGAACTCTACCATATAAGGAGTGAGATCGAAAAATTCTTAACATACATATATGTTAATAAAAATGAAACCACTAAACTTACAGTTTTGATTTTTTTTTTTATTTGATTGAAATTATTATTACAATTTACAAAAAATATTATTTTTGTAGTTATAATCAATAGTGATGAATTTATGAACCTTTTTCGGAAACCCTTCTATTAAAGTTTTTATTGAGCTTTCTGTCACTTTGTTCTCTATTTAAAATCTATCACACTTTTGGACACCTTTTATGTGCTCTTCAATTCTGTTTTAACAAGATCCCAATATCTCTCCACTGGCCGTAGCTCCAGGCAGTTTGGAGGATTTGCCTCTCTTGATACAAATAATACATTATTGTTCTTGTACCACTCAAGACCTTGCTTACCATAGTGACAGGGTGCCAAAAATAAGTGGACACAGAAGTCTTATGAATGGAAACATTCTTTTTTGTAAACATTCCTTGATGTTAATTTCGGTATTTGTAACAAATGTTTGGCTTATTTTGCCCCAACTGCATATTGCTTGCCATGCCAAGAACTTTTTGGAAAAATTTTCTGCTTTTGGATCCTAAACGTTTCTACAACATTCCCTCGAGCATCAGCAACATACAAATATTGACCCGGAAGCTGCGAAAAATTTTCCATACGTATGTTTCGTCATCCATTATGCAGCAGGTATATTTTATGTATAAAATTTGACTTCAATTTCCTTGCTCTGTCTTTGGCCTCTAAATTTTTAGCAGAGTTCCTGTCAAGAACTTTTTTAGCCTTGTATGTTTTTAAACCTTCATTGGCTTTAACTTTTCGTACTAAATAGTCCGAGTATTGAGCTAACCGGACTGCTTTCCTACCAGATGTGTTGCGATCTCTTTTGAAAATGCTTTCTATTTATTGGCTTTAGAAACATCATGTGGACCATTCCTTCTACATGAACCAGGTTTTCTATCAACGGACAAGTTCTCCCGGTACTGTTTAGTAACATTGAAAACAGTTCGATAGCAGACCTTTGATTGTTTGGCCAACTTTTTGTAGGACCAAGTTGGGTTTTGTTGAAAATAATAATTTTAGTACACACTTTCTGGTCACTAATTTTAATCAGATTAACAACAAATGAATATAATTGTCATTAAACATAATAATTGACATGTTTTACAAAGGTAAATTGATAAAAAAAAAAAATCAAATAATACTTGGGTTAAAAGTTTTAATGAAAAACGTGTGTTAAGATTTTTCGATCTCAGTCCTTAGACCATTTGCGTGTAGCGCTCGGCGAACCGTACTGGCACTAACTTCCACTCCAGGCGAATCTGTTAATTCTTCGCATAATTTTACTGCACTTTCTGTGAGATCTTTCTTCATTGTTCTCACAATTGACAGTACTTCAATGTTGTTAAAGCGTTTTGATCTTCCGGCACTAGGCAGATCTTCTAATCTTTGAAATATTTTCTGTTTGTCTAAAATTTTTGTTTACAGTATTATGGCTTCTTCTTATATAGAAGCCATATCCCGTAACGATTTGCCTTCATTTTTAAATTTTATTTCTTACTCTCTTGTTTGAATTGCAGTTTGTTTTCCCATTTTGGTTTTAAAGTTCTCGCGGTCAAACAAGAAAAGCTAATATCTTAAAATCCCATGAGACCAACAGCAAGTACCACAAGAAATGGTAATCAAGGAAAAAATAAAGAATAACTGTATAGGTTTTTATGTAACTAGAAAAATCTTATTGCAATTCTAAGGGCCATTATTACAACTTGCCTTTAAGTTCGTAATAGTAATTTAAGTGTACCGATTTCTATTGCTTAAAGTTAATTTTACTATTAGGAACTTAAAGGCAAGTTGTAATAATGGCCCTAAATGTGTACTTTTTTCGGACGTGTTAAAAATGGAGTATTTTTGATCTTTGTTGCTGTTGAACTAATTTAGTTTTTTGTTTATATATTGTAAGGGAACAATTAAAATTTTGTTAAATACTAGAACTGTAAGCAAATTTGTTTTTTTTCATATGTAACTTTCTTTTGACGCTGACTGTATGTAGATATGTAGTTTGCTTTGGCTTTAACATTTTGTTGTTGTTTACCCATCTCTTTTATGTAAAAATTCGAAAACAACATGTAGTCAGTCTTCTTCTTATTTAATACTACTCCTATAGTGGAATAGAATAAAATAAAATAAACAAGAAACCAAACAGTAGATTAGAATTACAAAAATAAAATGAAATTCCATTTAATGCCTGCATTTCATATTGTTTGTTGTCATTTTATTATTGCTGCTGTTGCTACACTTAGACACCAACAACAATAACAACAGCGACAAGTAAATCATATTACTTAACAATTGTGACAATAATAACAACAACTAACTGTTTTGACAGTAATACTACGTGTCATTTCAATTATCTTTGATATTTTCTTTTGCAGCAGACAGACTCTCTGTCAGTCTAACAATGATATATACATATGTACCCAGCAGTTTGAAAAGTGCCAATCGGAAAACTTTTATTAGTTATATTACTACTTGTACAACAAACTAGTTCGCTGTGGCTGCAAAAGTGGTAGTTAAATGGTTATCATTTGCACTATTCGCCTTAAGTTTTTGAAAATAAATTCAAGTAAAATAAAATCCTCTAATATATACCACTTCGATGGCCACATGTAATGCTAAATGTGGCCGTTGGTATTTTCTTTTTCTCTAATGATATAAAAAGCAAAAATTGAGAGTAGACATGTAATTCTTAATAACAAATAGAGAGCAGTAAAAACAAGAGCTCTGTGGCTTAGTGATTAGGGCATTTGACTACAAAACGATAGGTTATGTGTTCAACCTCGATCTCCGAAAAATGTTTTTTTTTTCACTTTAATAGTGAAGTGCACACTCTGCACAACGAGTGTGCCAATCGGCCACCTGCAATGACATCCCCGTGTTAAAATCACCAGTCAATAAAGTTACGAGTTGGTTGAAAATTCACTAGTGGTAGTTCTCAGTTTCTAACTAATTCGACGTAGCGGAACTAGTTCAATGAACTGCAGGGTATGTATTGATAAACATGTTCAGGCATGCATATACATGCATGTATGTATGTAAATTCATAAATGCATTAACTAACGACAATAACAACGATAACATGAAAAATATAATAGAAAATAAGAGAGTGTCAACAAAATATATACAATGTTGTTGATATATACTTACAATGTATGAATAATAATACAGGGGGTTTGCAAGTATTATGGAAAAGTTGTGAAGATTTATAACGTCACCTAAAATGCTAATGGCCATAGCGAATAATACATAGAGGCGAGATACTCAGTTTTGTCAAACAATATTAATACAAATCATATATCTGATACAACAACAAAATATATTGACTAACTTGTATTTTCAGAACTATAAGGATTTCAGAAAAAAGCACAATTGTGGGTAATAAATTGCTCAATAAATTTTGTTTTAGTAAAAAAAAAAATTGTTTTAAATAGGTATTGCATGCCTGGCCGCATATTCTGGGTGTATTTGGCCAATGCTCGCTTCAAACGAATCAGTTACGTTCGGCACAGATTTTAGCAGCTCGTAATATATTGAACACCTTAGCGCCATGGATATTTGGCTTTGGTGTCGATTCGGCTGGTTGGCCGGGCTTCACATACAATCACTTACGCTTCGGGTTATTGTAATGTATACATTATTTATAGCAAGTAATGATTCGATGCAAAAATGATTTTCTTTTATAGCGTTCAAGCATCATTTCGGACATGCAAAATCGTCTTTCAAGGTCTGTCGGCTTCAATTCGTATGGTACCCAATTTCCCTGATTTCGAATAAATCCTGCTGCTTGCAAATGCTTTGAAATTTCTGCCTGAGTAGTTCACAATGTTTTGAAAGCTAATGTTGAGTTTAACAACAATCTTCATGGAGTAATGCCTCCAATTCTTGGTCTTCAAACTTTTTTGGCTGTACTGGGCGATCTTTGTCTTCCGTGTCAAAATCACCATTTCTGAACCGCACAAACCATATCTCGCACGTTGAAACCGATCAAACATATTCACCGTAAGCTTCGGTGAGTAATCGGTGTGCATCAGCGGCTCTATTTTAACATTAAAGGAGTAAAGCAAAACTTCCTGCATATGACGCTTTGATGATACGAAATTCGACATTTTCGCAGCAAAAGTTTTTGTTTGATATTAAATGACAGATGGGTCATATGTGGTGAATCCCGCATTTTCAAGTTATACACCCAATACAAAAATCGGTGTCAGTATTATATCTGTGGTGGGTATATAAGATTCGTCACAGCCGAATATAAAACTCTTACTTGTTTATTTTAGCAAGGTTTTTCCTCTATTCGTAAAACTATTGAAATATTAGTGACAGACTTTTATGTTTTAGCTGGCAATATAAAGTTAGAAAATAATTTTAATAGACAACAGCACCCTGTTTACATCTAAAATATGTAGACGTTCATGCAACTGATAATATTTACATACATCCCAGCAGTTCTAAAAGACAGTTACTTCAATAGCTACGTGACTAGTTATTTTAACACGTGCATGTCCTAAGTATACTGTCTAATAGCTGGTCCAAAGTAGTCAACGCATTGGATTCACATACTGGTTAAGTTACCTACCTAACTGGTAACTTGATCAGCTACATAACTAGTAAACAAACCTTTCTTCGACTACTCTCTAATGGTTTGGTTCTGGTGGGTTAAATAACTAATTTCTAAAGTGCAGTACAAAATAAACGTTTAAAGTGACTTCACTATAGGTTACTAAGATACACTAAAGTGACTATTGACTTCATGCTATGTTACATGGGATATTAGTATATTTAAGCAAAAATAAAAATTAACTGTATGAGAAATATATCAACCCAATTTGTAAAAAACTAGTTTGAACGAATTACTCACAGAACGTTTAAAGTGTCTACACTCCAGATTACTTAGAGACACTTAAGTGACAATTGTCTTTACGCTAGATTACCTGGGATGTATAAAGTAACCAATTGTCTTCTCTCTGCACTACAGAGAACACATACGTGTCAAATTGGACAAAATGTATAAATTGGAGTCATCCAAGTGATAAGACATTTGTGATGATTACTGTCTATAAGGGATACATTGACTACTTGTAAAACTGCTGGGATGTTTACATACAAATATATACTTATAGATATTTACTATATATAAGTATGAGCACCCTGCAGCATTTATAACTAGTTTTTCGTTACTGCTAGTTACTAAAAATCATCACTGGTTACCCGCCTATCTACTAGCAGTGCGTTTAGCTGGTGCTATGTTTAAGAAACTACATGTGAATGGTGAACACTTGGTGGATTTGTGTTGCATGATTTAAGAAATCTTACATCTCAGGCACAGAAAGACATTAAAGTTTTCTGTTATTCATTGTTAGCCATATAGAACCGGTCATATAGAACTAAGTTGCTGCAAGTTAAAGTAGAGTTAAACAATTGTCACCCTTTGAATAACTGTGCATTAGTAAAGTATAAACTAATTATGGTAAGTTCAACATAAACACTTAAACAATACCGATATGGTTAGTGCATACAATGTATTATATTGTATACCATGTATACACACGTATTTGTAAGCATATAAAATTACAATAAAGAAACATTCAGAATGTATGAATATTTTGGACATAACTAGTAATGTACATAAAAACATATATATATATATAGATACATATGTATGTATTCAAACAGCAACTATGAAATACAAGCACCTTTATTGTCCGCACTCCGGAGTGTCAATTGTTGGATTGTCTTCGGAATATTGTTTTAATATACATACACTTAACGACAAATAAACAGCACCTGTAAAATGTAAATTGAATTATTCCAATTTGATCTAAGTATTAAGAAGAGAGTTTGTTTAAATGATTTTAATTTTGCATTAACATTTTATTTTTTTTCGGATAAAAAAAGTTGTATATTTAATGGTTCAAATGTTAGATACGCTTTATGAATTGGTTTATTTTTAAACCTCAAACGGAACAACAGTCGGCGGTGGGGATCTTGAAAGATGCCACAGTGTCATTAAAGTAAATTCTGACTATTATATAACAATTTCTATAGTCTTAAAAGAAATAAGGAAAAATCCGAAGTAACACAGATCGGCCCAAAGAAGTGGCTCTTGGTTCTAGAGTACCAAAATCCAAATTTGACAACAAAATGACTCAAATATATTGTTACGTTTTTACCTTTTAAAAACGGTGTTTATTCCCTTTAAATAAACCGGATACTTTTGATTGCAAATAAAAGCAGTTTTAGTAGTTTAAAATTGTAACAACTCTTTATTTATTTAGAATGTACAATAACAACAGAATTAAATAGTCACTCAGTGTCTTTATACACGTATATCAACTCGCAGAAATACACACACACACTTTATAATGTACAAGTATACACGTACAAGACAGTTGATGTTAACTCTAACAGCGCCTATGATAAACTTAACTTACGACTGCAACCTCTGCCACTATTTATACACACGCCATCTCTCGGGAATCTTCTACAATGATCTTAACGGACAACTAGAACATTCAATTTCTAGAGCTTTCGATGTTAATGTTAGCAGCTTAAACATTTAGTGTTGCCACACTTATAAACAACGCTAGTAACCGCATGCTATGAACATTGTTGATTAGTAGAAGCTTCTACTAATGGACGTGTTTATAAACATGATGAATGTTTCAGTCAATCGTTGCAGACCGTTAAATTCATATGACAAAAACCCAATTTTTCGCAATTTTCGTCTTGTAATTCTCTTTTTCACATTGAGTTTTTTTTTTTTTTTTTTTTGGTTTTGAAAACACATTCAAATCGCACAAAGAATAAAGTCATTTTGGACTTACGTGAGAGTAGAAATCCTTGCGCCCGGTCGGTGTTCGGCTATGTAGGGATTCTCTTGCAGTCTGCCAAAGACTTTTTCAATCGAGCATTTTTTAGTAAATATAAGTATTTCTCTTCAATATAATGAAACAAACCAGCAAAGTTCCTTAAATGCTTCATGAAACTAGTTCACCATGTCCCGGCAGAGACCTGCGCCGACTAAATTTCACAGCGGCGGCGGCTCAAAGCCGGCTGTCAGCCGACAAAGGAATAATTACTCAAATTGTAAAAAAAATGAAATATTTAAAAAATGGAAATTCCGAAAGTTTTGTGAAATTATAAGGAACTTTAATCAAAAAGGGCAGCTAATTTCAAGCCGATTTAAGCTTTTAAAATTTATCTGCGGCTCACCCGGCTTACAGCCGTTCGGCACAGGTCTCTGTGTCCCGGTCCACACTGTGAAACATTTGCAGCAAAACACAGAACTCAATAAAAACTTCATGTACATGAAAAAGAGTACCCTTTTCCCTTCCTCTTTCCCCTTTCATCGACAGCAAATGTTTCACAGTATGGATGGGGATCATAAGTAGTCAAGGCATATAAAGGGTGTTTTTTTTATAGAGGTATAGAACTTTGAAATGGAATAAAACAAAGATGAATTTTTTAAATTGACATAAAATTTACTTTATTCGAAAGATAATCTTCTGGCATTATAATTTTAATATGACTTCTGGCATATGACCGCCACGGTTGGCTCGTACGTAGTCTAATCTGGAGGTCCTATTTTCGATAACTTTTTCCATCATTTGTGGCCGTATATCGGCAATGACTCGGCGAATGTTGTCCTCCAAGTGTTCAATCGTTTCCGGCGTAGAATAACGGTACGAAACGTGAAACTATGCGGTTACCAAACGTTTACCTCAATAAATAAATCAATTGTGGCACGAGCTGTGTGACATGTTGCGCCGTCTTGTTGAAACCACAATTCCTGTACATCATATTTGTTCAATTGATGAACGAAAAAGTCAGTAATTATGGCTCTATAGCGGTCACCATGGCGGATAGACTGATTCGGGTCTTCCTCTCCGCTACGTTCTACAGCAGCAATGACTTCTTCTGTACGCACTGTACGATGTCTCTGTGGATACGTTTTATCATTTAGACTCTAAATTTTAGAGCAGAAGTGCGCAAAAGTAAATTCACTTACCAATACACTTACTCTTACTAATTCTTTATTTTGTTCAGTGCACCTACAAACAAACAAATACAAAAACTGAAAAAATAAAGAAAAAGTCACCCGTGCTCATGTTCTTTTGTAGTTGTCTCGTTGAGTGGACAACGAATACTAAATTGTAAGAGCATAAGAATACGTGTGATTTGATTTTGCACAATTGTGCTATGGGCTGCGCACCATTGATTTAGACTCTAATTTTAGAGTAAATGTGGTGCGAAAACATTCCATAGTTAATCGAATTAATTGCTCTGATGGACGATTATGTTGACCGTAAAATGGACGTATTTTGCGATACGTATTTCTAACAGAACCATGATTTTCAAAACAAATTTGCACAATTTGGAAGCGCCAAACTAAACATAAATCCCTTGACAGCTGACAAAATGTCCGTCAGTTAAAGTAGTGTTGCAACCTCTATAAAAAACACCCTTTATACGTTTGTCATTCCGTTTGTAAATTCAAAATTTTTCATTACCGTCTGTATGTTGAAATCAACTTTCTGAGACCCCCAAATAACATACATACATGATTGATACATCTAAATATCCGCAATAGTCCCGCTTAGGTTTCTATTTAAATTCGAGGAAATCGGCCAACACCATAAATCTTTCTACACACAAAAATATTTTCAATCTTTATCTTAAAGTATACTTTGATGAAGAGTATATAAGATTCGGCATAGTCGAATATAGCTTTCTTAGTTGTTTCTTTTTTTTGTCGTTGAGTATATAAACAGTGTTGTCGAATCAATTTACCCAAATTGGATAAACTGCTTGTCATACGTGTATAAGAAATCAATTTGTGTTTTTTTAAAGGCTTTTAAAATTTAAATTAGGTTTGAATGAAGAAAAAAAAACTTCAATAAAAACTGTTTACATATTAATGATTGACACAAAGAAAAAAAAAAACGTTTTTTTATAATCATTCAAACAAATCATAACAGTAACCATGAAAAAGAGCTTAAGTGCACTTTTTATAGTTTTAATAATAGGAAATCCAAAACTACATACATACATACTAATAATATTAACAAATTGTTGAGCCCTTATTCACTTGGGACTTTTACATAAAATGAAATCATTTCAATGAAGATCTAAATGATAATAAAATATTTGTGATCATTTGATTTTCTTATTCTGTTATTATTAGTACATATTAAACAGAAAACATTTAAATACCAGCTCGTAAAATCTTTATTAAATTTTCTTCTATACCGTTGACTTTTGTTCTCTTATTTTATTTTCCTTATAAAAATAATAATAAAATAAAACTAAAATTTGGTTTGATTTTCTTCTATTGGTTTGTTGTTGAGGTTTCTTAATTAATAATTGTATTTTGTGTTCATATGAGATCTACTCTCTATTTTAATTTTTTTTTTTTTTTATTCGTTTTTTAACCTTGATTTTTATGAGTTTTTGGACATTTAAGTGTTTGAACAAAAAGCTAAAAAAAAATATAAAAAAAAGAAATAAACACAAAATATGAAAAAAATAAAAAAAATTATTCATAATTAAGCCCTTAAAAAATAATAAATGTTGGTTCTGATTGCTTTTTTCTTGTTTGTTGGTTTTTGAAGGGATTTATTTAAACGAGGGCAGCTTGAGAATTAGGCAATTCCATGTTTATTTTAATATAATACATAAAGGGTCTTTCATTACGCTCTTCTTATCTTTAAATTTTTAAATGTTGATGCCAGTATGTATGGAATCATGACGCCGCTGCTTCTCTGGGTGGCGAGCATCCGAAATGTGCAATTTTTCTTGACTCTGGCGCATAAATCACGCTGAGTTTCACCCCAGTTTTGAGGGCCGCTGGGGTTTGTGGCTTATTCGCATATACCTGTGATTTAAGAAAACCCTACAAGAAAAGTTCTAACGAGGTCAAGTCTCATGCTCTCGTTGGCAAGTTTACATCACCTTCACGTGAGATGACCATGCCCTCAAATCGCTCGTGCAGAATGTTTAATGTCACATGAGCTGAGTGGCACGTAGAAATTCAGGCCACAAGAAGTTGGAATCAATGACCAACTTCGTTCTCAAAGAAATATGGACCGATGATGCCGCCAGACCAAAATCCACTCTAAGCAGCGACTTTTTCAGGATGCATTGGACGCTTTTGGATCTCATGTGGATTGGTATCGTTCCAAATTTCAAAATATTGTTTTTTGACGTACCCATATATCCAGAAAAGGGCCTAATGGGCACTGAAGATGATTTTGTGATGAAAATTAGAACACACATTTTATCATTCGCACCTGTTTTTGAACGCTATATCCATCCAAGGTGATTTGTTAAAACAAACTGAATAAATAATTGCTAATTCTAAAGATGTAGCTTCCACAACAATGGTGCGCAGACCATATCACAATTGTGCAAAATCAAATCACACGTATTCTTATGCTCTTACAATTTAGTAGTCGTTGTCCACTCAACGAAACAACTACAAAAGCGCATGAGGATGGGTGTATGACTTTTTCTTTATTTTTTCAGTTTTTGTATTTGTTTGTTTGTAGGTGCACTGAACAAAATAAAGAATTGAATGTGTTGGTGAGAGTAAGTGTATTGGTGAGAGCATTTATTTGGCCGCTATCAACTGTCAAAGATAGGTCCTCATTGAAAGACCAGTTTGGTCAATAGCTGTCAATTTTTTGATTTAAACAATAATGTCACTATTATAATATTATCATATGTCCATAGTGTAACATACATTTTTGATCGGCTCTCGTTATTTTTGTTTGTTTTTACAGCCTAGCCTTAATAAAGTAATTTAAGTAAACCCTTCATTTTTGGATTTCATATTTTTCAATTTTATTTTGTTTACTTTTTACAAAACATAGTATTTATTTGTTTGTTTATTTATTTCTTTAAACAAATTATTATGTTAAACGGCAACGAACAACCAAAAAAAAAAAAAAAAATACACTAAATCAGACAGCAAAAAATAAAAAAAAAAAAACAGAAAAAACTATTTGAAAGGGCGTGCTTTGGCGAACGTGACTTTTAAAGGTTTAAATTTATTTTTGTATTTTGAAAATTATCTAATTGTATTGTTTTTTTGTCTAGCCATAGTTTTATCGGATGTTATGAATTTCGAATGAAAAAAAATATAAAGAAAAATAGAGCTGCCACAAAGTGTGTAAATGCCCTTCATTTGTAACAGCCTTTTCAATGGGTGTTAAATAACGCTTATAATTATTTATAATAAATTTACTATAAGAAATAATAAACACTCTTTACTCATTATAATTATATAAAGAAAAATAGAGTCTTTAAATTAATAGTCTGGTTTAAATTAATGGTTTAGTTATTTGAATTAAATTGTTTGTTTTAATATAACAAAATTTTGCTTTAAATTGTTTTCTCTATAGAATTTATTTTATTTAAAAGACAGCAATTTCTATTGTTCTAATGAATGCAATCTGTGTAACAATTTAAAGTTATTACAGTTCAAATCTTTCTAAAAATTTAAATTTCCACAATTTTAATTTTTATTTATTCTACTTTTGTTCTATTGAAATTTATTTAATTTCATTTTAAATAAACACTTTCATTGTTTAAACAGCAAACGGCCTGGTTTCATATTTATTTCAATAATAATTGACATATAGTGTTGAAAACTTAAAAGAAAAAACAAGAAGTCAGATTTCTGTATTCGGCTGTGTCGAATTTTAGAAACCCTTTATACTATGTTCAGACATGCACCTTAATGGCGCAATTAGGAACATTTACACAATTAAAGCCTTAATTGAGCTCAATTTATCATACAAGAATTAAATTAATATATTACGCAATTAATACTTAATTGTATCACTAATTGGGTAAAATTCGAAATGCAACCCTTGTCGCAAGTATGTTTACTGAGGAGTATGTTCAGTGAGCATAAAAAATGCTGTACAATGGCAACCCGAATATCAAAAAAGTAAACAAACAAATGAAAAAGTAAAAAAAAAATGTCCGACGAAGTTGTTTTTAAGTTTATTTTATTTGCTAAACAAATTTAATAATTATTAAATAGTTAAATAAAGTCAATTATAACTTTCTCAAATTGTAAAGGAAGAGACTGGCTTAGAGGAGGCCAGTGAAGAGTGTCTGCTTGACTTGTGGCCAAATGCTAATTGAGTAAACTATGAGCAATTAAAATTAAATTGAGATAATTAAGAATGCATGTTTGAACATAGTAATACATTAATACTTAGACAGGAACGGAAAAATTTACTTTTCTGGCAGGTCGACTTAAAATTGTATTTAAAAATATCTCGATAATTCCCGGGAATGAACAGATTTTGTATATTATTATCAAATAATGAAAAAAGTCCGGGAAATTATGAACCCTGAGTGAGTGACAATTGAATGGAAACTTTTTATAAAAACTGACAATTTACCAAATATAAATGTATATTTCTAAGATAAATTAAACTTGACTAGGTTTTGTATTAAAGAAAATAATTTAAAACGCATCATCATTTTACCTATATTTCAATAGTGGTATTCAGTGTTTGGTGCGTTTTAGGTTGCAACTGTTTGTTATTGCAATAATTTTGCAATTGACAGTGAGCGGTATTTTAAGCAACTTCACCAGCGAGATGCAAATTGGGTAACAGCTGATATACAGAATTATTGATCGTGAAAATTTACAAAAAGGTGCTTGATTTATTGAAATTGTTTTAAAATATCAAGAAAAATTTGTATTTCATCTGGCGTCCACTTTTTGTTGGGTTTTTCTCTTTTTATACCTTTCACCATGAGTGGCAAGGTATATATAAGTTTGTCATTCCGTTTGTAATTTAAACATTTTTCATTGGCGACCCCACAAAGTATATATATTCTGGATCGTTATAGATAGCGAAGTCGATATAGCCATGTCCGTCTGTATGTTGAAATCAATTTCAGTAGCCCCCAAATAACTTACAAAAATAATTGATACATCAATATATCGGAAATTCTTCCGGCTCGGTCGCTATTTAAAATTGAGAAAATGGCTGAGATATAAGGAAAAACCGCGACAACCTCGATTTTTGGCCTATTTTTGATCTATATCTGGATTACTAAGTCATTAATAATATGGATATCTAATGATAGATATTTCAAAGTCCATTGCAACGATTTATATTTTATTTTTTTTTTTTTCAATTTAATTTTTTTATTTATTGTATCTTCATTACTTAATGAACTAACAACAAGTATTTCAAATCTTATATCTAATAATTATAATTAATTAGTCCAGCCAGTGCCGGACGAAAAATTGTTTATTGATTGTTGCTTTGATTAAATAGGCATTCTTCCTTCTAGTCTTTGGATTAGGTCTGCTGTGTCCCTCCTTCTTAATCGAGTGTTGCCACGGTTATCTAATATGTTGCGGGCCAGTGGGTTTGGGTGAATTTCAAGTTTTTTTTAAATATTTTTACACATTTTTCGTGATCTCAGTTTTTACAAATGGCACGTTTAGATCTTTGTGTATATTCGCGTTTTTGATATACCAGGGGGCAACTGTAATCATTCTTAAAAACTTGTTTTGGCGTCTTTGGATCTTTTCTACATTTGACGCTGAGGCCGTGCCCCATAGCTGTATGCCATAACACCATATCGGTTTTATGATCATGTTATAAAGTAGAAGTTTGCAATCTAGACTAAGCGTAGAGTTTCTGCCAATGAGCTAATTAATTTGAATTGATTTCAATTTCATTTGAGTCAACTTTGCATCTATATGACTTTTCCATGTAAGACGACGATCTAGATGTATTCCGAGGTATTTAACTTCCGATTGTTGGATTATTGTTTGGTTATTGATATGAATAGGGGGGCATGATTCTCTTCGCAATGTAAATGTTATATGTGTACATTTTTGTTCGTTGACTTTAATTTTCCATTGTTTTAACCATTTTTCTAATTCAAATATGGGATTTTGTAAGTAACAAGATGCTTCTTCAGGGTTTTCATGAATGCTTAGAATAGCAGTATCATCTGCAAATGTTGATGTATGCGTGCGATTGTTAGTTGGCATATCAGACGAATATATCAAATATAACAAGTAAGAGTGCTATATTCGGCTATGCCGAATCTTATATACCCTTCACCTTTGTTTTGGATGCATTACTTGCTCATTTTCAGCGTATATCATCCTAAATATATCAAGAAAACTTTTAAAAATATTACATTTAATTGCTATTGCTATATTGTAGAAGTTACAAACGAAACAACAATTTTATATATACCCTTCTCAAAAACAACAACGCCAAACGAAACGAAACACCAAAAAAAAAAAACAAAATACGCAAGGCAGTGAAACCAACTCACATCCAAATATACATACGTACGTTTTGTTGCTTTTTTGTCAAACACCAAAAAAAAAAAAAAACACAATAATGAAGCCAACAAACATCGAAACATATGCACGTTTTGTTGCTTTTTTGTGAAACACAAAAAAAAAAACAGAATACACAAAGCATGAAGCCAACACACAATCAATTTTTTGTCAAAGCATGCAATAAATTGTCTTTTTTTGATGAAATTTTCAGAGGTTGTCTCGGATTTTTGCTCATATCTCCGTTATTTATGGACGGATTTTGCTGATTTTAAATAGGAAAATTCTCGAAAGCATGTCTGACAGGATTATTGAAGATTTGGATCCCGAAGATATCTGGGGTCTTCAGAAAATTGATTTCAACAGACAGACAGACGGACAGACAGACAGACAGACAGACAGACAGACAGACAGACGGACATGGCTTAATCGACTCCGCTATCTATAAGGATCCAGAATATATATACTTTATAGGGTCGGAAAATTATATTGTGGAAATTACAAACGGAATGACAAATTTATATATACCCTTCTCACGAAGGTGAAGGGTATAAAAAGGGTCCCAGGATACTGCCTTGGGGAACTCCAGCTTCAATGGGTTGGGGACTACTTAAAAAGTCTCCTTCTTTAACCTTAAATGTTCGACCAGTTAAATAGCTTTCCAATAGCTTATGTGTGTTTGCGGGTAGATTTTGACTCAGTTTGTATATTAAACCATCATGCCATAATTTATCAAACGCTTGAGAAATGTCGATAAAGAGAGCGGAACAATATTTCTTTTCCTCAAACGCTTTTCTTACAATATTTACAAGTCTATGGGTTTGTTCGATAGTACTGTGTTTTCTTCTAAATCCAAATTGATGATTCGGAATACAATTGTTTTCAATTAACACCGGGTATAATACGATTTATATAAGGCTATAATAATTTGGGTCAAAATCGGGAAAAATATTTTTTAACCCGAATTTTTTTTTACCAAAAAATTTTTTGTCATACATTTTTTTTCACTAATAATTAACATTTTTTTTTTTTTAAAAATTAGAAAAAAAAATTTTGAAAAAAATTTAAAAAAAATTTTGAAAAAAATTAAAAAAAAAATTTGAAAAAAATTTAAAAACAAATTTAAAAAGAAATTAAAAAAAAAATTTTGAAAAACTATTTTGAAAAAAAAAAATTAATTTTGTTTACCTAAAATTATTCAACATTTTTATTTTAAAGTGTAATTGCTCTCTTACTTGTTTTAATTTTAGCTTGAATTTTGTTTGACGGTTTTAAATTATTGTTTATAAATGTCAGCTGTTCGGGTATCAGTGATGCAAACGCAATACACGTAGCAAAAAAAACTATACAGTTTTAGTATTGCGTAAAAGCAATAAATCGACAATTGAAATTTTGTGTATTTTGTTGTTGGATTGGAAACAAAAGCTACAGTTTTTTTAATTTAGATCATTTTTGGGCAAATGAGGCTAACCTTGGTTACCCTGCGTAAAAGTCTCATTTCTAAACAACTGTATTGCTCGTATACAATTTGCCAAAGAACATTTAAACAGATCGTTGAATACTGTTCTCTTTCCGGATCTCTTACGCCAGATCTTAATCCCATAGAAAAATTGTATATTGCAAAATACGGACGAAGAAATATATATCATTTGCGATTATAAGGGAATTGCTAAATATTTCATGTGCAAATGGTTCAATGCATCCTCGCTGTGAAGCAGTAATAAACAACAAGGCATATCCAACAAAATACTGAGTCATTAAAAGGGCCAGACAAATTATGTAACAATGAAACCTAGGACTCCATTGTTTTTTCAATATGTACCATAGTAATAAATACTTAGTTAATACGGTACGTGTCAAAGGAGATGATCATAGGTTTACGCCTATATCTCAGCCATCTATGGGTCAATTTTGCTGATTAATGAAATAAATTTTTTAGGTTTTTGAAAATAAGTTTTTTTGGATTGAATTATAATTATGTAAGTTATTTCGGCGGCTTCAGAAAGTTGAGTTTAACATACATAGACATTGCTATATAGAATCAGGTTTCTACAAGAATCCAGAATATATATACTTTAAGGGGTGAAGGGTATAGAAATGTATGATGTTTTGGGTCACTTGTTGACTAAAATGAATGATGATTGAATGCCAAATTGAAATGAAAACAGATGTTCGTTATGAACAAAAGAAAATATAAAATACTATACAGTACAATTTAAAACTAGAAAAAAAATATTTATACATTAAACATTATCTAAAATAAAACACATGTCATTGTTTACAAGTTTTGAAATATATAAGTATGTATTTATATTAAACAATTTATTACACAAAGTGTGATAGCAAAGTATGTATGTAGTTCAATTCCAATAGTTCAATAGGGTGGTGTAGGGGAAAAACCAAGAAAATACATATATGTTTAAATCGATAAATTAAATAATTATTAACAGCTCGGTCTGAAAAATCCATACATCAAAAGAAACCTCACATAAAAATTAATGATTGTGTCAAAAGTGTTTTTGTATTAACGGAATTTTTGCACCTACCAATATTTTTAGGTTTTTCAGGTTTTCTTTTCATCATCTATACAATAATGTTTGGCTTTTGTAACATTTTTGTTTCATATTTTATAAATAAAATACATGTACATACATGCATGTATGTATTTACTTTTTTAAACCATAAATTACTATATATTTTAATAATTTATTAAATCAATACCTACCAACATTAATAGACCGTTTTGAGGGTCTGTTTATTAAAAAAAAAAAATAAAATAATCGTAATCATTTATTAATAAAGAAACAAAAAAAAAAAAAATATATATATAGCCAAACTCACAGATACAATATCAATAATTATAATAATAGTTCAATCATTTAAGTCTTAGTAATAGTTGCTAAGTGTGGAATAAATTAGCGGCTGACTGGCTGGCCGGTTGACTGACTTGCCAAACAATTTATTGCGCTGATAGAATACGTTTTTTTTTCATGTCATTAAATAGCAACAACAACAATAGTAACAACAACAATAATACGCTATTGTTTGATTTTCCAAAAGTGATAAGAACACTACAATAACAACAACAAATAAAATGAATTATGTCACAAACATACATACATCCATACACATATTAAAGTATGTACTACTTAATTCAAATATATCAGTTTGTTTTTATTAAATACTTATACTGAGATAAAATATTATTGTGTATTTTTATATCAAATACTGTACGAGTTTCAAAACTTAAAATATGACTCTTAATATTCTAAGCACTTAGCTAATATATAAAAGAAATCGAATACTGAGAAATAGTCATAGATTTTGAAGGATAACCAATTTTTTTTTTCTGAATTCTGAATTTTTATGGTATTGAAAAAACAATGGAAACTTAGTTTTCATTTCTACAAAAATTATTTTCTCTCATCACTGGCTCTTTAATTGTATTTGAATTCATTCGAACAATATCAATGTTCTTTGGTAAGGACTGAGATTGTAAAATCCTTAACACACGTTTTTCATTAAAACTTTTAACCCAAATATTATTTGATTTTTTTTTTGATCAAGTTCCCTTTGTAAAGCATGTCAGTTATTATGTTTAATGTCAATTATGTTCATTTGTTGTTAATCTGATTAAAATGAGTGACGAGAAAAAAGTGCGAACTAAAATTATTAAATATTTTCACCAAAAACCCAACATGGTCCTACAAAAACTTGGCCAAACAATCAAAGGTCTGCTATCAAACTGTTTCCAATGTTATTAAACAGTACCGGGAGAACTTGTCCGTTGATATAAAACCTGGTTCAGGTAAAAGGAATTGTCCACATGATGTTTCTAAAGCCAAAAAATAAAAAACATTTTCAAAAGAGCTCCCAACACCTCTGGTAGGATAGCTGCCCGTTTAGGTCAGTACTCGGACTATTTGGTACGAAATGTTATAGCCAATGAAGGTTTAAAAGCATACAAGGCTCTAAAAGTTCCTGAGAGGAACTCTGCTAAATATTTTGAGGATAAAAATAGAGCACGGAAATTGAAGTCAAATTTTATACAAAAAATGTACCTGCTGCATAATGGATGACGAAATGTATTAATGGAAAATTTTTCGCAGCTTCTGGGTCAACTTTTTATATTGCAGATGCTCGAGGGAATGTAGAAGAAAAGTTTAGGACCCAAAAAGTTCTTGGTATGGCAAGCAAAATGCAGTTGCGGCAAAAAAGCCAAACATTTGTTACAAAGGGCTCTATAAATACCGCAATTTACATCAAGTAATGTTTACAAAAAAGGATGTTTCCATTCATAAGACTTCTTAATGTGTCCACTTATTTTTGGCCTGATTTAGCATCTGTCACTATGGTAAACAAGCCCTTGAGTGGTACAAGAACAATAATGTGGTATATGTACCTAGAGAGGCAATTCCTCCAAACTGCCTGGATCTGAGCCCAGTGAAGAGATATTGGGCTCTTGTTAAAAGAGAATTGAAGAGCACAAAAAAGGTGTCCAGAAGAGTGGTAGATTTTAAACGGAGATGGGAAACCTGTTCGAACAAAGTGACATAAAGAACTATAAAAACCATAATGGAAGGGTTTTCGAAAAAGGTTTAAAATTTCATCATTAGTGATTAGAACTATAAAAATATTTCTTTTTTGTAAATTGGAACAATAATTTCAATAAAATAAAAAAAAGATTCAAAACTGTAAGTTTAGTGGTTTAATTTTTATTAACATATACCTATGTATGTTAAAAATTTTTCAATCTCAGTCCATAAATTGTATTCGAGCAGTACTTTACGTTTTTTAGAATTTAAGAATTTGTTAATTTCCAATTTGAGATTATTGATAACCTAGCGGGAAAATTTCTTAAACTCTTTTGCTATTAAATTGTCCAAATGTTGAGCTTTTACAGTACCCGTCTAACGTTTTTTTTTAATAATTTACTTCAATCCAGCATTAAAATCGTTTATTATTTTTATTTTTAAGTTTTTGCAAATATTGCAAAACGAAATGATTAAATTAAAACTTATTTTCTTAAAAGTAAAGTTTCCATTGTTTTGCCGATACTAAGAATTATAACTACATTCTATAAATGTATTTTTCTTAAACTTTAATTTAGAAAACTTATCATGTCATATTGTCAAAATGTCCTAATATTTCACAAAGGTTTGAACATGCCCCGAATGCCTAAGAGTTGGTTAAGCCGAGCCGGCGAGACGTGAAATATTAGGACATTGTGACAATATGATATGATAGGAGATCTTGTGAATTGAGCAATTAGGTTTTTGAAAACTGAAATTACGGCATAGTTTTCAAAACAAGTTTCCATTGTATTGTTACTCACTGTATGTTGTAACCTTTTCAGATGAGGTGGTGGAAGAACGAAAATTGAGTGAGTTGAGAGTCAATGAAACAAGGAAGAGGTATAGGTACATACATACCTAATTACTTTTTGTCTAGACTTTTAGTACCGATATTGTCATATTAGTTACTAGTATCTAAGTAGACTAATTTTAGAAATTTAGCATTTAGCCACCACATTAACATCAAGATTGTGTATTGTGTATTACTTTTAAAGAAACTTATATTTATATAATTTTTTATTATTTATCAAAATACCCATTGATATTTTTCTAATAAAGTTATTTTTTCTTTATTTTCTTTCCAGAAATACCTACCTGCTTAAAACACATTGAAAACAATATTTTATTTCGCCAAAAACTCAACTCTGTTCAAAGAGAATTAGAAAAAAAAAAAACAATTTTACCCTTGATAAAGGATTAAAAAAAAATCAAACTCCTTAAACGCAACAAAGAAAAAGAGTTAATTTTTTTTTTTGCCTACAAAAACAACAATTTCGTTGTAAACTACCAATGATTACAAGTCAAAAGCCCAAAAAGTACAATAATAAGTGCAACAGCAATAAAATTAATAACAATAGTAATAAAAGTGCTACAAAAATACAACAAACTATTAAATATTATATAGTGAAAAACAACAAACAATTTCTATTGCAATTTTACTATTTAAATTCAAAAATCAAACGTGAAAATTATAAATTTAAACGTTTAAATCACGAACCATTATTGCTGAGGTTGACAACACTAAAAATAGAAGATACAAAACCATTATAACAGCAGCAGCAGCGGCAAAAGCAAAAACAACGAAGAACTCACTAGATAAGAGGTGAAAGGGAGCAATATTTGTAACAGCAACAGCAACAACAAACAACAGCAGTACATATCAACAACAACAACAATAACAAACGTTGACATTTTATTCCCCCAGGCATAAATAAATAAACGCTATAGTTTTTTTTTTATTGTTGTTTTATTCATCTAATCTAAATTTGTTGTTGTGTGCACACGGGACTCACGGTCGCCAAGGTTGTGTGAGTGTGTGTTGTATTTAACGAAGAGTGACGTTGACAGCTAACAAGCAACAACAACAACAATACACAGCAATCATAAACATCCATAGTAAACCTCCAAACACTCCAACACAAAATAGTAAACAAGCCAACAGACAAACAAACAAACATAAACAAACTGGTTGAATAGACGATTCAAAGCAAAACCGGTTCAAAGTGTTCAAACCAAAACAAAACCAACTTAAAGCAAAACAAAACACAGCTTTGTTTTGTTTTTTTTTTATTTGGCATAACTACCATAACAAAACACCAACCAAAAAAAAAAAAATAGTAGTAAAAAGAAAATAATACCTACTACATACTACATTTTGGCATGAAGTGAAATTTGTTAAAAAAAAAAAAAATAATAATTAAATAAACACCCCCACCGTTGCATCTTAAATAAATGCAAACCTTAGCATAAGGCAAGCAACAAACCTTTAAACAAAAAAAAGAAAATCTTTCTTGAAATAAACAAAAAGAGAAAATTTCCATATTTGTCCCAGTTTTGGTTGCATTGCAAACAACCACAGCAACAAACAAGTAAACCAACCTTAAATCACAGCACTAACAACCAGTGAACAAACAACAATAACAAAAAACTGCACTGTAGTTTTTTCTTTTTTCACCACAAAACTCTACACGCGATTTTAAGTATAAAAAAAACGTGTTTTTTGGCTTTTGTTTTACAACAGCATCAACAGCAACAACTAAAACAACATAAGACATTATTGTCATTAACAGCATCAGCTTTATTAGCAACAACAACAACTGAAGTTTGCTGCTATTTTTTGTTGAATTTTTTTTTTCTGGTGTTACAAAAAAATATATTTTTGTCTTCGTTCTTATTTTGGTGTTAAAGAAACTGGATTTTTCATTCAATGTACTCAATGGTTGATTGTTACGCAGATATGGGACAAATCGGTCAAGAAGTAAGTACAAAATATGTATGTTTTCTTTTGTTTTTGTTTGATATTATACTGGAATACTACTACTCGTACTTTAGATAGTGTAGAATTTTTTATTAAAGGTATTCACTTTAAGACAATGTAGCGTTTTTTAGGTCTAAAAAAGCGCGAATTTTTTTTTAAATTTATTTTTTTTGTATTATAAAATTATATATTTTAATTATTTAATGCAACATAAAATAATAAAAAATAAATAAAAAGGAAACAAAAATTTTCGACAAGGCATCTGACCTTATTTATCCGTTTCAAATTTGTTAAAACTTGGTAAATGGTTATACATAATTTGAAGTTACTAATAATCTTTAAATTCACTTTGGTTTGTATTTTTTGAGGTTCAAAGTTCAAATTATTTATGTATATGAATGGTGTAAAATCCCGCGAATTCAATTGTATTATATACATTTTTAACCGGTTATCCTATTTTGACATTATTGGTCTTATGTATTTTGAACATAGGATATAGAACCAAAAAATGCTTCCCGTACAAAGGATATTCCTCAAAATTTAAATTTGATAAAAATTTCAGAAAATTTCGAAAAAACTTCAAATTTTTTTTCATGCATTCCATTGTAATTAGTTGTCCGAATTTTATAAACTAGTATTATATAAATCGGTTGGACTTTAAGACTAATAAGTTTAAAAAATATCCTTTAGTTTAAAATACATATCCCTAAATGTTGTACATTATTAATTTAATTATGGTTTGTACCATAATGAAAATAATTTAACAATCAGGGCTATTCCAGTTCTCACTTTCACCATTCACCGTATTTTTGGAAGCATAATTACAACATAAATTACAACCTTTCCAGGACGTTGCAACGTCTTTTGCATTAGTAGAACAAACACTCAACACTGGTTTTACTACCGTCAAACAAGGTACCTACATACATACTATGCTATGTGATTTTCAACAGCACTGATTTTGCTCAAAAAGGTATCCAATTGTCCACATCTGCTGTTTTTATATTCATATTGATCTTAGGCAATTATTGTATGATATTTTTTCCAATATGGCAGCAAAAAAATGCAACTCTAAGAAAATTGACTTAATTTTTAAAATTTTGGAAAAAATTATTATAAAAAATTGCTAAAAACTACAACAATGTTGCATTACCATCATTTACTATTAATACCAACAATTTGAAGGACATTAAAATTCAAAAAGATAAACATTTTATCCAAAAAACGCCATGCTCCTATTCCATTATAAAAATTTAGATATAATTAATAATTGTGTTATGATTAAAGTTCCGAAATAATTTTGATGGCTAGTTTTGAAATGAATTTTATTGAAATAAAACTAAAAGGTTAGACATTGAAGTAAGCATAGTTGTGTTACCTGGTCCATGGAAGGTTACATCATACATTTGATGCTACCCAAACGAGCACATGTGGACATTTATGACTATTGCAACCTTTAATGATGCAAATATAATAAGGAGAAACCAATCCAATAAACCATGTATTATTTACAAAAATAAATTAAGCGCCTATGATTTTCGAAGCAGGTCCTTTATGCTTAAATAGTGCAGTCGTATGATATGGAAAGTCAATCAACGTAATTTTAATTTATTCGAGTCTAATAGTTTAGATCTGTTACTCAGGCCGTTTGGTCAGAAATATTCCTTTAAATATTGAATTAAAATAGTAAAAACTTGCGATAGCTTAGTAATCACGTAAACTAAAGATAAGATTCTATGGAATAGTAACAGTGTCAAATTTATTATTATTTACAGTTGTCTTCCTCTGTGTTGGAATTCGTTTACTTACCAAATTAAATGGATATTTGAATATGATTTCATTATTTGTAATTTTTACAGACCACATGATGTCATATGATTGTGAAAATATTATTTTGGCATTAGATTTCAGCACCCTTCTAACATTAACTAGTCATATCCTTTTGATCTTGAGCTCTTATGCACTTAGTCTTAGGCACACCACCAAAATTATTTGATTTTCTTTTCATAGAGAATATCCGCAAGATTTTAAATTGGTAAAGAAATAAATAAAAATTCTTAAAATTTTCTTGGTTTTCGAACAATTCACCATATTGAACGGAAAATTCATTTGTATTAACAGTAAATTACTGTATTGTAACTGTATTGTATTATAGATTTTAAAAATTTTTTATAATTATTTTTTTCAACATTTTAAAAATTAAGTCAATTTCCTTAGAGTTCCATTTTTTTGCTCGGACAAATTTACCACTGATTTTACTAAAAATTTTATATTTATCCTTACGTACAAAAATATTGGACAAAATGTCATACAATAATTATGACCACGAAGCATCCAAAAATAGCAGATGGGGAGAATTGGATTCCGCTATAAGAAAAATCATACCAGTTGAAGATCACATAGCATAGCGTTGCATTTTTTATGCTCGCTACTGTATGTTAACTGGTATATTTACGGCTGAAATTACTGCTATAAACACTGCCATTAATTACGTTATTCAATAACAATACAAAACTTTAATGTGTACTAATATCTTAATCGCATCTGTAAATTAACTAAAAACATAAAAGCTGTACACAATAATATACTAAAGAAGTCTAATCTAAACCAACAAATTACTTTGCTTTGGATACTCTTCCATGTAGGAATACAAGGTAATGAGTACGTAGATGTATGTATGCGATAAAGAAGCCCTCCTTAAACCATTAATATATGGAGTACCATGTTTTCCAAAAATATTAACTAACTCGTTCAAAGCCAAACACAAATTAAACCAAACAATACAATGGGAAAACTGTCATAATTTTCTAAGACAACATACTACGAGGCAGAAATATCATCCAGATATCTGCAGAGAAGTTTGTATTACAATGGCATGAATGGGAGTAGGAAAACCCCATTTTAACACTAACAACTATTACAATTGAATTTGATCGTTTTTACATCTTGATGAAATATTATAACGTTTTTACCTTTTATAAACGGGGGTTTATTTCCTTTAAATAAACTGGATACTTTTGATTGCAAATAAAAGCCGTTTAGTAGTTTAAAATAGTAACAACTCATTATTTATTTAAAATGTACAGCAACAACAATTCAAATAGTCAGTCAGTGCCTATTTACACGTTTATCAATTCGCAGAAATACACACACACTTTATAATGTACAAACTTAAATGTACGAGACAGTTGATGTTAACTCTAACAGCGCCTATGATAAACTCAACTCACTACTGCAACCTCTGCCACTATTTATACACACGCCATCTTTGGGGAATCTTCTACAATGCTCTTTATGTACAAACTAGTATGTTCGAATTCTAGAGCTTCGATGTCAATGTTAGCATCTTAAACATTTGGTGTTACCATACTTATAAAAAATGCTAAATCACATGCTACTGATGGACGTGTTTATAAACATGTTGAATGTTGCAGGAAGTCGTTATAGACCGTTAAATTCAAATCGTTATTGCATATTCGTATCAATATATATATTTATGTCAATAAAAAAATTTCTTTTGCAAACTAATTCATAACATATTGGATCATATAAGAAACAGGCTTTAATGTGTTGATTCCAGCTATGAGATTTAAGAAAATTTGGTTTAAATTTAAAATTTACATCAAAAAAAGGTCTAATTTTTATGACTCTGATCCTAGCAGTAACAAAAATTTCGACAATAAATCGAGAAACATTTGTCCCTAGTCCCCATACAAGGCCCCCCTCAGAAAATTACTTTGACATTCATAATTATCTTACAATAATTAATATTGTTATGAAATTGGACATAAACAAGTTTTATATGATCCAAAATCTTTCGTGAGGATCGGTCCATAATTGACCCTACCCCTCATATAACCGCTATATCAGAAAAATATTTTATTGTGAATACATAATTTATACATAATAATAATGATGTTAACATAAATATCGACATAAGTCATTTAAAGTTTCAAGAAATCACTCTATCAAATTCTGTACAGTTTGGACCATAACTGATGAAAGTCCCAACAAGATGCGGCACAGACGAATATAACACTCTTACTTATATTATTTTATAGTGATAATTTCCAAAAGATAAAAAACTAGCCTTAAATAACAAATAATTTCCCCCACGGATCCGCCAAAACAATTATAGTTCAATCACGATTAAAAAGTTACTGTTTTATTACCGTTTTAATTTTGTTGAGAATAAGGGAGTTGTTATTAACATTTAAATTATGTAAAGTTGTATTTCTATTACCTTTTTATTCTTTCATTATTTATTGTGATTTTTATTATTTATTTATTTAATTTAAAATATGCAATTTCAATTCAAGGTTTGCTGGTTAGAAATACAAATAAAGTACTTGTTGTCATTTGTTTAGGAATCGATACCAAAATAAATAAATAAAAGATTAATGTTTAAATTACAATAATAAATGTTAAATAAACCCATGTAATTACATACAAAAATATTGCATAAATTCTTAAATATGCATTCATACAATTAATTTTATTTATTACTCGAACATTAACAATAAATAATACAAGAAAAACAAACCGCATAACTTAATGAGAAATATGTTGTCCTAGGTTGGGTACTTACTTTACGAGCCATAAAAAAGTATTTAAAAAAAAAAAAAATTCAATAGAATTTCAAGAAAACAAAAAAACTAAACCATAATAATAAATATAACAATGACAATATTGTACATACGAGTAGAGTAAGTAGTATTTAAAATTATTAGAAATATTTTTAATTTTATCGCTCGCTCAACGGTAATTAATTTTTTTTTAATACTTTTCGTCTGTGTTGTGATGAATTTTAACACATTCTACTCGTATTTCTGTGAGTATGATGTTATTGTTTTTTATTTAAATGAAACATAAAATTTGTAAACTATTTGCACATAAATATTATATTATTTTAGTTTTTTATTGCTAAAAATTTAACTACAATATAAGATTTATTTCATACACTTAAAGAAATTCACGACTGCGCCAGTCATAAACATTAAACTATGAATTGGCATCAGTATTATTATTAGTTGTAATTAAAAATGTAAACATTTTAATTAATATTAGAGACTAACAGAGTTTTGGCAGAGGCTTATATAATCAGTTATAAATTAATTGCAAAGGTTGTTTCTGAGTTCATCTTGTAATGTTCTATATAACATTCTTAAACAGATACTCACGAATAATCATTCCCAAGGGTTCAGTTAGGTCGTGCAGAGACGGAGTACGCAATATCGCCGTCCTTATCATAGCCGTTATCATATCATCTTGTACATAAATCTATGAGAGACAGGTATTTACAATCTCTTCGTGTGCGCACCCAACACTGCTATCAAAACCCGAAGCCAATTACGGCAGAGTCTCATCAAATCCGCCGACTTACTTATTATTAAAAAGTCTATGTTTTAAACTTTCGACTTTTTAAAATTTTTGAACAGTCGACTTTTCGTCTTTTACTATTTATGAAACGTTAACTGTTTTCGACTTTTCATTGTATTTTAATGTAAACAAATATATGGTTGCTAGCAAGGCGAATTTATATAACAGGTGGTGTCGGTGGCGAATTCAGGAAAATACGAGCGAATTCGCCACCGACACCACCTTGGTTGCTAGATTTATTGAAAGGAAAATGTGTTCTTCTGAAGTTTTGCAACGAAAGTAAAAAATCTACTTATTCGACTTTTTTAGATCAGGGAAAGGCAACCTATACTATTACATTTTAGGATTTTATTAGTTATACTCTCTATCCGCTCTCACCACGAATCGGTGTTGCCAGTAAACTTTCGTCTCTTTTCCCCAATTAAAAATGTAAAATCTCATATTGTTCATCATACATCTTAAACAGTTGGGACCAATTTAATTTCTCTGGCAACGCTGATTCTTAAATTGTGCAATACACAACCTGCTAGACCTGAATGCTCAAGCTAGACTGATTAAAGTTGTTTATTTCTTTACAATGCGTGTACACACGTACGTAAGAGAAGAGTAAATGAAAAACGCGGCGCCCATCATTTGCCTTTCCCTGTTTTAGATAGTGTACTCCAGGCCATCTGGTTTGAACAGACCCCTAAAGTTCCCGCTGTATAGATGATTTACAGCATGACATTGGAACACCAACTAATCAGTTGATTTCCTCGTCTAGCGGTCGGGAACCGGATTTAACCAGTTCATTCGCAATATTATTGCCAACTACATCAGAATTTTCCGGCACTCAAATAGCTCCAGGTTAGAATGTCTAGTTATTTCATTACGTGACACATGACATTCATAAACCATTCCGGATATTCTTAGCGCATATTATGTAGTACCTCAGCTCGTTTTAATGCCAGTTGAGGTCGAGATCTCAGCCTGGATAATGCTGCACTGATCCGACACTCTCAAAGTATCCCCTTCCGATAGTGGAGAATTAGAAAAACTCTACCCATCCCAGCCGCGGCTTTAAGCCATCTGAATAGATATCAAATCGACATAGAAAATCATCTGTCAAGAAGTTTGTGAATGTTATTAACACATCTAAAAATTATGATATGGCCCTACAGAGCTGAGCTTGACCGCCGAGTTTGATATATTCGATAGATGGATTTACGATGTTCCACACATCCATCCATACAATAGTATAGGCTTTATCACTATACCGAATAGCCATTTTGCATTCCTTGGACTAATACCGCAGGGCTTTCTTATGTCCTTTCCAGAAATAGCTCTTTCCAGAAATAGCTCATTTGTCCTCATTTGGGTGTTAAGGCTTCATGAGTTTCATATCCCCAGCATTCTAATCAAGACCACTCTCAGTACTCCAGTGACAAAGTAGACTTAATGAAGTTTGTGCGAAAATCCCCAGTTGTTTCCCAGAAGCAGCTAGAACACATCATGAAAACTGTTACCTACACCAAGGTAATGTATCAAAGGAGTGGCTCGGTTCGCGGAGTATCTTGCTTTGCTACTCTATAATCTGTCACCATAGTTGAGATAAAGATTTCCTTACAGAGTAATCATCATCTAAGGACTGAGATTTTAAAATTCTTAACACACGTTTTTCATTAAAACTTTTAACCCAAGTATTATTTGATTTTTTTTTGATCATGTTACCTTTGTAAAGCATTATTATGTTTAATGTCAATTATGTTCATTTGTTGTTAATCTGATTAAAATGAGTGACCAGAAAAAATTTTCAACAAAACCCAACTTGATCCTACAAAAAGTTGGCCAAACAATCAAAGGTCTCCTATCAAACTGTTTCCAATGTTATTAACCAGTGCCGGGAGAACTTGTCCGTTGATATAAAACCTGGTTTAGGTAGAAGGAAAGGTCCTCATGATGTTTCTAAAGCCAAAAAAATAGAAAGCATTTTCAAAAGAGCTCCCAACACATCTGGTAGGAAAGCAGTCCGGTTAGCTCAGTGCTCGGACTATTTGGTACGAAAAGTTAAAGCCAATGCAGGTTTAAAAACATAGAAGGCTCAAAAAGTTACTGACAGGAACGCTGCTAAAAATTTAGAGGCCAAAGACAGAGCACGTAAATTGAAGTCAAATTGTACACAAAAAAATACCTGCTGCATAATGGATGACGAAATGTACGTATGAAATATTTTTCACAGCTTCTGGCTCAACTTTTTATATTGCAGATGCTCGAGGGAATGTTGAAGAAAACTTTAGAACCCAATTGCAGACAAAATTTCCCAAAAAGTTCTTGGTATGACAAGCAATATGCAGTTGCGGCAAAAAGCCAAACATTTGTTACAAAGGGCTCTATAAATACCGAAATTTACATTAAGGAATGTTTAGAAAAAAGGATGCTTCCATTCATAAGACTTCCACTTATTTTTGGCCTGATTTGGCATCTGTCACTATGGTAAGCAATATCTTGAGTGGTAAAAGAACAATAATGTGGTATATGTACCAAGAGAGGTACTTCCTCCTAACTGCCTGGAGCTGAGTCCAGTGTATAAATATTGGACTCTTGTTAAAAGAGAATTGAAGAGCACAAAAAAGGTGTCCAAAAGTGTGGTAGATTTTAAATGGAGATGGACAACCTGTTCGAACAAAGTGACATAAAACACTATAAAAACCATAATGGAAGGGTTTTCGAAAAAGGTTCAAAATTTCATCATTAGTGATTAGAACTATAAAAATGTTTTTTTTTTTTTTGTAAATTGTAACAATAATTTCAATCAAATAAAAATAGATTCAAAACTATAAGTTTAGTGGTTTCATTTTTATTAACATATATGTATGTTAAACGTTTTTCGATCTCAGTCCTTATGTATTTATTCTATGCTCAGTAATTTAAGTTAAACACAGGACGAGTCAAATTAAATCGTTACTATGTCTGTATTTTCAATATTTCAATAAGAACTTAATGAATATTAGAATTTTTTAAATTTATCCGGTTCTAAAACTTCACACAAGTTATTGAAATTCTCCAGTTAAACAATTAATCTGCTTTGTCGCATATGATATATTTTATTTACTCTCTTTTGAGTTTTCTCTATCCTTGAGTCTTTCAATATCCGAATTTGATAAAAAATTAAGGAATTTTACATTAAAATGTTCCAGAGCCGAAACGTGAAAGACATGAAGTCAGTGACATTTGTATCTAAATCTTCCGCACACTATAAATAAGGAGTCGTGAGGATATGACTAAGAATATATGTATTTCAATTTGTCTTACAAAAAGTACAAAAAACAATTGACACTATCAAACCCGCTGGATTTATTTTGGGAAAAAGTATAAACTTTTTTAATTTTAGTACCTCATAAAGAATTCTATTTTGCACAATATAAAATGTAAAAGTTAATATACTATTACAAACGTCTGCCTAATACTTTATTAAGTAGTGTATGGTTTCTTAAACAACAAATTAATATAATAAAAGTTTGTCGCCTTTTCAGTAATTAATCTTGATCTAAATGATTAAAGTTATTACAAAAAGTAATATGAAAAAACTGCAGTAATAAAAAGTAAATATATAAGATTATACTTTGTGCAGACAAATGAATATAATTATAGTTTTAATTAAATTCTACAGACACTTTTCTTGTGTTTACTACAAATTTAAATAAATTTACAGAGTTTTGTAAAGCTTGAAGCGATGTATAGCTGTAAGTTGGGTCGTTTGAAAGATAACTGACTAAATAAGTGGAAAACTTCCTGGAACGATTGGCATAAATCTAAATAGTAATATCATTAGAGGAGGAGTTAAATGTTCAAGATATGATTTTAAGACTTATAACATTTCATTAACGGATTAACCACAGTGGTTAAAAACTTGAAGTCTGCAACATGAATAAATAGTGTCAAATAATTGTTTCTAACATTAAACCAACTAATAATTAAATGTAATCAAAAAATAGATCAACTCCATGCACTTTCCATGCAGTTTTGAAGAATGTTATCTACATAGGTTTAAAATATAATTGTACGCACTTTTTGAAGCTCTTATTACAGTTTGGTGGTATTATTTCTCTTGGTTTTAAATTTAAAATAATCTACAAATTCTCTTATATTTAAAAAAAAGTCCAAAAACCGTAAAAACACTCGGTTAAATCGGAAACCGGTTCGAACAGTTGAGAAGAACTTTATTTTTTAAAATATAATATTTGATGTATCACTTTGTGTACATATTTCTTAATCTATAATTTAGAATAGACGGTCAAATCTAATTCAAAAAAGTTAAAATTTACAGCAGATTGATTGAGATTCTTATAATTGTTTTTAGAAAACTCTAAAGTCTATATCTTTTCAATAATGAATTTATTTCCTTTCAATTTTTGGAGCAATTTTTTTTCCGCAACAGAAGACTTATTTTATTTTAACTTAAAGAAAATTATATATATCAAATTATCTTTAAATCGGTCAGTATTTGCGATTCCGCCGTTTGTGCTTAAAACTTTTACCTCCAAAGACAATATTCTGAAAGTTCTATTCCACCTCTATTGATAACTCACAGAAATCTGATAGTGTTTTCACACCTAAAGTTAAAACCTAACAGTTTTCATAAATTTGGTTTTAACATTCGTTGGTCAAACTTCATTTTTTCCACCCACATTTCAATAAAACCTTTTCGTTGTGTTCTGTTCAAAAACTTATTTTTCTCTTGTATTTTTTTATTGTTGCTGTTGCGTTCATTATTTAATTTTCTTAAGTTTTACTCTTTGTCAACGGCTTTTTTCGTTTTTATATTTGTTATGTTTTCTTTTATCAGCTGTTTTCAACATTTTCATGTTGGTAGCTCTGAATTTAGTACATAGAAAACAGGGTTGTATTTCATAAAACCTACTTAGAACCAATTCAAAAAAGGTTTTGAGATGGTTTTATCATAATAATTTTGTATGGTAAAACCAGGTTTTAATAATGGTTTTAACGAGAAAAACCAACTTTTGCATTAAAACCACTCAGTGTGAAAACACTATGAGATCCAATAATAGTTACAAAATATTAGAAATAACCGAATATAGTTCTCTAAATTGTTTTAAATCAATCTAAATTATTTTTAATTCGTTCCACTACCCACTAATATTGAACTTATTTCTAATAAAAATATTGAATTATTTTCTGCAAACAAATTATTTTTACCTTGGGGCGTATGAGCAACATTTAATCATATATAATACGCATACGCTAGAGTGTCCTAATTAAAAAATTCAACCAAAATTATGTGTAATAAAGAAAATATTTTCCGATTTTTTTAAAAACAAATTAAATCATTATTTTATATTTGTTATGCCACAATTAAATTTTAACAAATTAATAAAAAGTATGCAAACAAATTATAAATAATCAGTACCTGGTATTTAATACACATACATACATTTTGATTCTAAAATGAGTTCAATAATCGTAATAAAAATTTAAAAAAACTTGCTGCAGAAATTGAAAACAAAAGAAGCTATTTATAAATATATAAAAATATACATACTTTCAATATAATAAACATATAATGAACTCATTTACTACGTCAAAATAAATAATACTATTTAATTGTTATTTTTGCCGCAAATCAAATCAAATTGGCAACGAGCCGAAATTCTTTCAATATTATGTTCATATTTCCAAAATAAAATTCAATTATAATGAGCAAAAAAAATTTTAACATACATACTACGTATGTGCATGAGCTTTTATTAAAAGGCATTTTTAAAATTCTTTAACTAAATAAATTAATGAAAATAATGCAATATACATACATATGTGTATTTAGAAAACAAAAATAACATAAACTGCACAGAAACATAAACAATTCCTATAAAACAAAAGCACTAAAAAACATAACCTCCGACAACATTAAACATATTGAAGCCATATTCTTAAATCGTGTTCTAAAATGAAAAACAAAAACAAAATGAAACACAACACAACAAAATAAAATAAAAGAATACTAAACATACCCCACCCCCTCTTGTTGAAAATACATACATGCACATGTGTAGGTAATTTGGTTAGTTTTGTGTTTATTTTGTCTCACCCCGTTTCAACCTCTTTTTTTTTTGTTATTAAACTCACTCTTTTTTATTATCTTTTGCTCTTTTTTCTTTTCTTTCAATAACATGACTACTTTAATTTAACGTTGTTCTTGTTTTCATTGTCTGCTGTCTGATGACTTGACAACCAAAACAATCAAAAGAAGAAGAAAATTATTGCTGTTGTTGTTAATGAATTACAGAAGAGTAACAACAGTTCTTTATTTACACCGAGAGATGACCTTCAATTTTGTGTTTAACAGTTTTCGTTAATATTCTGCGAGCAATTAAACTGTTAACTGTTTTGCTTAATTCTGTAGACTTAACAGGTGTAAAAAAATACACTACTTTTTATATTTTTTAAATTAAAATTGCATAATAACAAAGTCGTAACTGGAAATAAACCACCATAAGATAAAGTAGGGATGTTGTAAAAAATATTAAAAATATTAAAATATTAAATCCAAGGTTATTTAAACACGAGATAATAAAGGATTAACATTTTTTGTTTGTGACAAAATACTTGCAAATCAGCTCGAAATTATGTAAAATTTATCAAACCAAAAAGTTTTGTACACGATGGCGATTTTGAAAACTACTATTTTGAAGTATTCTGTAATCCTTTAGGTGCATCAAACTATTTACTGGTACAAATAAAAAACAATTATGATTTTTTGTTGTATCAAACAAATATTTGAAGTAGAGGAAAGTCTTTCGTGCTAGTGGTTTAGGCTCATTAGCATGTAGTCTTTCCTCTTGGAAATCATGGGAAGGATAACCTAGGTTTTTTTTCTAGGACCAGCATTCAGGGGATAACCCCTACTCATGCAAAGCATTGTGTTGGAACTAAGAAAATAGGTTATGGGAGGGAGTATAGAGGCAGTAGTGTTTGTAGACATTTGATTTTCCTATATTGAAAGTGACAGGAAAGACTTCAGGAGGAAGCTTATTCCACATACGGATAGTACAGCTAAAGAACGAATTTTCCCTGTAATGTGTTGTGCGATCCACTATCAAGTTGACAACGAATTGTTGAGCCCTTGCCGAAGAACGTGTGTTGCGTAAAAAACTATGGGTTTCGGGAACAAGTTCCCTAATTTCAGCAGAGCACATATTACCATTGTAGTATCGGTAGAACAGCGATGTTCCCGTGAGTTAATAGAGCTGGATACCCTATTGTCACCGATAATCACCTTCGCCCTCTCCTTTACTCGGTCGAGTAACTCCAAAATAGACTTTGAAGCACCGGTCCACACATGAGAGTTGTATTCCATTTTCGGTCGGATATAAGTGGTGTAAATAGTAAGGAGATCAGTTGGAGTGAAGTATGTCTTACACCGTTTTAGAAAACCAACGCACTTGAATGCTTCTTTCGACACTCGAAAAATGTAGCGGACATCGCACTGAATACTCATGCCTAGAACATCAAGAGCTTCTGAACCTTAATATTTACACCACCCAGAAAAACAGATGGAGGAACATGGTCTGTTGTGCGTTTGTGTGTTAACATACAACATTGAGTCTTGCATGCATTGAAATCGACTCTATTCGCATAACCCTATTCAGAGATTGTCACAAGATCTTGGTTAACCACATTAATGGCAAATGTTGCTGTCATTTGCAAAAGAGTAGATAGGGTTGGAAGTTTAACGTAGAAGGTCGTTTATAAAGATAAGAAATAGAGTAGGAAAAAGGACGGAGCCTTGCGGTACCCCTGAATTGATCTTGAACTCATTTGATGAGATACATGAAGTTTAGATGAGTTAAAAATACCATACATATGCTTGTGGGCTACGAACAAAAATCTTTCTAGCATAGAGACATTAAAGGTGCTTTAATAATATGAAATCGAAGCCCATCTTAATGGCTCTGGATTGACTGGGTGTTAATCAGCAAATTTTTCAGTAAATAGGGAGACGAATAGAGTCATTATCTTTAGTATAGGAACTGCTAAACTAAGTTACTCCGAAGAAAGCGGTTCTGTAGCTACTTCTGAGTATGTCATTAGAGAGACTTTCTCACAATTCCCACAAACTTCACGTAGTTGCTGGAGCTCCGCCATTTGTCTGAGTGTGAATCCGATTCTTCTCAAGAAAGTACAAGATACCACCTTTTCCATTGCCGCATCTTAATGGGTTGGAACTCTGGCTTTCTCACAATTCCCACAAACTTCATTTAGTTGCTGGAGCTCCGCCATATGTCTGAGTGTGAATCCAATTCTTCTCAAGAAAGTACAAGATACCACCTTTTCCAATACCTCATCTTAATGGATTGAAACTCTGACTTTCAGGTAATGCGAAGTATCTTAACTGTACTCCAAACTGTCATGGATCTTAAGCAACCAAATGAGGGCATCAAAGGTAGCTATTACCATATATCCGTATAGGAGGAACACAGAACTGAAGAGGAACTTAGAACCTGTGGTATTAATCCAATGAACGCAATACGACTATTCGTCATAGTAGTCAAGCCCATAATAATATATGGTGCATTGGTTTGGTGGATGGAGCTTGGTAAATTCGTCCACTGCGAGATAATCGAAAATATCCTACAGACTTCTGCAGGATATTTGCGTAACGAAGCACGCCATCGAGTTCTGTGTTTGTTATGATGTCTAATAGTTAGCTATGAACTTTGTATTGTAGGAGCATGTCGGCCTAGAAATATTGGTCATGTGATTAACACATCTCCTTGAATATTGAATATGCAAACTCACAGATGCGCTCCCTTGAGAGATCAATACATATGGCTCCAAGTCTTTGGCTAGGTTGGGTAGTGTCTTTTATATTCTCCGATTCGGGAAGAGTATTAGTTTCAGGCTACCGGATCAACGCACCATTATCTTGGCCATACACTGGCTATGGTACTATGGATATGCCGTGATTATATCCAAATATTTACCGACAGAAAACCTGATAGGTTCATGCTTGCAATAATGTTGCGGTCTCCTGCTAAATTCGGCTGATTAGTTTTCCGCTTTAATACTGTAAATTATCTATACAGTGGGAACTTTACGGGTCTTCTTAGACCATATGACTACATGCTCGAAATCGAAGCTTATATTTCTTTAAAACACTACCGTAAGTGGACGATCGTCAACCAATTTGATGCAATCGACTTTACGTTCTGGTAGCTGTGATAACAGAACACTGTTGAATGGATGTACTCACGAGAAGATTGAATGTTCTTTTTAAAGATTTCTGTAAAAGTTGTCATGATAAAGACGAAGAGGAATCGGTGTTTGCCTCTGTGTTTTTGCAACACTCAAATGGTTTCAGCGTCTTTGAAATGAGTAATGGATTGCTCTTCTTTTTAATATTGCGAAATTAAGAAATAAGAACGAAAATAAGATTAACATGACATGAACGGGCATGCTTATATCGAACAGCATATCGTCCTGAGTCCATATGAATGTGTAAATCTGTCTTTATCTGGAAACAACTTCGTTAAGTTCACTTTGAGATCATTTACAGTTCTGATGGATCCTGATGGAAATGCATTTGAATACAACTTTTTCTTTTGTTTGTTAATACAAGGTGGCGCAAAAGTAAACTTCCGATGTTTTTTGGCTGTAATTAAAAAAAAAAAAATGAAAAACTTTGATTCTTCTTCTGGATTATTTTTATTTGGTTTTTTAATTTTTTTTACATTAAGTCGAGAATATGATGTCATGTAATGGACGCCGCCACAGTTGATTGTCATTTGAGACCTTTTTATGGCATTTTCCATTACTTTGGCCAAAACTTCCGGCGATAGGTCCTCACATTCTTGACGGATATTGTCTTTAAGAGCTGCAAGAGTTTGAAGCTTGTTGACATAAACCCGCGACTTCAAAAAGCCCCACAAAAAGAAGTCTGGAGTGGTCAAATCAGGCGATCTTGCTGGCCAGTGCAAATCGCCAAAACGGGAGATTAGGCGCCCGGGAAATGCATCCTTCAGCATATCGGTTGTGGCACGTGCAGTGTGTGCCGTTGCACCGTCCTGTTGGAACCACATGTTTTCCAATCCCAATTCATCAAGTTGCGGCAAAAAGAACTCATTGATCATTGCTCTGTAGCGCTCACCATTCACAGTAACCGTTTGGCCCGCGACGTCTTCGAAGGAAAAAGGTCCGATGACTCCTCCAGCGAAAACAACACACCATACAGTGACTTTGAGCGGGTGTAATGGCTCTTCGTGGGTTACACGCGGATTTTCAGTGCCCCAGAAGCGTAAATTTTGCTTATTTACGTACCCGCTAAGATCGAAATTGGCCTTATCACTCATGATTATTTTTGATGAAAAATCATATTCATGTTAGACGCGATTGGCAGTCAGCAGCTAACAGCTGATGCACCGTCTGGACTTTGTACGGAAACATTTTCAAATCTTGTACCAAAATTCGCTGTAAAGACCGTCGACTGATACCCATTTGCGTGGCACGTCGTCTGGTCGATGTCGACGGCGCTTTCATGACATCCTCGGCTACAGCAGCAATATTCTCTGTAGAACGGCTACTCCGGGGTCTGCCACGCCTGGCAGCATCTCGTGTTGTGCCAGTCTCTTCGAGGCGAGCGGCTAAACGTCGCAGTGTTTCACCAGTAGGCGTTGGACGGCCAGAAAATCTTGCTCTAACTATTGTTTTCTTGCTCTAACTATTGTGATAATATTTTGTACAACATTTTTGAAAATTAAGGAAAAACTGAAAATGTTGTTAAAATTTCGATTTTATTGTCTCGCATCTTCTAGCATAAATTTGTTCATTGTGTTGTTATGTCATAATAAAACTAATAAATTTTACAACAATTGTAACCCTAACAAATGCTATAATTTCTTTATTTATATATTTATTTTTATATAATAGCCACAACTAGAAATTATACACACAATTTGAAAACAAAAAAAAAAAAATAAAAAAAAAAAAAAACAGCAAAACAAAATCACAACAATGCGGAAATGTATTTTGCACTTTTTACATTAAAAGCAATTTTAATATAAAATGAAAAACTAAATAAACCGCACTAAAATTAAAAATAAAACAAATAGAAATTTTGAAAAAAAAAAAAACACTTTGGCGAATTATTTTACTACAAGTGTATTTTTACTTACAAAAACATCTTAATAGTTTTAAATAAATAAATTTAAAAAGCAAAAACACACACTTAATTGCTTATTTTATAAATATAAGATTGTACTATTTTTGAATTTCAATAAATATTTAGGTAAAATGAAAAATTATGATTTAAATATTAAAGCAAATTTCACGGTTTTTAACATCAAGTGTGAAAAGAAAATATATTTTAATTAAAATATTTTGTTGATATTTTTAACAATATTATTTGTTTTGAAAAACAGCAACAACGCATACAAAAACCATAAAAATTATAATTAAGTTGTTTACTTTTCTAAACAAAAGAAGCTACACAAAAAAGAAAAAAAAAAAAACGACTAGAACAAAAATCATTAAAAATTATCATAAAAATTCCGCAAATACTTTGAATTTATTTCTAATAATTAAACAAATAATAGAGGAATTTATTTTGCAGAAAAAAATAAATAAATAAAAATAGCAAAAATAAAGATACTGAAGTAGTTATAACTGTTTAATATGAGTCTATAACGATTTTTTTAAAATATTTTATTGTTCCGCAGTTGTATGTAACTACAAGTACTTGCGATATCGAAAATTATAGCTATAACCCTAGTAACTAGTAAGCCTACCCAGCAGTTAAGCAAGTGCTTAGTCAATGTATCCCTTATAGGCAGTAATCGTCACAAATGTCTTATCACTTGGCTGACTCCAATTTGTTTATTTTGGAGCACGTATGTACCCTTTTAGTGCAGAGAGAAGACAATTGGTAACTTTATGTATCCCAGGTAATCTAGAGTGAAGGCAATTGTCACTTAAGTGTCTCTAAGTAATCTAGAGTGTAGTCACTTTAAACGTTTTGTGAGTAATTCGTACAAACTGGTTTTATACAAATTGTGTTGATATAATTCTCATATAGGTTTTTTTTATTGTTGCTAAAGTAACATAGCGTGAAGTCAATAGTCACTTTAGTGTCCCTTAGTAACCTATAGTGAAGTCACTTTAAACGTTTATCTTGTACTGCACTTTAAAAAGTAGTTAGTTTACCCACCAGAAGCAATATATTGGATAGTTATCGAAGAAAGGTTTGTTTACAAGCTATCATTTATTGGACTGCCTATGATATGTCTTTTAGCTGACTATTTGAGGTCAATTAGCACTCGTACATGTTAAAATAACTAGTTATGTAGTTATGTAGATCAAGTTACCAGTTAGGTAGCTGATTACCAATTAGGTAACCAGTATGTGAATCCAATGCGTGGACTACTTTGGATCAGCTATTAGACAGACTCATTGTAGTCAAAATGGGTTAATTTACCCGCTACTTAGGACATGCACATGTTAAAATAACTAGTCACGTACCAATTGAAGTAATTAGTTCCCACCCTAAAGTATGGGTAAAATCACTAGTTCGGGACTGTCTCCTAGAACTGCTGGGTATATGATCATATACATACAAAGATAACAAACTAAATTTTAGTTTTAGAGCTCAATAAATATGTAATATGTAATAAAATCTTTATTTATTAACAAAACTTAACGAAATTTGCAGGGTATTTTAAATTTTTCATTCTAAATAACAAAGTGTAAAAAAACTTGTAAAAAGGTCAAAGGGAATCCCGCAATTCCTAAAAACTAGATCGAAAATCCCAAAAATAGTATTTTTTACAATTTTGCCCACAGGTTCTACATTTCTTTCGGAACTGGGAAAATGCTTTAAAAATAAATAGGAATCACATCAAGATTTCCAAAACTGCTTTCCGTTTTCTGATTCCAGCTTTGGGATTTTAGAACATGTGGTCCAAAGTTAAAATTTTTATAAAAAATAGCTCAAATTCCGAAGGGCGTAGGGGCGACATGTTTGAAAAATATGACTTGTTTTTATACCAAAATATTCTCCGTAAAGATATCTTACAGAAAAACATAAAACTGTTATATGTTCTTAAAGAAAGTTTTATTTTAATAAAAAAAAAGAGTTAAGTCACCTTTTCGCCCAAAAAACAGCAAAAATCTACAAATTTTTGAATTTTTAAATTAAAAATCGTTTATTTTCGGATCCGTAATTGATATTGCTCTGAATTTTTTTGCATATTATTGATACTTTAGTTATCTAACTAATGAAACAAATTTGAGTCCATTCGGTTCAAAAGTACGCCCTATATTTTTAAAAAAGCGGACCAAGGTATAGAAAAATTTGAAATCCTTATAACTCGAAAATTATAAAAGATAAATATCACACGCAAGCATGTTTTTTCAAGACCTAGCCGAGCGCTTCCCAAAAATTTAAAAATCTTTGAAATCGGATGGGAACAAAAAAATGGCACGTGTTTAAATATTTTACATGTCTAAGGTACCCTACTTTGAGTCCCCATAGCGCCGCTCCTGGAGCATTTGTAGAGTCCATTTTGATAACTTGAACTTGAATACTCCTTGGCTACCCCCACGTCAAATTTTGTCCTGATCGGGCCATCCGTTTCTTTCCAAAAAATTTTGATTCTGCCCCACTGTGCAGCAGGATGAAATTTGTAAAATTTGATTCAAATTATCGCTTAAAAAAATGTTCATTTGCTTAAAAATTTAACAGAAAATTAGTTTTGCCAGGTTTTTGCAAAAACTCTTTCATGAATCTTTTATTTATTAAACATTTTGGAAATTTTTGAATCTCAGAGACAATCTCCTACACATTGGTGTATAAAATATCTACGTCGTGTTTGCCACTAAGGAAATTAATGGATTCAAAATGTGTGGATTTGCGGACTTTTGCGGATTTTTTATTAATGATTAAGCTGATAAGCTAGTTGCATATCGTTGGTCTTATGTAGAAAGGCCCTAACTCAAATAATTTGCAATCTACAGAAGAAGATACAAACATAATAGAAACTGTAATTCTCAATATGTAACATTTTATATAAAATTGCTTGTAGTAAGGTTAGTTAATCCTTTGCCTACATATGAATTACAGTGTTCGTGGCTAGGACTACAGTCTTTGGAATTGCGTAGGCAACTTCAGTCTTCTATGCTGGTTTTTGATTTAATTAATGGAAGTATTGACTGTCCGGATCTGCTTGCATTAATTCCGTTTTATGTTCCACCTAGAATGCTTAGGTATAATACAATTTTTAATGTGCCTTATCACCATACCAATTATGGTCTTAACAGTACACTTACTCGTGCATTTATACGCCTTAATGCTATTAATACCAAACAACAAAGAAATTGTTTTAATCCACAAATAATAGAGTTCTGCATATCAAAAAATCTCTTTAAAAATTTTTTATGTAAAATAATTTAAATAATATTTTCAAAAACATTGTTAATTTTATTTTTATACTTAATCGTAGTCTGTAAGGAATTTGTATTTCCATTGACTTAATAAATGAAATGAAAAACGTTATTTCTGATACCATTGCAGGTGTTAAACTAACTTTCGAAAAAATGCGAGTTAGGTCCTTTCTACATGGGACCAATGATATGAAAGTGTAGGAAATTGTGTCTTCTATTTAAAAATGTAGATTGAAAATTCTAAAGTTCCCAAAACCTTTATATTGGTTAAGCAGAAGCCTAGCTTGTTTAATTAAGAAAGAATTAAATGTGGTTGTAAGTGAATGATAACGTTATAAACATCACGTATTCCATGATAGAAATGAAAAGAACATGAGATTCTCAAATACGAGAACAAATATTAATGAGAAATATAGTCAAGAACTACTTCACCGAATGGTACAACATTTTAAATACTTGTATGTTCTATGGGATATGAGGATAGATTCTGTGTAAATTTTATTGTACAATAGATATCATCATACTTTTAATCAATTACACCTAAAACCTTAAATCGATTGTTTTGAAATTAGAAAAACCTTTAGTTTATTATTATGTTTGAAAAGCTTGAAAACCTAATAAAATTTCTTTCTGTTATTGTAAAAATATAGCACATTAAGCAACTATATCATGATTGAACTCATTTAAAATTTACTTGAGAACCACTGATGTTTGTTATAAATTTAGAAAGTTCAGTGGCCTTATCTGCTCTGCTTTATGTTTGTTTTTTTTTTATTATTAAAATAATAAATGTTATTTATATTAATATAAATTATAATGCTATAATATTAATTTAATTATACAAATAAAGATGTGACGCACTTTACTGCAATATTTCATAAGAAAATGATAAAGAGACCATTATTATTCTTTATATACATACATATTTGCTATTAATATAAGTAATACAAATTTAACACTAACATTTGGTTTAATTTTTATTTATTCTATATAAATGGATTTTTTTGAAATGGTATTGAATAAAACTGTTTGTTTGAGCTAATTGAAAATCCATTTAAAATTACATCAAGATATTTCACAGCAGTTGCTTTCCCCATAAAAACTTCCTGGCACCCTTTGGATATTTTAGACTTAATGTCAAGGGTCAGCAGAAGAAAATCAAGAGATTGTCGGAAGTAGTGAAATATTGTGGGATAAAAATGTAATGAATTTTTTACTGGTAATGATATGCTGCTGATTTTGTCTTACTAAAATTTGAGAGAAAGTATGAGAAACTTAGCAGGTGTCAGCATATTTTTATATGGGGCTGGTTAGCAAGAACTTGGTAATGCATTGCAATTACCTTGTGCATTACTTAGATGTAGTCGTATAATGACTTATTTAATATATGTTATTGTATATAACAACTTAATTTCTATCAATGAGATTTTTTAATTATCACAATGTATAGTAAAGTTTTAACCTAAAGTTAAACTGACAGTTTTCATATTAAAGTAATGACATCTATATAAGCGGATGTTTTAAGTACATGGCTCCAATGACATCACCGTATTAAAGTAATGGATTAAAATGCTACTGTGTAAGTAGTGAAGTGTGAGAATTTCGCATTTTAACTCATTACTTGGTAATAAAACTCCGTCCAAAAAATGGCACGTGTTTAAAAATTTTACATGTCAAAGGTACCCTACTCTCACTTGGAAGTCTCATTTATCAAACACAGCAATATATGCCTGCTAGCGTCTTTTTGGTAGATCGTGGGGGTTGAAACCTAAGATGATTTACTGATATTTTATTACGGTAATTAGGCCAATAATAACATATGCTGCATTGGCATGGTGGAAAAAGGTGGAACAGGTGACTGTGAGAGCATTACTTGACAAGGTATATCGCCTCATCTGTGTCTCTATTACCGGGTCCATGAGGACCTGTCCCACTCATGCTCTGGGAGCAATCCTTCACATCCCACCCTTCCATATATTGGTAATGGAGGAGGCCTATAGGAGTGCATCCAGACTACCGTGGATATCCCGTGTAATGCCGGGAGATCTGGTTGGGCATATTCGCATTCTAGAAATCTTTGAAAATGATCGTAGTTTTGCAATATCGGACCATATGACACCAACTCTGGTGTTAGAAAGGAAGTACAAGGTCCTTATACTTGAAAGGGACGAATGGTTAAATCAGACATGGTGGCAGAATAATGCCGATCAAGTATGGTTTACTGATGGTGCCAAACAGGCTAATGGTGACACTGGGGCTGGTATCTATGGTCCCAATTTCCAAAGGGGTATCCCAATGGGTACATTTCCATCAATATTTCAAGCGGAGATTTACGTCATACTTATATGCTCCAATGAATGTTTAAGAACGAGGTCTAGGAATAATAAAATATTTGTTATGTCTGACAGTCAGGCTGCTCTTAGAGCATTATCATCATATGAAGTGAGGTCTAGTGTTGTTATGGACTGCTGGTCATCCTTGAATGAACTCGGCGTACATAATTAACTTCCATTGTGCTGGGTACCTGGCCATGAAGGTCATGCTAGTAATGAACGCGCTGATTGTTTTGCCTACAGGGGCGCACGACGCTCGTTCTTTGCCATCCCTCATGGATATACTATGGAACGTATTCGTTCCTGGGTTGAATCGGAATTCGTCCGTTTTTGGGGTAATTTACCAGGACTAAGACAGTCTAAACGATTCATTACCCTATCAAGACGTAGATCCTGGTCGTTGCTTTCGCTCGGAAAGTGTGACTTGAGGATACTTACTGGATTATTCACCGGACACTGTGGTTTAAAGTATCACCAATTTATATTAGGTAACGTTGAGAATGAACACTGCAGGTTTCGTGGACAACATGCCGAAACCTCTGAACATGTTCTATGCTGGCAATATGCAGAACAAAATGGTTTGGAAGGGCCAATATGGCCCCGGGGGACGTAATTGATCTCTTTACAAATAGAATACTTGGCTTTATACGTAGCCTAAATCTGTTAGGATAAAAAATCTTAGGCTGCACAAAAGATCCTATGGGTCGTAGTGCGTGGAGCCTCACTAATAATAATAATAATACCCTACTTTGAGCCTCCATAAAGCCGCCCCTGAAGCATTTGTAGGATTCATTTTAATTCACTTAAAATCCGAATACTGCTTGTTTAATGCAGTCATTCCGTTTGTAACATATCGAAATATTGGTGGTAAAACCAAAAAGTATATATATTTATCTTGGGTCCTCATAAGATTCTAAGACCATTAAGGTATGTTCGTCCGTCTTTCTGTTGAAAATACGATAGATCCTAAATGAAAGGAGCTAGCTGGCTGAAATACTTGCTGTTGATAAGGTTTGTTTGGTATTGACAATGTGTCCAAGTAGCCCATATAAATGTCACCTCGGAATACTGTTTGAGCAGCCATAAATATGTGGATTATGCGCCAATCCTGATATAATTTTGAGCAAATTAGTTCTAAATACTCTGAAATTGTATGGCGAAGTTCGGGCAATATTTGTCCCATGTCTCCATAAAAGGTCCCCCTCAGAAAATGACTAGAACATTTATAATTGTCTTATGATTATTAATATAGTGATGAAATTGGACATAAACTAGTTTTATATAAACCTAAATAGACCCTACCCCCAATATAACCCCTATATTAGAAAAATATTTTATTGTCAATAAATAATTTATATATAATGATAATAACATAAACATAAAAAATAACAGTGCGGACCATTACTGTTTCAAGTCCCCATAGAAAGACAAAACTACATATTGATATAACATCTTACTTGTTTAATTTATTTTTATTTACTTACGTGTTGTGGAAAGCTTCAGTATGTTTTTTCACTAAAATCAGAAAAACATATTCACCTTCGTGAGAAGGGTATATATAAATTTGTCATTCCGTTTGTAATTTCCACAATATAATTTTCCGACCCTATAAAGTATATCTATTCTGGATCCTTATAGATAGCGGAGTCCATTTATAGATAGCGGAGTCCACAGACAGGCGGCTGTCTGTTGAAACCAATTTTCTGAAGGCCCCAGATATCTTCGGGATCCAAATCTTCAATAATTCTGTCAAACATGCTTTCGAGAAGTTTCCTATTTAAAATCAGCAAAATCCGTTCATAAATAACGGAGATATGAGCAAAAATCCGAGACAACCTCTATTTTTTTGCCTATTTTTGATCTATATATCGATTACTAAGTCATAAATATAGACAATATGGATATCTAATGATAGATATTTCAAAGTCCATTGCAACGATGTATATAAGGCTATACAAAGTTGGACCTACAATGGGTCAAAATCGGGAAAAATATTTTTTAACCCGAATTTTTTTCACAAAAAACTCTTTTTTCACTAATAAATTTAAAAAAATAAATTTTTAAATTAAAAAAAAATTTAAAAAAAAATTGGAAAAAATTTAAAAAAATTTCGAAAATTTTTTTTTTAAAAAAATAAAAAATTTAAAAAAAAAAATAAAAAATTTTTTTAATTTTATTTTAAAGTACAATTTTGTGAAGGGTATATAAGATTCGGCACAGCCGAATATAGCTCTCTTACTTGTTATTTGACAAATCGGAGTCTCTATGTATAATTCTTTATGGTTGTGACTTTATGAATACATTTGCATATAAAAAAAGTATTTCTGAAATCAATGGACTCATTCAATAAAACAGAACTTTTACATGAGAACCCCTGCATATTTTTGTTGTAGCATATTGTAATTATTTAAAGATCAATGTAAAAAAAATCAACAAAATATGTTCAATCGTAACAAATGTTATTGTTATTACTGCGATAAAATACAACTCTGACACATACTGTCAATATTTCAAATACTTTTAAGAAAAAAATGTGTTTTTTTTTGTTGATTGCTTAAGCATTTTTAAAAGAATTACTCTCAATAGCATACACATCATCATATAGTTCACTTTCTTACGAAAACTATGAACTAAATTAAAAGACCAACAAATTGTTTTTCTCTATTTTTTTTTTCTGTACGAGTAGTTTACTGTCACAACAAATTTGCGTAATAGTTTTGTATGATAATTTATGATCTTGTTAAACCACAACAACATCAACACTGTACATCAGCAATGAGAAATTTATGGAAACTACAAGAAACTCAGCTAATAATATTTAGAAATATTAAATCTACAAGTATTTTGTATTTTCGAGCAAAGCAAATATGATTAATTTGACATATTAAGTCGAAAATTATGTTTCTCTTGTATATGATTAAGTAAAAAAAAAAACCTATAATTTAGATAGAAATCTAAAGGAAGTGTCATTAGTCGTTTGAGAAATCATAATTTACTTCATTTTGGGTTATGAAAAAGAACATGGCTGTCACAAGCAGCTAGTTCAGATTCTAAATTTAGTACGGAAATCATTATTTTTCTGTGTCTAAATTAGTTTGTATCTACATTACTTAGTTTAGAAGATATGAGAAAATATTAAAATTTCCAATTATCATTTCTTAGTGGATCTATTTGGGGGAAACTAAAGCTCTAATTTCATGTCTCTAACTTCAGGGATTTAGGCTGTGCGATGATAGATCAGTCAATCAGTTCCGAAACATTATTAGACTTTAACCATTTCTTAACACAAACAAGTTGAATGCTTATGAATTTGTTTTTCTAACCCAATTTTCTTTGTAATCATTTTAAATTTAGCTTTTATCAAAACAATGGTTCTTTTGGGTACAAGCGGATAACAGCAGTAGTGGGTCCAGGGGCCTGGTTAGCAGAGCAACTGAATCTATTTAAAGAAAACATGATATTATTTTCCATTTTAAATACATATTTATTTATTTACTTGAGTTTGTTGTTATTGTTGAGTTTATTAGCATTTCATTATCTAAGTTTTCTTTCTTTAAATTTTATTTTTAGTATAAAGTAGTTAATTTTATTTTTCTATTTAATTTCGTATTGTTGCCAGTTTCCTTAAAAAGTATACAAAAAAAAAAAAAAAAAAAAAAACACCAACCAACACTAATCTTAAGTATAAATAAATAAAATAAAATAACAAAATAAATACTTACAGTCAAGTATTTAAACAATTTAATTGACCAACCTCAATGTTGCTAATAAATAAATGAATAAAAATACAAATATAAAAAAAAAGAAATACAATTAATTTACGAGTATCATGGCGTGACTTTTAGTCTTCAACTGCACTGCACAACAGTCTACACTTAGAACCGCCTCGCGTCTTTTTGTCTCAATCGATAATGAGTAAAAATCCTACAATCCAGTTTGTTCTGTATTTATTTTTTAATAATAAAACAATAAACATTACAAAGAAATAAAAAAATAAAAAATGACTACACCCATTTTAGTTGTTGATTTTGCAACAATTTATTTTTTATATTTAAATTGATAAGAATAAAAGCCAACCACAATAAATATTCAGTCCTCATAATCTTTGAACTTTCCGATTTGAATAGAACTGAACAAAAAAAAAAAAAAGAACAAAAAAAGCTTGTCAAGATTAATTTAAAATAGACGACATATTACAATACATACAAACCTACATATTATCACAAATACACAACTGTTGCAGAGACTATCACAGACGTGGTAAACGAAAGGGCTTGATCTGTCAGGTTTTTGGGGATTAAACACAAGAGCTAGGGCATTTACTCAATGCCAAAAAGGAGGGGGGGTTAAGATATGAAAAAGTTCACTTGAATCGAAATGCATGAATGAATTACAGAAAACCTTAAAAAATGTTTAGCGGTATCAAATCTCACGATCTTGGTAACCACCGCGAGAGGCAATCAAAATAGTTTAGTTTTAGTTTTTATACCCTACACCACCATACACGCAGAAAAAAAATATAGTTGTACATTGTTACTGTAACAATTTCAAAATTTTTAACAATATTATATTCACAGTAACTATATATATGATTGTGGTAACAATAATATGGTTAATTTACGAATCACATGATTGTATCAACCATATATATGGTTACAGTAAACATGTATATGTTTGTGACAACCATTTATATGATGAAGGACTTACCATATTATGATGCTCTCATATCATAATCTGAGAACAACATATTATGATAAAATTATTCATCATATAAATGGTTGTCACAAACATATACATGTTTACTGTAACCATGGACCGAAAACAATGTGGAGTTATATTGTAAGTATTTATAATAACTTTGTTAAATTCCATTGAATTTGAAGATGTTAAGTCCCACTGTTTTCCCCATTGATATCGAACCTCCAATATGATTTTTTTTTTTTTTTTCAAAGGTGTGTGTTTTACTACCACATATTTCATAATTTACAAGTTTAATATTTGAACAAGTTTTAAATTATTGAGAATAAATACATTGTTATTAATAATTTCTCTGTCGTTAAAATGCAAATTGTTTTTTAAAATGTGCTGGCGTTATTTGATACCTGTAGACCCAGTGTTAATAGAGTGGGAGGTGTTTGTGGTGATAATTAAAAATTATTCAACACTGTTCATGAAACAACACTTTCCCAAGTTGTTATTTAAGTGTCAATTATCCAGAGTACACATACACACACACAGCACAAAGTGTTACGAATTGTTTATGGCTGTTGTTAAACAAATTGTTTATTTATTTAGCAATTTAGAACTTGTGTCTGCATCCTCAGGGGGTTTGAAAATGAAAATAACAAAAATTTATAAAAAAAAAAAATTTAAATAGTTAAGACTGCATGCTTCACCATTTTCAATTGCATTTCAAAATATGATTCAGAAATTTCAAATTGTTTTCAAAAATTTCAGATTCTAATTTTAAAATGTTTTCCATTAATATTTCAAAAGTTTCCTATTTATTGCCGAATTTTTCTAATATATTTGAGAATTGTTATTTCAATTTCAGAATTTTCTATACAAATTGAAACTTCTGAAATACAATTATCATTTCCACTAGTCAAATGAATGGATTTCAACAAAACACAGAAAATTTGCTGAATCTTGCCGTTTTGTAATATAGTTTTGTTCACTGCATTACCGACTACCGCATTACCAAACGTGCAAGAAGTCTACTAATTACTAGGATATGTGTATTTTATATTCATTAATTTGTCTACAGGAAAACACAAGAAAGACATATTGTATATCAAAATGTAGGAAATTGTGTCATCTTTTTAAAATGTATGGAATACTTTTTGCAAAAACAAGGCAAACATGCTTTCAGTTGAGTTTTTGTGCAAATTAAACTTTTTTCTTATGCGATAAAATATTTATTTATAAATGTTTTTGCTGGAAATTTTACAGTTATATAAACATTTTAGTTTAAAATACTATACTGGAAAAAGAGTTTGAGTTATTGAAAATCCACCTTTTCTAAATCCCAAAAATGGGATTTTGTTAAATTTTTATTAATATTTACTGTTGCTTATTATTCAGAACATATTGTTACGTTTTAAGCTTTTTAAAACGTTGGTTTATTTCCTTTAAATATTGATTGCAAATAAAAGCCGTTAATTAGTTTAAAATTTGTAGCAACTCTTTATTTATTTAAAACTTAGTCTGCTTTTACACAGGGCAAGTTTACTTGAAGCAAGTCTCTTCGATTCTGTTTTAAAATTGCTCGTCTGTTTACACACAGCAAGTCTGTGTTGAATTTTGTATGTCAAAACCTAATAGACGCCATAGTGAAAATGAGAAAACAAAAGATAAGTGAAGATACTTGCCAGTGCAAGCAAGTGTGTACCCCTCTTCTTGCATCTCTCTCCTATAAACTCAGACTTGCGGCAAGAAAACTTGCCCTGTGTAAAAGCAGACTTACAACATGTTTATAATGTACAAACTTAAATGTACAAGACAGTTGATGTTAACTCTAACAGCGCCTATGATAAACTCACTCACAACTGCAACCTCTGCCACTATTTATACACACGCCATCTTTCATGAATCTTCTACAATGATCTTAACGGACAAACTAATATGTTCGAGTTCTAGAGCTTTCGATGTTAATGTTAGCAGCTTAAACATAAAGTATTGCCATACTTACAAACAATGCTAATAACCGCATGCTATCAACATTGTTGATAAGTAGAAGCTTCTACTGATGGACTTGATTATAAACATGATGAATATTGTAGGCAGTCGTTACAGACCGTTAAATTCAAATCGCTATTGCACTTTTGTAACAATATTGTGGCATACAAAAAAAGGCTTTAGTTTTTAGATTCAAAAAACCAAAATTTGTTTTCTACTTAAAGTTGTTTTATTCTTAACTTTGACGTTTATATGAGGGTGAGTCAATAATTTCCCGGCTCTTAACTGAAAGGGCAACACAGTTCCTGTTAACAGACATCTGTCAGTTGACTCCTGTAAAAATTTGAATAAGCTGCGTCATTTTGTTTGTGTTTGACAGCCATTAGCAGACTACCTTGTGACTTGAAGAGAAATTGGAAAAAAGTGAATATCGTCTGGTCATTAAGTATTATTTTTTGCGGAAAAAAACCATCACTCAAATAAAGGCTAAGATTGATAAATACTATGGGAACTCTGCACCATAAATTTCAATGGTAAAAAAGTGGTTTACTGAATTTTGTTGTGGCCGTGCAATCACGGAAGATGCCGAACGTTCTGGACGCCCAGTTGAGGTCTCTACACCCGAAACAATTGGAAATATCACGATATGATGCTGGCCAATCGGAAATTGAAAGTGTGAGAGATTTTGGAAGCTATAGGCATCTAACATGGGTCAGTGGTTTTTATTTTGAATGATCACTTGGGTATGAGTAAGCTTTCCGTAAAATGGCTGCCGAGTTTGCTCACAATCGGGTGCACTAAAGGTTACACACATGTGCAGTTTCCATGGCAAAGATTCATGAATAAGGCAGCGAAATTCTCCCGGATTTAGACCTGAGTGACTATTTCTTGTTTCCAAACCTGAAGAAATGTTTCGGGGGAAAGACATTTGCACTCGACAAATCTTATTTTTTGGAAGGAATAAAACAATTAGAGAAACGTTGGGCAAAGTGCATAGAGCCAAAAGTCACGGACTTTGTGAACCACTCTCGCCGATTGTCCAAGAAAATTATAGTTTTAAATCAATTATCAATTAAGGGCTTTACAAACTGTTTAAGTACCACATACACAACTACAATTACTAACTGTCATAATTATTTTGAACTTTGTTATGTGAATTTGTTTAAGCACTTAATAATTTTATTGATTTGTTTACCATTTGGTTTTTTTTGTTTAATTAAAAAATGCAAATAAAATGCATTTATTGCTTTTCTTAGTTTGTTTATTGTTTGTTTTTGTAATAAATAACAAATTCTAATCAGACTCAATACATTCAATTTACTTAGTTATTTACAGTTTATCATGTCTAGACTAGACTGTCATGTTGTTGTTTTACACAAAACATTTACAATAATAAAAAATAAATAAATAATTTTATATAGCAACAGTATAAACAATAACAGCAACAATATAAATCTAATTGTTTACCTATTACTTTACTATTATTATAATTATTATTTTAATTGCTGGTATGCAAATGTTTATATTAATCCCTTAATGCTGTAAATAATATGTGTTAGGGTGGCACATAGGGTTTCACATTCAAGCGAGATTAGCTAGAGTTATGCTTGACCTGTTACCTCTTAAATATCTTAATCGATTTAATTTCAAAATAATTGACAACGGCGTTTAATTTATTTTAACAGCGGCTTGGGACTTTAATAAATTCGTAAATTACTTCAATATTTACTTTGTGTAAAAATAAATTTATTTCAAATTTATACAACAAGAAATACATTGTTTACTCATTAGGTGTATTCTAGTTGTTGTTTTAAATAACACCCAACGTCAGTCTTAAAATTTTTTTTTATTTTATTTTCCTTGTTTATAATCTATGTATTTATAAATAAATTTTATGTCCAATGGTTAAAAAATACAGCAATTTTATTTTTATATTATTTTGGCCATATTCATTCAAATCATTGTTTACCTTTTTTTGCTTCTATGGAAGAAAAAAAAACTCGAACACAAAATTTAACACACTGAAACACAATTTCAAATTGATACTAAATACATGAGCTTTATTTTATTTTTTAGTTAATTTACATAATTTCAATGTGTAACAAAGCATTTTAATAAACTAAACAGAAAAAGCTGTATAAGTAGTATAATAAAAATAATAATACAAACTGACAAACAAATAAACACAGATAATGTAGGTTGAAATAATATAAAAACAAGTAAGAGTGCTATATTTGGCCAAGTCGAATTTTAAATACCCTCCATGAAAAGCTAGTAGTAAGCAAATAACAATCAGTGGTCGGCACTCAATCAATAGCTGGTCTGATAACAAAAGAGAAAGAAAAAGGGTCTTGTGACACGACATACACTCATTCAATGTATGTTTTAGTTGCCTTTTCGCAAACAGTGTAATATAAAAATGCTGTCCCACATTTTAGTCCATAACTTATGTTATACTGAAGCGATTTATCAGATTTTCAATACCAAACCACTTAGGATAATGATAAGGACTTTAAGATAAATCTTATTAAGTTTGATTATGTATTTTGTACGTGAGTGTTAGAATAGAATTTAGATGAATATTTCTCAGTGTTACAAACTGAACGACAAACTAATTCACCACGAGTTGAGGTGGATGTTATAAATAAAGTCAAAACTTATTTTAATTTTTATTTAGGTGATGGCGGCAGATGTGGAACTCTCTTGCATACAATATTCTTGTTTTTCATTTTGATAGGTTTTCTTTGGTTTTATATTCTATAAGTTTTGTTTGTGTCTATATTTAATGTGTTAATTTTTGTCGCTCATTAACTTCATGATTCACTTTGTTTTTTATAATATATTTTTAACATTTCTATCAACATTTTGTTTAAACAGAAATAATCTGAGAAACATTAGTTATTTTGATGGAGTTTCAAGAGCTTTTACTTAAGCATGTTGTAGTAAGGAACTGTCAAAGGTTTTTAAGTACCTGTGATAACCAAATTATTCTTTCCCGCAGATATTAAATATTTAAATGAGGTGAGTCTTGAATTAAATTTTGTTCGAGCTTATCTAAACATTCATTTAAATAAAGTTTAACCTAATACGTATTATGATGTTTGGTAAATGTGTTTGCAAAAATCAAATCTAGCTTTAGGTGTTTAAATCAATAAAATACCCTTTCAGCTCGAATGCCGCACAGTGGTTTAGAAACTTTTTTTTTTGGAAATATTTCGGTAGCTTTCCGCGCTTTTTTGAATGAAACACAGGTTTTTGGATAAAAAAATTATTTTAGTTTTCAACATAGTCTCCTTTGAGCTCTATACACTTTGTCCAATGTTGCTCCAACTGTTTTGATCCCTTCCAAAAAATAAAATTTGTTGAGGTCATCAAAATAGGTATTTTTTGTGAGATGATTTCATTGTTAGAGTGAAATCTCTTTAAGCCGACACATTTCTTCAGATTGGGGTTAAATCCTGAGAATAGGGCGGAAGAGGGAGGGGCATTTCGTAGCCTAATTCATGGATTTTTGCCTAGGAAACTGCAGCCATCTTGCGGAAAACTTTCGCATACCAAAATGGTCATTCAAAATTGAAACCACTGAACCATGTGGGTGGTCTATGGCTTCCACAATCTCTCGCACTTTCAATCTACGATCCGGCCAACACAATATCGTGAGTTTTTTAGAGTCCTCAACTGGGTGTCCGAAACATACTGCATCTTCCATGCTTGTACGGCCACAACGAAATTCAGTAAACCACATTTTTTCCATTGAAATATATGGTGCATAGTATTTATCAAGCTTAGCCTTTATTTGAGTGAAGGTTTTTTTCCGCAAAAAGTAATGCTTAATGAGCAGACGAAATTCACTTTTTTCCAATTTCTCCTCAAGTCACGAGTTAGTCTACTATCAATGGCTGTTCAAATTTTGACAGAAGTCAACTGACGGATGCCTATTGGCAGGAGTAGTGTTGCAGACTTATTGACCCACCCTCGTATCTTAATGAAATTCAAAGCAGTCAGACCTGAGGTGTTTTTGAGTTGATTTGTATTTATATGGGTTTATAGTTGCAATGGGGTTAGTGGTGGGCAACCTCCCACATTTGCTCACCTCGCTGCTTAATACTTTTTGCAACGAAATTTTTGCATCCTTTATCCTTTATCCAAATCAAAATAGAAATAAAATTTTAAATGTATCAAAAAAGAAAATATCAAACCTGTATTTGCGAAATGTATTCAAGGGGGAAAATAATGTACCAAAATGGGGAAAAACGTAACGGTAACTATTTTCATAAAAAAACATCTGCTACAACGAACTTGATCATAACAAATTCAGTATTAAAACGAACTACATTTTTAGTCCCACAATCATACAATATTTTTGTAACGAACTCCCAAAAATATTTGTCCAAATAATGGAAAAACATTTGGCAATCCATATACTTAAACACTTCAAGAAATAGAAGAAAAACAAAAATTCAAGAAATATAAAATAACTCTGTTATTTTTTTTAATTTCATACGAATTTATAACGAGCTAGTTGTACTGGCCCCATCGAGTTCGTTATAATCATAGAAAAATACACATAGATCGGAAACTATCCTGTCAAAATCCAAACTCAGTTGTCAAAAACCTAAGTGGTGAGAATGTATTAGTAAAAAAAACTATGTGAAAACAAAAACAACACTCAATAATTCTGTCAGATGCTTTCGAAAAGTTTCCTATTTAAAATCCGCAAAATTCGTCCATAAATAACGGAGATGTGAGCAAAAATCGGAGACAACCTCTATTTTTGGGCTATTTTGTATCTATATCTCGATTACTAAGTCATAAATATAGACAATATTGATATCTAATGATAGATATTTCAAAGTTCATTGCAGGATATATAAAGTTGGACCTACAATGGGTCAAAATCGGGAAAAATATTTTTTAACCTGAATTTTTTTTTACTGAAAACATTCTTTTGTCATAAATTATTTTCACTAATAAATTTAAAAAAAAAATTTAAAAAATTGGAAAAAACTTTTAGAAAACAATTTTGAAAAAATAATATTTAAAAAAAAAAAAAATTTTAAATTTTATTTTAAAGTATAATTTGGTGAAGGGTATATAAGATTCGGCACAGCCTAATATAGCTCTCTTACTTGTTTTTTTTTTTAATTTCATACGAATTTATAACGAGCTAGTTTTACTGGCCCCATCGAGTTCGTTATAAGCATAGAAAAATACACATAGTTCGGAAACTCTCCTGTCAAAGACCTAACTCAGTTGTCAAAAACCTAAGTGATGAGAATGTATTTGTAAAGGAACTATATGAAAACAAATAAAACGACTGAGAACGAATTAGGTACCTGATGGGTTCCGGTTTTGATGGGAATGAGAATGATGACGACAAGTTCGTTGGGTACTTCTCGTTTTCATCCCTTCCAAAAAATAAAATTTGTCGAGGTCATCAAAATAGGTATTTTTTGTGAGATGATTTTATTGTTAGAGTCCAATCTCTTTCCGCCGATACAATTTCACTTTTTAAATTTTTCATTTGTTACATTTTGAGTAATTATTCTTTTGTCGGTTGACAGCCGGCTTTGAGCCGCCGCCGACATTTTTTATAGTCAGCCGCCACCGAGAAATTTAGTCGGTGCAGGTATCTGGTATGGGGTCCTTATGAACTGCGTTGTGAATAGGGATGCAAAATGCCGGGAATAATAAAGAACTATCATGTGAAATCTCGATTTCATTAATATTATAATCTATCTTAAATTTATGAATGAAGCCTCTGCAATTTAATCTTAACTGAGCTTGTAAAAAAGCAGTTTTTTTACTATTTATGTGAACTAACATTATTTAAAGTTTATATCGGCCGAAGTTATTTAAATTGGCGTCAGTCTGAAAGGGCTATAAAGAACCATATGGTTTTGTGTTCTATGAACATTTTTCAAAATTTAAAATTGTATATTTAGAGTGTCAAATATTAAATAATTTTTATGTATGTATGTATATAATTAGATCGACGTCATGATTAACATGACATAGCAAAAACTTAACAATACTATAAGTAAATTAAGTTTGTTAAATATATGTTTCTAAGCATAATTTATTAACTCAAACAAATTTTTATTTAAAACCTAACAACAATTCTTTAAAATTTCCACAACAAAACATCTCTCTCTTCTTTACAAAATTTAACATAAAACTTAGATGAAAATATGTCAATTAGTGTCAGCGTCAGTTTCAGTTTCACAACAAAAACAATGACGAGGCAAAAAAAAAAAAAAAAAAAACTAAAAAGAAAAACAAAAATAGATATATTTTCGTTTTCTATACATAAATGTCATAGACCTTTAATATTTTTCCATGGGTGTAGATATTTTTATAATTTTATTTTTATAGTTTATTTATTTATTATACTTAGCTTTTGAAATGCTGCTATTATTTGTTTAGTTTTTTTTTTCTTCCATAGATAATGAATATTGTTTTCATTTTATGTGAGTTTGTAATAGTGATTCTTTGTTGTTAAGTTTTGTAATTTGTTTATCATTATTTTACAATAAATTTTAATAAAAATCATTTTAGGTATGCAAGGCACATTTTACAAAATTCATAAAACTTTATGACAGTATTTCGTTTGTTTTATACAATATGTTTATAATAAAATAATAATAATAATAATTTTTGTTAAGGTTGAGGTTTTTTTCCGTTAAACTACCTATAAACAAATTAAAACGTGATATGGTTTTAATGTTTAAATAAATAAACAACAATTAAGTAAGAAGTTTTGCCAAGAAATAAAAATCTATTAAGTTTAATGATTTTAGGCTGAGATGTGTTATTTATGAGCATAATTTTTTTGAGTGTACTTTGTGTACATGTTGGTTTTTATAAGGTTTGTTTTAATTATGGCGCTTTGTTTAAATAATAAAAAAAAACATTTAAATCGTTTTATGTAAATTAAATTATAAAAACAAAGGAAAAAAGTCATTCAATAAAGTTTAAGAAATATATTACCAACAAGTATTAAAAATAATTTATAATTGAATAATAATTATTGGCGAATTAAAAGTAAAACATGTCTGTGGTAAACAGGAATATTCGGATAAGAGGGAACAGTAATTAATTCAGTATTAAATTTGATGTATACAGTACTTAAAATAGTTAAAATGTTGTTGTAATCATAGTTTTGAATTAACATTAAGTTTGCATACATTTATTTAACATGATATCTCTAGACCTTTCACAGATTCATGAAAGCTCTGATCTGCATTTTTTTGTTTCTAAAATGGAAAATTGTTATCTTCATTTTCATAACTCCAATTCAAACTTTTTAAAATTTCGTTAAACAAGTTCTAAAACAATTTTTGGAATTTCTTTTTAGGATTTTATTAAATATAAAAATATCTCTTTAGAGATTTCGGGAAATGTGCAGTTTTTGCTGTTTTAAAGTACACTTTCAGATAGTTTTAAATCAATATTTGTTGAAAAAAATCTTTGGTAAAAAAATGTTTGGTAAAAAAATAGTTTGGTGAAAAAAAATTCGGGTTAAAAAATATTTTTCTTGATTTTGAACCATTGTGGGTCTGAATTTCTATGGGGTTATGTACGTCGTTGAAATGATCTTTGAATCGTCTATTATACGATATCCATATTGTCTATGTTAATGACTTAGTAATTCAGAAATAGGTAAAAAATCGAGGTCGTGATCCAGAATATGTATATGGGGCATTTCATGTCAAGTGAAGTTTTTGATTTTGGAAAAAAAATTTCAAAAATTTTTTTTATTTTTTTTAATTTTTTTTTTTTTTATCCGAAAGATTGAAGAAACAGCTATCTAAACTATTTGGGACACATTTTGCTAAGAACAATAGGTTATAAGTTACATGGATGAAAAAAACACCTACTTGGCCAAAATGTCAAATTTTTACCCCCTCTAACGACCGATCTTATTGAAAAATTGTGTCTGAATTAGTATCCAATAGAACTAACCATGGTAACGATGTCTTCCCAATCGAAAGACATCGGTTCACTTGACATGAAATGCTCATATATGTACTATACTTTATGGGAGCACAAATGAAAAAAATAGTAGGGTATGTAAGAAAAGATAAAATCACTCTTTATTGTTGGTGTTTTGTTTAAGCTTTGATATTTTTACAAATAAAGCTTTACTCTATAGTTTTATTTGTATAACATCTTTAGTTTTTCTAAAGCCTTTTGGGAAAAGGTTTCCTGATAATCTGAAACCAGGAACTAGCTTATCCCCCAACAATAAATTTCATTGGATTTATCAATTAAATTGGGAATTTAGCATATGAAAACTAAATCTTACTAAAATATTAATTTTGTATTCTCGAATAACCTTTTAATGGAAAATTTTGAAATTATAAACGGAATGACAAACTTATATATACCATAAAACTCATGGTGTAGGGTATAATAATTCAGATTATTTTACAAAATTGCACTATCAATTTTAATTTAACGGTTTTGTATATATGTATTTCCATTAGTAGATACTTCTTTCTACTTACAGTGCTGACAACATTAACTGTTAAAGCTGCTAACATTAACACTAAGGCTGCTGAAAGCTCTATAAATTGAGCATTCTAGTTTTGTGCGTTAGATAATTCTTCTAGAAGATGCCACGTGTATGTAAATAGTAACAGCAAGTTGCAGTCAGTAAGTTTATAATAGGCGCTGTTTTAATTAACACAACTGTACTACCAGTGTATTTCTGGACATCATAAAGTGTGTAATATAAGTGTTTGTATTAAAAGAGAGTGACTATTTAAATTGTTGTATAAATTAAAATCGATACCTTTTTGCAAAACGGACGTAAGCAACATGATATTAGATTTTCGTTTTTTTATGGAAATCGATAATTTAGGTCTATTAGCATCATTCCGGAAAATTTCGTAACTATAGATGCAATAATTTCAGTTTTACGAGAAAAAGAAAAAAGACGTAAGTACACATTTATTTTGTAATAGCAAGGTGTCGGTTACGTCTAAATTTTCTTTTAAAATATATGAAATTTAAAAGAAAAAAATGCTCTCTTGCTAAATTTAGTTTTTGTCGTTTACGTCTTTTGTGCGAAAACGGCTCGAAATAAACAGTTGTTACAATTTTTAAACTACTGATCGCTTTTATTTGCAATTAAAAGAATACAGTTTATTTAATATAAATCAACCACCGTTTTTTAAAGGTAAAAATGTAACAATAGTATTATTCACTCCATAGGTTATTTAACAGTAGATTAGTTTACATTAATCCTTTCACAAACATGGGTAAAAGTTATGCATATTTGGAATTTTTAATTAAAATCCATCGAAATTTTATGTTCAGAAATTAATTTGGGAGCGAAATAAGCCTTGTATGTCTTTGGGACCACTTATGACCTCAACATCATAAAATAGTTAATTAATTTAGTTTGTTTAAAAAAAACCCTAATTCTTCTAATGTCCATTTTTCAAACATTTCAATAGTACTGTGTCTTTAAGCCTTTTAAAAAATTGGGCTTATTTAGACCTCAAATATATGAAGGCTTAATTTTGATTGAAAATTTTATCTCTAGGCATTGTCGTATAAAAAAATCCGTTAAGAAAACATACATCCCAATTATGAATAAAAATTCCCCCGAAGTTTTTTCCCATTTCTCATTTTTAACATTGAACTTGAATAGGAAAAATGGGAAAAGGGAAAAAACTCCCGGGGAATTTTTATTCGATACTGATTATGAAAAAATCGCAAATATTTAAGAATTTAACATTTGATCCCGATGTATGTCATATGAATTAAAAAATAAAAACTGAGCAACATTGTAAAAAAAGCCATCTTTGAAAAAAATTTTGATTTTCCCGAAACTCTTAGAACTCAAGGTATGGATAAATTATTGGATATATTGACCTAATACTTTTTCGATTTTCTTCTTGTATATACTGTTACGTTTTAACCTTTTTAAAAGGTTGGTTTATTGCCTTTAAATAAACCGGATACCTTTGATTGCACATAAAAAGCAGTTTAAAATTGTAACAACTCTTTATTTAAAATCTACAACAACAGCAGTTCAATCAATTCGCAGAAATGCACACACACTTTATAATGTACAAACTTAAATGTACAAAGCAGTTGATGTTAACTCTAACAGCGCCAATGATCAACTCAACTCACGACTGCAACCACTGCCACTATTTATACACAATGCCATCTTCATCCGAATAGTCGAGATTGTTCTTAATGGTCAACTGGAACATTCGAATTCTAGAGCTTTCGATGTCAATGTCACCAGTTTAAACATTTAGTGTTGCCATACTTACAAACAATGCTAATAACCGCATGCTATCAACATTGTTGATAAGTAGAAGCTTCTACTGATGGACATGTTTATAAACATGATGATTGCTGCAGGCAGTCGTTACAGACCGTTAAATTTAACAATACTTTTTGTACAAAATCAGTTTAATTGATATCAATGTAAAGTAGAAATATGGGAATTAATAATGGTCCATTATTAATGGAATATAATAGAATACAAATGTCTATTTCTACCATATCGACAGAAGTCCGTCTTTTTTATAAATTTTGAACAACTTTTTGAAAAAACTCTTTGCTTATCTCGTCAATGCAGCGCCGAATTTCGTCTTTCTTTGTTCTCCTAAACCCGGTCTTTCAAATGGATCCTCCAAAAATAGTCCAGCGGTGTTAAATCGCAAGAACTAGTCGATCAATTGACATCGTCAAACCGAGAAATTACGCAACCAGAAATGTCTCATGTATGGTGGCGTAGTGAATTCACAGTGACGGCTTGCCGTTCCCATTTAATTTTAATATTAAATTTACACAATTTAATTTCGTTGTTCACAACTGTAGCGTTAAATGATAAAAATTGCACAAGTTTGTAGTGTAAATAACAAAGGATGACAGCTCAATTCTTATCGTTTTAACATTTGACAGCCCATTTACTTCATAACCTCAAATTTGTCCAACCTTTACTTATTACCATATTTTTGAGTGTATTCAGGGTTAAATTAAAAATCAACTAAAATCATCAGGCGTAAAGATAAATGTTGGTGATAATGTCAACCAAATAATATCATCAACTACTTATATATTTACATAATACAGTATCTAATAAGAGAATATGTTAAGAAGAAAATTTTTTAGTTTGTTTTCAAACCCCATTCTTAACAACTCCAAATTAGCATGTCATTAGTTTTGTCATTTTGTCATTTTGACACTTGTTTTTTTTTTTAATTTTTGTATTCATTTAAATCCTTCTGTGAAAAATTTACTAACTCCATAGCTCTAAATAAATTAAAAATTAACAAATTCATTAAGTTTCTAAAGCATATAATCATTAATCAATTTGACAATATCACAACTTTTGCTCGTTTTATTTAGCCAGCCATTAATTTAAAACTTAATTAATAGAATTAGTTATAAAAAACCAAAATAAAAATCTAAAAATAAACACAAACTTTTAAATTTACTATTAAATTAATGTTTCAAACATCGTTTATTGACACACGTGCGAACAATTTGGACAAAAATAAAAAGTAGAAATTGAAAAATAAAAACAAAATAATAGTGTTTGCTGGCATATTCCACTAGAAAAACTCAACAAAAAAATTGTTTTTGTTTTCACATAGATTTGTTTACTAATACATTCTCACCACTTAGGTTTTTGACAACTGAGTTAGGTCTTTGATAGGATAGTTTCCGATTAATCTATTGTTTTGTTTACTAATATAACCTCACCACTTATGTTTTTGAGAGAGTTTCCGTTCTATGTGTATTTCTCTATGGTATTATAAAGCATAGATGACAACTAGATAGGTAACTGAGGGCCAAAAACCTAAGTCTGTTGTCAAAAACCTAATTCATGAGAATGTTTTGCCATGTTTTTTGTTATTATATCATATATATGTGTGAAAAGAGCGCAATTTTGTTTGATTTTTTTTTAATTTTTTTTCACATTTCTCATTCCTTCCGTTCTATGTATCTATTCTATGCTATAAATCTTTAAAAATTATAAATGTACGAGTATATTATAATATTTGTATATTTTTATAATTTGTTTAAATAACATGTTAATTAGCAACTAGTTTAACGAAAACTTTAACCATTTAAAACCTCTATATTATTATGTTATTAGCCAGTATAATAATTGAGAATATCTGATCATCTACATAATTACCAGTATTTTAACTGCTCATTCTGTTAATGACGCTTGATTAATGTTTAGCTGTCAGTTCGGATGACAAGTTGTTTTTGATAGCAATCAAAATTTTAAGTCATACAATTAGTTTGCTGACCAAATATATAAAATTTATAATTTGGCACACGTTCTTTTGTGCCAAATTAAATGTGTTTTTGATATAGTAGATTTGTTAGCGTTTTCTACTCAACACAATACAGTGGGACTTAGCGTAAACGAATGGTAATAAATTTATTTCATATAAGTAAACAATTGCTATGTTATAAGTAAATGAAATATTAACAGTGAAGTGAACAGAAAAATGTATTACTAAGTTTGGTGGAATGTTTTCAGTGAATCTATATCCAGCAAATAACCTTTCTATCTCTTTTAAAGAGATATATTAATAGTGCATTTCTCATTTTATTCAGGCCATCATTTAGATTACAACTATTCCCAGTTTTCTGAAGATAGTGTATAAAGTTTCTAGTTTTAGTAGCCCAAACGGAATTGCAATACATCGATAATAATTGGTGGCGGAGAACTTTTAATTAGCAACACTGTTTTCTTTGGCAGCCGATTTGACTGATCTCGTTTGTTTTGGGGTTAGTTAGTAGAAGTATAGTCAAACACGAATGCCATAAAATTATATTTTAAACTATGAAAGACATTTGTGTGTGTGTTTAATTATATTAAGAAATCAGCCCACATATGTAGATGTCTGTTGTCAAAAACCTAATTCTTGAGAATGTATTCCATTTTTTTATAGTATCAACCATATGGGCAATTCCATGTACGTTTGTACGTCTATAGAGTGGAATAAATTTAACAAAAATAAGAGTATCTGAAAAATAATTTGGTTTTTATGTTCCATTCAGAGGGAACTATATTTAAAAAAAATAATAATTTCTTTCGAAACATTGTTGTCCAAGATATCGAGTGAAATAATGGTACAGTGCACTCGCGGTAACGTGAACTAATTAAAACCAAGGGAGTTCATGTTAGTGAAATTGTTCACGTTAGCGATTGTCGAATTTCATGGAATAAATATAAAATTTTATAATATAAAACTGTGTTTTACACGCGTGAACGTGAAATTCTTTTATTATTATTTTCATTATTGAAATATAAAACAAAAATTATTGATTAAAATGCATTACAAAACAAAACGAGATCACGAGAAAATATACATTGAAATAAAATTATATAGCTAATAAAATTACTCATTCGTTGCCATTAAAAACATTAATTTAGAGGATACAAACACATTTTTATTATAAGGGTATTCCCTAATCTTTGAAAATCAAATTAAATGTATGTATTTCAGTGCTTAGATATTTGAAAAAAATTGTTCTCGTTATAGCGCTTTCTGAGTTTGTTCACGTTACAGAGTAGTCAATGTAAATAAAAGCTTGTTCACGTTAGGCGGTGTTCACGTTACCGCGAGTGCACTGTATATCGTACGTGACATAAAACGGAAGTAATTTTGAGGTACATGTAGAAATATGCTTTATTTTAATTTCTTAAACTAAACCAAATATTTTTCCTTTACAATCCGTCATATTTCAATAAAAAAATCTTTGGATTATTTTAAAATAACTAAAATTTAATATCGTACGTGACATATTTTTCTCTTATAGTAAAACAATGTATATTCTGTAGATATATGTATACAAAAACTAAATAAAATAAATAGAAAATATATATTCGGCTTCAATAAACAATTTGATAATAGCAAAAAAACAATCAGATTTAAATTCATTTCATACTACATGCTAATTGCGAGCTTAGTTTTCGTCGCAATCTTAGCCTAAAACATACCAATTAGATTTAAAAATTAAATATAATCAGTTTAAACTATTATTTTTGCACTTAAAATGTTGTAATAAGCTCTAAATACTCTAAATACTATACAAATCATCTTGAAAAAAAGTTTCAAGGGTTTTTGTTTTTCAGTCGTGGTTGTCATTCTCGTGGAATTGCCCATATGTGTGAAATGAGAGTAATGTTGTTTAATTGTATTCATTAACATTTATCTCGCTTCTATGTGTTTATTCTATGTCAGCCCATATTTAAGTCAGGTTAAATCTAGTATTCATTTCACTAGCTTCTTGTCTTAATCTAGTACCTCAATCTTATTAAGTTAAGTGTTGCAATAGCGATATGAGTTTAACGGTCTGTAACGACTGCCTGCAACATTCATCATGTTTATAAACACGTCCGTCAGTAGAAGCTTCTACTTAACAACAATATAGATAGCATGCGGTTACTAGCATTGTTTATAAGTGTGGCAACACTAAATGTTTAAGCTGCTAACATTAACATCGAAAGCTCTAAAATTTGGATGTTCTAGTTGTCCGTTAAGAGCATTGTAGAAGATTCACGATAGATGGCGCCTGTATAAATAGTGGCAGAAGTTGCAGTCGTGAGTGGAGTTTGTCATATGCGCTGTTAGAGTTAACATCAACTGTCTTGTACATTTAAGTTTGTACATTATAAAGTGTGTGTGCATTTCTGCGAATTACACTAAAAACACTGAGTGATTATTTAGACTGTTGTTGTTGTACATTTTAAATAAATAAAGAGTTGTTACAATTTTAAACTATTAAAACAGCTTTTATTTGGTTTATTTGAAGGAGATAAACCCCCGTTTTTAAAAGGAAAAAACGTAACAATATTCAAATGCGAAGTGCATGCATAATAACACAATGCTTTATCACCCATAGATCACTATATTCCTCAAGAACGTGGAATATTCGTTTCTATAATACTGCACCAAACTAGTTTATTGGAATTCGCGTGAGAATATGTAGATATGGTCTATTTTCTTCTAATATTTTTAATTCAGAAACTCACCTACATAAACGTTGCCTTGTATGATATTGAGTTAATTAAGAATCAATGATTTTCTACAACTTTTTAATTTTTCTAATGGTACTTTTTGAGTTTTCTATAATAATGAACCAAGAAACGTTAAATTAGATAATATTGTTCGTTTTTACCTTTTAAAAACGGGGTTTATTTCCTTTAAATAAACCGGATACTTTTGATTGCAAATAAAAGCAGTTTAATCAGTGTCTATTTACACGTTTATTAATTCGCAGAAGTGCACACACACTTTATAATGTACAAACTTAAATGTACAAGACAGTTGATGTTAACTCTAACGGCGCCTTTGATAAACTCACTCACGACTGTAACCTCTGCCACTATTTATACACGCGCCAGCTTTCATGAATCGTCTACAATGCTCTTAACGGACAACTAGAACCATCGAATTCTAGAGCTTTCGATGTTAATGTTAGCAGGTTTAACATTTAGTGTTGCCATACTTATAAACAATGCTAATAACCGCATGCTATCAACATTGTTGATAAGTAGAAGCTTCTACTGATGGACGTGTTTATAAATATGATGAATGCTGCAGGTAGTCGTTACAGACCGTTAAATTCAAATCGCTATTGAAAAATCGTAACAATATACACATGAGAATAAGTATATATGGTTCTGATTGATTAAGAATGGTACTTTTGTTTCTTCTAATAGTACTTTTTTAATTCATCTAGAAAAATTAAGTTCATGTGATCCTGAATGAAGTGAGAATATAGAAATGAGGTCCTAATGGTACTTCTTCCTTTTTCCAATGGCACTTTTTGTATTTTCTTTATTATTAGACATGAAATTAAGCACATATGATCCTGAGTGAGTGAGACAGGAGGGATTTTATGGTACTTTTTGAATATTTTAATTAAATACACATGATCCTGAATAAAGTGAGATTGTACAAACAGGGACGTAATAGAACATTTTCTTAAAACGTGATATCTCCCTGATAGAATGAAAATCCACAAGAGTACTTTTTAAAATAAAGCTCACCAATGCCTATGACGTTTCGTCGGTTTCAACGTGCGTGAAATGGTTTGTACGGTTCAGAAGTGGTGATTTTGACACGGAAGATCAAAGATCGCCCAGACCTGCCAAGAATTGGAGGCATTACTCCATGAAAATTGTTCTCGAACTTAACAAGAGCTTTCAAAAGCATTGGGAGCTACTCAAGCAGCAATTTAAAAACATTTGCGAGCAGCAGGATTTATCCAAAAGTAGGAAAATTGCGTAGCATACGAATTGGAGCTGAGAGACCTTGATTTTGTATTTCTGAAATGCTGCTTGAACACTAAAAAAAAAATCATTTTTCTACCGAATCATTACCTGCGATGAAAAATGCATCCATTACGATAACCCGAAGCGTAAGGGATCGTATGTGAAGCCCGACCAACCAGCCGAATCGACACCAAAGCCAAATAACGATGGCGCTAAGGTAATTCTCTGTATATGGTGGGACCAAAAGGATTCTATATATTATGAGCTGCTGAAATCATTACAGGAAACCTGTACCGAAAGCAACTGATTCGTTTGAAGCGAGCATTGGCAGAATATGCGGCCGACATGAAACCGTATTATTCCAACATGGTCACATGTTGCAATACCTGTTAAAAACTATTTAGATAGAAGTAGTTGGGAAGTTTTGGCCCACCCCCCTTGTAGTCCAGACCTTGTCCCGTCTGAAGTATTTGTTTATATCGAAGCAGAACGCTTTCTCTGGAAAACGCTTCACTTCAGAACAGAGTATACGAAACTGGCTTGATTCGTTCTTGGGCTCAAAAGATTATATGAGTTCTTTTGGCTCGGAATCCATATGTTGCCAGAAAGATGGGAAAAAGTTATAGCTAACAATGGCAAACACATTAAAATTAAACAAAAATTCACATAGTTTTAGGAGTTTAACTAGTCATATTTAAACCATTCTTGAACAAAGAACTAAAGTAAATATCTACTCTCAATATTCATAAGGATTTCATTGTATCTGTGAGCATCGGATATTGACTTATTGTTGAATATCCATTGCGATAACGTTACTAATTTTAAATACTTTAAAAATTTTCTTTGCTAACTATAGTATGAATTTGTTTTCGCAGTACAATTTGTTTCTATGTACATATTCATAGATATTTATTATAAGTATGTAGTTTTGTCATTTATAACTATACAATTAAGTGTATTTTGTTGTAACAAATTAACAAATACATATTTTTTTCTTTATTTAACAAGTCGCCCGCCGAGTTACAAACATGTATAATTTCACAGAAAAAAAAAAGAAGCAAAACTAAACACGTACGTGAGCCATAAGACCATTTTTGAATAAACATGAACAAACACATCGCGTCACATCACATCACCACAGCCCATCCCGGCACAGTGCGGCGACTGCAATTGTTTCTGTTTTTTTCTTGGTTTGTTTGTTTGTTTGTTAACAGGCGGTCTATTGTGCCAGTACAAAGTTCTTCCATATAAAATAAGTTGTTTTTATCTTATTTGGTTAAAAATATATGTTTGTTTCAATTTTAATTTTTGTTTAAACCGCTTATTTTCTTTTTTAGTTTTAAGTTATAAAATGGAATTTAAATTGTTATGTTTTGTATTTTGTTTTATTTATTATTTAGTTTTGGTAAGAGAAAAAAAAAACGCAACTGAATAGCAAATCAAGTCGTAGAGAATGGCATTGAGGTAGAAATTTTCTCTTGATCGGTTTTATTTGGAAGATAAGTGGAAAGGAAGTGATAAGCGATTTATTTTATACCCTACAAGGGTAATTGTAGAGGCCATAGTACTGGAAAGGTTCTTTAGAATGAAAATTAAATGTGTTTAAAGATGGTGTAAATGTTTACTGGCTTTTTAACCTTCTTTAAACTTAAATTCGAGATGATATTGCGCTTTGTTTTTGGTTGTAGGTCATCCGTTTATGGAATAATTTTCAATAGCAAAAGTCCAATATATTTAAGTATCAGTCATGCTCGTAAGTTATTTCATGCTCTTCTTAAGAGAGTAAATCCAAATTTTTCAGTCTCTGAGTGTTACTGGTTTCTCCAAAGGATCCCGTCGAATTTAAACTCTATAACAGAGGTGCACAAAAGTCACTCACCAATACACTTACTGTCACCAACACATTCAATTCTTTATTTTGTTCAGTGCACCTACAAACAAACAAATACAAAAACTGAAAGCTCATGCGCTTTTGTAGTTGTCTCGTTGAGTGGACAACGACTACTAAATTGTAAGAGCATAAGAATACGTGTGATTTGATTTTGCACAATTGTGCTATGGGCTGCGCACCATTGCTCTATAGTATAGATTGATTAGCGTCTAAACTTTGAAAATTAATGGAATTTAATGTTTCAAATTTCAATCATATTACATACATATAATAAACTAACAACTCGAGTATGTTTTTAGTTTTAAGGAGTGAGATCGAAAAATTCTGAACATACATATATGTTAATAAAAACGAAACCACTAAACTTACAATTTTTTTTATTTGATTGAAATTATTATTATATTATATTTTTATAGTTTTAATCACTAGTGATGAAATTATGAACCTTTTTCGGAAACCCTTTCATTAACGTTTTTATAGTGCTTTCTGTCACTTTGCTCGAACAGGTTGTCCATCTCCGTTCTAAATCTACCACACTTTTGGACACCTTTTTTGTGCTCTTCAATTCTCTTTTAACAAGAGCCCAATATCTCTCCACTGGCCTTAGCTCATTACCACATTATTGGTCTTGTAGCACTCAAGAGTTTGTTTACCATAGTGACAGGATGCCAAGCAGAGACCTGCGCCGAACGGCTGTAAGCCGGCCGAGCCGCCGATAAATTTTAAAAGCCGCCGCCGCCGAAATTTTTTGCGGCTTAAATCGCTGTTTTTGATTATAGTTCCTAATAATTTCACGAAATTTTCGGAATTTCACTTTTAAAAATTTTTAATTTTTACAATTTGAGTAATTATTCTTTTTGGAGTCAGCTGCCGCCGCCGTGAAATTTAGTCGGCGCAGGTCTCTGATGCCGAGTCAGGCCAAAAATAAGTGGACACATTATGAAGTCTTATGAATGGAAGCAGCCTTTTTGTAAACATTCCTTGATGTAAATTTCGGCACTTATAGAGCCCGTTGTAACAAATGATTGGCTTCTTTTACCGCAACTGCATATTGCTTGCCATACCAAGAACTTTTTTGGGAAATTTTGTTTGCTTTTTTGTCCTAAACTTTTCTTCAACATTCCCTCGAGCATCAGCAACATAAAATTTTTCACCAGGAAGTTGCGAAAAATTTGCCAGAACATACGTTTCGTCATCCATTATGCAGCAAGAATATTTTTTATAAAACTTTTCGTGATCTGTTTTTGGTGTCTAAATTTTTAGCAGCGTTCCTGTCAGGAACTTTTTGAGACTTGAATGTTTTTAAACCTGCATTAGCTTTAACTTTTCGTACCAAATAGTCTGAGCACTGAGCTAACCGGGCTGCTTTCCTACCGGATGTGTTGGGAGCTCTTGCTTTCTAGTTTTTGGCTTTAGAAACAAACATCATGTGGACCATTCCTTCTACCTGAACCATGTTTTATATCAACGGACAAGTTCTCCCGGTACTGTTTAATAACATTGGAAACTGTTTGATAGGAGAACTTTGATTGTTTGGCCAACTTTTTGTAGGACCAAGTTGGATTTTGTTGAACATATTTAATAATTTTAGTACGCACTTTTTTCTGGTCCCTCATTTTAATCAGATTAACAACAAATGAATATAATTGACATTAAACATTATAATTGTTATGTTTTACAAAGGTAACTTGATCAAAAAAGAAAAAAAATCAAATGATACTTGGCTTTAAAAGTTTTAATGAAAACCATGTGTTAAGAATTTTTGCGATCTCACTCCTTATTAAAATCTCTAATATCGTTTGTACTTAGTTTTGTGGTTAATTAAATAGCTTGTAGAATTAAATTTTCTTTTGTTTTCAATTTAGCAGCAGCAAAAGTGCAAAGTAATTTAATATATTTTCAAAAGAAATTGTAAACCAAACTTGGCCTTAAATGTAGGAATTTGTCATAAAAACATGATGAACAATATTTTTTTGTTTAGTGGTTTTGTATAACATGGAAACATTTTTCTTTTGTTAGTTCAGCAATTTGTTTAACAATTAAATAAGTTAAAATTCAATTTATTTTTAAGGGTTGAAGGGAACTGTTGTCAAATATTTAAGAAGATTTATATTTATTTTATTATTTTCATGACATTTGAGATTTTATTTTAATTTTTTTTTTTCTCTTTTTTTGCAGTGTTCGGTTCGTGAGTATAACATGGATGATCTGGAGTTAGATCAAGTAACGCAGGTGATAGGTTATCATCCCCGTTTTTTGGATCATTTTTTAAGAACTCAAAATTTTATTATGAATGGCGATGGTCCACTGCCATATGATTACCGCTACTATTTGGCCATAATTGTAAGTATTTTATTTTTAAAATTATTCAAATATATCTGTATAAACAATTAAATAAAAATAAGGTTTTAAAGCATTGAGTTAAAGAGTCAGTGTTAATAAAAATTAAGGGTATTATTCTTCTTTACATCGAGATTTCTGGCATCCAACTCTAACAAATCTCAAGTACTTATTTATTTATTCAACTTACAATGGTTTAATTTGTATATTTGGTCAATTCACAAGGTCTCTTATCAGTCATATTGTCATAATGTCCTAATACATCACGACTCGGCGGCTCGGCTTAACCGACTCTTAGGCATTCGGTGTTGGTCTCTGCTGGTTCGTTACGATAACACAATAAACATAGCATAGAAAGTAGTATTATTTTAGGACATTATGACATGATAAGAGACCTTGTGAATTCACCAATTATTTTTATTCTCATTTATGCAGTATTAAACCTATATTGTTTAAGATTTGGGTTAATAGTATTGTTAAACCCCTTTCAAATTGAGTTGAATCATTTGTATTAAAATGTTATCTAAATATTGACATATCGGAAGCACCTGTTTTTCTGGGCTTTAGAATACAAAAAAACAAACACACTTTTAAGTATCCAAACAATAACAGCAAATGTAAATACATATTTCAAAACACCATACGAGTCATTTCACCATCACTCTCCCTTATTATGGTGAGGTAATTTAATGATGGACATAAAATAATTATTATTTATAAACAAAGCCATTCCATTCATTCAGTATACAAACATACCCTGTCTCGAAAAATAACAAAAAAAAAAAAACTAAATACTCGTGTTGTAATAAATTGAGGTCTTTGTTTACAATATTCATTTGTTTATACAATATTTGTTTGTTTAAGTTTTTAAATGCATGTAATTTTTATTTTCACTGCATTTTGCACTCGCATCTCACTCTCTACTCGTGTACTATTAATTGAAGGCGTTGTTGGTTGTTTAAGGTCATAATTATCATCATCATCAGCGACGTTGTCGTTAACATCATTATAAACACAATGAACTGACCAAATTGATGACGCCTTAATTAATTACTTACAAACTTACTGGCATACTTATTAAATGAAAAAATTAAAAAAATATCTATAAATATTAACTGTCAAATTAATTTATGACACTTTAGTTGGCAAGTTATAAAAATTTAAACCTGTTTATGGTAAATATTGTAATGGTGTTGAAATGTATAATGAAATTATTGTGGATATTAAAATCTATTTATTTGCTTCCTTACTAAGATGTATTAATTTTCCGGCTTAAATTTCATTACCTAAGTAGTAACGACTATTCACTAATAACACATCAGCATTTAAACCATGAATAATATCATTAACTGAATGAGAATTATATTGATTCTTTGTATGACACGTTATAATTATTCATTAGCAAATGTCTTTCAAATAAGTACTTATTTATATACATACCCTTGGTCTCATGTAGAAAGGTCCTAACTCAAATAAACATATCGCTCATTTGCTGCAACAACGACATAACTCAAAATCCGTGTGTTTTGAACTGAGTAATACAAAATATGCGCCGTTCTATACCCCCTGTCTATACTTGACAAATATTTATCATAACAATTAATGACGTTTGTTGTCAAGACAAAGTTGTCTAAGCAAAAGCACTAACAATTTTGTCATAACGAAGCAATAATACTAATAAATAGAGACTATACCTGATAATTTTTTATCTTAATAACCATTTTGACGTTTGTCATGATCAGGTATAGACTGGGGGATAGTCTTTCATATAGTTTTATCAGTTTTCAAAAAAGTCAATAATTTTTTCCTTGAGAGTGTTTTTTGTTGTAAACGTCAAAATCAAAATTCATGTTTTCTCGAATATTTGACAAGAACAAATTTGGGTTAAATACAGATTAGAAGGATATTAACATCTACAATTCGAATCAGGTTATATTTCTAAAATCTCATGATTTGTTGAACATTTATTTAAGAAATAGTCAAATGTCATAAAACATTCAAAGCCGTTTTTCTCGAAACGACTTTTGAACTATGATGTTGTTGCAGCAAATGAGCGACATGTACATTTTTGTGATGAGATGTAATTGTGTAAAATGTATTGGAATTACTAAAAAACAAAATTTCGAAAAAATCCGAGTTAGGACATTTCTTCATGAGATCAACGGTACATATTTTCAAACTGATGGCAGCCCATAATAATCACTAAATACCTAAAAATTCAAGCACTTGAAAATGTTGTATGAATTTGGGTTGAATGCAAATATAGTTATGTTTTAAACTTGAAAAATATTTGGAAAAATTAAATATGTGGCTTGAATTTATGTTTCCTTTTAACTGGAGAATGTTATTGATATAAATTGTAATATAACTATAATTCAATTGCTTGACACTGGACTCAAGGCTGGAATTACACTTGTTTTCAAGTTGAATTCCAGCAAAAATGCTTATTGGGAGTTTACCCGATGCAAACAAACTTCAAGGGTTGAAATACACTTGTATTTCAATAGCATTCTCCAGTGAAAAGGAAAATGGATTTCAAGTCGAACGTTACAGTGTTAATACAGTTAAAATCAAGCCTTGACTTATAGTGTAAATCAAATGCATCAAAAATCAATAAAATCCGACACACAGTGGCTTAGAAACGTTTTTTTTTTTTTTTTTTTTTTTTTTTTTTTTTTTTTTGGAAATAATTCGGTATCTCTGAAACTATTGGAGATATTGTTAAGAAATTTCACATGGTTAGAGCTGAGTTGATTTAAATTTGTTCAGCTTCCTAGCGCTAATGGGGGCCAGTACGTGGCTCCTCAAAATTGGTCAACTCGGGTCTCAAATTTTTTAAAAAAATCGCCAAAAATCAATTTTTGATCCGAATGATCTGAAATATAAAATATGAATAGTCCTTGAGAAGATCTACAAAAAATACGCTTACATGTGTAGGTTATCTCTATTAGTTGAAGAGGGTATTATACCGAGGGTCAAAATTTATTTTTAAAATATCAGCTATGAAATGTATGAAAAAACGTAAAAATTGTTTAAAGGCTGCAAGGTTTGTGGAACTTCTGAGGAGTAAATAAAGTCTTTTAATATAAGTATTTGATATTTGTGAAAATCTTATGACTTGGAGATTATGATTTTAGTAAAATTAAATAATTTGATGCATTTTTTGGACGTCATTTACCTTAAAAACTAAAAAAAATATAATATGGTGATTTTCCATGAAGAAAAATATAAAATTTGAATTAATGTACAATTTTAACGGTTAAAGATATCATAACAAAATTTGGAACTAATGTAGATCCCAGTGTCCTTAAATTAATTGCATTATATTTTTCGACATTTTTTATTTTTAAATACCCAAATTCCTAAAACGGGAAAAATGTGTTTAAAAAACTGAGTTTTTTCTTAGAAAAATGCCTACTGTGACGTTATTTACCGTGTGATGGTAAAAAAACTTTGTTAGTATTTAAGAAACATATAGGCTTTGCCTTTTTAGAATTTATTACTCAAACCTAAAATTGTTTGCTTAAATTGGCTAGACTAGGACCGCTTAAATAACCCAAATGTTACTTTAGACGCTTTTGCATTAAGTTCTCTTTCCGGTTCATATAAAAATTGTATATAGTCCCAAAGAAATTTTTTTTCTACAAAAGAAAAAATATAGTCACTTTTTTGGAAAAAAAAAACGTAAAAATATACGGCCCATTTCACATGTTCCAAATTTGGATGAGTGTAACTTTTTATAGGGACTGTTAGCAACTTGTTTTTTTATTTACAATTTTATAGCCAATATAGCTGATTTTTTTAAAAAAGAAATTTCGACCATATGTAGGCCCGCCTATCTCTTCAACTAAACGTGATAACCTTTTTGTAGATCTTCTCAAGGACCATTTATATTTTAAATTTCAACTCATTCAGATCTTAAATGGATTTTTGGCAATTTTTTAAAGGTGACCAATTTTGATCGAAAGTTTTGCGAAATTAAAAGAAATAAAAATGGAAATATTCAAATGCCTCTAAAGTGTATGTGTTTACCGAATATTATCAATATTGGGAGATCCAAGGTCAATTTGTTTGAGATGTATGGTGAATTAAAGTATTTTTTGACTTGAATTTTATAGTAATTTGGGGCAAAAATTCAACTGCAATAACACTGTAATGTTTGACTTGAATTCAAGTTTCCTTTTTATAGGAGAATGCTATTTAAATAAAGTGTAATACAAGTGTATTTCAACCCTTAAAATTTGAACGTATACTTAAATTCCATAAAAAATTGGGTAGGGATTCCTAAAGGCCTTTCTAAATTTAATATATTGTTTATCGAATTTTTTTTTTTACAGGCATGTTTTGACACTCGCATCTCGCATAACATTTGCGATTCTGACTTGAACTCGCAAGAGATGTGCTCTGTAAATCGTAATGGCAAGACTCTTGGCGATTTAATATCGCAAGAGTATACTGAAATTAAATTTAACACACACTTATTAAATCTGTCAAGCTGATCACGAATCTGGTTATACAAATTTAATATTTTGAAAACTTTACTTTGTTGATTTGTCATTTTCCGATATTTATACATAATTAAATTACTATAGAGTCTATATAATCCATCATAATTGTTATTTGCAAACAAAAACTCTGCTTGATTATAGAATAATTGAACATAATGCAGTTTTTTTTCTTTCTTTAAGCAAACCTAAAAAGATATCGTACGTGCTTTGAATTTGTTTAAAGACTTTTAGCAAAATAAACAGCAAATCAAACAAAAAAAATTAAAAAATAAATTCATAATTGTTTATTTTATTATCATATAATGCAAATAGTTTCATTGTTTTTTTTTTTATAAAATTTAATGGTGTGATGATATTTGTTTGAATTACTAAGTCCCCACCCCACAAAATGTAAAACAATACGAGTATGAAAACAAGCCTTGATTTGTACCCCCTTTTTTGTTATAAAACAATCCACGTCATTTACACTCAAAAAATAGTTGATAATAATTAATAAGAACAGATGTTTAAGTAGTATGTAATACTTATCTAAGGCTATAATTGTTACACTCAAAACAGATAAGTGATTTTCAAATATGTATATCTTTTTACTGAGACATTTTAATTGAATGTTTAATTTGTATATTTTATTGATTCTGCGGGAGTTGGGGAAAAGTCCCTTCGGAAATTTAATTTTTTTTGCAAAACATTTCCCATCACTGAAAGTGCGAAAAATATTAACAAATCGTTTAATATTCCATACGCTTCCTATGGAAAACGCACAGACACGAGCTAAATTCAAATTCTAGTTTGGAAACTATCGGAATAAAATGACTACAAATATTGTTTATTATTTGAGAGCTTTCGTATGTATATGTATGTATGATAAATACATGATCATATCAACAATAACAATAAATATTTTTTTGTACCAATAAAGATTCATTTAAAAATTTGCAATGCAAATATTTTTTATTTTTTTGTATGAATGTGATTTGCAAAAATAAACAAATAAACAAAATCTAGCAGCTGCAACGAAAATATTTACCAAAAAACAAAATAGTTGAAATAAACAATAATTGACCGTGCATTGTTTGTGAAAATATTTAGTCAAATAAATAGCTGTAACGAATAGATAAACATACCTATAACTACTAACAAGCTTCAAAATATGAATAAACGATAGCTATAAAACTATAATTTAATCTTTAATTGCACTTGCAAGTAACTTGTTGCAAGTTTACAATTATATTGTACATAGTATAAACCTTCGTAGAACTCAACGAAATAGCTGCAAGTTGTTGCAGTATCTAAAATATAGAGTCATATGTACGACAATAAAGGGTCCCGTAGGTAAACATTTTGTAGAAATAATGTTAAGTATGTTTTTGATGTTCAAAAACTTTTTGAAATTGAAAATCTCGAATTGTTCTTAAATTTCGTTTGTCCATATATCCCTCTGGATGAAGTAGAGTTGACTGGACTGTTTAAAATATGAGGATTTTAGGGGCACCTTAACTAGAAAACATTAAGCCTGTTAATCAATCCTGATCTCAGCTGAGCCCGAACGAATTTAACGTCGTCACTGAATTGATGGCGTCTAAATGAATTTCGTTTAAAGCTATTGTTACGTTTTTACCTTTTAAAAACGGGATTTATTTCCTTTAAATAAACCGGATACTTTTGATTGTAAATAAAAAGCAGTTTTAGTAGTTTAAAATTGTAACAACTCTTTATTTATTTAAAATGTACAACAACAACAGAATTGAATAGTCACTCAGTGTCTTTATACGTCTATCAATTCGCAGAAATGCACACACACACACTTTACAACGTACAAGCTCAAATGTACACGACAGTTGATGTTAATTCTAACAGCGCCAATGATAAACTCCACTCACTACTGCAACTTCTGCCACTATTTATACACGCGCCATCTATCGTGAATCTTCTACATTGATCTTAACGGACAACTAGAACATTCGAATTCTAGAGCTTTCGATGTTAATGTTAGCAGCTTAAACATTTAGTGTTGCCACACTTATAAACAATGCTAGTAACCGCATGCTATCAACATTGCTGATGAATAGAAGCTTCTACTAATGGACTCATAACATGATGCTCATAAACATGATGAATGTTGCAGGCAGTCGTTACAGACCGTTAAACTCAAATCGCTATTGCACATTCGTAACACTATAAACTACGGGTTGCTATCAATTGGATCCTGCAGATACTTTCCTCGTACATACATCTTTCCTGTATGACATGTCTCGTGACATGTCGATGTTTGGATGATTCCGTCGATGACGTTGTGCTGCTTGACCGATCGAACGTTTGTCACTTCGTAAATATGGTTTTCTGAGGTTATTTTGAAGACATCCATGTGACGATCCTTACGTTTGCGTTTTTAATGTTCATCGAACATTTCGGTCGTAATTCTTTAGAATTCTGTATTTCAAAATCAGAATGCATGTAAAATTCAAAATGCAACTAAATTTATTGTTACATATTCTGAAGAAATAGTAATTTTGTTTTAGAATTTTTATTAATTTATTTAAATAACTACTCATATACCTATACGTATGTATGTATGTATGTAGGTATGTTATACAATAATTGCAAACAGCTTTTGTTTTTATTGTATGAATTTACAATGCAGTTTTTAAATAATTTAATTAATTTTCCAAAAAAAAAAAAAACAAAACAATAAAATCATTAAAAAGAAATATGTAAATATCGCAACTTTTAGCAATTAATTTTAAAACAAATTATACAAATATAATCCAAAGACAACAAAAACCCCGCAATAATTAATTAAACCAAAAAGGCTAAACAACTGTTGCACTTAACAACTCACACGTATTAATTAATAAATAATTACAGCAACAATTTCAACAACAGCAACAACAGAAACTAAATTAACTTTAGCAACAACAAAACAGCCTAAATTATAATAAATATAAACTATGTGCAAATAAATACATAAGTAAAGTGATATATTGGAGTAAAACGATACTTATATACCCTTCAATTTAGTATTAAAAATTTTTTCTTGAAAAAAAAAAAAAAAAATTAGGCTTTTGAAATTCAAGATTTATCTGAAAATATTTCCAAAATCGATATAGTCGTTCTATGGTAATATCTCAGCCATTTATAAAACGATTTTGCTTATGTATTTCAATAACAAAATTTTCGAACGTAAATCTAATGTATTGAACCAAGATATTTCAACGAACATTATCTACACAGAGAACACAGATTCGTAATAAGTAGTAACCGAATTTGTTGCCAATCGAATGATTCTGCCTTAGTGACCGAATTTTACAGTTGTGTCTACAAAATTTTAGAATTGGTAACAAAAGTTTTGATGGTTCAACTGAAATTCTACTTTATGCACTAATTTCTGTTGCTAGAACCGAAAAATTCGTTGTGTGCAACCGAATCATTCGATTGGCTACAAATTCGGTTGCTATTACGAATCTGTTTTTTCTGTGTATATATATAAAACACAAACAATGTTTCTACATATGTCCGTTATAGAATCTGACACCATCCAACTGATGAGCTCCAAACAGGTTTCATTAGAAAGACAATTTTGTGAAAATGGTTTTAGATACCAAAAACACTGCTTTAGATCCATTTGTGAACCCGATTTTCGAATATTCCGGTACAAAATTTTTTCCCAATTTTGAACTTTTGAAAATTTGTGTGTCTTGAAATTGTATATGTAAGCATCTCTCCCGATGTGTAAATTCACTACGAAGAGATTTTAAAAATGTTGAAAAACGGGTAAAAACGGGTAAAATCGGTATATTTATATGTCCGGACCTTATGGGTGTATAACATAAAAATGCGGGATTTGTTCAAAATTTTTACAATATAAATTTATTCAAACTATTGGCCATTGTTTGCTATGACCTTATCCCATCTTTTTGGCAACATATGGATTCCGCGCCAAAAGAACTGAATTTTGAGCCCAAGAACGAATCAAGCCAATTTCGGATACTCTGTTCTGAAGTGAAGAGTATCCTATCCCAGAGGAGCGTTCTGCATCGATAGACACAAATAGTAGTCGGACGGGGCAAGGTCTGGATTATAAGACGGATGAGGCAAAACATTCCAACCACTTCTTTCTAAATAAATATGGCCGAGCGTTGTCATGATGGAAAATTTCGGTTTCATGACTGGCCGCATATTCTGGTCGTTTTTCGGCCAATGCTCGCTTCAAACGTATCAGTTGCGTTCGGTACAAGTTTCCTGTGAAGGACTGGCCAGAATTCAGCATCACCTTTTTGTGTGATCTAGGTGATCTTTGTCATCCATGTCAAAATCACCACTTGTGAAGCGCACAATCGGTGTGCTTCAGCGACACTTTTTTCAAACTAAAGATGTAAAGCAAAACATCCCGCATATAACGCTTTGCTGGCACATAATTCGAAATTTTCGAAACAAAAAACAACTTTGTTGTTTACACTATAATGAGAATAAATGGCAGATATGTACCCCTCAAATAAAAGTTATTAAATAATAAAACCGCGTTCAAAGATACGCCATCTGTTATGAATCCCGCATTTTTATACCCTTCACCTTCGTAAGATCCACAATATAATTTTCCGACCCTATAAATATATTCTGAATCCTTATAGATAGCGGAGTCGATTTAGCCATGTCTGTCTGTCTGTCTGTTGAAATCAATTTTCTGAAGACCCCAGATTACTTCGGGATCCAAATATTCAATAATTCTGTGAGACATGCTTTCAAAAAGTTTCCTATTTAAAATCAGCAAAATCCGTCCATAAATAAAGGAGATATGAGCAAAAACCCGAGACAACCTCTATTTTCGGCCTATTTTTTATCTATATCTCGATCACTAAGTCATAAATATTGAAAATATGGATATCTAATGATAGATATTTTAAAGTCCATTGCAACGATGTATATAAGGCTATACAAAGTTGGACCTACAATGGGTCAAAATCGGGAAATATTTTTTAATCCGAATTTTTTTCACCAAAAACATTCTTGTGTCATACATTTTTTTCACTAATAAATTAAAAAAAAAAAATTGGAGAAAACCTTTAAAAAACTATTTTGAAAAAAAAAAAATTTAAAAAAAAATTTTTTAAATTTTATTTTAAGGTATAATTTGGTGAAGGGTATATAAGAATCGGCACAGCCGGATATAGATCTCTTACTTGTTAATAATAAGACTAGCACCAAAAATTAAATTAATTTAAATTTATGCAAAAAATAAGTTTTTGTACTTTTAAGGGGATAAAACGGGCGGAACCCGTGCTTTAGTACTTTTTTAACCCATATCCCAAAAATTAAATTTAAATAGAATTGCAATGCTTCTAAAAAAATTTCAAATGGATTTTGGCACTTTTATGAAATTTGAACGTATTTGACTCCTCTTTTTGAGACTTTTTTTTTACAAAAAGAAAATTTGTTTTGTACATTAATATTGTTACGTTTTAACCTTTTTAAAAATTTGGTTTATTTCCTTTAAATAAACCGGATACTTTTGATTGCAAATAAAAAGCAGTTTTAGTAGTTTAAAATTTGTAACAACTTTTTATTTATTTAAAATGTACAACAACAATGGTTCAAATAGTCACTCAGTGTCTTTATACACGTTTATCAATTCGCCGAAATGCACACACACTTGTAAACTCAAATGTACACGACAGTTGATGTAAACTCTAACAGCGCCAATGCTGAACTCACTCACGACAGCAACCTCTGCCACTATTTATACACACACCATCTTTTGGAAATCTTCTACAATGATCTTAACGGACATACTAGTATGTTCGAATTCTAGAGCTTTCGATGTCAATGTTAGCTGCTTAAACATTTAGTGTTGCCATACTTATAAACAATGCTAATAACCGCATGCTATCAACATTGTTGATAAGTAGAAGCTTCTACTGATGAACGTGTTTATAAACATGATGAATGCTGCAGGCAGTCGTTACAGACCGTTAAATTCAAATCGCTATTGCAAAATCGTAACAATATGGTAAAACAAATGTTTATTATAAAACCCCTGCATTAATAATGAATTTTTAGCGTAGTAGCACAGGCCCTAACAAATCAATACCAAATGTGCGATTCGGATAGATAATTAGTCTATATTGTATTTGTTCGAGAAAATACATGAATTTGGATATAAATCCGCCCCCTAGTGGTCACAATGGCATTATTATTGTGTTAAAATTCCAATTCCTTCAGCTGCATATCTGCGGCTAAAACTACTGAATTTGAGCAACATTTTACTCAGAGCCAAAACAGGGGAATATGTTTGAAATCATACTTTAAGCTTTATTGTACACTTTTCGAATGCACCATTATTGTAATAGGGTAATTCATACTGCAAACTTTAAGTCTGATGTCTTAAAGTTTGCAGTACGAAAACATGAATTTTAAAGATCCCAAAATTGGTAATTGTATTGTATAGATTCAGTAAGGTGCATTAATTATAATTATGCGAAAATTTATTAAATTCGGAGGTGATGATGAAAAAATATTTGTTTGCATAGAAAATATCAATCAATAATAACGGATTCCAGTTAATAAAAAATGTTAACACTTTGTTTCCTTAGCGAACTGCTCATATTTTCATTATGAGTGGGACAAAAAAGTTTAAATTTGTTCAATGACTCCAATGCAGTTATTTACTTATTTCCTAAATTTTCCTATGGCATCCTATGATATGGTCAGATATGAAATATATTCAGCTGTTTTTAGTCTGTAGAAAAAAAATTACTTGTCTAGAGCAAAACTAGATTTTCTTACTTTTATTCCTTAAAATATATATTTGAATTCCTGGGACTTGCCAGTCCCACTTAAAGACAAACTCAAATATATTACAATGTTGCGAAAGCTACCATAATAGGCTAAAAGTAATTTAAATTCAATATTGTACAAAAAATTGTAGAGTGATACACTTGTAAATTAACAAAATCACACCTGGTATAGCATAAACAATTCGATTTCGCCCAATATGGCCACACATTTTGAAAAAAATCTTTAAAATTTAAATTCCTCTGTAGCAATAATTAAACAAGCACAAATATTACTAACTAACAGCTAAGCAACTAAACGAACAAAAAAAAAAAAAATTATAAGAAAAAATAATTATTTTTCATACAATGTTGCAGTTCAATGACTTGTTCTCTGCAGGTTAAAATACCAAATACTACTTTGTACGCGATATACTATGTATATATGACTGGCTGGCCCAATGACTGACTGTCTATACGTTTGTCTAACTAACTGACTCTATACATGCAGAGAAAATATGTATATGCACAGAGAAAATAGATTCGTAGTAGCCAACGAATTTATTGCCAATCGAATGATTCGGTTGCACACATAGAATTTTTCGTTTCTATGAACAGAAAGTCAGTTGATAAGAAAGAATTTCGAATGTAGCAACCGAACTTTTGTTACCATTACTAAAATCTTATACCCACAACTGTAAATTTCGTTTACTAAGAGTGAATCATTCAATTGGCTACAAATTCGGTTGCTACCACGAATCTGCTTTCTCTGTGTGGTTGTTGGAAACATAATCTAAGAGCAACATATAATAAAATTTATTATTGTAGTCTAAATATACTATGATCATTATTATGATCAAATATAGACGTAATATAATTCAAATATATGATCATGATATGTTCTGAAGTACTAGTATTATGATCAAAAACAATCATATCAATGAACATAAAAATGCTTACATTAACTAACTATTGTTGAAATTAAAATAACAATTATACTGTATGTAGCCATGCTTTTTCTCTGCGTGTATTTACGAGCTAAATTAGTATGAACACATATGTAAGTATGCATGTAGATATATATGTACATATCGGGCAACCGGCAGCGACCAGTGAATACTTAAGTGACGGACTGACGATTGACTGCAAGTAGGAACGCAAGTATTTGGTACGTTTGCATGCAACATTTTTGTGTTTGTTTGTTGGCCTGCCTGCCAGCCAGTCCAAGGCAGTTTGTGGTTGAAAATACATTTTATTTTTAACACTTTATATTTATTTTTTGTTTTTTTGTTTTTCTTTTAATTTTATTTTTATTTCGTAGAAAATTTCAAACATCTGCATCTGGTTTTACTACTAGTTTTTTTTTATTTTATTTTTTTTTTTGTACAAAAATAAGAAAAATACGATTTTCTTTTGAACTGTGTCACTAAATTTTTTCGTGTTGATTTTTGCCGTTGATTTAGTTTTTGTTTTGCTTGACTTTTTTATATCATTTCAATTTAAATAACTTGGCTTTGAATTTCCCATTAGATACGACTGTAGCTGGCGAGTGTGTGTGTGTGTGTGGTTGGCTGATATTGTTCAATTTATTTTTACTGCAAAGAACCTGAGACTGTTTGGCTACTAATTGTCAGAGAATTCAAAGAAGAACAAATTAAAATAGAAATAGAAGATTCACTACTCACTATTTCAATTTTAGAATTTTGAAAAAAATTTTGGTTTATTTAAAAAAAACGCCGGCCTTTTCAAAATTTTGTAGTTCTATATGTCTAACCCCCATTTTCTCAATCTCTGGTTATTTTTTATCGTGAAAAATTGATTAATAGAAAGTATATATAATTGGGGTTATTCTTTAAATCCTTCACTTTCTTTAGGCAAAAAGAATAAGTGTATAATTATTTTTTCTATATATTTAGATCTTTTTGATGTGTGTGAAGATAAATTTAAATTTATTTAGCATAGACACAAACCATTTTTTTAGCCCAGCCCATTTTACAGTTAACAGAGCTCTGTTAAACACTTAACAGTCATAATACTAGAAATATAATAAACAAATTTATATCTACAATATCTGAAATAATTTCAGAATAAGAAAAAAAATTAAAAATTTAAAAAAACTATCCATTTAAAATAATTGAAACATATTTGAACCCATCTAAATATCAGGATTCCAATAAATTTGAGTTTTTTGAAAACATAAATCTGGAGAGGATTTTTGGCCATTATGGAAATTAGGAAAAGGGCTCGGATATGACACTATATAGAAATGGTAGTCCTAAGGTCATTTAATGGAACTGTGGTAGTAGGATATCTGAAATAATTTTGGGATTCCAATAAATTTGAGGTTTTTGAAAAAATAAAATTATTTCAGATATCCCACTACCACAGTTCCATTAAGTGACCCTAGGACTACCATTTCTATATAGTGTCATATCCGAGCCCTTTTCCTAATTTCCATAATGGCCAAAAATCCTCTAAAGATTTATTTTTTAAAAAAACTCAAATTTATTGGAATCCTGATATTAAGATGTTGAGCCCATATGTTTCAATTATTTTAAATGGATAGTTCTTTTTAAATTTTTTTTCTTATTCTGAAATTATTTCAGATATTGTAGATATAAATTTGTTTATTATATTTCAAGTATTATGACTGTTAAGTGATTAACAGAGCTCTGTTAACTGTAAAATGGGCTGGACTAAAAAAATTGGTTTGTGTCTGTGCTAAATAAATTTAAATTTATCTTCACACACATACATTTTTGTCATTTGGTCCAACCAACACTGGCTATTGCTACGACAAACATTTTATGAAATGATAGAGAACATTGAGTACATCTTATACTTGATGTTGAAAATCTCTTTACACCATCTCAGCATTGGATTTATTTTCAGAAAATAAATCCAATGTTGTTAAGTTACACGATAGAAGAGGAATTTAGAACACCGCATTTGGGTCGTTTTGTTGAAACTATATGTCGCGCACATCATCATCCAATATAGGCAGTTAGAACTCTGTTATCATGTCCCGATATCGAGCACCAGTCACTGCTTGAACAGTCTCGTTTCGAAGATGTATAGTCTAATGAGGATTCCAACAGCACCACATCGTTTTGAATGCATTTTTCGACAATTATATGTGGGTTTTTTGATTCTCAAAAGTAGCCATTTTGACCATGTGAAAATGTGCTTCATCGATTATAATGATTTTAATAGAAAACTGTGATCGATAAACTTTTATTATTTTTTATTAATTTTCTGTTTAAAAAAATTTGGTGAAACGAATTTTTGATAAAAAAAAATTCGGGTAAAAAAAATACTTTTGCCGATTTTGACCCATTGTCGGTCAGAGTTTTAAGCAATTGTATTCGAAAGGTCTTTGAAATGCCTTTCATTTGATATCCATAGTGTTTATATACATGACTTAGAAATTGGGATATAGGTAAACATTTGTGGGCGGATATTAAATAGCAACCGAATTAATACTATACCCTATTATTATGTATCAATTATGTTTCTAAATTATTTAGAGGTTTCGGAAAGTCGATTTCAATAGACAGACGTACAGATAGAAGGAAATGGCTACATCGACTCCGCTATACATAACAATCCATAATATATAGACTTTATGCGGTTGCGAAATTATAATACAGATACAAACGTGTCATGTTCTGCTGTTGACGATAACTAAGTTAGGGCGCTATGAACTAAGTCCCCAAACCGAAAATTAATTCATTTAGGGACTAATTCATTGTTTTGTGGATTTATTTCATTTTCAGACTTAAGGACTTTGTTCATAATGAAATAACTCCTCAATTTCTTAAAATGAAAGAAATTTCCAAATTTTTTCTTGTGGATTTCACATAGCGGATGTATCAAAAAGCGGCTTCGCACAGTAAAGACTTTTTCGTCCTTCGGCCCGGCGCAAAAGTTTTCTCCTCTGGGGTGTATCTCGGCTTCACTTAGTAAATATGTATTGCATTGCAAGTGGAAAAGGTTTTCTGAAGTATTTCGAAACATATCTGCAGTAAAATAAATATTTACTGGGCGAAGCTGATTTTTGATAAATACCAATAGAGAAAACCTTTAAGCCCGGAAGAAGACCGGCAATGCCAGAAGTCTTTACTGAGCGAAGCATGTTTTTACACAATAAACAATTTAAAAGTTAGGAACTTTGTTAATTTTTCTTTGTGATTTTAGTTTACTTCGTAGGGGGCTAATTTCATTTGAAACATTTGGGTTTTTAATGCATAACAATGAATTAAGTCCCCAACTTTGGGGCCTTTTATAGCATTCTATAACCATTCGATTTGAATAAGAACTAAATTAGTAATCGTATAATAACTACTAATTTCCAAAATTAAAAGTTTAAAAACCTGTTTCAAGGAATAACTAATACGGTAGAAATGTTATTTTATTCTTCTGTTCCAGTGCTTGTCAAATTTCTTTATACAAGGTGGCGCAAAAGTAAACTTCCGATGTTTTTTGGCTGTAATTAAAAAAAAAAAAATGAAAAACTTTGAATAGTCAGCAATATTCCGCGTTCTGGACCAGTGTAGCGTAACATTGTTTATTAACGTGTATTTCGCATGTGTTTACTACACAAATGTCAAAACAGAACTGACATTAGGGGCCAATCGCAAAATTTATAGCATTTTCTGATAGGAGGATTACTTTTGCGCCACCTTGTAGAACATCAAAATAATCATACGGTTAGATATTACTTTTTTGAGAACTGTCATTTGTTTCGTATCTATGTAATCTGTGATACATTTGTTCAATATTATTCTTAAGTTTTATACATAATGTAAAACAATCTGCAGTTGCCCCTTCACTATACACTGGTAATGCAGTAGGTGCAAAGTACAAATATGATGTTTGTATAATTCGATTCGAAAAGACACATTTTCGAAATACAATTTATAAAGCATATAAATTCAAATGATTTTTTTCGAAACAAATTACAAAATAATTTTCTAGTTTCTGAATTGAGGTTGAATATTTGCATTTAAAAAACTATTTATAACCCTCTTTTTAAACACAAGGCAAGAGTAAAACTTCTACTGTCCCAGCAAGCACTTCAATTGCTAAGTAATGAGTTAAGATACTAATTTCAGACCTTTTACTCAGGTTAATTTGTATAGCTTTTTAACCACTGATTGAAAAAAATTAATTTTTAATTCCATTTTCGAAATCAAAATAAATTATATCTCTTAACTATTCCGTTAATGAATTCATAGACTTAATTCAAAACTAAGAATTTATTATTTATAGAATTATTTCCTTATTGATTCATTCATTTTTTCTTGTATTCAAATCCATTACAAAATAGCTCTAAAAATGTATAGAATGATTTAAATTTTCTTCAATTCAAATCTATTACAAACATGTTTAAGTCAATTTGTCTCAATTCATTTTGTAAATGATTAAAAGCAAAACAAAGTCAAAACTGAAGAAGAAAAATAAATTAGTTCTATTTGTATGAGATCAGAATTAAAAATAATAAATCATTCAAAGGTTGAATGAATTCAACTATGAATTCTATTTAAATATAAACATTTTAATGAAGCTAAAGAAATAGATTTATGGAATGGATGGCTGATATGTTTTAATTCCGAATAAGAATTTTAGTGACTTAAGCTCAAATTGAATTAATTAATTCGAAGCTCTGATTTTAACTGATTGTTTTAACTTGTCACAACCGCTTATAAATAAGTCATTACTTTCATATTATTGAAATCAGTTGCAAGTAATAACTCACGATATGTAGTAGAAACTGAAAAGTTATTCAGTAATTTCAAGTTATTACCAAGTTTTTGAGGGGGTGTTTGTCTAAATCATTTATTTCGATTCCAAAACTTCTCATAATTTTTAGAAACGGGGTATTAGTGGTTAGTGGTTTGACTACAAAACTTGAGATAATAAGTTAAAACCCTCGGAAGGAAAATAAAAAAATATTTTTTTTTCTTTAATGAGCGAATAGTTTGTACTATTTAAAAATGAACTGTGAATAGTTCTGCATTAAATTGATACTCTATAAAAATTCCCACATTGACACGTATTAAATTCGCCACTTAAAAGCAGTGCGAGTGGGTAGATCAGTGGTGGTTGTAACCGAATAATAAATACAACGTAGTGAAATTACAAAAATCATCAAACTGCAGGGTATTTGATACAAACAAAGATACAGACAGTAGAACTCAGAAAAGTATTTTTTTTTTGATTTTTCGAAAATTGAAAAAAAAAAAAACATGCATAAGTCTAGTATATTTCGTTGCTACCAAATGTAGATATGTATATGGAAATGTGTTTGTGGGTGCTCACAAATAAGCCATAAAAATGTTAAAATAAAAATGCATCATAATTCAGAGAGTAGCTAAATCTTTTATTTTAATACATAGTACAGTTGATAACAAAACAAATTGTTATATTAGAATTAAAGCTATCAAAACAAGAAGAAAGCTATCAAAACAAGAGTGCTATATTCGGCTATGCCGAATCTTATATACCCTTCACCTTTGTTGTGGATGCATTAATTACCCTACGCTGAAAGTGGGCAATTAATGCATCTAAATATATCAAGAAAACTTAAAAAAATTTTACATTTAATTGCTGACGAACAGATTATTTATATTGTAGAAATTACAAACGAAATGACAATCTTATATATACCCTGCTCACGAAGGTATATGGTAAAAAAACAACAACGCCAAACGAAGCGAAACACCAAAAAAAAAACAAAATACGCAAAGCAATGAAACCAACACACATCCAAACATACGTTTTGTTGCTTTTTTGTCAAAGCATGCAATAAATTGTCTTTTTTTTGATAAAATTTTCAGAGGTTGTCTCGGATTTTTGCTCATATCTTCGTTATTTATGGACGGATTTTGCTGATTTTAAATAGGAAACTTCTCGAAAGAATTATTGAATATTTGGATACCGAATACGAAACGATATGTAACATCAAAACTTACAATAGAAACAATAGAGGGTGAGCTGATTTTTCAGAATATTGGCTTTGGAGCTATTAGTTTTAATCACAGATGAAGCTACAGTAGGCCAAAGTTTGCCATCTCAAATGTTAAAAATATGATCCGAATTTAAAGATTTTTCGTGTTCTGAATTTATTTGATTCGTGTTACAAAATGTTAGAAAAATTGTATGTCAACAAATACGAAATTACATAATTAATTATTAAAGATTACTGAAATTAAGATGAAAATGGTTTAGTTGAAATATTTTATTGAGCCTTGAGATAGTCGTAGAAAATACTGGCATATAAATATTTTGAAAAATTAAATATTATTGATCAGTTCACAAGGTCTCTTATCAGTCATATTTTCATAATATCCACTCGGCGGCTCGGCTTAGCCGACTCTTAGGCATTCGGCGTTGGTCTCTGCTGGTTCGTTACGATAACACAATAAGCATAGAAGTATTATTTTAGGACATAGTAGGCATAGTAGTATTATTTTAGGACTTTTTTTGCTTGAAAAGCAATAAAAACCATTGTGAAATAGTAGGACATTATAACAATATGACATGAAAAGAAACCTTGTGAATTGACCTTATATGTATTTTCAAAGTCCATTAATACAGTGAAATCTACATATAAATGGTATTGATACATTGGTTTTTATCAACCATATGCATATGTTTGTAACCCACTGTATAACCCATTTATTGTTAGGCCTTTATATATTTTCGTTAAGATTCATCGTCATCATAACACTGAAATAAACAACATAATCAATATTAATTTTTAAATATTTTCATTTGTTATTTGGGTCTGCTGTAACATTTATATGTACAACGAAAAGAACATCAGCATCATTATTCATGATTCAAATTGAGGGCGATTTAGTGAGTTGACTAATAATCGACAGTAGTACTAGTTTTGCTTTGGGGGAAAATAAGCTCAAACAAGAAGATTTTCAATTATAACAGGGCTATATGTGCGACAAGACTTCGCTGGTCGGTGCAGATCCGAAAAATAAAATTGTCCATGACTCTGGCCATGACCATCCTTTCAAATCGTTCGTGGGATTTTCGGAATGGATTTGGACGCTCTTGGATCTCATGTGGATTGGTATCGTCTCAAAATGAATAGCGGTATATATACAAAATTCTGCAAAATAAAAAAGAAATCACAAGATCCTATTTTTTATGGATCGGTCCACCTATATGGTGGCTATTGTTTGCTTCCGAAAATCACTTGAATACATCTATCTTATAAATAAGTTAACCTCAAAGATATAAAAATCGTTATAACGAATTTTATGAAGACCGGCCCATAACAATGTATGAATGTATTAGTAAAAAAACTATGTGAAAACCAAAACAGAATTACTTCCGAAAACATATCTTAAAAAAATATTTATTAAAAAACAATTTTACACAAATCAGTAATCAGTAATAATTGATCATAGCCTCCATATAAGGTCCACTTCCGAGAATCACAAATATACCAATAAAACCCTTATAAATAATGTTTCTAAAATAAAATTCAATCAAAATTATATATAATTTTTTGTGACGATCGGCCATAATTGGTCATAGGTCCCATATTAGTGTATATACACACAGAAAAAAATATAGTTGTGCATGTTTACTGTAACCATTTCAACATTTTTAACAATATTATAGTCACAGTATCTATTTATATGATTGTGATTCACATGATTGTTTCAATCATATATATGGTTACAGTAAACAAGTATATGTTTGTGACAACCATTTTTATACCCTTCACCTTCGTGAGAAGGGTATATATAAGTTTGTCATTCCGTTTGTAATTTCCACAATAAAATTTTCCGACCCTATAAAGTATTTATATTCTGGAGCCTTCTGTCTGTCTGTTGAAATCAATTTTCTGAAGACCCCAGATATCTTTGGGATTTAAATCTTCAATAATTCTGTCAGACATGCTTTCGAGAAGTTTCCTATTTGAAATCAGCCAAATCCGTCCATAAATAACGGAGGTATGAGCAAAAATGCGAGACAACCTCTATTTTTGATATATATCTCGATTACTAAGTCATAAATATAGACAATACGGATATCTAATGATTGATATTTCAAAGTCCATTGCAACGATGTATATTAGGCTATAGTAAGTTGGACCTACAATGGGTCTAAATCGGGAAAAATATTTTTTAACCCGAATTTTTTTTTACAAAAACCATTTTTTGTCACTATAAATTTAAAATAAATTTAAAAAAAAAAATTTTAATTAAAATTTTTTTTTTTTACAAACAATTTCGAAAAAAAAAATTTTTAAAAATATTAAATTTTTATTTTTTTAATTTTATTTTAAAGTATATTTTGTTGAAGGGTATATAAGATTCGGCACAGCCGAATATAGCTCTCTTACTTGTTGGTTACAGTAAACATGCACAACTATATTTTTTTCTGCGTGTAGTAACTAGGTAACTCATGCAGGGTAGAATTCAAAATAAAATTTTCGAAATTAAAAGAAAATTTCCCTCATAAAGACATATGTCAAAGTCTTGGAAAAAATAAATTAAAAAATCTATGTACATATAAACGTTTTTTTTATAAAGAGTTATTCTATACTAAACAATTTTGAAGCCTTTAATTAATTCGATTTTAATACAAATTACCAAAATGTTTCGTAAATTAACAACGGCCTTGTATCAAGTGACACATCAACAATTACTTACCACTTTAACGAGATCCAAAAATGCAAATTTGAACAATAGCTACTATGGTGAACTTAAAAGTACCATAGCTCAAAGCTTTTTACGCTATCAGCTGCCTCAAAAGACAAGTTGTAACAAGAAAATCACCATTGTGGGCTCTGAGAAAATCAGTCTGACAATGGCCAAAAATTGCTTGGATCGTGATCTTTGCCAACAAATTTGCATAATGGACTTGCAAGCCATGAAAGAGAATTCAAAGTCTAATTTACTGCTTACCAGTAGTCCCCACATAAAGGCTACTAAACATTTCCAGGACACGCGTAATTCGGATTTGATAATTTTAACCAAAGATATACAACAACGCCAGGAAACGGCAGCCACTAACACATTTAAAGATACTTTGGAGCAGTACACTAATGTTATGAAAAATCTTATACCAAATTTAGTGAAATATAGTCCAAATACTATATTTTTAATAGATACCGAACAGGCAGATGTTGTCACTTATGTGGCCTGGAAATTATCACGTTTACCCAAGAATCGTGTATTGAGTCCCAGACAGTTAAAAGATTTTATTCAAGAATCCCCACAAAATTGGGTTCAAGAGAAGAATCAGCCACAAAACTGTACTGCTGATGTTGCGGCAAAAATTATTAAAAACTATCATCGTATTCTCTTGTCTACTTTGCCTCAAGTCTCAACAAATCAAGAAAATCGCTATAGTTTTCCTGCCATATTCACTTCGACTTTCTGTAAAATCATGGAACCAAAACGAATAGGTTTCCAAAATATTGATTTTAATGATTGCCGCAAAATTGTTGTATGAATGCAAAAACATTTCAAAATGCTATTTACCTGTAAATCATTAAATTTACATGATATAAATAATTAATTTACATAATGTAAACAGGCTGTTTACATTATGTAAATTAATAGTTTACATTAAGTAAATCTAACATTTGCATTCTGTAAATTCACATTATGTTAATTTTGTTGTTATATTATGTAAATTTTTTAACATATTTGCATTACGTATAAATTAAATTCACAATATTTTTCTCGATTTCTGTACTGACGCCATTTTTATGCATACATTCCATGTACTCATTGATGTTTGTAAATTTATTTTTATACATATGTAATAAAAAGATTTATTTAAATATTGGGAGTATTGAAACAAATAAATACGCAAGTTTTATTGATTTATACTATTGCAACGTAATTAAGGCGCCACAATTCATATGAAAAAAAACATTAATAACTACTTTTTAGTTTTGGACTGATCCACAATATATTTAGCAATGCAATTCACGTTTCGATACACTTGTTTGTATTAAATTGCGACTATAACTATAGATTTTGGTAAAAAATTATTAATAGTGTTATCGGTTCAAATAACTTTTGAATTTTTGAATAAATTTTTCCTGTCTGAATCCTGATATTGCCATCAAGTTGTATCCCGCTCGTCCAATTTCAGGACTGCAAGTTTTTTGAAAATTCTCAAATTTTCACATGGTAAAGTATACCGTTATTGGCATTGTGATGAATTTCTATCCATTTCAACACTAAATTTTGAAGCCACGGAAATACAAACAATCTAAATAAATTAAGCATGAAATATATTTCAAATTAATTGAAAAGAACCAGAATTAAATTTAAACTAATTCCATAACCAAGCATTTAGTTCTACCATTTACATACACAATTTTAAAAGAAGATTACCCATTTCTCGATTTTTCTAGAATTCTCAAATTACTTGATTGAGTTCGTTCAAATTTCGCAAGAGCCTCACTTGCATGAATCTGTATAAATTTCATATCTGTAATATTTCCTTTTCCCGGAAAATAACCGCATTTTTGTGGAACAAAATAAAAATGAATTAATCGTTATTTGATTTAGTTGTATTATTTATTTTTATCATTGCAACTGAATTTAGTACAGTGACATATAAAATTAAATAAACAACTTAAAAAAAAGTGAATAAAATTAGCAGACTTAAGTTGGTGAAACCAAAGAGGTAAAACGATTTGCATAGGTAAAAATATGAGTAAAACAGAGACCGAAAATAGCTAGTCAACAAATTTAAGAGTTAGAGGTACAGTGAGACCTCGATTATACGTAATGGTCGGGACCGGGAGCATTCTGGATAATCAATTTTCCCGGTTAATTGAGTACAAAGTTTTAGTAGATTTTTCGATAATGACATTTAAAGATCCATATTGCACACTGATCCATCGGTTTGATCAAAGTCATCCAATTTGGTGGGAAAAATTTCACAATAACGTTTTTGTCCAATGGCAGAATGATTTTACGATCATCTTTTAGACCGATTTTCTTAAAGTTCTCAGTCACTTCTGGTACTTAGTTATTGTTAAATCATTCTCTTGGACATTTTTTAAAGCTCTTTCCAATAATGCTTTGCACTTGTGTGTACCAGCAGCATTAACGCAAACCAATGAGGTTAGTCTCTCGTTTGAGACCATGTGTCAGTCTATGAAATTTTCATTATGGCAAGCCAAACTTCTCTCAAGTAAACACTTTCCATTCTCCATTATCTCATTGGTGAGTTTTTTCATTGATTTGAATTCATTTAATTTTTCCACAAAAATTGTGGCAGCTAATCAGCTGAATATTTTTCTTCTGCAGCATTAAGTTTGTGAATACCATGTCGTTTTTTTCTTAAATATTTTAGACTTTCCTTCACTGTTAATCCAGAAATTGGAGTTCCTTTAAATCGTTCCTTCCGGAAATATTCATAAACTACAAAATCTACTTTTGGTTCTTCAGCTGTTTTTAAAGTTTTTCGGTTTCCAAAGCCAATAACAGAATCACTTTGTTTTTCATAATGTCTAACACTCCTCATGCCAAAAGCTATCGAAAAATCGATGGCACAATATCAATAGGGTGCCCTGATAGACTACATGATAGTGTGCTGGACTATCAATCTGAGGGTTGCGGGTTCGATTCCCGGCAGAGACTATGGGTGTATCTGCAGACAAGCAAAACGCTTCGCAGTTTCTTTAAAAAAAAAAAAAAAAACTTGGCATTACAAATCGATTTAGGGAATACCCCTTTTTCGTTTTATTCACATTGTATTTGATTGTTCAAAAATAATCGAAAAAAAATTATAATCCCGGATAATAGATGTAATTACGGTTAATCGATGCAAAAAAATTAAAATCGATCCAAAACATTTTCTTTTTCTTTCCCGGATAATTGATGTTGCCGGTTAATCGAATCACGGATAATCGAGGCCTCACTGTATAAGGTAAAAAGTAGTAAAACAAGAAGGGTATTGAACTTTTTGTTTCACTACTTTTTAATACCGTAAAATATAGCAGTACCTCATGATATATTTTTCTGTATAATAAACTATTGGGCAATAGACCCAATAGTTAAAATTTAATATAATCTATTGAATTATTAGCATTTTTACAAAAAATTTAACACCACATTTTTTTAACATGGTTTTATTTGGTCGATTCACAAATATTGTCAAATCAGCGAAGCTGTTACAACAACAAAAAGTCCTTACAAAACAACAAAATTAAGTAGTTAAAATATTAGGAGATAGCAATTGGTAGTTTCACAAGGTATCTTATCATGTCGTATTGTCATAATGTTCTAATATTCCACGATGGTTTGAAAATATTGTCATTGCCTTTCAAGCAAAAAAATTCCCAAAATAATACTACTTTGTACACTATTGGTCAATCTCACAAGGTCTCTTATCATGTCATATTGTCATAATGTCCTAATATTTCACAATGGCTTTTATTGTTTTTCAAGCAAAAAATTTCCTAAAATAATACTACTTTATATGCTATAACGCCGAATGACAATATGACTGATAAGACACCTTGTGAATTGACCATATGTTTATTGTGTTATCGTAAACAACCAGCAGAGATTTGGGCCTAATCGATCGAACGCCTAAGAGTCGGTAAAGCCTAGCCGCCGAGTCTTGAAATATAAGAACATTATATCATGATAGGATGTTGTTGTAACAGCTCCGCTGAGTTGATAATCTTTAACCGAGTGAGACTCGGGTAGTTCTGGAGCGAAAATCCAATTGTCGTGTAAGCATTAGATAAAACAACAACATGAACGTTTCCAGGTTTGAGTACTCAAAAAACTAAAAGTTGGTATTTTTGATGGCCCACAAATAAGACATTTAATAAAAGAAAACGATTGCAACATTCAATGAATAATTTAGAAGCAGCGGCTTGGAAATCTTTTGTTGCCATTGTGAAAAAATTCTTAGGAAATCGGAAGGCTAAAAATTACGAGGAATTAGTTGTAGACCTTCTACGAGGGTGAGTCAATATGTCCGCGACTTTTTGAATTTCCCGGTACTTAACTGAAAGGGCAACACTGCTCCTGTCAACATGCATCTGTCAGTTGACTGCTGTCAAAATTTTACCAAGCTGCGTCATTTAGTTTGTGTTTGACCGCCATTGATAGCAGACTACCTCTTGACTTGAGAAGAAATTGGAAAAGAGTGAATTTTGTCTGCTCATTAAACATAGTTTTTTTTTCGGCAAAAAAAAAAAACCATCACTCATACCAACGTTAAGCCTGGTAAATGCTATGGGTGCTCTTCACCATCAATTTCAATGGTAAAAAAGTGGTACAAGCACGGAAGATGCCGAACGTTCTGGACGCCCAGTTGAGGTCTCTACACCTCAAAACAATTGGAAAAATCACGATATGGTGCTGGCCGATCGGAAATTGAAAGTGCGAGAGATTTTGGAAGCCATAGGCATCTCACATGGCTCAGTGGTTTCAATTTTTAATGATCACTTGGGTATGAGAAAGCTTTCCACAAGATGGCTGGGGTACACACATGTTCAGTTTTCATGACAAAAATCCTCTTCCACTTTATTCTCCGGATTTAGCCCCGAGTGACTATTTCTAATTTCCAAACCTGAAGAAATGACTCTTCGGAAAGAGATTTGACTCCAATGATGTAATCATTTCACAAAAAATACCTATTTTGATGACATCGACAAATCTAATTTTTTGGGAGGTATATAAAAATTGGAGAAACTTTGGACAAAGTATATAGAGCTCTAAGGAAACTTTGTTGCAAACTAAAATAATTTTTTATCAAAAAACCTGTGTTTCTTTCATTATTGATCCGCCCTCGTAATTAGCTTTAATAATATTGGATGTACAATGAGCTTAAAAGTACGGCACAGTTAATTAGAAAAGTTTCCTGAATATCTTATATTATTTTATTTAATAAAATGTTGTAAAATCGTTTATTTTACACGTAGCTTTGAAAAAATAGGTATAAAGTTAGAATCAGGGTATCGAAATATTCAATATCAGTTTTAATTTTGGCTGCACCAAAATCATTGTAGACCTGTGTATTAAGTTCAAGTACTTAGTCGACTCTTTAATTAATTCGAAGGTTATGGCAATGATGAAGAGGTAAGCGGAAGAGTTTGGTCGTGTGGATTTAAGGTCGTAGATTTAAAGGCTCCGGAAGTTTCTACGACAAGGTTGGGTGGGCTAACATCGAGTAGAATTTTGTTGAATTTATGTAGAGTTTGTAGAATGTACTTTTTTGTGTTACTGTTTACAACCTTACGACAGGGTTGGGACCTCCTGGGATAAAGCTCCTGTCGATAAAGCTGTTCTTGAACTCGTTAGGCACAAGCAGACCGTAACATAATAGTGGTGAGTCAGAACAAAGTTTTTCACATATTTTGATCCAAAACATAAAATTTTTTTATACTTCTGTTAGTCAACGACTAATATTTCGATGTGTTAAAAAGCGGTATGAAAACTAACTATTTCAAGAAATTATCCAAAATATCACATGGATCACAGGAACGGGTTATCCCTGTAAATGATTATTTGGTGTTCGGTAAATTATCTGCTCGACTGTACTTTACATTATGATCATTTTAAAATTTCTAAAGGCAGCTAGCTCACAATTTTCATTTTATTATGAAAAACTTTTCAACAAGTATAAATAAAAATAAAAAAAAATAATCATTATCATCGTCAGCAATGTTTGTTCTCGGGTAATGAGCTAATGCTCATAAATTATCATGTAATTTACGCATTATTTAATTGCGTAAATGAGTCAAAGATTCTATTATTTTCTTTTCTTTTATCACATGCAATGCAACCAAATAAAAATTAAGAAAAATTGTTCAACAAAAACAAAAATTAAGACGAGAAATTAAAAGTTGGCATCATTATGTGTTTACAATTTGTTGTCTTGTTTTTGCATGATTTTTATTTGTTTTTATTGTATTTTTTTTTTTTCATCGTCATGCCATCTTTAGGTCATTTGCATTCCTAAATGATGACATTTATGTTGATCAGCATTTATTGTGAAGGTTTTTAACATTAAAATTTTCATAGTATTTATAATTAAATATTTATAATTTAACACGAGTAAAAGATTATTTATTAATGTTGTTTTGTGTTTTGTTGTTGTTGTTTCTTGCAGGCTGCAGCCCGCCATCAATGCCCCTATTTGGTGAAGATGTACGAAAAGGAATTTATAAATCAAGGTGGTAATCCGGAATGGCTAAATGGTCTCGATTATATACCGCCCAAATTACGTGCCATATATGAGATCAATAAAATTTTAGCTCATCGTCCGTGGCTGTTGCGTAAGGAGCACATAGAGGTGAGAAACTAAATACATTTTGAATAATAAAAACAAAATTATATATTAAAATTGTAAAAGAACTACTACTAATAACAAAAGTTTAAAAAAATGCTACTAAAAATTTGACTATTTTTACAAAATCTGCAAATCTTTTAAGTATTAAATTAAAAAAATCAACCCTGCCTATGAGGAAAAAGAGAAAATATAAAAAAATCATGAAACTGAAAATCATAGAATAAACGCATAGAACGGAAGGAGAGAGCAATAAAATGGAAACACATACTGGTGATGCAATAACAAAACACATGCAAGACATTCTCATGAATTAGGTTTTTGACAACAGACATAGGTTTTTGGCTCTCAGTTACCTATCTAAGTAGTTGTCATCTATAGCTTCCCAGCAGTTCTAGGAGACTAACCCGAACTAGTGATTTTACCCATCATTTAGGGTGGGAACTAGTTACTTCAATAGCTACGTGACTAGTTATTTTAACACGTGCATGTCCTAAGCAGGGGGTCAATTGACCCTTATTGACTACAATGAGACTAATAGCTGGTCCAAAGTAGTCAACGCATTGGATTCACATACTGGTTAAATATCGTCAGTTACCTTACTAGCTACCTAACTGGTAACTTGATAAGCTACATAACATGTACGAGTGATAATTGACCTGAAATATTTAGCTAAAAGACATATCATAGGTAGTCCAATAAACGATAGCTTGTAAACAAACCTTTCTAAGACAACTCTCCAATGGATTGCTTCTGGTGGGTAAAATAACTACTTTCTGAAGTGCAGTACAAAATAAACGTTTGAAGTGACTTCACTATAGGTTACTAAGAGACACTAAAGTGACTATTGACTTCATGTTGTGTTACGTGGGATACCAGTATACTTAAGCAAAAATAAAAATAAACTGTATGAGAATTATATCAACACAATTTGTATAAAACCAGTTTGAACGAATTATCACACAACACGTTTAAAGTGACTACACTCCAGATTACTTAGAGACACTTAAGTGACAATTGTCTTCACGCTAGATTACCTGGGATGTATAAAGTAACCAATTGTCTTCTCTCTGCACTACAAAGAACATATACAGTGGTGGCCATGAGGTTAGCACACATCATACTTTCTGTTTTCTAAAGCAAATTATTTCATTTCATTGCAATTATAAACTAAAATTTTTGGTAATTAGTGTTGTTTATGGTGTGATCAATAAGTCCCGTTACTTTTTTTTTGCATTCTATCGCTATTCTCTTTCAAATCTGCATATTAGTGCAGTAATATGTAAAATAAGCTGGACACAATTTTAGCACATATAAGTATAATAAAATTTTTTTAAAGTTTTTTGTGGGTATAAATATTAATTGGTAAGTTTAGGTATTATTTAATCAATGAGGAAGACAAATTGAATTAATAAACATTATTTAGATATGGCTAAAAAAAATTTATGTACAGAGGAACAACGAAAGATTATTCAACAAATGAACTCGAGAGGAACAAGTATAAGTGAGATTGCTAATACTTTGGAATGCTCCAGGAAGATGGTTTATAATGCACTAAGACATATTCAGAAGTATAAAACATCTAAAAATGTTACACAGGCTCCTCGGCCCAGAAAAACTTCACGTAAAGAGGACTCTTTAATATACAGAGCCTCTGTCGAAGATCCTTTTACGAGCTCCACCGTAATCCAGAGAGAAATTTCAGGAAAATATGGTATCAACGTGTCCACCAGAACAATAAGAAGAAGACTTAATGAAAAAAATTTACGTGGATGCATTTCTCAGTATAAGCCACATGTTTCAAAAAAGAACATACAAGCTCGGTTGTGCTTTGCTCGTGAGCATTTGGAAAAGCCGTTCATTTTTTGGAAAAATGTCCTTTGGAGTGATGAATTTAAATTTTGTAGATTCGGATCGGATGGTAAGAGGTATGTATGGTGTCCTCCGAACATGCAACATAATCCAAAGTACACCAGTAAAACAATAAAACACAGTGGGGGTAATGTGATGGTGTGGGCAGCATTTTCTGGGCATGATATTGGTCCTATAAAAAAGATTGATACTCGTATGGACCAGTATGTATACCAGAATATACTTCTAAATACAATTATACCTTATGCAGAGTACAACATGCCACTTAAGTGGCGATTTATGCAAGATAATGATCCAAAACACACCTCACGCTTAGTGAGGTGTTGCTTGGAATCGAACAATATCGACGTGTTAAAATGGCCAGCCCAATCTCCGGATCTCAATCCTATTGAGAACCTATGGAATGATGTGGAGCAGCATGTAATGAGAGAAAAGCCTAAAAATTTGGCCGATTTATGGAAAGAAGTAGAAAAAGCTTGGAATGGAATTTCAGTGGATCGCTGTATGGCCCTTGTAGAATGTATGCCAAGAAGACTAGCAGCTGTGACCAAAAATAAAGGGTATCCAACTAAGTACTAAGTTTTTAGTGCAATAAGTTTTTTTTTTTGTTATTTTTTTTAATATGAATAAACTTTTTTATTTTGTGCTAAAATACTGTCCAGTGTTTTTTGGAGGTTATTCTATTCTGGATAGAAAAACGTAAAATATATATAAAGGAATAATGCTGAACATATTGGGACGTGATCTTAGAAAGACATGTAACACGCATGCAAAAGATATAATAAAAAAATTAAGAAATATAGGAAATATTTGCATTTAAAAATAGCAAGTTGCTAGTGTGCTAACCTCATGGCCACCACTGTACGTCTAAAATGACCAAAATATATAAATTGAAGTCAGCCAAGTGATAAAACATTTGTGACGATTACTGTCTATAAGGGATACATTGACTACATGCTTAACTGCTGGGTTAGTACTCTGTTAAAAATTTCGTGCGAAATGCTGTCAAACTATATGTAAAATATTGGGAATGAAATATGTGTGAAATAATTTCGCATAAGCAGTACTCTGTTCTTATTGTAGAAAACATGTGAAATACATCTGGCAACCTTATTTTTCCACACGAAATAACATAAGCAGCCCTTTCCTTCTTTCGCACGAAAAAAAAAACATTTTTCGCAAATATGCTAAAAATCATGATGTGGGCACAAATGATTTTTGGTGGCAACTTCAAAAGAGAATTAAAATAAAAATACGTCTTAAAAATCAACGTATGAACATAGCATAACTGTTGCAACTAGTTCTTATCAATATCAGACACTTGCATTTAATATTTCAGACAAATTTAAAAAATTAAGCTTTATTTTTGTCAAAATGTTTGCATTTTTCATACTCTTTTCAAAATTTTGAATTTGATAATTTTGTATTTTTAATGACTTAAACATGCGGGATTTAATTCTCTGTATTTGGAGGGACCAAAAGGGTCCTATCTGTTACGAGCTGCTGAAATCTGGCCAGCAGCTATATTTTTGAGGCAAATGTCATGCTAGCAGTCTATAGTGGGAATGGAGTGAGGGGACAAATCAAAATATTTATAAAAACAGAAATAACACTGTTAATTTTTACTTTTTGTTCCAATTTTAATGTTATTATCACATTTAACGTCTTAGATTTTTTTAATATTTTTAACAAACTCGTATAAATTTCACATTATGCACAAAAACCTTGTAAATTTTGGGGAAATAAAAAATAAAATTCTGAATTATTCTTTCCCATGTTTTATCTCTAGTCGAATAATAGACAATAATTAAATATTCCTTCAATTTATTTTTATCTTCTCTGCATTTCTTTTTTACCTGTTTTAGAGCCTTACACGGGGCAAGAACAGTTGGTCGCTGTCGGAAGTTGTACACGCCATGGTTCTTTTATCGCATTTTCATTCGTTGTCATCGTTTGTGTTCTCCTGCGGTCTGACACAAAAACTTGATGGTTTGTCTAGTCCCAAATTGAAAACACCACCCGCAACACTAACAGCACCACAAACACCCACAGGCCCAGCAATGCAACACCATAATTTTGTGGCTGCGGAAAATGTAACGCAACAGCCACAAACGATGAATGCAGCTGCGATGCCACCACAACCTCAAAAGACTGTATTAAGTGAAATAACCTTAAACAACAATAATAATTCAATTGATCATCATAATCATCAAGTGTATTGCAATAATAATGCAGCAGCAGTTGCTGCCGCCACTGTGTCGCTCAGCAGTGGAGGCGGTGTTGGTGGCGTGACTCTTACAGGTGTTGGTGCAGCCACAAATACTGTCAATGGCGTCAATAAATTAAATGGTAAATTACAAAAGAAAAATCAAGAATTTACTTTTTGTTTATACAAAAAATGTATACATATAATTTCTTTTTTATTATTACAGCTCAACCCAGTGTTACCGTTGAAGCCTTAATGGAACGCATGAAAGTTCTCTCCCAAAAACAAGATGAATGCAGTGAAGCCGAACTTAGCAATCGCTTTAAGAATGTCGAAATGCAAACGGCTGAACTGCCTGCGGCCGCCACAGCTACACCCGCTGAAATACCCCCAGTTATCTCCCACTACATTGAAGATCCCAATTTTACGTATCAAGACTTTGCCCGTCGCGGTGCTGAGAATATCCCAAATACGTTTCGCATCCAAGATTATTCCTGGGATGATCATGGTTACTCTTTGGTTAATGGGTAAGTTTTTCAATTAAGTTCTCAAACATTTTAAAATACTTACATATGTTTATTTGTTATTCATTAAGTTTATATGAAGATGTTGGCAATTTATTGGATCAGAAATTCCGTTGTGCTTACAATTTGACATATTTCACCATGGCTGGGGTTAAAAATGTTGATACTTCAAAGTTCCGTCGTGCCATTTGGAATTATATTCAATGTATTTATGGCATACGTCATGACGACTACGATTATGGCGAAGTAAATCAAGTGAGTAGACCAATTATGTGTCCAAATCTTTGGAATGCTTAAACAACAATAATAATAAGCTGTCTAGCAAGGAGAATTGTGGTCTGTATGTTAGATTTTAAAGAGTAGTGGCATTTAGTACAAGTGATTGAAACGCCATTTTTTTTAGTTTTAAGTAGTTGTTACCAGTAAAATTTAATTTTGGATATTTTAAATACTCAAATGGTACTTTCTTCACCCCCAAAGTCCTAAAATGTTATATTTTTTATTATTTTCATATTAGCGTTGTTCTGTGGTGCAAATAGGATATATAGAAATTACAGTTATACAGAAAATAATGCTATACACACGATTTTTTATAGTAACTAGTAAGAGAGCTATATTCGTCTGTGCCGAATCTTATATACCCTTCACCAAATTATACTGTAAAATAAAAATTTTAAATATTTTATGTAAACAAAATTATTTTTATTTTTTTTCAAAATTGTTTTGAAATTTTTTTTTTAATTTTTTAAATTTACTATCGAAGAATAAATTATGACAAAACAATTTTTTTGTTAAAAAAAATTCGGTTTAAAAAATATTTTTCCCGATTTTGACCCATTGTAGGTCCAAATTATATAGATATAGATCGTTGAAATGGACTTTGAAATATCTTTCATTAGATATCCATATTGTCTATATTAATGACTTAGTAATCCAGATATTGATAAAAAATTGGTCAAAAATAGAGGTTGGTTCGGTTTTTTCCTTATATCTCAGCGATTTCTGGGCCGATTTTCTCGATTTAAAATAACAACCGAGTCGGAAGAATTCCCGATATATTGAAGTATTTATCAAGTTTGTAAGTTATTTAGGGTCTTCAGAAAATTGATTTCAACAGACAGATGGACGGACAGACAGACAGACAGACAGACAGACAGACAGACAGACAGACGGACAGACAGACAGACAGACAGACAGAGGTGAGAAGAGTTACGAATGCTTCTTAGTTTACGAGTAAAAACTTGCTCGTACCGAATCCCATCATTATTCATTTCTATACATTTTATTCAATATCGCTCGTATATGAATGCGCGAATTAGACCCCAGGATTGCAATTATCACATCATTACATATTGAGTGGGTTATTACGTTTGAAATTAAAATAAATTACGTTTAATACCATATGAACGGACATGCTTATATCAAACAGCAAATAATTATAAGCCTACATAAATGTATAGACTTTTCTTTTTATATAAAATACTGAAAACTGTAAGAATCAAATGATTCGGTTCTTTTGAATATGAAATAGTATAAAAAAGCTACGATTGTTTTAAATTTTTTTTTAATAAAACACAAACTGCAAAGCGTTTTGCTTGTCTGCAGATACACCCAGAGTCTCTGCCGGGAATCGAACCCGCAACCCCCAGATTGATAGTCCAGCACACTATCGTGTAGTCTATCGGGGCACTAAGATTATAGTGGCAGATACAGCTTTTTTAGATCAATTAATTTATAGTTCCAAAGAACGAACGCAATCAGTACCATAATATTCTTTCTTTTAATATAAAACTTGAATAAATTTGGAAATTTTTAGCCCGTTCTTCATTGGCCTTGTTATATAGTTCGAAAATCCATTTACAGGGAACACAATTAGGTCTTCATCGGTTTTCGCAAATATTTTGTTATTGAATATTCACATACAAAACAGAATTATCTTTTCAAATAATTATAAATGCCAAAATTCGCTTGAAAATTATTCGAATAATTAATAATGGAGTCCTAGATAGAGCTTCAAATTTAATTTAAGCTTAATTCACTAAAATCTTAATTCTGAATTAAGAAATGCCAGCAATTCATTCCATAAAATTATTTGTAAACGGTATAATTTAGGGATGGCAATCTCAAAATCCCGATCCAGAATATCCCGGGATTTTTTGGGACCAACTAATCCTGAATCTCGGAAATGCATATTTATAATACTTATCTCGTTTCAAATTCTAATGGAGTCAGATTTTTTAATTTCAAACAGGGAGCAGCAGGTCTTTCACTGAAGTGTTGTCTGGTTTTTCACCTCAATTTATTTCTGTAAACTATTTTTTCAGATTTGAAATGATTTTAATCAAAACAACTAATAAAATAATAATAAAAAAAAATATTTTACACATTTTAAATATTTTCAAATTTGTCGAAAATTATTAATTAGAACTCTCAATTAATGAGCTATGATAATATGTCGCCAGACAACTTGATTAATATTGTTGACTTGATTATTGTTAACAAATAAAGCGTTTAAAATATTGACATCTTTTATTTAGTTCACTAAACTTTTCTTTCAGTGGAGCTCTCTTTCGCTCACCAACACAAATACAGTTTTAGCTTTGGGCATCTCTGTTATAGAACGTGAAAGTACCCATACACTTTGTTGTTGCTTTTTTGGGAACTGTCATTTGTTTCATATCTGTAATAAACTGTGTATTATTGTTTAAATAGTGAAATTTAATATTTGAAACACATTCTAAATAATTTTTTAAAAACCAGTGAAATCATTAGATCAGAGATGTTATTTATACTGTTTATTCACAAAAGCCAGTTTTTGCTGGATTTGAACAATTTAGGAATTTTGATAAAATTATAACAATATATTAGATATTTAATGACGGAGATTGGCTAAACTTTAGAAACATATTCGCAGAGATCTTAAGATCAAATTAGAATAGACATTTATCTTTTAAATCTATTGGGGTATAAATAACAGCAGTCATTAGCAGTTTTATGTTGTGGATTTATAAAAAGAAAACTTGGGATTAAACAATTACGGTTAAAATTGACCAACAATTGTTTCCGGATCAATAATATATTACTTTTTGAAGTTTTGTCATGAATTTAATTACTTCAATTGATTCTAAACTTAAATCTTTACTTCCTTTTATTTACAGCTATTGGATCGCTCTTTAAAGATGTTCATTAAAACTGCCTGTTGTTTTCCTGAAAGAATTACCACTAAAGATTATGACAGCATATTGGTTGAACTGCAGGACAGTGAAAAAGTAAGTCATATACTTTACAAATTAAAATCCCCAACTAAGAAACGAAACTAATAAATTGTATTATATTTTAAATTACAGGTTCACGTCAATTTAATGGTAATGGAAGCTCGAAATCAAGCTGAATTATTGTATGCTCTACGCGAAATAATGCGTTACCGGACATGATCTCATTAAATACAAAAATCAAATAAAATAAAACAAAATTAAAAACAATTTTTGTAAAACTTTTAAAACAAAAAAAAAATTAAGAACTTTATAAAATACAACCAATATTCATACACACATACATGAAAAAATAATATTAACAATATTGTTAACTAATATTTAAAGGAAAACTAAATAATTATTATTTTTTATATAAATAAACATAAAGAAAAAAACACTAAAAAATATATGTAATAAACATTTATACATAATATACTACCTTTATACATATTACATGCATATATATATATTAAAGAAAAAAAGCAAAAATATTGTCAAAAATCTTACGGAATTTAAATGTTTAACAATAAGTTTAAAAATCTAAATTTAAAAGAAAAATACATACATACTACCAACAAATACCAAATGTTAAAGAAAAGTGAGGAAGAAACCAAAACACATTTAAGAAAAATCAAAAAGAGATTAGTTTATTAAAAATTGTATTCAAACATAATTTTTAGCATAGTTCTTCAAAATATTTTGAACAGTATGTGGCAATACATTTAAAGAAAACTTGCTTATGTGCTGTTTTTCTATAGCGAACGAGTACTTTGAGTGGAAATTTAATATGTGTTTTGTTATTGTAACAAAAACAAAATACATGTAAAATTTTCACTCAAAGCACTCGTTCGCGATATAATTACATTAATGTATGTATTTCAATAATTTTTGGTTGGCCTATGATTTATTTATTTACAATGAAAATATAATTGAAAAGTAAACCACTAAAGGTTAAAATCAGCCATATTATGAGAGTCATGAGAGTTGAGAATTATTAATATTTTTCAGCATTGACAACTTTTTGCCACAATTGGAAAGTTAAGTGACCTTTAAAACAATTGACACAAATTTTGCAGCAGGAATGATGTCCACAATAAAGCCAATAACCTACATTATAGTGGTTTTAAAGTATTGAGTATTTGGGTACTCTGTACTCAATACTGTCTACTTTTTCACGGTACCCAATACCAAAAAGTAACTACTCCATACTTTCAGAGTTTTATTTTTTAATACAATAAGGAATATTTTTCATTGAAAAACAGCAACTGCGTTTTTAAAATACGAATTTTAAATGTTAAATACTGTTTTCAAAAGTTGAGTAGTATCGAGTACCCAAAAAAAAAATATTGGATAGTCAAAAGTACTGACATTTTAAATCTCTACTACACTAGGTTCAAGGTGTATTAAATAAGGTGAAGTTACGAGCCCAGCTGATTATTGTTTATTTATTTTTGTTGTGTTTGAAAGTGTCAAAAAGTTAATTACTGTTTCTTGACATTCACAATATTTGAATTAAAAATAATAAAAAACTGAAAATTGTAAAAAAAAAAATATGTTAAAAGCTTACAGCAAACAATAACAATTGGCCATTTTTGGAAAATTTTTAGTGAAAATGCATAAATTTTTTAGAGATTCACTCGCATTTTAGTCCTTGAGGTTTGTTTTCCTGCTGACTTTCAATACCAAACTCCTAAGAAGAATTTGGTTGATTATTTTGGACGTGTGAGTATTTTACACAGACAGACGGACATAGCTAAATGGATAGCATGATAGTTCCACTGGAATCACCAAGCTTTTTCGATATTTTTTTATTGAATCTTCCAAGCAAAAACCGTGTTGGATCAAACTATCAATAATTGATTTTTTATTGGTTTATTTTTTATATTTTTCATAAAAAGACTAAAAGAAATTCATATATTTTTTTTTTTTATTTTTTTGTTTTTTATATTTTTTATATGTCATATTTGTTTTGACATTCTCACTCTCTTGACAACTAAGAAATATTGTCTTTGTTGTATTTGTTGCCGAGACGCTCTCACCTGATTAATACGCCTTGACTAGGTTGTTTTTCAAACATTTGTTGTGTGTCAGTTGTTTGGATTTTTTGTTCAATTTTCTACAACAGTCACACACTCATTCTTATGAATTTGTCCCTCGTTTTATATACTATCTCAAAGAGCAGCATCCCACCAAAATTTTTACACTGCCAAATATTATTGTTTCTATTTGCATATTTGAGATTTAGTATTTATTGCTACAGGGCCAACTAGAAAAAATTCTTCTTAAGGAAATCATACTAAAAGAATTTGGCTATAGAAAGTTTCTATTGCGAATCTTTTTACATTATTATATATTTTAGGGCCTGATATAAAAAAATTTATGTATGAAAATCACTAGTTTTCAAATAATTTCATAGAGAAACATAGAGCGGAAACTAGAAAAAAAAAATAACTCAAAATAATCACATATACGAGGATTGTTTTTGTTTTCACATAGTTTATTTTTACTAATACATTTTCAACACTTAGGTTTTTGACAACTGAGTTAGGTCTTTGACAGGATAGTTTCCGATCTATGTGTATTTATATATGGACCTTATTCATAGAGAAAATATACATAGAGCGGAAACTAGAATAAATTAATCAAAAGAGTTACACATACGAGTGTTGTTTTCACATAGTTTTTTTTTTTTTTACTAATACATTTTCAACACTTATGTTTTTGACAACTGAGTTAGGTCTTTGATTGGAGAGTTTCCGATCTATTTGTATTAATCTATGGCCTTATTTATAATAAATTTTTAAATTTATCAAAGGTTTTTAAAACAAATTTTGTATGGAAATTCAGTTCTTTAAAGCTCCGATGAATTTAAAAATTCATTATGAATATCGGGGTAAAAGTTTTCATCTATTGCCACATATTATTTATGAAATATGCTTTTTAGATAACTAAATGTTTTTATTATATATTTTAAATTGTTATTAAAAAAACAACAAATTTGAATTCAAAATGATCAGAGAACTTTTTGAAAAAAAACACCTAATAATGGTCTTATACAAAAACACGGCCGATAAACAATTTTAAAATGTTTTGTTTTTCGGCCGTGTTCCTAAATCAGTCTCTAATGTATAGAAAACTATTTTAACAAAAATTGTGATGTGTTTTTTTTTTTTAAGTAAAATGTTTTTTGTAGCCAAAATATAAAATTTGTATTAAAAGTTAAATATTTGCTATTTAAAGCTTTAAAATTTGTCCATTAAATATGTTTTCTTATATAATGAAATCTTTTAAAAAAATTTTATCACTTTTGTTTGGTTTTTATAAAATTTGTGTTATTGAGTTGTATATATATAAATTTCTTTCCTAGATCTTTTTTTTTATAAAAATTTTATGTTATTATATTTCTTTTTTTTTTTTTGTATTTAAATTTTTTTTATAATTGTGCTTCCTCCTCGATTCAATGTTAAACATTGGCTAAAATTTATTAATTACATACATACACACACACACATACACACATATATTTTTTAAAACATTTATTATCAAAATGAAAATAAATATAATATTATTATTTATTTTTTTAATTACATCTAAATGTGGTAAGTTAAATTTACAATGAAATTTGAATAAAAATGTTGGCTGGAGTAGTGGTAATCGCAACAGCAAACACCAGTGAATTTGACAGCTCAGCTCCATCCATGTGAAATTTTGTAACAATATCTCTAATACTTCCCGAGATAAGGAATTATTTTAAAAACAAAAACTTTTTCTAAACCACTGTGCAACAACCACATGAATGGGGTAAAAATATATCTTATGCCGTCTGATCAGATTGAAAAACATTCCTTGTTATATAATTTAGTAAAAAAATGGAAAGAAGTGAAAAACATTGCAATGGTCACGAAGTAAAAACAGACAGGACTGCGAAATCTGGAAAAAAAACTGCGTTTGATAAAAGTTTGTCATTCCGTTTGTAATTTCTACATTTTTCATTTGCGACCCCACAAAGTATATATATTGTGGATCGTTATAGATAGGGAAGTCGATATAGCCATATCCGTCTGTATGTTGAAATCAACTTTTCGTAGCCCCCAAATAACTTACAAACATAATTGATACATCACTATATCGTGGATCCTTCCGGTTTGGTCGCTATTTAAAATCGAGAACATCGGCCAACAAATGGCTGAGATATAAGGAAAAAACCTGGACAACCTCGATTTTTGGCCTATTTTTGATCTACAATATCGGTCATAACTAAAGCACCCCCTTAGTGAATTTTTTTCATATTATATATTTTTTATAAAAACAAAGTTTTAAATTTCTATTATGTGTTATTTTCAATTGTTAATATATTTACTATTGATAAAACAAAAACTTTTAAAGTTAATCTTTCTATAAGAGGTAATTTTAAATCAAAAAATATTTAAAGCTAGAAAATAAAACGGACAAAACTAAATCACCCCTTCATGGATATAACATACACAAAAAATTAATTTATATTTTGTTGCAAATCCTTTGTTTTGGAAGACACAAGCACATATTTAGGCATAGAAGATATTAAGTTTTTTATGGTGTCTTGCGATATTCCTTCCCAGGATAAAATCGTGAAAATTACCAATCCTTATTTCGGCAATTTTCATGATTTATTTTCATATTAACAATCTCCCACAAGTTCTTAATAGGATTGAGATCGGGAGATTGAGCAGGCCAATGAAGAACTTGAATCTTATTGCTATGTAGTCAAGTCTTACAAACTTTGGAGGTGTGCTTAGGATCGTTATCCTGTTGGAACCCTATAAGTGACATCTCTTCACTGAAATAAGGTAACATTACATCTTTCAATATATCACGGTACATGAACCGACCCATAATCCCATTAACTTTATGATTTGTCCCAAATCCTTGAACAGAAAAGCAAACACAGACCATTACATTGCCCCCTCCATGTTTAATTGTTCCTATGCAATACTTAGGATTCAGTCTTTCTACTTTTCGCCTGCGTACACGTCTATTCCATCGGAACTTTTTAATTTGTATTTGAATTAGTCAGAGAACAATACTGTTTTCCATTTTTAGACACTCCAGTTGATGTGGGCTTTGCAAACTCCAGTCTAACTTTCTTGTTCTGAGCTAATATAAACGGTTTTTTTGCTGGTCGTCGGCTGAATAATCCTGCTTCTACGGATTGTTCTTTCGCAAACGCATAATCTTAAATTTCTTACTAGACTAGCGGATGCTGTAGGATCTTTTTGCATTGCTCCTTCGATCAAGGGCGTCCTCCAGAATGCCCCGGTGATATACGACCAGTCTGCAAAAACTTTAGAATCAGCCTATAAATAACTGATCTGTTAATTGAATATTTTTTAAACAATTCATGCGGTGATAAGCCGCCTTCTAGTCTTCAATAACTTTTATTTTAAATTCACTGGAGAACTTGTTTCTTGCCATCCATTGTTTTTTTTTTTTCACAATAAACCTTCCTTTATTTTTATATTCTAGAATTCTTAAATGCATCAAATTTTTAGACATCTTATAAGGGGGTGTTTTGTCCGTCGAGTTTTGTGTTTTTATATGTTTTATCATTTTAAATTAATTGTTCATAAAATTATCCTTTACTAAATGAACATTATATGAACATTAACAATATAAGTTAATAAAATATATACAAAATACATCCAAAAAATCTTTTTTTTATCAAAAAAAGTTATGATTTGAAAAAATCCATTGAGGGGGTGCTTTAGTTTTGGCCGATACTGTATATTGACGATACAATTCTTAATAAAATTAAAACAACTTTTTAACTATTATCTCGTCCCTATAAAAATTTATACGCATCCAAAGTTGGGACATGTAAAAAGGGCTGTATTTTTACCTTTTTTTCAAAAAAGCACATATATTTTTTCTTTTTTAGAAAAAAATTTTCTTCTGGACTATATACAATTTTTATATGATCCGGAAAGATAACTTAATGCAAAAGCGTGTAAAGTAAAATTTGGCTCACATAAGCGGACATAACTCCCTCCAAACCTATCCAAATTTGACCAATTAAAAAAAAAAAATTCGGTTTGAGAAAAAAATTCTAAAAAGGCAAAGCACCGATCCTCGAAAATGCTAAATATTTGTATAACCCTATATGTTTCTTAAATAATTACAACGTCTTTTTACTAACACGCAGTAAATTAAGTCACAGTAGACAATTTTCTAAAAAAAAAATACGTTTTTGGAACATAGTTTCACCGTTTTAAAAATGTTTGTATTTGAAAATAAAAAATGTCAAAAATTAGAATGCGATTGATTTAAGGACATTTGAGTCTATCTGCTAAAATTTTTCATTAATTAAAATTTTATATTTTTCTTCGTGAAAAATTACCATATTATAATTTTTTAGATTTTATTGTAAATGGCGCCCAAAAAATTTATAAATTGTTAAATTTTACTATACCGGAGCTTGCTTAATTGATTTTGAGAAAGCATTCGACAACGTTTGGATAACAGGGGGGTTACTCCCTAATTCGATTCGAAAGGAAATTGTTTCGAATTGCAATGTATTTAGCACACATTTTCGAACATATCCGTTTTCGGATTGAGTTACGCGGTAACCCCCCAGGTCTATTATATAAACTTGAAAAATACAACATGCCATTACATTTCAGAATCCTTATTCAGAATATGTTGAATGATAAAAAATCCAAAGTATGTAATATGGGCAAAACAAGTTCTAACACTTTTGACATTTTTAACGGTTTACAACAAGGTATGGTAAACTCCCCAATTCTTTTTAATTTATATCTAAATGATCTAATGTGTGAATTAGACAACATAATCGCATTTGCAGATGACATAATCATTTATCAAGCTGATGATAAAGTGGAAAAAATAAATAAAAAACTACAAAATTCCTTTAAAACAGTAGAAAAATATGCTATCGATTGGCAAATGAAGATTAATGTAGATAAATGTGAAACAATATTATTCAGACCGCCAGTCAATAAATGCAATCACAATATTAAACATAATTGGAAAGAGTTTGGAATTAAATCAAACAGCAATGAGACTATTCCAAACAAAAAACAAGTTAAATATCTTGGCATTGCCCTAGATAATTTCCTTTATTTCAATAAACATATAGATTTGCAAGTTCTTAAGGCAAAACGCGCGTTTTTCATGTACAAACGACTTTTTTATTCGAAATATATTTCACATAATGCAAAAATATTATTATATCAATCATTTATTAGACCAATTTTGACATATGGATGTCCTATTTGGTTCAATATATATCCAACCTATATGGAAAAATATCGAGTTCCCGAACTGAAATGCTTAAGAGCTTGTTTATCGCTTTACAAATCACCTAAAAGCATTTATGTAAAATATGTTTCGAATATAAAACTTTATGAAAGGGCAAACATAATTAGAATTGATAATTTCATCATCCATCTAATAAGGAATCACTTAAAAAGATGTGCTGAATGTGATACAAATAATTTAATAGCGGCCATGTATTATTGCAGTGTAAATTATATAACTACATGTTTAATAAGTGGATATGTTCCTCCTGAATCTTTTCCATACTTAGATAGAAAAGGTTTCATCATAAACAGCAATTATATACCGATAATCTATCATATTTCCAGACGAATAAATAATAAAACTATATGTGAAAATCAATTAACAGAAGAAAACCGAAGATTTAGTACATCTATTTCTTTAAGAGATGAGGATACATTCATAAATGTAAATATTAATAACTTTTGGTGGCTCATCGAGTAAATCATCTCATAATTTTCATATAATTTTATTTAACTTATCTTAAAACACACATTAGATAAAAAGTAATGTTTTTTGTAAAAATTATTCATTGCATAATAACGGTCTAATTCATAATAAAACCTTATTGTAGATTTAAAACACAAATTTGTTAACAAACACTTTTGCTTTATAAACCTTTAATAAAGGTATTATATTCAAAAACGTTTGTTAAAGCCACAATAAGTAATGTACTTTTTTTGTCTAATCTGGCAATGCTTCTCAGTTATTTCCCCTTTTTCGTTGTTAGTGTTGCTTGCAATTAGGATAAAATATTCGTTAATTCTCTTTTTTTAATTGTTTGTTTTTAGTATTAATACATTTTTGAAGATAAAAACTAATTTTTAGATAAAGAATTTTTATTTGATTCAGTAAATTTATATTAAGCTAAAATGTATTAATATACAAACGTTTTTATATATTTTATTTCAATTATTATTAAAAGTATTCGAATGACGAATATTCTGTGATAAAATAAACATTACTGTTTTATGATTTGTTTTATTAATTTATTTTTATTGTCATTTTGTTAATTTTTAACAAAATTTAATGAATTTCTATAAGAAAACACATAATTTTAATTCCGGAATGGGTATATTAGATTGTGTGGACCTGCATCCATAATGTTTTCACATTTTATTACTACATTTCGGTACAGGTTAAAAGAAAACGACACAAATGGCAATCAAACTCACTTGCGAACCTCATATAGCTCTTTGCCGGAGGAATTTGAAACAAAATCATATATTATTATATTGGAACATATCCCCCGGCGGAGTTAAAATTATGTTTGTCAATTGCAATAGTATCGCCTATTATTGCAAATTTATAAAAAAAAATATCTCTAAAATTCCCTTTTTTCCAGATAAAATGTAAAAAGAATACCTTAAAGTAGGTTTATAGTAGTGTTGAAGCTACAATAAATATTTCAAATTTATGAATGGTTTATAAGAGACTTATAAGACTATTAAACGTTTATGAATACAGTTTTTTGATTTTTTTCTTATTAACGATTTATAAAGCTGTTTTAAGTTATTATGAATTAGACCGTAAGTATTTTGAAAATATATTTTTAATATATTCTAGACCATATAGCATTATTCAAAAAAAATACTAAAAATAATTATTAAGTATACTTGAGATGCCCGTCTGGGGACTGTGTATATATCTAACAGTTAAAACTTATTGTTTATTTTAAGTAAAACTATATAAATTTTGATTAAATAAACATTATAAAAAAAAAAAAAAAATTTTAAATTTTACTAAAATATCAATCTTAAATGGCGTCCAAAAAATGTATAAATTGTTAAATTTTACTAAAATATCAATTCTTAAGTCCTAAGGTTTTCACCAATATCATATACTTAAATAATAAAAAGCCGTTATTTACTCTTCAGAAGTTCCACAAACCTTGCCCCCTTTGACAAATTTGTACGTATTTTAAATTTATTTCATGCAAAATGTAAGTATACACATATCAAACTTTTGAATTTAAGCACATACTGACTTAAAAGAAAGTTTGGTGTAACACATATTGCATGAATTTCTTTTTTTAAATTTGAGACCCAAGGTGACCAACTTTGACCCCCATTAGCGCTAAGAAGCTGAACAACCGTAAATCAACTCGAAAACACCTCAGCTCCAACCATGTGAAATTTTGTAACAATATCTCTAATAGCTGCCGAGATACCGAATTATTTGGAAAAAAACATCTCTAATCCACTGTGTGTTGTGCATATTTACATGATTTATTTTATTTATGTATGAAAAATCATTTTCAAATTTTTAAATTTCACACTTAGTACCAAGACCATAAATTTTCTTATTTTTCAGTAAAGTTCTTTCTATTTTAATTTTTTAAAAAATCTCTTTATGAACTCAATATTTAATAAGCTTTATGCATTTACTTTCGACTCAAATGTTCCCCATGTTGTGAAATTTTTAGATGGAATTTTGCAAACAATAAACAGCTTTTAAGAACAAAATCAACTATTTTGAATTAAAAGTTCATGGGAATAGTACGATAGCAATTTTCCCTTCGAGGGAAATGAAAATTTCACATGATTTTACGATAGGGGGGGATTAAGAACTTGTGTCCAAATAAAACGTGCGTTATAAATATTCAAATGAGAAAAGTTGCCCTTGAGCGACTTTACATTCGAATATCTCGAAATGGGTTATGAATAAATGTAACATTTTTTACATTATTCAAATTTGATTGTTTTAATATAAAAATATGATAAAATAAAGTGTTTTCAAAAACTTTTAACTTGCCCTTTCGGTGGAAATGAGATCATATGTATGAACTCAATATCATAACTATCAAAATTTTATTTATTTAATTTTTTATACTGTCTTCACTTTTATTGTTTGCCTTATTTGTTTTTATAATTACATATAAAAATATATGAATTGTAATCTGACCTTATCCCGATGTAACCAACTTAGCGTATGTGTTATATTTGTTTATGAATCATTAATATCAATCATACGTACATACGTCGACGGTTAAGTTTTATTTTACAAGTGTAAATTTTAAAACTAGGTGCTTCTAAAACACTGAACCATAGGGTACAACTAGAGGCGCAACTGAGAGTAACAATAATTACTCTCTTCATACGTACTTGTGATATTTGAATTCAACATACTTGTAAGAGAATTAAACACATCAAAATACTTGAAATTTTAACTTCGATTTCCCGACTAAATATAGACCGAACCGCTTTTTTACACTTCTAAACATTTTTTGTCAATTTTTTTAATACTTGCAGGACACTTTTATTTCCGAAACACTTTTATTTTGCTCAAATGAACAAATTTAGTTTTTATTAATTTTTGACACTTAAATTTATCTGTGGAAGAATTTTATTTATAGAAGAGAGTTTCAATTTTTGGTATTGAAAATAGAAGAAAATTTAAACATTTTTATAGAACTCTGTGTGTCTGGTGAAAATTAAAAAGGCACCAATACAACCTCAAGACTATGTACTAATACATTCTCACGACTTAGGTTTTTGACAACAGACTTAGGTTTTTTCCCTCTCAGTAACGCTTCTATGGATATATTATTCTATGCACAGAACTAAAAGTAATAATTATCTTAATTTTTTTAAACTATGTATTTATGTAATATTGCTTTCCGAAAAGTTTTGGAAATATCGTTGAACGTTCGTTATAAAATATACAAAACATAAGCATTTTCGGACTCACCATAGTCGAATTCAATGATATTTTTGTAGATGAATGATTTTATTACATTAAAAATTAATGCTGCCCTTATTTAATCATTTGTAAAGACTGTCAAACTATGATTTGTTTTAAAATAATTTGCAATTTTGTTTGTTACTTTGTTTTAATTTTTTATTTATTTTATTTTTTTTTTTTATATACATTTTTAATAAATTTCTTTAAATAATTAAATATTATTAATCTTAAAATTAAAAACAAAACTCCCATTTTTTTTTTTTAATAATTAATCACAAAAGAGAATATATTTAATATTAAATATATTAAAACATAAACAATTAGTATCATATGATTTTACGTTTTTTATTAGTATTTCACTTAAAATAAATTATCTGCCTAAACATCGATAAGGAAAGAAAAGTGCGTAGAACAAAATTTAGGGCCTCATTTTATAAAATGAAACGTTAGCTATTTGTATGAAGAATACTGGGAAAATGGTTTGAATAGTGAATATTAGCCATAGAAATTTGTTTGTAGTGTAGTCTCGAATGGTTTTTCAAATAATTTTTTTTAAACTCACTTTTCATTAAACATAGGGCAGTATATTTTTGTCTTTTTATGGCTTTACCAATTATTATTTTGTCTTTAAAAATTTGTTAAAACTTATTTTGTGAAAATGTTTTATTTTAAATTCCTAAAACAACTTGAATAATAGCTGTTGTTTTATTAAGTGTATCTAATTTTGAAGAACTTTGTCTTTTGTTTTCTAAAAATGTATTCATGAATGTTCAAGTATTTAACAGTATTCAGCTATGGCGATTATATCAAGGACACATTCAGTCCGACGTCAAGTGAGTTTGTGTTGTGAGAATATTGTATCAAACGAAGTAAATACCCTGACAATTATGGTTGTAATGTAAAAGAACGTTCATAAAATTAACACTCGGTTGTTGTTGTAAAGGTACACAGTCGTCGAAAGTTCTTCCTAGAGAAAGAGTTTCTGATTGATACAGCTGTCGCTAATCGGAATACTTTATTCATACATACTTTATTCATACATATTTTCCTTAAGTTTTTATTTTGTTGATATTATATTGAAATAAATCATTTGGTCAATTCACAAGGTCTCTTATCAGTCATATTGTCATAATGTCCTAATAAATCACGACTCGGCTTAACCGACTCTTAGGCATTCGGCATTGGTCTCTGCTGGTTCGATACGATAACAAAATAAACATAGCATAGAAAGTAGTATTATTTTAGGACATTTTTTGCTTGAAAAGCATTAAAAACCTTTATGAAATATTAGGACAATATGATATCATAAGAGACCTTGTGAATTGACCAATTGAATACTTCTGTTAATTTAAAAACCTTTATACTAAGCTTGTCAGTAAATTATTTTGTAAAAAAGCAACAAAAACTACATAAATATCATGATGGAAAAAAATGTTGCTTGCGACAGAAAGTTATGTATATCTGATGGTGATTTGGCCAAACAAAATGAACAAATGACAGCCAATTCAAATGTGGCTTCAACAATATGGCCGCTATCAACTGTCAAAGTTTGGAAGACCCTTTACATTACACATTAGTGTGTGTATAGAATAAATTCATAGAAGGAAAGGAGAGAGAAAGGTCATTTCCACGACTATAACATTATTTTTATAAAAATGGGAGTTCTGTTCGGGTAACGTTCCGCTAATTTTCATCAAAAAATCAAGCGATGTGGCTGGGTACGTAAACGAACAAAATTTTTCGAATTTGGGACGATACCAATCCACATGAGAACCAGGAGCGTCCAATGCATCCCGGTATTCAATGTGGATTTTGGGCTGGCGGTGCCATCGGTTCATATTTATTTGAGAGCGATGTTGGACTCGATGATATGCACACCAACACCATAGACATGCGGTTTATACAGGACGGCGCTTTATGCTGCATTGGAGATTCTGCACAAGCAATTTGAGGGCATGGTCATCTCACGCGGAGGTGATGTAAACTGGCCACCGATGTCGTGCGATTTGAGAATAAGCCACAATAGGCCGTCAAAGCCAATATAACCCAGGACATAGATCAAATTAATCCTGATTAATGCGCCAAGGTCATGAAAAATTTGACATTTCGGATGCGCACCACCCAGTAAATCCGCGACGGTCAGTTGCTGGATGTTATATTCCATACATAATGGCATTTGTTTTATTTAAAATTTAAAGATAGGAAGTGCTTAATGAAATACCCTTTATACTAGACCGTTTCAAGATTATATCAAATTTCAACAGAAATATGTATTCCAAAAATTGGAGGAATTGAACATTTTAGAGAATGCTAATTAGAAGGAAAAACATTTTTATTGGTGCTCGTATTTCAAGAGTTCGTAGAACCCTTGATTTTATATAATTCTATAAATTAGATCAGTTAATAATTTGTTCATACAAACAAATAATTCCAATTCAAGCTCTAACTCTGTCTAACATTTTGATAAGTTAAATCTTATACATATCGCTGTGGCTCCTCTAAAGAGAGTCAACTCAAAATTTAAAAATTTTCAGTAGAGGCAAAAAAACTGTTTTTTTTTAATACATTACAATTGGTCTGTTCATTTACTTTACCAGTAAATACTTGCAACTAGAGAATAAAATCAATATTTACAAAATGACTCTCTTAAATTCTCAAAAATAGTAAAAAGTAAATTAACGCTTTTCCAGGAACAATTGGATCCGATTTGGTCCCAATATGTAACAAATATTGGTGGGCTACACTGGATCCTAAATTTATACACACAATTTTCTTATTTTATTCCTTTTAAAATGTATAAATACTCACATTTTCTTCAATTTTATTGAAAATTCTTTTTTTTTTTACATGTTTTCACCACAAAAATAAATTTGTAAATAAATAAACAATAACACAAAACATATGAAATATAAGCTGCTAACTATTACGAGTTCAAAATAGAACTTGTAATAGTTTGCAACGAGAGAACACTCTCTAAAATTTATACGCTCTTTATTTTTTCTCTACTTCCAAGTTTTTTGCGTTAATGAACGCTTTTCCAGTAACAATTGTTACTAACTAGTAACAACTTTTAGTTATTGAACAGAGCTAATGAAAGTTGAAGACGGATACAACTTCATTTTTGGCGAAAGAGTAGAGAAAATGACGTAAGATATCTCGATTTCTTGCAAAAAGTGAAAACTTAAAAATTATGAGTTGACTCTATGCGATATGTATCTAAAAAAAATAATATTGAATAATAAAAAATTTCAAATTTTTAAAGGGGAAAAGAAAATATCTTTATTTTAAATTTATGTTGAATAGTTTTAGAAAATTTATATTAAATTTAAACGTATTTTTAATCTGACAATTAAAGTTTCCCTTAAATGATTGCAAAATTTTACAACGCAAGCTATACATCTTCTGAAGTTTTTATAGCTTTGTTTAAATATAAAAATTTAAACGTGTTTGTGGTTGTTAATACATACAAGTGTGTTGATTGGCATTTGTGACATGCATTAATTCGTATAATATTTAAAGATATGTATCTTGTACATATATATTTGTTTATATGTATGCAAATAGTTGTAAATTAATTAAGTCATTATTTATAAAATCTTTACTTAAAAATAATAAAAATAATGTTAATTAACCAAAGTATGTTGCAAGCGAGTCTATACATTTTCTCATTAAAAGTTATTTTTATTTGTAATTTTCAAAATCGAAACTATATTCGTAGGAATTCAATTGTATTCATGTATGTATATCAAATTAGTATTGGGTTTTTGTTTTGTTTTGTTTTATTTTATTTAAGATTTTTATTATAATAATTTTGTTTAGTTTTATTTTTAATATTTAATAATAATTAACTGAATAATTGATAATAATAATAAATTTTATTTTAGTTACTTTTTTTTGTTTAATAATTTTAATTATAATTCTCTACAATAATAGATTTTACTTTTTTAGAGTTGTTTATAAAAAAAAAGAAATTAAAACAATTACAATAAAAAATAAAAATTTTATATTTTTAAAGCCAAAAAATTAGTATGTATGTAATTATAATTTTAATATATTTTTTTTTCAATAATAAAAATAACATTTAATATAAAATCAAGGAATATTGTAATAGTTTTATAACTTTGATTTATTAAGTAAATATTAAGAATTGGTTTAATTTGTTGTTAATATTTTTCTTTTTTTTAGCAATAAATGTTCAACATTTAGGCACATAATTTATTTAATATTGCTTGATTTATAAATTTTGAAGTTTTTTTTTTTTAATTTTTTTAATTTCCTGTGGAAAATAATACAAATAAATTGAAAGTAAATAAAGGGATATCAAAATAAATGTTTAATTAAAAATATAAATGAAATAAAACATTTCTTTCTTTTTTCAAATATTTAGGAATCATTAATGTGTTCAATATATATTTTTTTTTTTTGTAAGTTTTGTTTTTTTTTCAATTTTTTTATTTAAGTTTCTCTTTTTCACTTTTTTTGTAATTTTATGAATTATTACGTTTTGGCGATGAAGTCAACACTTTTTCTTTGGCCTTATCATGTTCATCTTCAAATATAATTTTCGTTATAACAATGTCTCCAGTACTTAAAGTTTGTGATGCTGCATCAATCATTTTCACCTGACCCTTATCGGAATTAACTGCTCGAGTGTTGGTGGTGGGTGTGGTACTTCTTGCCTCACCATGGCAGTTACAGTTTTTCATGCTGAAAATTCATAACGTAAAATTAATAACAATTTACTTGTATTTATCTCTATCTAAAAAATTGTTATAGAAATCTCTAGCTAGCTCAACATTTCCTACATATTTAGGAATTCTAGTTTCATTTCTTCCTCAATTTAGAAGTATATGCTTTTTAGAAACTTACTTTTTCGTTTTCTCTCGAACGATTTGTAAATTATCCGTAGTAGCAATTGTTGTACCCAATTGATCCTGCATAGAATTAGATGTAATAATCTATAAAGATAACAAAATCAATTAATAGAAAAAGAAAACCAGTAAGAAAGCTATATTCGGCTGTGCCGAATCTTATATACCCTTCACCAAATTATACCTTAAAATAAAATTAAAAAAATTTTTTTTTAAAATTTTTTTTTTTTTCAAAATAGTTTTTTAAAAGTTTTTTCCAATTTTTAAAAAATTTTTTTTTTAGTTTATTATTAAAAAAAATGTATGACAAAAGAAAGTTTTTTGTCATAAAAAATTCGGTTTAAAAAATATTTTTCCCGATTTTGACCCATTGTAGGTCCAACTTTGCATAGCCTTATATACATCGTTGGACTTTGAAATATCTATCATTAGATATCCATATTGTCTATATTTATGACTTAGTAATCGATATATAGATAAAAAAAATAGGCCAAAAATAGAGGTTGTCTCGGATTTTTTCTCATATCTCCGTTATTTATGGACGGATTTTGCTGATTTTAAATAGGAAACTTTTCGAAAGCATGTCTGACAGAATTATTGAGGATTTGGATCCCGAAGATATCTGGGGTCTTCAGAAAATTGATTTCAACAGACGGACGGACAGACAGACAGACAGACAGACAGACAGACAGACAGACAGACAGGCAGACAGACATGGCTAAATCGACTCCGCTATCTATAAGGATTCAGAATATATATACTTTATAGGGTCGGAAAATTATATTGTGGAAATTACAAACGGAATGACAAATTTATATATACCCATCTCACGAAGGTGAAGGGTATAAAAAGAAATTCTAAAAAAACACTCCTACTTGATCACTGGGCAATAAAGTCACAGCCGATAGAATTGCTTCCAATTTATCAATTTTAGCCACACGATCCATTGATTGATTCGATAAGATTTCATCCATCATTTGCATGGATTCAGTTAAACTGGGTGGTTCCGAGCTGAAACGTGGCGAAAAGGTGCCAGTCAATGAGTTGTCCGATGGCACTGAATCCAAACTGGGGAAATTATCGTTTTCATTGACCTCCTGCTCATCTTCGGAGTCACTTTGATCTCTGTTGGTGTGAGAAAATAATGTGTTATAAGTGAATTCTTTTGTTATAGATAAAACTCACTTGTTTTGCTGGCCTGAAGATTCCATTTTCTCTAGTTTCTTAGCTACTTTGTAGTAGCCCTTTAAACGTTCCTTTTCGTCCTCCGTCAAGTCCATATATCTTTATGAATTATAAATAAATTGAATTATGAAATTGTTTGTGTATAAATATTTATAAAATATTTACCTTAATAAACGTATTTCCCTATTGGACAATACAATACTTTTATTTGTTTGGGCCAATTTATTTTTGAGATCCGATACTTCAGTACTTATTTTACGTTGCTTTTTGCGTATTTTAACTTCATTTGGTTTGATATGCATTAAAATTTGTTCGGTACAAAGTTCAGAAAATAATAGTAAATTTTCTGGTTTGATTTGTCTGCAAAGAAGAAAAATTTATTATATTTTCACTTTCACAACTTCAGCAGTTCTAAATGCAAAGAAGTATTAACAAACCTTGTTAAGTTGCCATATAATTGATCATTGATTAGGACTAATACATCTCCGGCAGCATAGAGTAACATTTCTCGTGATAAGGGCCGTTTGGCCCAATACTTTTGATCACGTCGATAGATTTGTTTTAGCTGCTCCTTGATGGGATTGATGGGGGCATTGTATTGTTCACACAACGAATTCAATGAGATGTATTTTGCCTTGTACACTTGCTTGCCATTTTCCTGATATTGTACAATAGCATGGGCAGCCTGAGGAGAAACATTAAAATTAAATTAACTAGCAAACCCAATAATAAGTTCTTCAAACTCACCTGTGTGTCGAAAACATTGCGCAATAGTATGCCAAACTGTAGATACAAATTCGCCGCATCATTGCGACAATCGTGCACCACCTTTATCACATTATCATGTTCCAGTAAAGCCTTCAAACCGCCATCGTTAATCATTTCGGGACAAGAGCGCACATCGAATATAAATGCTTCGCCGCGTGTGGTGCCAATCTCGATCAATGTAATCTCACCCTTGACACCCAAATTGATGCCCTCGCAATCCAGCGATATGACAATCGATTGATTGGGATTTTGCTGGGCGAACTTCAGCATGGCTTCCGTGACAAACAGCGATTGTTTAATGTTGGCAATGACACTGGTATTCTGGAGAACCTTAATCTTCCAAGTATCGCCAACGAAATAATTATGACTAGGAGTATTTGTGTATGGAGAGTTGTTGGATGAGTTATGGCCGACAGAATTGGCATTGTGACTTGGACTGTTGTGGGGTGAGTTTTGGGGATTGTAGCCAACAGAACCAGCCTGTTGATTGGCTAAAGATTGCTTGTCTTTCTCATAGTTTTCGGCTAAAGTGCGTATGACCAAGTTGTTGATACGCTGCTTTAAGGTTTGATTGGCACTATTTAAACGCTCTGTAGGCGGTTGGGGTGGCAAAGTTATAGCGGGCGGATTTTGATTTTGATTATTTCCCGCTTGCTGTTGCTGTTGTTGTGAATTGTTGTGGCCGCCATATGAAGAGCATTGATTGGGTGTGGGATAGTTGCGTTCGCAAAGGTTTTCCAATTTCATTTCGGATATGGGGATGTAGCTGTCGAAACCAGAGTTCGGTTCCGAACGAGTTTGTGACAGGTCGCCGTTGCCCGAGACATGCGAGGAAACGGGAGCATTTAGCTTGAAATTGGGCGAAGCAATGCTATTGTTGTTATTACTCATGTTGGCATTTTGTTGAGAGCTATTGCTATTGTTGTTGTAGCGCAAAGCTGGCGACAGCAAACGTTGTTGCACAGCGCTCACTTGCTGGGGTGTCGTTTGCGGCTGTTGCTGCGTCGCTTTCTCAACAGCGGCTGGAACAATTTGCTGAGCATTATTGCGATTATTATTCATTGCATTGTATTGCTCTCGGGATTTCGCTTGAGACTGTTGTATGTGTGAATCACTAAGTTTGGGTTTTTGTAGAAGAGTGACTAGATTGGCTTGTATGTGAAAGCAATCGGAAAACAAACGCAAGAATGTCATCAAATCGCTGGGTGTCTTAAACATTTTCAACCACTGTTCCTGGGGGAATTTAGTGGTAACCAAATGGAAAAGCTGATCCACCGTCATTGGTCCCTTTAACTCTATGCACTGAGCAAAGAAATCCAACATTTGTTGAGTGCCGCGTGTATCGATATTGGTTTGCGGCAAATGCAAACGTTCTCGGGCCGGCAATTCTTCCATGCCTTCGCAACCCACTAAAACCACATGATCGTCCACCACATTGAAGGTATCCGTATGTTTCGACAAGAATTCCGTAAACTCTTTAATGTGTTGGCCTGGTACAGGGTGGAAAAGTTCATTAAGTTCCATACAAATTCAACATGAAATTTATAAAATTCCAATTGCTAAAGAGACAGTAACAAACTCACCTGATATATGTCTAACTTGTGGTGATGCTTGTGATCTATGACCCAATAGACTGCGCACTGGCACCTCTACACTAACGCCGTATTGCAATAATTTATTTTTAAAATAGTCTTTAGCCTCTTTAATGTAATCACGTCTGCCACCGTAGCTGCCATCATCCGAACTGGAATGTTGATAACAATTCACTTGCACGTAATCGCCGTCCACAAGAAAAATGGAAGGATATTGAGCCAAAAACTTCTTCAAACCTGCAACAAGCAACAAAACAAGACATTGAAAAACTTGCAAATACATATACAAACAAAAAGTATCATATAATATTCGGTTTTATGTGCATCATACAACCACGAGGCATGTACATGAGTAATAAAAGTATATGTAGTTAGTATGTATGTACTTATTTCAATTTTGTTAAAAGCTAAATAACTGAAACAACCATAAAGTAACATCTTCTACAAAATGTGATTAAGAAACATGTATGTATGTACATATGTAAGCGAGACTGGCAATGGAATTAATTTTACACTTGCAATTCAGTTGCAATACAATTCCTCTCCGGCACCTCGTACTTAAATGTAACAAAGATTTATTCACAGTTTTTAATTAAAACCCATTTTCAAACACAAAGACCGAAAGCAAAAAGAATTGCAACTTGCTGTTGCACAAAGTAGTGCATCTACGAGCATGAAGAGGAAAAAACAAAAAAAATTAATACATAAATATTTTCAATTTATTTATTCACAAACGGAAATTCGTTATGAAAACAAAAAAAAAAAAAAAAAAAACAGAAAATCCATTGTTTAAATCTAACAAACACAACCAACTAAGTACTAGCAGCATGAGTAACGAAGAACTTGCAACAATAGAACAAAACAAATCAATAAAATATTTAATGCAAGTGGAGAACAAAAAAAGAAAAGAAAAAAAAACAACATCGAATGAAACTAAAACTTTAACCCATGAGGAATAGTGATGGTTTAATGAGTTATCATAAATAAATTTTAATGGATCAGATTCATCAGTAGCGTATTAGGTATCGTTAAATTGTTTTAAATGCACTAGTTTCGTGGGATGTGAAGAGTGCATTAAAGTTGACAATTTCTCAATGAATTTATCAGGTTAATGTTATGGCCATGGTTAATATCCAAAATAGAAAAATTAATTTGGATTAGTTTCGCATAATGCTTAAATGTATCAATTTACATCCTCCTAGAAGTTTACATACGTCATGAATGTGATAAGTCATATTATGCTAGAGTTTCCAATTCGGTTTTAACCGAAACCGAAACCGCGGTTTTTCAAGGCCTAAAACCGAAACAAAATTTTTCATCCAATTATTCATCCAATATCTCTAAACACAGATCGGTAAAAATATCTTAAGATTTGTTTAAATTTTTTAAATTGTATTATAATAATTGCTTCAGATGATGTAGCAGTCTACCTTTCGCAATTGGAATAAGGAAATAGTACTATTAAGTCTCCCTTTGTAAATTAAAACTAATTCTGAAAAACATATCTCTAGTTTCATGTTTATTGATTCATTGTAATGTGGATTGTAGCTCATTCTAGACGTATTATTAGAATAAAGACCAATATTTTGAATTCCTTCTCAGCGTCATGAATGTTTCATTTCATATTTCTGTGTCCATTATTATAGAAAAGACAAAAGAAAGGTAAGACTATAATCACCTTTCGTGAATAATAACTCATTCAGAATCATTTGTGCATAATTTTAAGGTTTATTATTATAAAATATTCAGAAAGTACCTTTAAAATAAATAAATAGAACATTAATTATCTGTTTTGAATTCGCGTTTCTAGGTCCATCGTTATTAAATATTCAAAAAGTACTACTAGTTCGAAAAAGTACCTGCAATTCCCTTTTTTATATTCTAACCCAGTCAGGATCATGTGTGTTTAATATCCTGCTTATAGATTCATTATTATAGAAATTTCAATAATAGTTTCTGTTACCTCAATATCATTATGCCCTCTATCCCTTATTCTTTCTTTACTCAGAAGCATATCAGCCAACTATTATGTATATACAATAAGCAAAATAATTTATTATAATAAAACGTACCATTAGAAGAAAAAGTAAAAATTTTCCACACTTAAACCACTGTCAAGTTTGAAATTTCAAAGTAATTTCCTGATTCTAGGTTCAATATTATAGAAAATTATCTTTGAAGAACGAAAAAGTACTTCTTTGTTTGGTTTAGTTCTCCATTTTAGGTATCATAATATAATTGAGCACCCTATTCTAGATTATTTCTTTACTGAGAAGCATATTAGCCAACTTTAACTAATTTAATATATTAAAAAGGTACCATTAAAAGAAAAAGTACCAACTTTCCTTTATCCTCGTAAACACTCGTCAAATTTGAATTTTAAATTTGTTTAACAGTTCCTATATTATCAACTGATTTAATAGTTAATAAATTATCACAAAACTGAACCGAAACCGATCGGTTTTAATTTTTTTAAAACCGAAACCGCGGTTTTGAAATTCTTCGGTTTTTTGGAAACTCTATATTATGCGTTACTAGTTCTGTGTCAGTTGCAATCCCATAGGGAATTTATTACATTATTTAACTTGTGAAGTTTAGTGTAGATATTTAAAATCAAAAATTTTATGAAATTCTCATCTTCACCAATCACTGGGGAAGAGAGGGTATTAAAAACGTATGCATAATCATTATCATAAAGGTTGATTTTTTTACAAGGACATTTTCGAAAGACGATGATTTGTTATAGTTTTCAAAATGAATGAATTTCAGCTCAATTTATACAGTTGAGTGCAAAGGCGAATTCAGGCAAATTGTAGCGAATTCTCTTTTTTTATATGTATCAAGGCGAATTCATAATACAAAAACAACATACATTTTGTTTTTGCTTTTCACCCCATCTGTCAAAAAACACAAGTACGGCGAATTCAATATTAAACTGGAATTTAATAACAAACCAGTCTAAGTTTTATATTTATTGCTTTATTTCATGTGGAGGATGTTAAAATGTTCGATGAAGAGTTCAAACGCGTGGAGAAACAGTAGAAATTGAATATAAAACAATAGGAAAAAAGTGGACGCATCAAAAACACACAAACTCACACATATATATGACGCGCACCAACATAAACACAAATTTTGACAGTTGGGGTGAAACAGCTGATGATCAGCTGTGCTAACGAGTACACCTTATATGAATTCGTCTTGATATGTATGGAGTTTGACATTTACTTGACTGAGAAAATGTTGTGTTAATGTCAAACTCAGGCAAATTGGAGCGAATTCTTGAATTTTTTTATGTATGGAGTTTGACATTCACTTGAGAGAAAGTTGTGTTAATGTCAAACTCCATATACAAAAAAATTTAAGAATTCGCCTTTGCCTGAATTCGCCTTTGCTGTCACCTGTGGAATAGGTAATATAGACATCACAGATTATTACAGATATGAAACAAATGACAGTTGTCAAAAAAGTAATATCGAACCGTATGTTTATTTTGATGGTTGTGGTTTACGGCAACGAGTATGATATATATTTGTCCCTCTTTCCAAACAACAACCATTTTGTCATTCTCTTTTGTTTGTTTTCTATTGCCATTTTACTGAAACCAGCGGATTCATATCTGTATAATCTGCGATAAACATATTATATGTATTTCAAAAATGTATACTGTTCACAAAGAAGTACAAGATTTCTCGCTTCCCCGATTAAATGGTGTTGAACTAAAACTATCGGACAATGCAATATACTTGGGAGTCATTCTGTATAGTAAACTATCCTGGAATCCCAATACCCTTTCAAGGACGTCAAAAGCCTTAACGGCTATGTATATCTGTAAGAAGGCTATAGGTACACAATGGGGTATTAAACCCCAGTTTGTCAACAGGCTATGTGATACGGTCATTAAGCCGACACTATTCTATGGAGTCTCTGTCTGGTGGAAGGCGCTGGACAAAGGCCCGACTTGTATGCTATTCGAGAAGGTTTTGAGAAGAATGGCAATCATGATAACAGGAGCTCTAAGAACGACTGCTCTTTGCTTTATTAAACTGGATCCCTGTGGATCTAATGGCCAGAAAAACGGCATTCAATTCGACCTTCAGGCTAAACGCGATTGGGGCGTGGAGACATGCTCCATATGGTCACGCCAGTATAATAGGTAGCATTCGGAATCTTCCGGAAAATATCGATTACTGCACTTCTAGGCCCTTCATGGTGAGCAATTTTGGTTTCTCAATTCCGCATAATACGGAAGCAATGGACAGGTCTCTCACTCTATACGGACGGCTCTAGGAGGAGAAATCAAGTTGGCGTAGGTGTCTATATTCAGGAATTCGAAACTAGGTTATCTTTTAGACTTCCAAATGAATGCAGCATTATCCAGGCTGAAATATCAGCCATAAAAAGGGCGGCTAACTGGCTCAGTTATAACAGGATATAAGGTAGGGATATTCTTATATATACTGACAGTCAGGCCGCAATAAAATTTCTAACAGGTGTATATACAACATCTAATTTGGTCCACGGATGCCGGGCATCCTTAAACAGGATGGCGAGACATTCAACAGTTCTACTCAAGTGGGTACGTGGACACAGAGATACTATAGGCACCTGTGTTGCTGATGAATTGACGAAAAAGGGCGTCATGCTGCATGACGGACACATAGACTTCCTATGTGGGATTCCGTTATCCAAATGCAAGCTTCACGTTAGTAACTTCTACTATGAGCTTGCTCAGGCAAGATGGGGTTGTGAACTCACATGTACTATTACCAGAATGATATGGCCCCGACTAAATCGTGGACGAACAACATATCTTCTTGGATTGCCACGCTCACAATTGAGCGGTATGGTGGCGATCACTGCACTTTTGGCACCCACGCGAGGAGACTTGGCTTGCCCTACAACGACTTCTGCAGAAGTTGTCAAAACGAGGAGGAGGATGAGACAATTTTTCATCTTCTTTGTGGGACATCGTTCCCTAACTAGTCTCTCTGAGCTCTCGAATTTGAGGCTTGAGTGCATTTATGCCTTTGTAAGGAACAGTAATTGGCTAACCAGACCTAATATGGGAATCTCCATGGAGTGTCCAATGATAATCTAATCTCCTTTCTCTTCTCTCTCGTATCTCTTCTCACACTCTTCAATCCTAACCAAATACTGACTGTCCTATTCTCTCTTTTCATATCTACTCTATTCTTCTCTTTTTGCCTTTATACTATCAGGTAACACAAAGGGACCTATGCCTGGACCCACGTGAGCTGCACTTCTTCTTCACTTCGCGGCTGCCTGGAAACCTAACCTAACCTAAATAATTAAAAAAAAACTAAGGACGACTTTTTGCAAAAACAAATCAACAATGTTTTTGGTTGAGTTTTTTTGCCAATTATTGGGTGTATGACTTAAAAATGAGGATTTTTTTTTTAAATTTTTAGCTTTTATTTGTACAATATACATAAATTTATTCAAATAATTGGCACAGATGATGAGCAGATATGTCACGGCGTGTATGGCTATCCTTTTTCTTCGATGGAAAGCTGATACTCCACTTTTGTAAACGTCAGTTTTGAGGAATCTGTATATATATCAGTGGTATTGGCCTTTGTTAGCTATGAGCTTTTCCCATCTTTTTGGCAACATATGGATTCCGAGCCAAAAGACATCCTCAACTTTTGAGGCCAATCCAATTTCGGATACTATGTTCTGAAGTGAAGCGTATCTCAGAGACAGCGTTCTGCATCGATCGAAACAAATATTAGTCGGACGGGGCAAGGTCTGGTCTATAAGGCGGGAGAGGCAAAACATCCCAACTACTTCTTTCTAAATAGTTTTTAACAGGTATCACAACATGTGGTCTGGTCGTTTCTTGGCCAATGCTCGCTTCAAACAAATCAGTTGCCTTCGGTACTGGTTCCCTTTGATGGTCTGATCAGATTTCACTAAAAATATTACCTTAGTGCCATGAATGTTTGACTTTGGTGTCGATTCGACTGGTTGGCCGGGCTTCATATCTTTCAAATTTTACAGTTATATAGAAAGCTATATAGGAAAAAAGTTCTATTTATACCCTTCACCTTCGTGAGAAGGGTATATATAAATTTGTCATTCCGTTTGTAATTTCCACAATATAATTTCCCTATAAAGTATATATATTCTGGATCCTTATAGATAGCGGAGTCGATTAAGCCATGTCCGTCTGTCTGTCTGTCTGTCTGTCTGTCTGTCTGTCTGTCTGTCTGTCTGTCTGTCTGTCTGTCCGTCTGTCTGTCTGTTGAAATCAATTTTTTGAAGACCCCAGATATCTTCGGGATCCAAATCTTCAATAATTCTGTCAGACATGCTTTCGAGAATTTTCCTATTTAAAATCAGCAAAATCCGTCCATAAATAACGGAGATATGAGCAAAAATCCGAGACAACCTCTGAAAATTTAATCAAAAAAAGACAACTTATTGCATGCTTTGACAAAAAAACAACAAAACGTATGTGTGTTGGATTGATTGTGTGTTGGCTTCATGCTGTGTGTATTTTGTTTTTGTTTTTTTTTTTTTGTGTTTCACAAAAAAGCAACAAAACGTGCATATGTTTGGATGTTTGTTGGCTTCATTATTTTGTTTTTTTTTTTTTGGTGTTTGACAAAAAAGCAACGAAACGTACATATGTATGTTTGGATGTGAGTTTTGTGTTGTGTTTCGTTTCGTTTGGCGTTGTTGTTTTTGAGAAGGGTATATATAAAATTGTTGTTTCATTTGTAACTTCTACAATATAGCAATAGCAATTAAATGTAAAATTTTTAAAAGTTTTCTTGATATATTTAGGATGATATACGCTAAAAATGGGTAAGTAATGCATCCAAAACAAAGGTGAAGGGTATATAAGATTCGGCATTGCCGAATATAGCACTCTTACTTGTTTTTACTTAAATTTAATTTTTAAAAATATTTCTAATTTGGAGGACTCTGATCCCTGTAGTAACAGCAATTTTTATTTTAATTTAAAATATTTCCTACAATGTTATCTTTCAGAGAAATGTAATGTAACATCTTTTTTAAATGTTGCGTATTACTAAACGAGATTATAAGTACTTTTTGCATTACAAATCGGTGGCTGTATTATATTGATGATGGGTATATAAAAATGGGCACAGGAATCTAGTATGACTTCCATAATTAGCCAATGTGATAACTTAGATACAAAATATATTAAATGCACTCAATACACTTAACGTCCTATTAAGCTCGATATATAGACTATTCCCACAAAAAAATTACTTCGAACCACTGTAAAAAAAAAGTTAAAACACTGTAAAAAAAATGTCTTGCATAAATATGGAAATGACATCATTTGAGCCAAAAAAACGCCACACACTCATATGATTATTATTAAGTAAAAATGCAAAATAGGCAGAAATGACAAACAAACATTCATCCAGATACATTCGTTCGTAGAAGCATTCATTGTAAAATAAAAATGTGTATGAATGTATAAAACAAAAACGTCTAAGTATTAAAGCAACTCATTTGCTGATGACAATAAAAACGAATAAAAAAAAAAAGAAAAACAATTAAACCGCATTTTAAGCTTAAATCGCAGCTAAATGAAATTTGAAGTGTGTATTTAACATGTAATGAAGAAAAGAAAAAATAGATTAAACAACAACATTACAGAAAGATCTAGAGTCAAATCCTTTAAATTGTGAATTCATTTTCTTGTCATTATTGTCAACATTATTAACATACTTATTTATGTATATTCTAAGTTAAGACATGTCATTGTTGTTAATGTTATTTTCTTTAGATATATAGTATGTGCATTGTATGTATGTCTATATTAATACGATTTGATGTGACATTATATAGAGTCATCATCATCCTACCATCAAGTACAATTTTGAACTATGCGTGTACCTTATATTGTCTTATTGCTATGTACAGTGAAAAGCAATAGAATATAAAGTTATTTTTATTGTGGTACATTTTAATTTTTTATATCCAGACCAAAACATGAATAGAATATTGAGTTTGTCATTCCGTTTGTAACTTATTGAAATATTGGTTGCAGAACAAAAATATAATTCTATGACGATCTAGCTATGTATGATGATCAGAAATGTTTGCTATTGACTTACATACATGATTCATACATCAATATATCGGGAATTCTTTCGGCTTGGATTACTAAGTCTCTAATATAGACAATATGGATATCCAATCTATATATCGCTCATTTGCTGCAACAACGTCATAATTAAAAAAAAAAGTCGTTTCGAGAAAAACGGCTTTGGAAGTTTTTTGACATTTTACTATTTCTTAAATAAATTTTCAACAAATCATGCGATTTCAGAAATAAAACCTGTATTTAACCCAACTTTTACTTGTCAAATATACGAGAAAAGATTAATTTTAATTTTGATGTGTACAACAAAAAAACACTCTCACACAAAAAATAATTGACTTTTTTGAAACTGATAAAACTATATGAAAGACTAAAGAACGGCGCATATTTTGTATTACTCAGTACAAAAAACCCGGATTTTGAGTTATGACGTTGCACAGTGGGGGATCTGAAAAAAAAAGTGGAAATAAATCTGTAACTTCTAAACGAACAGCTCGATTTTAATAAAATTTCCCATGACTATAGAGGAGGTGTTGATAAGTTTAAGTTTTGAATTTGGGCTTAAAAAACCAAGGGGGGGCCGAGCCACAATGCCCCAAAGTGGGGCACCTCGGGTATATCAAAAATTAAAAATGATCCCAAATTTTTGTTTGCGATCCGATTTGAAAGATTTTTATATATATGGAATGTACTAGACGAGATCTACAAAAAACATTGCTTTAGCCATATATTATCTCTTATAGTTTACGAGTTATTCGCATTTGAAAAGTAAAATTTTATTTTTTTTGCCTACCTTGGTCTGCTATTTTGCTAATAACGGATCCAATTCTTTCCCGATTTTCTTGAAGTGTCCTTTTTTGAATTAACAACAAATTTTTTAATAATCTCAAGAAAGAAATGTTAAAAAATATTTACTGAGTCAAAAGTTATGTGCATTCAAACATAAAAAAAATAAAAAAGTCGTTTTTTCCGCCATTTTTTTTGGAAAAAAGTAACTACATTAATTTTAAATTATACGGAAAATGAGAAAAAGATATATAATGTGTTTATATTTTTCTGAAAGGTAACATTTCAGGAAATATTATAGAAGCAAAATAATATCAAAATTTGTATTATTGCGTGGTGCAGAGCCTTCCGAAGTAAACCTATTTTTTATGAAAATTTCAACTTTAGACAACATATTCTAAAATCGCATAGCTGCTTTCAAAAAATTAAGACCTCTTTTTTAAGTCCCAATATGTTCTTCAATATTGTGCAAAGGGATTTCATAGCCCCGAGCTTGGTGCGTTCAATAGATTCAAAAATCAAAAAAATCACAATTTTGGGATTTTTTAAAAGTTTTTTGGGAATTGTGGGATTCTCAAAAATAATTTACTAATTTCTTTTTCACTTTTGTATTTCGATCAAAAGTTTCTATATAAATCTAAAGTTTCATTAAAAACGATTCATAAACAAAATTTTTATTGCATTTTAAATATTGAAATTTTCCAGAAAAATCAGCTACCATTTTTTATTCCCATATTTTTGAAAAAAGTCTTCTATAATTTTTTAAAATCTTAAAAATTTTGTATATTTTTGAAAAGAGGACATAATTTCCTACACGTTGATATATAATATGTATATCTGTTCTTTTCCACTAGTTAAATTTATGGATTCAAAATCAACAACATACAGAAAATTATAAAATCTTGCCGTTTTGTAATATATTTTTTGCACTGCCTTGCCGACTTATGCATAATCAAACACCGGAGAACACTATAAGATGAAGCTAATTACTGGAGTTATGGGTTTTGAAGCCATTAATGAGACTAGTGGAAAAGAAAAGATATACGTATTATATATCAACGTGTAGGAAATAATGTCCTATTTTCAAAAATATAAAAATCTTTTAAAAATTACAAAAATGATAGAAGACTTTTTTCAAAAATATGAGAATAAAAAATGGTAGCTGATTTTTCTGGAAAATATCAATATTTAAAATGCAATAAAAATTTTGTTTATGAATCGTTTTTAATGAAACTTTAGATTTATATAGAAACTTTTGATCGAAATACAAAAGTGAAAAAGAAATTAGTAAATTATTTTTGAGAATCCCACAATTCCCAAAAAACTTTTAAAAAATCCCAAAATTGTGATTTTGTTGATTTTTGAATCTATTGAACGCACCAAGCTCGGGGCTATGAAATCCCTTTGCACAATATTGAAGAACATATTGGGACTTAAAAAAGAGGTCTTAATTTTTTGAAAGCAGCTATGCGATTTTAGAATATGTTGTCTAAAGTTGAAATTTTCATAAAAAATAGGTTTACTTCGGAAGGCTCTGCACCACGCAATAATACAAATTTTGATATTATTTTGCTTCTATAATATTTCCTGAAATGTTACCTTTCAGAAAAATATAAACACATTATATATCTTTTTCTCATTTTCCGTATAATTTAAAATTAATGTAGTTACTTTTTTCCAAAAAAAATGGCGGAAAAACGACTTTTTTATTTTTTTTATGTTTGAATGCACATAACTTTTGACTCAGTAAATATTTTTTAACATTTCTTTCTTGAGATTATTAAAAAATTTATTGTTAATTCAAAAAAGGACACTTAAAGAAAATCGGGAAAGAATTGGATCCGTTATTAGCAAAATAGCAGACCAAGGTAGACAAAAAAAACAAAATTTTACTTTTCAAATGCGAATAACTCGTAAACTATAAGAGATAATATGTGGCTAAAGCAATGTTTTTTGTAGATCTCGTCTAGTACATTCCATATATATAAAAATCTTTCAAATCGGATCGCAAACAAAAATTTGGGATCATTTTTAATTTTTGATATACCCGAGGTGCCCCACTTTGGGGCATTGTGGCTCGGCCCCCCCTTGGTTGTTTAAGCCCAAATTCAAAACTTAAACTTATCAACACCCCCTCTATAGCCATGGGAAATTTTATTAAAATCGAGCTGTTCGTTTAGAAGTTACAGATTTATTTCCACTTTTTTTTTCAAATCCCCCACTGTGCGTTGTTGCAGCAAATGATATATAAAACACAAAAAATGTTTCTACCTATGTCTGTTATAGACTCTGAAAATTTCCAACCGATTACCTCCAAACTGGTATCATTGGAAAGGACATTTTCTGAGGATGGTTTTAGACACCTAAAATACTACATTATGTCCACTCAGCCTATTCTTAAAGCCGATTTTCTAATTTTCAAATACATTTTTTTTTACAAATTTGAACATTTAAAAATTTGTGTGTCTTGGAATTTTGTATGTAGGTACCTCTCACGCTGTGTAGATCCACTAAGAAGGGGTTTCTGTAAATTCTAATTTTAAGGGGGTAAAAATGGTATATCTACATCTCCGAAACTAATCTTCTATATCTTCTATCAATATATAAAAAAATTGTGTTTGTATGTGTGTTTGTGAAGGGCGTGGCAAAATAAAATGTTTACATTATACCGCTAATGCCATCTATATATTTCAAAAACGGTTGGACCGATTTTCATGAAATTTTCAGGGAATCTTCAGAATATACCATCGGGTAACACTGTAAAGTCTGCAAATGCGTCGCAGTGCACCTTCATCGAGTGCTGCAGAGACACCTCAACAGCATATCGAAAGACTAGAAGCCAATCGCTCCCGAATGGCTCGATCAAGAGAAAGAATCGATTTAAAGCTATCGGCATTTTATCACAATAAGTATGATGACTACAGGAATCACAAGGACGTACTGATTGGCGCAATTGCTTACATTGCAGCGTTTGAAAGTTCCCTACGGAATCCCCGGGAATGTGCTGTTTGAACGGTAAAGTTATTCTGCCTCCAGTAATTGAGCCGCCTTAGCTGCTTTTAAGTTACATTTCCGGCGCCAATCCTATTTCCAAGCACTTCCTTCAAAATATCCAAAAGTGCAACTCATGCTTTCAAATGACGTATGCTTCATGCCAACCTTTAAAGCTCAAGGCCAAATGAACCACATAATTGGATCATTGCTCCCGCTTCACTGGAAATTAAGCAACAGAAGCCGAACGCTATCAACCATTCTGCCGAAACATTCTCAAAACAATTGTTGGACATCGGAAATGGAAAAATTCCAATTGATCCCGCCACAAATAAGATTTCATTCCCGAATTTTTGACAAATGCAAATTAATATTCAAGGCGTTGTCGACAAGGTATTCCCAAGTCTTACAACTAACTACAAAAATTCGGATTAGCTGTGGGAACCTGTAATTTTGGCACCAAAAAATTAGGATGTTAACAAGCTCAATAAGCAAATACAATTGAAACTGTCTGGCGAAACAATAAATACAAATCGATTGACACAGTAATGAACGAAGAACAAGCCGTCGATTATCCTACTGAATTTTTGAATTCATTAGAACCAGCCGGACTGCCACCACATGTATTAACATTGAAGGTTGGATCACCGACTTTGTCCGACACTATAATGAAATCGAGATCGAGATGCAATATAAAACAGATGTTTCCTAGGGCCAAGCAACGTATTTTATCATAATATGTTGTTCTCAGATTATGATATGAGAGCATCATAATATGGTAAGTCCTTCATCATATAAATGGTTGTCACAAACATATACATGGTTACTGTAACCATATATATGGTTGAAATATTCATGTGAATCGTAAATTAACCATATTATTGTTACCACAATCATATATATAGTTACTGTGACTATAATATTGTTAAAAATTTTGAAATTGTTACAGTAACCATGCACAAATTTGAAATGGTTACAGTAACAATGTACAACTATATTTTTTTCTGCGTGTAGTAATAGATATTTCAAGGACCTTTGCAACGGGGTATATAAGGTAAGTCGGACCTACAATTGGTAAAAATCGGAAAAAATATTTTTTGTTACAACAATTTTTGACCTAAAATTTGTTTCGCTATTAAATTAAAAACAAATTTTGAAAAAAAATTTGCATGTTAAATTTTGTTTACATAAAAATATTTAACATTTTTTATTTAAAGTATAATTTGGTGAAGGGTATATAAGATTCGGCACAGCCGAATATAGCACTCTTACTTATTTATATTAAATTAATGCCCGTAATTTCTATAAATAGATATCTATCAGTGCTTAGTTACTTATTTGAAATTAATGACAAGTTACTTTTTTAGTTAAACTTATCAGCTGGCTATTTTACACCGTGGATATATATACATATGTTGAAATTACGTGCATAAGTCAAACCTGTGTAGTGGGCTTAAAGTTTTGAATAATTCCAATATAAACTTTTGCCGGAAAATATCATTATAAGCCTCACAGAAACTTTGTAATGACATGTTATTACTCTGCACTACAAATTAGTAATTAAAAGAGTTGATATGGAAAAAAAGGAAGGTATTTATCCCAGGTGTCTAAAACTATTTAAAAACCATTTCTGTCAGTCACTGTATTGTGTAAATGTGACAGCAGTAGTTGCTGTTTTTGCCGCTGATGTCTTGACTTAAAACAAGTGACGTTGACATAAATTCATAAATATGTACATATAATGTTGACGTTGCACGCTCATACGACAAACATCCACTCATAATCATAGACAAACTCATAATCATAATATCATTATTATTACAATCGTTATTAATGTAATTATAATTTTTTGTTATAGTTGTTGTAATTATGATTATTAATTTTGATGGGTTGAGAGGTTGATGTTATAACACATTTTTTTTTTACGAAAATTAATTCAATTTATTGTATGTTTATTTACTAACATATTTACAGCAGCGATAGCAAGTAAAAAAATCTCAACAAAAATACATAATTATGAGAAGTAAGTTTGTTTGCATAAAACATATTTGAATAAGTTGCTATTGTAAACAAATTAAGTCAGAATTATGTAAAAGAGAGCGAATAGTGGATAGGAGATTTTCAAAATAGCTAGTGAAGGGTTTGGCTAATATTTAGGTGCACTTAGTTTTAAGTATTTATTTAATGTTACATTTTCTTTGCTTAATACTTATAATGTTTTATTTATTAAATAAAAGTCTAAAACACAAAATATTAATAATACTATGAAGAAGAAGAAGAATACATAAAATTTTTGTAAATGTAAGTGAGTTTTGGCTAAATCAAAACATATCTGTGGGAAATTTGTGTTAATTGCTTGTCACTTGTTTAAATATGACACAAAGTTGACATTTTTATCAATGAATTTTATGCAAATTTAGTGACCAGTATTATAATTTTAGAACAAGTATATGTTTTGGGTTAGTTACGTGACCTGTCAGAAAGTTCATAAAAAGAAAATGTACCAACTTCAACATAAATTTAACACCCGAGGAACCAATCACCAGTTCTGTGTCGTTTCTCATCCCTCTCTGCAGTTGAAGAAATATGAATTGGATGCTAAGAAATGAATCCCGCTCAGGAAAATTTTTACAACTTGTTTTAAAAAAACTAGTTCTAGAACAAGTGCAATTAGAACCATTTCAGATTCGTTAATGGCAGCCATCGAACTAATGTTTTTATGGAAAATATTGTTATATTGAAGACTTGAAGAAAATACTGTTATACTTAATAAGATTTTCTAAAGAAATTACTGTTATACTGATGATTTTCAACAGAAAATAATGATATTGTTACGTTTTAACCCTTTTAAAAACGTTGGTTTATTTCCTTTAATAAACCGGATACTTTTGATTGCAAATAAAAGCCGTTTAGAAGTTTAAAATTTGTAACAACTCTTTATTTATTTAAAATGTACAACAACAACAGTTCAAATAGTGACTCAGTGTCTTTATACACGTTTATCAATTCGCAGAAATACACACATGTACAATAGGGTGGCCCCAAAATTAAAGTTGCGGATGTTCCCGACTAAAATTAAAATTTGACTCATTCTAAGACTACGTTTTGAAACTTTTTCGTCCTGGGATCAATAGTTGGCGAGCTGGATCAAAGGATAAAAAGGTCCTTTTTTGAGGTTTTTTACATTTTCTCCATATTTCTTCCAAAGGAAGTATATGTAAATTTGGTATCATGTGAAAGGTCTTTGAGAGACGCATTCAATTGGTTATTAGAAATTTAAAAAAAAAGAAATTTTATTTAAAAATTTTAAAAATTTTCGACAAAATTTTAGTTTTTTTTAATTTGTTCATAGAATTTATTCAAATATATAGATGAAATTTCTTGATCATAAACATAATGTAATTTCACCGAAACGGTTTTTCTTGTTTTTTAAAATTCAGTCGAGTTCAATGTTTATTCAAATTTGTTTAAACCTAATTTCATCCCTATCTGACAATCTCTGTATACTCAATTCTTAGTATATGTAATGGGCATCAAAATAACTCAAATTTTATAAGCTTTCACCATTTCGGTGAAATTACATGATGTTTCTGATCAAGAAATTTCATATATTTATTTGAATAAATTCTATGAAAAAATTAAAAAAAAACTAAAATTTTGTCGAAAATTTTTAAAATTTTTGAATTTTAATTTTTTTTAAAGTTTCTAATAAGCTATTGAATGCGTCTTTTAAAGACCTTTTATATGATATCAAATTTACATATACTTCCTTTGGAAGAAATATGGAAAAATTTAAAAAACCTCAAAAAAGGACCTTTTTATCCTTTGATCCAGCTCGCCAAATATTGACTCCAGGACGAAAAAATTTCAAAGAGTAGTCTTAGAATGAATCAAATTTTCATTTTAGGCGGGAACATCGATACCTTATTTTTTCTCCATACAAACGGGGCCACCCTAATGTACAAGTATACACTGGCAATGCAGTTGATGTCTCTACTTAACGATGCTTCAAATTAGACTCAATCAAGACTGCCACCTCTGCCACTATTTATACACACGCCATCTTTCGTGAATCTTCTACAATGAATTCTAGAGCTTTCGATGTTAATGTTAGCAGCTTAAACATTTAGTGTTGCCATACTTATAAACAATGCTAAAAACTGCGTGCTATCAACATTGTTGATAAGTAGAAGCTTCTACTATGGACGTGTTTATAAACATGTTGGATGTTGCAGGCAGTCGTTACATACCGTTAAATTCAAATCGCTATTGCACATTCGTAACAATATATACAAGAAATTCTATATAAAATACAGTTTAAATGTTATTCTAAAGACTTTCAATGGAAAATACTGTAATACACAAGACATTCCATAGAAAATGCTGTTATACACAAGATTTTCTATATGATATACTATAGAATATACTATTATAAACAAGATTTCCTATAGAAAATATAAATAAAAAATACTGTTATAAACAAGTTTTCCTATAGACAATTCTGTTATACACAAGATTTAGTTAGCTATAGCAGCGTATCGTTCTGAGTCCATAGAAATTTTTAAATTAATCTTTATACAAAAAATACTGAAAATTGTTTGAAAGTATCAAATAAGTCTATTTGTCATCCCTGACTTATCCCCATTAAATTCCCGAAATATTTGAAACCAAAAATTCCCACCAAATGCCTTACAAGCCTGAATTCAGAATAAGCGATTTATCGATTTCATAAACTACTTTTATTGTAACTTGTGTATGGATTTAGCTTTTGAGTAGTATAGGGTATTTTATGCCAGTGCTTATCTCAGTTTAAAATTTTACATGTTACTATAAAAATCAATTAAAAAATTGCTTTATATTTTTCAATCAAAGAATTTTACAATTTCTAGATTACAACTCATTTGTTAAACTCGTATTAAAACTCAATAATTATTTCTACATAAACCCTAAGTTTCAATAGCAGATAAGAATATTTTCAGTTCATATTTCATGTGTACGTACATATTACTTATGTACATATGTGTGTTGTAAGTTTTGTAATAATTCAATTGTTTAACAATAAATAAAATATATAAAATACACTCGTATTTGGATTAATAACAAACATGTGCTACATAGCATTCTCGACATTAATTCGTAATGGAAACAATAAAAACTTAATTAAAATGTTTATTTACTATTCATAAAAAAAAACTAATTTATTCATAAATAATTTACTTAGTACCCAAACTCAAAAGCGACAAAATATAAAGAAAACTTTCCCAATTGCACGAATATAACCACCACTTTTTTTTATTATTGTTTAATGTTAAAACAAAAAATAAAAATAAACTTTGGTTGGTGTTTCCCTCATTCAATCAAGTGTTTGCAAAGTGAAAAACTTTTCAAGTTTTGGAAAATGGGAGTCAACAATAAATTGTTTTAAATGAAGTATTTAAATGATGAAAAATATATAATATAATGGCAACGACATCGTTAATGAAACTAAAAATCAATGAGTTACAAATGTTGTCGAAAAGCCTACAAATGTTTTTAATCTGATAATAAATTTTGAAAAATTAATGGAAACATGAGCAAAGAGGGGGAGTAGGAAGGTATAAAAAATTTTAAATATTTACGAAGAATAATAATATAAAATAGTTTATATATATTAGGGATCTGTTAGTCGACTTTCAAACAATAAAATTTTTACAGAAGAAAGTTGAACAGTTGACTAACTGAAAAATTCGTTGCAAACATGCTTTTTTCATTAATTAATCGATTTTTTATACCATTATAAAAATGTTGAGCAGTTGACTTTTCATAATTCATATTGCAAAAGTCGACTAATCAAAAAATCTACTTTATGTTTCAACTATAGAACCCTAGCATATAGTTATTTGTATCAATATTTCTGATATACATACTTATGTGGGATAATTTTGGTATTGAAAATCAGCAAAACCAATCCATAAATGGCTGAGATATGATAAATAAACAATTACCTTTCCAACATGATTTCGTTATAACCAAAATATTCACCATTTGATATTGACTTTATACAATTTAAAGTCATAGGTCTAAATTTTGTCAAATTTATTTTTATTAATGCTATGGCGAAAGCAAACAATCGAATAATTTGTGTCGTACTGCTGCTATTTTATGACAAATAATTTTCAGATTAACCAAGGATATGGTTTTAACTGCGAATCTTTTACTAATTTTGATTGTCTAATGACGGAAAAATACTATACGTTGAAATAATTAACAGCACCCTTCATTTGTTTATATACTTACATATATATTTTATGGATTTAATATATACATACTTCTTAATATCCACCTGGCACAGTAATATTGATTGCGTCATACCGTTTGTAACACATTAAAATATTGTGGATTTTATGTAGGTTCGTCGGTTACAAGCGTTAACTTTTTCTAGATTTACTTCACACTTGGATCAGATGTGGTTGTCTATGAAAAGCTATTCGTAATTTTGTGAATACATACAATTTTAATTTATTTGTAACATGGAAATCTATGGTTATTATTATTGCCTTCGATTTAGGCCTGTAATAAATTAAAATTTCTTGCCCACAATTTCTGATTTTAAAATACTTAGTTCACTAAAAGTGTTTAAAAATTTTAAAACCGGCAAACAATTTCCCTAATAACAGTAATTTCGATCTTGTTTAAATTTATAATACAATTTACAAAAATTATAAATAAGCTGACATAAGTGCTATTATATTACATTTTAAATTATAATAATTTCATAAACTCTATTGATCAATTCACAAGGTCTATTATCATGTCATATTGTCATAATTTCCTAATATTTCACAATGGTTTTTATTGCTTTTCAACCAAAAAATGTCTTAAAATAATACTACTTTCTATGCTATGTTTATTGTAACGAATCAGCAGAGACCAACGCCGAATGCCTAAGAGTCGGTTAAGCCGAGCCGCAGAGGGTGCCCCGATAGACTACACGATAGTGTGCTGGACTATCAATCTGGGGGTTGCGGGTTCGATTCCCGCCAGAGACTCTGGGTGTATCTGCAGACAAGCAAAACGCATCGCAGTTTGTGTTTGTTTAAAAAAAAAAAAAAAATAATATATTAGGACATTATGACAATATGACTGATAAGAGACCTTGTAAATTGACCATATAATTTTTATTGAAATAAAAAAAATATATATTTTCATAATTTAAAATTATTTATAGAATATTGGTATTATGAATACAAGGGTTTCTGGTTTAATGGGTTAATTGGACAAATAATTAATCGGGGTTCAGATTTAATCGATTAATTTTAAATTATTCGATTAACCGAATAATTTCTATTGAATATAGAATAATTGAATACCGAATTATTGAAAATAAAACCAAGAATTTTGTGTCCTTATTAAAGTTTTTTATTTATAAAACGAACATAAAAAACCCACGTTATACCATAGTCCTTTTTGGATTTTTTTAGATTTTTTAATACTTTTAATAGTTTCATTAAGTTCTTAAAAAATACTCGTTTCAGTAGTGTCTTCAGTTTCATATATTATCATGTCGCCCTCCGACTCATTAGGACAAAGTTTATCATAAAACAATCTAGAAAAAAGGTTATTTCAGAATTCCTTAGTTTCAGTTTTAGGACTATACTTCAAAAAACTATTGCTTTTCCTGAGTTAAGAAATAAAATTATTCGGGGTTGTCATAGAATTATCGGAATCGGTTATGAAAACTAAAAAAAATTACATTTGACTTATAAAATCCAAAGTAATTTTTTGTTTAATCGATAAAATAGATAGAAATTAATTCTAGATCGAATATAAAACCGATAACTTATAATTTCACGAGACCAATGTACTTTTTCTGTCGTTTTCAAACCCGATTACGACAATGATTGGATTCTATGACAACCCCGATTGTGTTTAAAACTATATTTCGTCTATCATTAGGTCTAGACTTTAAGCTATCAATTAAATCGTTAGCAATATAATTTTATTATTCCCTCATATTCAAAAAAAGTAGCAGAATCCTTACTAAGCACTTTAATAGTCACGTTCAATGGTTTTAAGATTACAGATACATTTTCCAGAGCTTGTATTTCCGAATTTGTAAAAGAATTTATACCAAAATCAGCTTTGTATATTTCTACTTTAAGTTCATACTCAGAAATTTCGGTTAATCGGTTAATATACACAAATTAATCGGTTCATCGATTGAATACCCTAGTATCTACGATTATATCAGTAATGGAATTTTAGCGGTAACGGTAATTGCAGTTATCTCGGTAACAATAGCGGTAGTCGATCCGATAGCCAGCCTTTATTAAAAAATTTAGATTATACAAATAGAAATTTCAGAAGAAATAATATTAAAAATTCAGCAATGTTTCACCTATTTTGAAAATTATCTCACTTTTTTATACCCTTCACCTTCGTGAGAATTCCGAATCCTTATAAATAGCGGAGTCGATTTAGCCATATCCGTCTGTCTGTCTGTCTGTTGAAATCAATTTTCTGAAGACCCCAGATATCTTCGGGATACAAATCCTCAATAATTCTGTCAGACATGCTTTCGAAAAGTTTCCTATTTAAAATCAGCAAAATCCGTCCATAAATAACGGATATATGAGCAAAAATCGGAGACAACCTCTATTTTTGGCCTATTTTTTATCTATATCTCGATCACTAAGCCATAAATATAGACAATATGGATATCTAATGATAGATATTTTAAAGTCCATTGCAACGATGTATATAAGGCTATACAAAGTTGGACCTACAATGGGTCAAAATCGGGAAAAATATTTTTTAACCCGATTTTTTTTTTACAGAAATTATTCTATTGTCATAAATTTTTTTCACTAATAAATTAAAAAAATTTTTTTTAAAACTTGGAAAAAACTTTTAAAAAACAATTTAAAAAAAAAATTTTTTAATTTTATTTTAAAGAATAATTTGGTGAAGAGTATATAAGATTCGGCACATCCGAATATAGCTCTCTTACTTGTTTTTTTGTAAAATAGATTCAGAGATGCCTAAGATCAAACACATGGTGATTATTTATATATTAAAAACATTACAGGCTTTATAGCAGTGGTCGGCACTCGTAGTAACCAGCGGTTATCGGTTATATACTTCTAAACAACACGAATCTCAAGGAAGTTCATAATAATTGTAAAATAAGAAACCAAAATCACAATAAAAAGCTAGTCAGAGAATGAAATTACAAGACATGATATTATTATTTCATGTTCAGTGTTCTCTTTATGCCAACCACTGTCTGTCTATATACTATATATATGTTACAAATATATTCTAATGGCAAAAATAAGCGATTCCGTTTTAACGAAAAACAGAAGTGAATATTTCTATGTGATCGAAAGAAAACCAGGTTATACGCAATATATGTTTAGAACCAACGAATATATTGTTACGAAATTGTACTTGAATTTAAATATAACTGTTTTAACGGCTGGTTTAAAGTTGTATAATGCCTCTCAACAGCAGTGCTTCTCAAACTTTAACAAATCTGTAAGTATTATTAACATTGCTGTAGAACATACAACATTGAATAAAAGCTTTCAGTTGAGCATTGTTTGTAAGTATGGCAACACTAAACGATTAATGACTAACATCGAAATCTCTAGAATTCGAATATTCTAATTTTAAGATCATTGTAGAAATAGAGCATTCTAGATGGTAATGCAGTGTATATAAATTGGCCGTGAGAACACCACAAGAGTCAGTCTAAATTGAAGCATCGTTAAGAAAAGACATCAACTGCATTGCCAGTGTATACTTGTACATTATAAAGTGTGTGTAAATTGATAAACGTGTATAAAAACACTGAGTGACTATTTGAATTGTTGTTGTTGTACATTTGAATAAATAAAGAGTTGTTACAATTTAAAACGGATTTTATTTGCAATAAAAGTATCCGGTTTATTTAAAGGAAATAAACCAATGTTTTCAAAATGTGAAAACGTAACAATATAAAGTCGTGTATGTGGTTGCTGGTGCTGGGTATAAAACAGTCGACACTGCGGACTATAACAGTTTTACTTGTTTATTTTGTTTACGGTATTGTTTTCTTTTAGAACAAAACAAAATACATATTCTTTTGGGGTTAAAACCATAATTGTTAACCAAGGTTTTCTGCCGTTTTTCTGTCAATATTAAACACGCAACGCAGTTGACAACTAACTAGCACGCATGATATTTTAATACATTTTTCAAGCTAGATACATTCATACATAATATATACCATTTTTCTAATAAATAAATAAAGACTGTGGAAATTCATATTACAATGTACATAAGTCTTAATACTTTTTTCCCTCAAAATCAAGTTTACATTAAAAGGAAAATTAGTAAAATAGCTTTACATAAAACATGTATGCAGTAAAATTTACTATTCCCAAGGTACTAGCATAACAAGTCAGATACTTTATTAATTGAATAAAAATAAGTATAAACAAATAAAGAGTTGATTATTTGCAATTTTTAATAGCCTTTCAAAAAAAAGGCTATTAACAATTCTGAAGGCGTTTATACAATTTGCCGCGGTGTCAAACAAATAAAAATAATAATAAACACAATTAAAACGATAAACCGCAAAAGTAATTTCAAATATTCACAGGCTACTTTTACATTATCAGAGCGTTCTTTTAACTTAAGCGTATTGGCATTTAGCAGCTGCTTGCCAAATAGAATGAAAGTGCGAATCTGATAAATTAGAATGCTTTCCGACAATTCAAACCTCAAACTTTTTAACAAATAACTTGGATAAGAACTTAATTAGTGTAAAGTAATGTAATAGTAATTTTTATAGAGGTGGATAACTTTAAATTTAAATAATATCCATCCAATTGGCTTTATCAATTAGACAATTTTATGACATAAGTGGCTGTCGCATTACGCTTACATGGCGTAACTTGGAGGTTTCATAAACACTTCGCAGTAAATCAGGCTGTATTTCCGCAGTAATGCAACGAATATTCGATTTTAAGTGCTTGATCGTTTCTGGTTTATCCATTTACCAAAAGCAAGGCGCAAACGATGATTGTGAGGATTCAATTCCAGTACAAGCTGAATCTTGTAAGCACGGAACATTTTCCATAAAGTGGATGGACACAAGTGTAATTGTTGAGCACGATGACGAATTGACACATTTGGATCATCATCGATACTACGTTGCACACTATCAATCGCTTGTTCTGTACGAACTGTACAGCGTCTTTCAAGATGTGTATTATCGTTAAGAGTAAACGTATTGCGAAAACGATCGATTTAATCGCTTTGATGAAGGATTATGAGCACCCTAAAATGATGATTAACCTTGATTTTCAAAATAAATTTGAACAATTTGCAAATGTTGCTTTGGCGTGAGTCTATCAGAGACCTGCGCCGACTAAATTTCACGGCGGCGGCGGCTGACTTCAAAAAAGAGCGGCGGCTAGCCGGCTGTCAGCCGACTAAATAATAACTACTCAAATTCTAAAAAATTTAAAATTTAAAAAAGTGAAATTCTAAAAATTTTATGAAATTACTAAGGAACTTTTAACAAAAACGGCGGCTATTTTCAAGCCGACTTAAGCCGAAAAAAAATTCGGCGGCGGCGTCTTTGAAAATTTATCGGCGGCTCGGCTCAGCCACTTACAGCCGTTCGGCACAGGTCTCTGGAGTCTATTCATGATAAATTTCCAAAGCAAACTAACCTCAAAGCTACAGAGATCTGTCAAATCAGCTGTTACAGAAAACAGTGCTGCCAATTTAAAATTGGCCGCCTCTAAAAAACACCCTTTTTTAAATAAGTTTAGTTGTAGAAAGATTTGTATGAATAATTGTAAATAATTTTTCTTATTTTTTTTTCTTGCAATGTTTCATTTCAGTTAGGCGTCACCCAAATTTTGTAAATTGTTTTAATTTAATAAAATGATGACAGCATATTAACAATTTTGTTGGTTTGTCAACAAATGAAGCGTAACTTATTAAAAGTTAATTTAAATTCACAATTAGCAAAACGTTTGCCATAATAAGTCAATGTTTTATAAAGAATGTTTAAATATATACATTGTGCATACATATATGATAAGCTAATTAGTGTTTGTACGATTGTTCGTGATACAATTTTAATCAAATGAAATTGTCACACTTGGAACTAGTTCCGAGTTGCAGTTAATGACATTTTATTATTTCGTTCATTATATTACATAAACAGTTGGGAAGGCTAATATTTACTGGAAACAAGTTTGATAATCGCTTCTTGAATCCATTTGGCGCGTGTTATATTTGATTTTAAAAAATTACTACCATAAAATCCATTTGAAAGAATTTTTTCCCTTAACAATATATACGTACGCTTTAAACAAATACGATCAGCTCGGTCATATATCCATTTTAATACACATCACCAAAAAGATGGGGGTATATTGATTTTTTAAGACGATCTAGCTTATTCCGTCTGTCTGTTTTCCAAAAATATGATGTTTCTCAGAAGTGTTTGGTATTGAAAATGGGCAAAATCGGTCAAACCAATAAACAAATTTAAACAAAATCTTCATCGTTCGACGTTTAAGAATTATAACACGATAGGGCCTAAATTTGTCTTACATAGTTATTGCTAATAGCTAACTTATCTTGGTTGATCGGTAAAAAATTTTGGATCAAAATATACGAAAAACTTATTATGTTCCAATGTGTAACTAGCTCCAAATAACTACAAGGTGGCGCAAAAGTAATCCTCCTATCAGAAAATGCTATAAATTTTGCGATTGGCTCCTAATGTCAGTTCTGTTTTGACATTTGTGTAGTAAACACATGCGAAATACACGTTAATAAACAATGTTACGCTACACTGCTCCAGAACGCGGAATATTGCTGACTATTTATTTGACCAATAATCGGTCGGTGACTTTGGCACAACGTGAATTTCGTCGCAGATTTCCTGACCGTCCAACGCCTACTGGTGAACACTGCGACGTTAAGCAGTTCGCCTCGAAGAGACTGGCACAACACGAGATGCTGCCAGGCGTGGCAGACCCCGGAGTAGCCGTTCTGCAGAGAATATTGCTGCTGTAGCCGAGGATGTCATGGAAGCGCCGTCGACATCGACCAGACGACGTGCCACGCAAATGGGAATCAGTCGACGGTCTTTACAGCGAATTTTGGTACAAGATTTGAAGATGTTTCCGTAAAAAGTCCAGACGGTGCATCAGCTGTTAGCTGCTGACCGCTAATCGCGTCTAACATACGCTCAAGCCATCCTTATTCACCACCAAGAGGAAGATGATTTTTCATCAAAAATAATCATGAGTGAGGAGGCCCATTTCCATCTTAGCGGGTACGTAAATAAGCAAAATTTACGCTTCTGGGGCACTGAAAATCCGCGTGTAACCCACGAAGAGCCATTACACACGCTCAAAGTCACTGTATGGTGTGCTGCTTTCGCTGGAAAAGTCATCGGACCTTTTTCTTCGAAGACGTCGCGGGCCAAACGGTTACTGTGAATGGTGAGCGCTACAGAGCAATGATCAAGGAGTTCTTTTTGCCGCAACTTGATAAATTGGCATTGGAAAACATGTGGTTCCAACAGGATGGTGCAACGGCACACACTGCACGTGCCACAACCGATATGCTGAAGGATGCATTTCCCGGGCGCCTAGTCTCCCGTTTTGGCGATTTGCACTGGCCAGCAAGATCGCCTGATTTGACTCTTTTGTGGGGCTTTATGAAGTCGCGGGTTTATGTCAACAAGCCTCAGACTATTGCAGCTCTTAAAGACAATATCCGTCAAGAATGTGAGGACCTATCGCCGAAAGTTTTGGCCAAAGTGATGGAAAATGCCATAAAAAGGACTCAAATGACAATCAACTGTGGTGGCGGCCATTTACATGACATCATATTCTCGACTTGATGTAAAAAAAAAGACCAAATAAAAATAATCCACAAGAAGAATCAAAGTTTTTAATTTTTTTTAATTACAGCCAAAAAACATCGGAAGTTTACTTTTGCGCCACCTTGTAGTTCCTAGAAAACTCTGCAAAATTACTTAAGAATCTCAATAATGTTCCACAGGTTCTATAATTTGTTATCAAAGAATCTGAAGTGGTTCTGATTATAGGCGTTCAAGAACTAAAGAAGTTCGTGCTAGCTCTTAAAATGTTCCGGGGTACTTACACATTAGCATTCTAATCCAATATTTTAACACGATGGTGTCATTGAAGGTAGCTATGTATATACAACGAACGCATATTTAACTTCCAATTTGTTTAGTGTTCATGGTCGTTGAACTTATAAAATCTGTTGTCAGTAAATATCGGAATCCGCTGACGACTAGTTTTGTTCTTCGGACAAGATAGATGTGAAGTTTAAGGTGTTGGGATAAACGTTAGCTGCTCTCCCACCTTTGAAACAACTTATGTGTAAAATATTCTTAACTAAAAGTGAATAATTTTGATGGCTAGTCACAAGTAATTATTTGTGCAGTCAAGTATTCAAGAAGATGAAATGCAAAAGGTATGTAATAGACATTGAGAAATATGTTATTCAGTATTTGCAAGTAACGCATTCCATATATTAATATGTTTAAATACCCCAGACAATTAATTTAATTGAAATTAGCTGTGTAATTAATAATACTTCCATTGCATTTGTAGTTAATGTTAATTTTATATGATATATTAATATTTAAACTGCTGATGTGTGTAAATATAATGCGAAATGAACAAAATGGTCATTGTTGCATAAAGAAACGTGCCTTAAAAGTTTAAAAATAAAATGTGTGTCTTGTTTGGCAAAATAATTAAAACCATTTAACAACCTTCTTACAACCATAAGGCGATTTTATTAGACTAAAGAAAAATGACAATGTTTGCTAAATCTATTCACATGATTATTGGATATTTCTTTAAAGGATTATGGTTATTTATGTACCCTACGAGTGTAGTGTTAGACTGTAGTTATAACTTTTATAAACAATTGAATGTCAAAAATTTCAATATGGTTGTTGTTAAAAAGTCCTGATTGAAATGAACAAAAGGTGACGATGTTTTTGAGGACAAAACATTTTTGGGCGGAAAGTTCTCAGAGTGTTAAAACATTGAAGATAAAGTATATCCTGAACTTATTCAGAAAAAAATACACTCAAAAAGGCTATAAGATTAAATGGTTTCTAATATTAATCCCTATCGTAAAAGTTTCGAATATAGTTTTAATTGGTGCTGAAGATTACAAATTTATACAAATACAATACAATATGATTAACTACTATATATCATAAAGTTTTTTTTGGGAATGTTAGCATGTTTTAATTCAATGTAAAAAGCTAAAATTGTTTATGCTATGCAATTGTAACGGTACTTGGTACAGCTGTAATGATACCAAATTATCGAATATATTGTTGGTTAAGATATTGTCGCTGTTAGGGTTCGATATGGCCGAACTCAACCCACTGCAGTTTTTCTAATTTTGTTTTAGCTGTTGACTTTTCTTATTTTGACTGATCAAAAAAACTAAACTAAATACATAGTCAAGTGTACTTACTCACTGACCATTAATGGTTGCCAAGACCACCGGTTTATTTTATCAATTAATGTCTTCACTTCAAATCACACTTTTAATTACATATACAGAATTTCGTGTGTGTGTATGAACGAATATAAATAAATCTATGGGTATGAGTACTTAGCTATTTATTTTCAATATTAATTTGTTGATTTGCAATAATTTTCGCAATAATAATAATAATAACAAAACAAGTTTCTTTATTTTTTGAAAGGCCGAACAAATCATGAGAAAACTAAACACATTGACAGCAAAAATCAGCTGCAAAACAACAAACACAAACAAACAAACAAATGGAAAAGTACATGTGTGCGAGTTTATAAGTGCAAAAAATTCCAACAAACACATCCACATACTATGTATTCACTAATGGAATGTTGTTGTTCAAGTTAATGAATCGTCATCGTTATTTATTCGTTCATTGTTCGTTGAGTTTAAGCGACGTCTTTACGTAGACTGGTCAGGGGAAGTAAATATGTATTGAAAGGTGGGTGGTTAAGTCATTGAGATAAAAGAGAGCAGCTACTCGTACAGTAGTAGATTAGATATTTCATACTTAATAAATTGTAGATTAATAAATGTGTGCGTGTAAGTATTAAAAGGGTTTTGCGAGAACTAAGTAATTGACTTGCAATTATAGAATCTTAAATGTGAAATGATTAATACGAAATTAATGGCATTAAGAAATCTCAAGAATTACAACCAGGTACAATTTTAACACATTAGATTGCATTAAATATTAAGTTACGATTATATTTAATAGACAATAACTGTAGTATTGTAGCAAAGTAAAGTTTTGATAATATGGTGGAAAACTTTGTTTCAACAGTTTGATTTTTTACTCTTTTGAAAAAACTAAAACTCTAGGATTTATTTCGCAAAACAAATGTATTAATTATGTCAAACTAATATAAAAAATAATAACTTTTACAAAAACATATTTCTATAATCAAAACAACTAAGAGTTTTATATTCGGTTATATCGAATCTTTTATACCCACCACCAATGTAATACTGCCACCGATATTTGTACATTAATTTGGTTCATCTGTTTCATCCGATTTGGTTAATTTTATATTTTCTATTACTAGAAACATCAGTGTTAAATTTCACCTTGCTAGGTTTATGTATTTATATGTTAGCGGGTACATGATATGTAGTGGTTCGATCAATATTTTTCATATACTTTGATCCAAAATCTCTAATATTTTTCATATATGTATTTTGATCCAAAATCTTTACCGGTTCAATTTATTTTTGGACACGTAAGTTAGCTTTACGCAATAAAATCTATGTCACTTAATAGTTTTTAAACATCGTTCGGATGGATATTTTATTCTAAATTATTTTTGGTTGTACCTTCGTGCCTTCAACAGAAATACGGAAGGACATAGCCAGCCATATCGTTTTAGAATTGTCTTATAATGACCCAGAAAAAATATGTACATTAGGGCGGGTCGATTTGTAGGGACAAAAAAAAAATCGCCCAAGTGACAAGGAAAATCGTACTTTAGGGATCAAAAAAAGAATCTTTGCCCAAGGAACCATACCTCTAAAATAAATTTGGAATTTTTAGCATATTTTTCCAAATTTGTTTACACGAACGGCATTTTGTGCTTGTTGAATACTCCGCTACTTAAGCACGTGTTAATCATGTTGCTCATTGCGAGCAAAAGTTATGTTGGTTTAAAGTTTAAACTAAATCTTAAAAATAAAGCTATGCTGAGATTTGTTTCATTAATAACGCCTGTTTAATTACGTCATATGACGTATTATCGAAATCTTCTTCTTAATTGTTCATATTAGAACACGTTGACCCATCGCCAATTTAAAAAACCTCGAAAGTTGTGCTATGCTCCTCCCTGTAGCAGGATACATTGATATATATCATCCGAGGTAAATAATTAATAAGGGCTACGTTTGGACAGCGCCCCTGAAGCTTCTATCAGTGGAATCCTGACAACCGTGATAACCACGAAGAGTATGGAATCATGTTCACAGGCAGTAATCCCAGGACGTAGTATCCAATAGAAATTTACAAGTCTCTATTGTTGACACAAAGTCTATTTTAACACTATTTTAACGAACAGAGATCATGGGTATGATCATACCACTAAGAAAGATTTTCTAACAAAAGCAAATATTTTTAAAACAATATTTACTGCAAAGTTTTGAGTTTATGAAAAATGAACAGCAATTGAAAGTTAAAAAAAAAAACATTTTTTTGAGGATTTTGTACTTCATTGACTTTATCTTGAATGTTTTATCACTCTGTATAAACAAATTTCAAAACTTTCCGTAATAAAAAAAAATCGTCACCTTTGTTTTACACACTCCAGTTCAATCAATATCATAAAAGATATATTCTGATGATTTGGAATAGTTTGATATTTCTTTTTGTAGATTTGAATTTACAATGCGTTGAATTTATCAAATACGAGTAAGAGAGCTATACCCTTCACTAAATTATGCTTCAATATAAAATTAAAAAAAAAAAATTTTTAATATTTTTATTTTACTTTCGAATTTGTTTTTTAAATTTTTTTTCAATTTTTTCAAAAAAAATTTTTTGTAATTCAATTTTTTTTTTAATTTATTAGTGAAAAAAGTGTATGACAAAAAAATGTTTTTGTGAAAAAAAAAATCGGGTTAAAAATTATTTTTCCCGATTTTGACCCATTGTAGGTTCAACTTACTATAGCCTTATATACATCGTTGCAGTGGACTTTGAAATATCTATCATTAGATATCCTTATTGTCTATATTTGTGACTTAGTAGTCGAAATATAAATCAAAAATAGAGGTTATCTCGGATTTTTGCTCATATCTCCGTTAGTTATGGACGGATTTTGCTTCGAAAGCATGTCTGACAGAATTATTGAAGATTTGGATCCCGAAGATATCTGGGGTCTTCAGAAACTTGATTTCAACAGACAGACAGGCAGACGGACATGGCTTTATCGACTCCGCTATTTATAAGGATCCGGAATATATATACTTTATAGGGTCGGAAAATCATATTATGGAAATTACAAACGGAATGACAAACTTATATATACCCTTATCACGAAGGTGAAGGGTATAAAAATATACACTTCATTTTAACAGAATACAATACATTTCAAACAGTAATTCTTAAAGTTTTTGAACGTTTTTAGTAAAATCATATACATACTACATATTACTAAACTGAAACTAGTCATTTCTAATAGAATAAAGTGTTATGGAAAAATCTAACCGTTAGTGCGTGTCATGAAGTCATTCTCATAGAAGACTCGTTCATACATAAAAGAAAGAGCAAACACAATCTAACATACCTACATGCGTAAGTACGTATATTTAGACTTCAAACACTAGTATAATTTTTTCAAAATAATAAAAAGGTCATTATCATAAGAAATTGAGTCAAGGTTACATCAATAATAACAGTCATGCTACTTACTAATTTCCGAAATGTCAATCATTTTGAATGTATAGAAAAACCAAAACCAAGCAGACAGAAAAATCCCACTTGAAGTCAATTGTGTACAATATGGATAAAGATTTCAAATTACAAAGTAAATCTTAACAACCAAAAAAATAAGATTTATAAGTATAAGAATAAAATTAAACAAACAAATGAGACATTTCATAAACAAAAAATATACATATTTGAATGATTAAAGCCAGTGATTGGGGGTGAAATGAATCCTCCTCCTTTTCTATTCATACATACATACATATATGAGAAAATACATATTTATATTATATACTACATACATATGGTAACTATGTGTGGGATGATGATGATGTAGTAGATATTGATGATGATGTACTAAACATTTTAGCAATATTACATTTATTAATATTGCCAATATTTGTTTAGGCACTTGATATTCATACATACATACTTTATACACATATGAAATGTTATGGATACTTTATTGACTAATATTTATGGAAATTTATGTTTTTCCATACATTTAAATTTATTAGAAAACCCAAAAAAACATGTACATAATATATACCATTTGTAAAATCATCATAAAATTTTCTTCAAAATCAACCCAAACAACATATGAGTAGACCATTAAATAAAAAAGTAAATTCACATACCAGCACCTGTATAAAATCTACCTGTACGAATGAATGAGTATTAAAGTAAATATAGAATATTCATTTTTTGTAACATTTTCAATTGTAGTACACATCGTAAATTGACTCTAATTTATGGCCATAGTAAAATTTAAGTCTTGCCGCATAAATAAAACCCTTCCGTTATGGCAAAGCTCATTTGCCTTATGAATTCATAAAGTGCAAAACTTATTTTCCACGGCTAAAAAAGGATTTTAAGAGTTATAGATACTTATTATTTGTTGTCTGTGTTTTACACCACAAAATTCAAAAAGAAATTGAAACCACAAATCAAACAAGTAGGAATATTAGAAATGGCTTAGACGAATTGTTTTCATGCTTTGTGGGAATATTGTCACTATTTTTTAGGTATGTTTTCAAAAGAATTACGAGATATTGGATGCGAAAATGGACCAACAAAATGTTTGTATATTTTGGACCTTTTTTGTAAACAATTGAATCGGACAATGTTTCATTAATATTTAAAAATGTTGCATCATCACGTATTAATTTCGATTAAAATATATTTAAACCTCATCGAAGTTTCATTAAACTCTATTGTGTTAGTGATTACTGGTCACTAACTGTTCGGTGTATACGCCAGAAGATTGAATCTCTTATATAATGACTTCTGCAGGAGATATTATGATGAAGGAATAAGACGGTAAGAAACCTCTGTTCATGACTCCCTACGAAGCACCCACATATGTCACTCTATGGAGTTCCACAATGTGAATGCCTTATTTCTTTAGGCCTAACAATATGTATTCAAATCTTATGACTAAAATTAAATCTAATTACTCTCTAACAGAGCATAAATTCATAATTGGCTAATAAGCTCTACGAAGCCTCGACTGCGTTTGGCTCTGTGCTAGAAGTCTAGCAAGCGGGTTCGGGTGGCTTTGTAACTTTTTGATGTATCTCTCACGGACTCTTCTGAATTCATCCTTTACTAATGGTACTTCTAGATCTCTGTGGATGTTCTCATTTCTTATGTACCATGGTGCGCCCGTCATGGTCCTAAGAATTTTTGATTGGGCCCTCTGTATAAGTTCAATACTGGTATTACTAGCAGTTCCCCACAATTGGATTCCATATGTCCAAATTGGTTTTAAAATGGTTTTATACAGGGTGACTTTATAGTCCAGGCTTAGCTTTGATTGGTCACTGATTAACCAGTGAAGGCTAGATGCTTTTAACTTCATGTGAAGTCTCTTGGTTTCTATATGACGGCGCCAAGTAAGTCTTCTATCTAAGTGAATACCAAGGTATGTAACATAATCGGACTGAGGTATATCTACATTGTTAAGTGTGACAGGTGGACAGCATCCCCTCCTCAGTGTGAACGTAACATGTTTGCTTTTTAACTCATTTACTCGTATTCTCCATTTGTTCAACCATGTTTCCACACATCTTAGGTAGCTATCTAGTATACTAGATGCTTTATATGGGTTTTCATGCGAGCTAATAATTGCGGTGTCGTCAGCAAATGTAGAAATAGTTAATGTATCGTTCGTAGGCAAATCTGAGGTGTAAATCAAATAGAGGGTAGGTCCAAGAACACTTCCTTGTGGTACTCCTGCTCCAATCCTATATTCTCTTGTCACGTAATCGTTGTACTTAACTGTAAATAAACGGTCCGATAGATAAGATTCCAATAGTTTATGGGTACATGGTGGCAGCAAACATTTTATTTTATATACCAGGCCTTTGTGCCATACTTTATCGAAGGCTTGAGCGACATCCAAAAATATAGCTGAACAATTCAAAGGATTTTCTTATCTCTCCGGTTATACGATTAACTTGTTCGATTGTTCCGTGGTGTTCCCGGAAACCAAATTGATGAACTGGGATTATATTTTTCTCATTTAAAAATGGTATGATTTTCTTTTGGAACACTTTCTCGAATAGTTTCGATAAGCACGGAAGTAAGCTTATTGGTCTATAGGAGGATGGTACGGTCAAGTCTTTACCTGGCTTAGGTATCATTATTATCTGAGAAGTTTTCCAATTTGTCGGAAAAACTCCATATTTAAAGATCGCATTAAATATTATAGACAACACAATTATTGCCACACTCGGTAGGTTTTTAATCATAGTAGGTGTAACTGAATCATTTCCAGGCGATTTTTTAATATTATATTATCTTTGATTACTTCGTTAATGTCTTCTGGGCCTATAGCCAATATGTCATCATTTGATAATGTTGACGCAGGTGGCTCTTCAAGTTCAAAAACAGTTGTTGGCGAGTTTGGTTGAAAGACTGTACTTAAGTGATCGGCAAATATTTTGGCCTTTTCTTCTGTGCTGCGAGCCCAGGTACCGTCAGCTTTCCTTAAAGGGCTTTGCCCCTCTACCGGTGGCTTGATATTTTTCGTTGCCTTCCAAAGGGAAAAATTTGTGTGTTTGGTATTTGTCAGACTTTGAATGTAATTTCTATTTCTGCGATCCTCTTCTAATTGAAGGGCTTTTTTCAGATTTTTACTAGCAGCAGACAGCCTCTGTTTTGCAGCAGGTGATCTATTTTGTTGCCATTCTCTTCTGAGCCTTCTCTTTTCGAAAAGAAGTCGTTCAATATCTGAATTGGAAATGTGCATATTAGTCTTAGGAAATATTTTACTCTTAGAATGATTAAGAGCCGATACAATTAACGACGTGAAGTCATTGACACATTTATCTACATCTTCCTCACACTGAATACAAAGATCTGTGTGGATATGACTGCTGATATATTTTTTATATTTTAGCCAATTTGTTCTAAAATAATATGTTTCAGTATGAAATTTTGAACTATTAGTCCTCCCGTAATAAGACACAATAATTGGGGAATGATCAGAAGATAAATCATATGATATTTCTGTAGATATTGAATCTCGATTAATATTTCTTGTTATGGCAAAGTCTATGACATCAGGAATTTTTTTAGGATCTGAAGGCCAGTATGTTGGTTGTCCAGGGGACACAAAATCCAAGCCATTTTTACGATCAATTAGGGCCTTATAAAGCTGTCTACCTCTGGGATTCATTAGTCGAGAGCCCCAGTAAGTGTGTTTGGCATTATAGTCGCCACAAGCCAGAAAGCGACCTCCTAGCGTACTAAAGAATTCTTCGAACTTCTCCTTGGTCATTGAAAATCGTGGTGGGCAATATATTGCGCTTATATTTAAAGCTCCAGCAAAGCTTTCCAGATGAATGGATGTTGCCTGCATATAGTCTTTTGAGAATTCAGCTAGAGGATAATGTTTTAAACGATTTCTAATTAAAATACCAGTACCACCATGTGCCTTACCATCTGGATGATTTGTACCGTAGAATGTATAACCTGAAATATAAAAGTTATACCTATTGGTAAGATGAGTTTCCGAAACCAATAACACGTCGATGTTTTTATTCTGCATGAAATGGGATACGTCTGATTTGTGTTGGTTTAAACCGTTTGCATTCCAGAAACATAGCCTCAAATAACTCATTTTTTTGTTAAGAGGATTTGTATCATTTGGTTCTGTGCTCTTAAAAGCTCTTGTATTGTGTTTTGCATGGATGACATAAAGTTTGTCATATTCTGATTAAGAGAGGTAATATTCTGGGTAAGTGCCTGCAGAAGTGCTTCCAACCCTCCCGTATTTTGGGGAACACTTGGTTGCTGGTAACCCGTTCTCAAAACATTGGCATACGAACTTGCTCCATTCTTAGGTTGATCAATTTGAGTGGATTGTAAATTTAATTGAGTTGAGGCTGAATTTTTGTTCATTAACGGAACTTCAGAGTTGACTGGTGTATAGGTGTTTTCAAATTTGAAGGCTGGTACTTCAGACGCTTTCCCTCTTATTAGCTTTTGCCTCTCTCTTAATCTGTTCAGTAGCTCCTTATAAACTGGGCACCCGCGGTAGTTGGCTGAATGATCGCCACCACAGTTACCACATTTTCTTCTGAGACCATTCTTTAGGATATCACATTGTGATGAAGAATGAAGGTCTCCGCATGCCACACACACTGTTCGCAAGGTACAATAATTCTTAGTATGTCCAAACTCTTGACAATTGCCACATTGAACAGGACGATTTCTTTTAAGAGGCTCCTCAATGGTTATTCTACGATTTAACAGGTATCGTGTTGAGTAAATTGGGTGAGTTTCATTTCCCCTCAATTTATTTTTCTCTATGATATGATAACGCAAAATGATTGATGCATGAGTTGTGGTACTACAATACTTGATGAGTTTCATGACTACAATTTTAAAGGAACATTCCATTAAGGTATCGCGAGTTATTACCTGGAATGATTCTACAGCCGTACTGGCTCTGTCGTAGATACAAAACCTTGGTTGAGCACTAATTTCTTTATGCACCATCAAAATAAACTGCAATTTAAATATCTTCAACCCAAAAGGAAGGAATGCATCTCATACCACGGCAAACGATTTCAGACACAACAGATTCCCCTTTTTACTAGAACCTCATTGATATCTACATTCGATTGTATCTCAGATTATGTACTCTTTTTAAGGTAGATCTACCAAAAGTGCTCTAAAGCTCTAAAATCCAAGAGAATGCTAGAAATATTATTAGAATGATGTCAAGGATATGTTCTGGAAGTAATTCCGACTACAACTCAATCCCTCGACATTACCAAAGCATCCGGTTCTATTTACCGTAATGACCCAAGTTCACACGACCAAGAGTTGTCAACCCAACAACCACTGATGTTACAACAACAATGATTCAATCACTCAATTGGTTAATCCTAACATCAAAAAACTGCGAAAATGACAAGTATCTTTATAAAATAACGAATAATAAATAAAATTGAAACCTGAATACATAATCCAGCACCTATATTGATGTAAAAAAGCCATTGGCCTAAACTGGGGAATCAAAACTCAGAACGTATATATAAGAATACTGGCTATGCGAATTTGTCATCCATTATTTCCTACAGTGCAAATTGTTACATTTTTACCTTTAAAAAACGATGGTTAATTGCCATTATATAAACCGTATACTTTTGATTGCAAATAAAAACAGTTTAATAGTTTAAAATTGTAACAACTATTTATTTATTAAAATGTACAACAACAACAGTTTAAATACTCACTATGTGTTTTTAATATACACACTCAAACTTAGACTACACTTTATAATGTACAAGCATGCAGTTGATGTTAACTCTAAAAGCGCCTATAATAAGCTCACTAACGACTTCAACCTCTACCACTATTTATACACCCGCCATCTTTCGTGAAGCTTCTGCAATGATTTTAACGGACAAAACTAGTATATTTGAATTCTAGAGCTATTGATGTTAATGTTGGCAGCTTAAACATTTAGTGTTGCCACACTTACAAAGTACAATTTCGTATTCAAGTACAATTTCGTATTATGAAATTATCATCATATCAGGTATACCTAGGTTTAATTCATCGAAGGGACAATTAAAATTGCGGCGAACTCCCTAATGATAATAAATACCACAAAAGCATGGAAACATAATAGCTATGATCATGTAAACATTTTTGATGTTATCAATATTAATCTTCCTGTTAGTTATGTAATATCTAAACTATATCTATATTCACTGTATATCTACGAAAATTGTCCTAGAATGTAGTTTGTCTCTGGAGACTTTCATCGATTATCCTTATATGGATTTCTGGACATGAGAACATTGATGAAAACGGCAGAGCAGACGTACAATATTGTTACGAATGTGCAATAGCGATTTGAATTTAACGGTCTGTAACGACTGCCTGCAGCATCCATCATGTTTATAAACATGTCCATCAGTAGCATGCGGTTATCATCATTGTTTGTTAGTGTGGCAACGCTGATTGTTTGGGCTGCTAACATTGACATCGAACTCTCTAGAATTCGAACATACGAGTTTTGACCATTAAGAACAATCTAGACTACTCGAATGAAGATGGCAGTGTGTATAAATAGTGATTGCGGTTGCAGTAGTCAGTGAGTTGATCATTGGCACTGTTAAAGTTAACATCAACTGTCGTGTACATTTGAGCTTGTATGTTGTAAAGTGTGTGTGTGGATTTCTGCGAATTGATAGACGTGTATAAACCCACTGAGTGACTATTTAATTGTGTTGTTTTTGTACATTTTAAATAAATTAGAGTTGTTACAATCAAAAGTATCCGGGTTATTTAAAGGAAATAAACCCCGTTTTTAAAAGGTAAAAACGTAACAATATTTGAATAAGTTTAGTTCCTCTCACGAGAAGTAAACAATTATTTTCACATATACTTTATATCATTGCCATGGAAAGGGAGGAAGAGTCAATTACATGGATACCAGACAAATTTGTTCCAATGTGGATGCAAATCTGGCCCAATACGATAAATATGCCTAGTTTCCATTTAAGGAACTTCATAGCGGCATCCGAATGCACTCGCACAAAGGCTGCAGACTTCCTTATAATGACTTTTATACAAGTTTTAATGACGAAGAAGGGAAGGCTACTGAGAAGCTTCTCTGTCATTGTCCTGCATTTGGTGACTTAGGAGGAAGAATGTTTGGGCATTAAATATTTACAAGATTTGTCTCTCTAAGGGTGATCCTGGATAGAATCCACACATCTTCATTAAAATAACAAATATTTACTAATATAACTTGTCTCTCTCTCTAAACCTGATTTGTGTACAAACCACATCACTTCATTAAACGAAAATGGTGAAATTGATGGAAAACAAGGTTTCACAACTTGCGCCCAAGTTCATCTCGGGTGGCTGCTTATTAAACCTAACCTAACATTTACTATTCTTAATTTTTAGAAATACACCTTAAGTATGCAGTTAAGATAAGCTTAAGCATGAGATTTGTGTTAGTAATGTCATTTGTATATCAAATATATAACCTTATCTATTTTCTTTAAATATAAACAAAGTTCTAGGCCTAAATGTATGCACCAATATTTTCTTATGTACTCCTTAAAAACCTGTTGCAAATCCCATGATAAACTCCTATATACCTACCTCATATTTAACTTCTTTCTGGTGGTGGTTTTATAAAGAACAAATACGACAAAAGAAAAGAAAAACCTTGAAAGTACAACTGTAAAGTAGACAAATAAATGTAAACCACAACAAATGTGGCCAAAAGAAGCAATCAATTTATTGGCACAACTTTTACTTTAAATTATTGTTTTCTTGAGGGTGTTAAATAATAATAACAATATGAAGTACGAGTAACTATGTTCTGCTACATGTAAATATTCAGATTTCCTTACAATAAAAAAAAACAAACATAATAAAGTATGAGAATTTATGAATTATTGTGTATGAAAATATTTCTTGGATTTTTTTTTACAAAATGTGCATACACATTTAAATTACGAGCTTTATAAAAAAAAACTGCTGGTCTTAGTTTTATATGATTAATGACTTTTTAAGTAAGCATGTTTTATAGGTATTGCGGAAAGCACCTGTAACTGAATTTTAATTTGAAAATACATACAAATAAATTAGATTTGAATCTAAGAACTTGTAAATAATTAGGGATTTTGAAATTAATGTTTGGGATTTTAAAAAAAATATATTAAAGATTTCAATATTTTAAAATTACTTATAGTATGCTTTAAATTTCATTGATAAATCTTTAATTTTTCAAGATAAAATTACATACATATTTTTTAATAATTCAATTTGTCACTTTTATAAATATTCACATTTAATTTTTTTGTGTTTTAAAATTTCTAATCTTCTTAACAATCATATTGTATTGTTAAAAATTTGTTTTACGAAAAACGTAAACAAGCAAACACTTTATAATAATTTAATTACATTTACAAATGAATGCCAATTAAGCGCTAAATTAACTTTTTTGTTTTAGCAGTTTTAGCTGTTTCTATTAAACTGTTGTTTTTTAACACTTTTGGCACAAATTTTACAAAACGATAGATAAATAAAACACACTCGCACACACACAGTATTTAAACCAATTTAAAATTGTTTATGGGTTAAATTGAACATTTAACTGTTATAAAACAAAAACACACACAGAAACCTAATAAGATGAAAAAAAGAAACACAATAAAAATAAATTATAAACGAAAAACATGCGTTGAAATAATGAATTCAGTCAAATTGATGGGGGGGGGGGGGGTGAAATGTAGCAAAAATTATGAAAATACTCTATGTAAAGGGTGTTTTTTAAGCACGATAAAAATAACACGAAGAATTAAATTTTAATTAAACAAATTATTTTATTCGAAAGATCAATAAAATAATTTTTTACCAAAATTTCGAAATTTTCGTTTTTTAAAACGACATAATTTTTGTGAATAAAATCAAAAGTATGTGATTAGAAAACATTAACAACCTAGCTGGATTTTCCAATTTTCTATGCCGTTTTAAGAAACAAAAATTTTGAAATTTTGCTAAAAAATAAATTTTTCCAAAAATAATTTATATTTCAACAAGTAACAGAGCTAAATTCGGCTGTGCCTAATCTTATATACCCTTCACCAATGTATATATATTTACAAATGCAAAACTCTTCATATAGCAACAACAACAATAAAAAATCATAATATCATATCAGATGCAATTGCAAAACATCCGATAAACATATTCACATGTTGAGTGCTCACTGATAACTAACCAAATAAACACAACAATTATTTTGCACAATTGTATGTTGAAAAAATAACAACAAACAACAACAAAAATTAAAATAAACTACATTGTAGAATGTTGTTGTTGGGTGTATGTGGTGTTTAGGTATGATAGAGTTGCTCATATGAGAACTCATTATAAACAACCTAGCAGTTCTAGGTGACAGTCCCGAACTAGTGATTTTACCCATCATTTAGGGTGGGAACTAGTTACTTCTATAGCTACGTGACTAGTTATTTTAACACGGGCATGTCCTAAGAAGCGGGTCAATTGACCCTTATTGACTACAATGAGACTGTCTAATAGCTGGTCCAAAGTAGTCAACGCATTGAATTCACATAATGGTTAAATATTACCTTACCTTAGTATCTACCTAACTGGTAACTTGATCAGCTACATAACTAGTTATTTTAACATGTACGAGTGCTAATTGACCTCAAATAGTCAGCTAAAAGACATATCATAGTCAGTCCAATAAACGATAGCTTGTAAACAAACCTTTCTTCAACAACTCTCCAATGGATTGCTTCTGGTGGGAAAAATAACTACTTTCTAAAGTGCAGTACAAAAAAAAAAACGTTTAAAGTGACTTCACTATAGGTTACTAAGAGACACTAAAGCGACTATTGACTTCATGCTATGTTACGTGGGATAACAGTATACTTCAGCAAAAATATAAATAAACTGTATGAGAATTATATCAACACAATTTGTATAAAATCAGTTTGAACGAATTATCACACAACACGTTTAAAGTGACTACACTCCAGATTACTTAGAGACACTTAAGTGGCAATTGTCTTCACGCTAGATTACCTGGGATGTATAAAGTAACCAATTGTCTTATCTCTGCACTACAAAGAGCACATACGGGTACGATCAAAATATATAAATTGGTGTCATTCAAGTGATAAGTAATTTGTGACGATTACTGTCTATAAGGGATACATTGACTACTTGCTTAACTGATGGGAATGCACTCAAATACATACAAATTATGCATGCGTGTGTCTGATTTATAATTCTTATTCATTTCATCTCATTCCACATTGTAATATGTTGTTGTTGGGTGTGTGTGGTGTTTAGGTATGATAGAGTTGCTCTGTCCTTATATCAGCGAAAGGCATTGAGCTCTCAAATGAGCTCTCTTGTTTTTGTTTTCACATGTACGCAAGCACACACATTGTATAAAAACAATCAAAACCAGTCAGTCTCGCATGAGCATTGATGGAAGCAGGTTGTTTTACGCTTTTCGCTTTTGTGCTTGTTTATTTCAGTTATTGTTTTTGTTTTTTTTCTCAACTGTTTACTCAACTCATACAACTACAATATCTAAAAACTGTAGTGGTGTGAGTTTGCCTTTCGCTGCTTTATATATACCCTTGCCACTCATGGTGAAGGGTATAAAAACAAAAAACGCAAAGCAATAACCAACACACATCCAAACATACGTTTTGTTGCTTTTTTGTCAAAGCATGCAATAAATTGTCTTTTTTTGAGGAAATTTTCAAAGGTTGTCTCGGATTTTTGCTCATATCTCCGTTATTTATGGACGGATTTTGCTGATTTTAAATAGGAAACTTCTCGAAAGCATGTCTGGCAGAATTATTGAAAATTTGGATCCCGAAGATATCTGGGGTCTTCAGAAAATTGATTTCAACAGACAGACGGAGATGGCTTCTCACGAAGGTGAAGGATAAAAAACAACTGCGCAGATTAAAAATAAATTCAACTCTTCTTAAATATAATTTTATTGCGGAATTTCAGTTTTTTTAGTTTATTCAATAAGCTAAACCGTTTTTGAGTTACGCGAATATATGTTGTGCAACCTCCTCCATTTTCGAAATAACGGTATATCTCAAAAACAAGAGCTAACCTAAAAAAACCGTTAGCACCACTTGATTCAACATACTCGACTTAGTTAAACCCGCCGGGTGCCCCGCTTAACAGTTTTTTCACCAAGAACAGTGTTAGATAACGGTGATTACGACAATCAAAGCTGTCCCTCGCAGAGAAGTGTTTTAGGACCAACTTAATAAATTCATTGGTTGTTTGGTTGGTTATCAAGTAGAGTCAAAATGACCCGCAATGTCATATGCTAATGTGGAGGTTTGTGATCCATCCTGTAGCTTTGAGATATCTACAAAGGTCATTAAGTCTAGACCCATATAACTCACAAAGGTTGGTTAGTCTTTAGTAGCCCATGAATAGATTCCCTTGACAGTTACAACCAGGCATTCGCAGAGAAGGTGGAAAACCATTTTATAACTTTAAAACAATACTTTCTGATTAATAAAGTATCACAAAAAGTATGACACACTTAATTGCCAGTACTTATGTTTACATATTAAAAGTATTTAACAAACAGTGCCTATTTTAAATAAAATCTTTTTCAAGTAAATTATTACATAGTTTTAACCTTACATATAACTACAAGCAAACACCCACGATATTTCTTGGTAAAGTACGCAGTCACATGGCAAAGTAAAAAGTGTACACTGTTCAGACATACCTAATTATAGAGACACTTTCCTTAATTCACGTACATTCACATCGAGACACGCACCCAAACCGACAAACAGATGGCTAAACAATCAAGCAGCCAACCAACCAGGCAGTCGTTCATTTAGTCAGTCAGTCAGTCATCACGCGATCATTTACTTTTTAAACATTAATTGTGTTACACATTCATTTAAGAGTATTAATTAAAGAGTTCTGAAGTTAAGTTAGATAAATAACAATAAAGTTTTAACCGAGATTGGCTAACGATTCGAGATGGTAAAAAAGGTAACGGTAACGCTAATTTTGATTATTTCGGTAACTGAATTGTTTAAATGTTTAAAAACTTAAAAATATGACATAAATATGTATTTAAATAAACTCAATTATTGAAATCAAACATTTGTTTATTCAAAACGATATTTACGATCATATCGGTAACGGTAATTACATTTATTTCAGTAACGTTAGCTTAGCTGTACTGTAATCGAGCTGAAAGCATATTTTAGAGGTAACCTTGGTTTTAACCATTAGTTGGCACTAACCACATCTTAATATTAAAAGGTTTTACTCAAAAATATCTGAATTTTTGCTACCACTAACTTATAGTAAACTCCACAAATTATTTTGGTTAAATTTTTAACTAAGAATTTAAAAAATTTAAACCTTAAGTTATTTAGATAAACTTTAGATAAAGTTTGTTATTCTTCTAACCATTAAAATGGATTTAATAATCATATTAACAAATTTAAAAATCACTCTTTTAAATTGCTGCCCGTACCACATTATGTTAGTTTAACTTTATTTATTTCTGTTTGTTTAAAAGTTTAAACTTTGTTTTTCTTTAAACTTCGTTTTAATTTCATTGTAGTTGTTGTTTCAGAAATACGATTATTGGTTAGCAACCGTTTGTTGTGTTTGGATTGTTAATGGCAGATTGTTCAAAGGTGATAAACTCTCATAAAATCATATAAAAAGTGCGAGAGTGTAGAGGAGTAGTTAAATAGTTACAATTAGCACTGTAATTTCTTAAGATTACACTTTTAAAAATAATGATGGAATTGATTGTAGTTAGTAAAGGAAATCTCAGTTTAAATTATAATTTAAACTTACTTTTTATTTCAAAGAATTTTTTAAATTTTAATATGAAAGTAAATTTATTCTGGATCTAGTAAATTTTACTATTTAATAATTCTAAGAATAAATTGAAAAGTAATTTAGACTATTTGCATCTTCAGAAATCTTAAATTTCCAAGATCTATTGTAAACATAATAAAAATAAATTTACTGTTCACATTAAAAATCAAATAAATACTAAATTTTCTAAAGTAAAATTTAGTTTGCTGCGATACAGGATATTGTGTAAAATACTGCTTATAAGTTGGGTAGTCTAAATGCAATCATAATGAGTTATTTAGTACCTGATGTCAATTAGGTTCTAGAACTATTGGTTCTATCCGTCTTATCGAAAACCGCCATTAATCAACCAGCTACTAAATATCTAAGTTCAAACTTCAGCACATACTTGATCAAGGCGAATTAAGTATAACCCTCTAATGCTTAAGCATGCCTCAAGGCACTCATCGCAAAAATGCCAATAAATGCAAATATAACTGATTTTTCATTTCAAAAACACATGTAACAATTCCTAAAAATGTACTTAAATCATTTTAAGAAGCTTTCAATGTTATTGAAATGAAATATCAGTTATATTTGCATTTATTGGCATTTTTGCGATGAGTGCCTTGAGGCATGCTTAAGCATTAGAGGGCTAAGGTACAGGCAATTCTACAACAAATACAACATTTACAATTCTGTTGGGTGGAGCTGTCAAATCTGCCTGCTGTTTTTGTTGCTTTTACGTTTGATGTAGTATTCGCCGCTGTGAATTTCACAGCTTCAACATCCAAACTATAATCAGCTGATCGATTAAACACACCTGTTAAATCAATTCGCCTTGTACTTGATGAAAAAACGGCAGATGAGAACGAGTAAAAGGGCATTGAAGTACACAATCATCACTCTGAACAAAGAGATTTGGTGGTCACCAAATTGCCATAGCCACTTGTAGATAAGCTGATTATGATCAAGGCGAATTCATATGAGGTGTACTCGTCCCTACAACAAATAGAACAACACACAGCATACATTTTGTTTTTGCTTTTTACCCAATCTCTCAAAAACCACAGCTGTCTATAAAATAAGGCGAATTCAATATTAAACTGGAATCAAGGCGAATTTATATACAAGGTGGTGTCGGTGGCAAATTCAGGCAAATACGAGCGAATTCATTAATTTTTTATATATGGAGTTTGACATTCGAAACAAGGAGAGAGTTGTTTAACAACAAACCAGTGTAAGATTTATATTTATTCTTATTTATTGCTTCATTTAACGTGGAGAATGTTAAAATGCTCGATGAAGAGTTCAAACGCGTGGAAAAACAGAAGATCTTGAATATAAAACAATAGGAACAAACTGGACGCATTAAATACACACAAACACACAAATATATGGCGCGCACTTGAAAGTAAACAACATAAACAGAAATTTTGACAGTTTGGGTAAAACAGCTGATGATCAGCTGGTCTTATATGAATTCGCCTTGATCTAGAATTAAGTCGGTTTACTTCAGCACACGACTGTATCCATGAATCTAATCCAACAAAAGTTGTTCGCAACTGTTTCTTTGGAAAAAATTGGAATGCGGTCATCAACTCAGAACTAGCAATATATATAGTGTGTCATAAGATTTGTGATAAAGAAAAATAACCACGAAAATGTCTCCACTATCATGAAACAAGCTGTCAAACGTTGCCTCAAACAAGTGATCGAGCACTCAAAATATCGAATTGGTGGATCATGCCCCGTACATCTGTAATATTTTATAATTATAACATATGCTTCTGTTCGTATTCTAGGCAGATTTACTTCTATAAGTCAGAATTAGTCAAAAACGAAACAAATTACATACATATTACATATTTTAAGTAAAACCAGAAAACCTAACGACAATTTTTTTGGAAACAAAAAATCATGTAAAAACATTTTACACATTTATATTTATTCTTTCAAGCTTCATCAGTATCAGTGTAATTTCTGTAATTTCCATGGAGTGATTGCAAAAGTTTAATGATAAGCATGTATGTAACAATAAATTGTAATAAATGTTGATGTTAATTTAAGTTTTTTGAACATAAGCATCTAACTGAAAATCCTCCCACACTCTTTGCATGTGTGGCAAAGAAGAAAAGGTGCAAATGTAATAAAATACATATTTTATTTCATCATCTAAGAGAGTTAATACCCTTTAAGACTCTGTTGTAGAAACCCATTTTAATAAACCCGTATATTGCGAAGGCTATCTGCAAAGATTCTTTAACATTTAAGGAAATTCATGAGTAATATATTGAGAAATTAAGATACCGGGTTGACTACAGCAACAAGCTCAATAGTATATAATAAATTTGTAATAATAAGAATACACATATATAATAAAAATAATTGAAATTTCGTCTAACTTACAAATAACAAATATATGAATTTGGCTTCCCATATTCTATTTCCTAATAATAGTAAGTTAACTAGATGGAATTTACAATAGACCTTGACAATAAAGATTGTTGATGACGCCCTTGACAGGGTAAAAAATAGTGCATAAATGTGTATATTTCGCAGGTCATCTATAATTTCTTTAAAGAAAATATAGTTTTTGAGTTTTTTTGTCCACAAACAGACATCAGGATCTTCAAAACACATGTACCATAGAATAAACGCATAGAACGGAAGGAGAGAGCAATAAAATGGAAAAAAATTACTCTCTTTTCACACATACGGATGATACAATAACAAAATACATGCAATACATTCACATGAATTAGGTTTTTGACAACAGACATAGGTTTTTTGGCTCTCAGTTATCTATCTAGTTGTCATCTATGACTTGTACGATCTAGCTATGATCGTCGGTTTGTCTGTCTTACCCCCATTATCACAATATGTAGTTATGTTTTAGCCTAAAGTTATACTGACAGTTTTCATACAAAAATTATTAACAGATATGTTTACAAAATTTTACTTTTTTGTAACATAAATTTAATTTCATTTTGGAAAGTGAAAAACACTTTATTGATTTTTCTAAAAATAATTTATTATTGCACATTTTTTTTATGCATATCCAGCTTTTCTTCTGCATATTTTCCCTTTTTTTTAAATTTTTTTGCTTGGTTATTTTAAATTGTTTATGCAAATTTAAACTTGTCCTGATTATAACCAAAAAAATATATTCACCGCTTCATTAAAAGTTAAGGACAGTAATCATACCCAGAAAATCATTCGCTCCCTAAAATTAGTTTCATTGTTTCGGAAGGACCTTTTTCAGCTTTCCTCGTACAAACAACAACATTACCCAAACATTAACAGATATACAAAAATTTACAAAGAAGCAGAAGACGAAGTATGTTTATAAACATTTCAACCCACATACATTTGTATTTTAATATATATATGGGTGAAATCAAAATATTTTGTACTTTTTCACTCGAAATTGTACCAACAAAAACTAGTTAATTTTGTAGTTTTTTTTTTTTAATTTTGTAGAAGTTTGAAGGGCAATCTCGTGTTTCTTCTTTATTTGAGCGAGCGATCTGATATTAAAACAAAAATCAATGATCTAATTTTTTATTATACTCATAATATTTTGTGCATAACTTTCGTTTTTTTACGATTAGAATATTTTATATGACGAAAATTGCATCTTACGGCTTCTTTTGCATGGCTGAATATAAATATTTCACATTTCGTCACTATTTGCTATTTTTTCGAAAACACTTTCCCATACACTTAGAGTTTCTGGTGGGAATCGAACCAGCATTCCTAAGATTATATGTACATTTGAATGTAAACAAAAAATACTTCAAAAATATAGTCCATCAATTAGATTAAGTACATAATTGTGCAACATTTTATGATTTCACCCATATGTGCGTACATACATACGTATTTGGACTATAAAGAGAGTAAGAGAAGTCTAATATGTTTTGATATGTTTATAATGTCCGTGCTAAAGCCTCTTGAGACTTTCAGCCACCACAAATAAACCAAACCAAGGAATCAAAAGGATAAAATGTTAACAAAGAACAAATAATTTCTATTTCAATTGTTACATCTATACTGACATATACCGTTACCATTTACCACCACACATTCATTCATTCATACATATGTATGTATGTATTGATGTATGTGCGTGTGTATTTCAGCTCGTAATTGTATAAGTGTATTTTCTTGCAAAAGCATTATGTATGTATGAATAAAAATTTGTAATGTGAACCAAAAATAAATAAAAAAAAAAGTAACTAACAAACAAACAATCGACCAAAAAAAAAAAATATAGACATTTACGTGACAAAACTAGTCAATTGAACTGAAATTATATTAACAAAAATATCAATGTATTCGTTTAACTACTACAACTACAACATTTACATAAAAATAAACTTTTTTTTTTCTTATTTTTGATAGAGCATTTATACTTTTACACCGTTGTCTCGATGGACGTGAATGTAAGTGAGGTGCTTAAAATACAAGGTAGTGTGGTCTGTCAGTAATGAACTTTAATATCTCTGTTCCAGTAGTAGTATACAATACTACTGGATAATGGGTAACTAAACAAGATCGCCTAGTCTGATCAATGGTCAATTTGTAGTTTCTCTAGTCGTTATTGTCGACATTCACTTTATTTCCGCTGATTGATATAAACAATCTTAATATGGTCTTACTTATTTTTCTGAAGAGAAAAAATATGTTTCTCCATAAGCAGTATGCTCAGCGAGAACCAGATGTCGAACAGTCCTAATGGGATCTCACTTCTTACGCTGAAGCAAGAGGAGACAAAAAATAATTGGAACATTTGTAAATCTTCCACTTGAGTATTGGAGTGTGCAAGTTTATGAGAGACAGGTCTCTCTGCAAACCCGACCATAAGCAATACGTCCAGGCTTTCAGTCAGATCTTTATTGACCATCCAATTAGGGACAAGTTGAAGGTCAATAACCCCTTAGGTATTTATATTCAAGCTGATGAGAAAATACCTTGCAATAGCTGGAGATCGTGTTCCTAAATTGTTAGTGAAAATGAGGAAGAGTGATCCCGTTATTTAAAATCCGAGAAGATAATAGAAAAGACTTTCCTTTACCAACTTTCCTGCAGCTATAAGCAGCACGACACCAGCATATATTGAACGGACGCATTGTGAAAGAATGGTCCTTGTGCAGGAATTAGAAATATAGGTTTCTTGTGACCAGATAAGAAAATCATATATTTGGAGTCCTTCTTAATTATGTCTGGTATGAACTTTATTAGTACGGGAAGACCAAATGCCAAGCATATAATATTTAAATGTTAAGGCAACATTGCCTCACCACATCTAATGTATTTATAAACTAATCCTAATTACATGAAAAACTAAAAGTTGTGAAAATAGTTTCAGTTGTTCAACAACAAGAAGTTTGAAGTTTGTTCGATGAGGACAGTACAGACGGAACTCGAGACAACACCATTCAAAAGCCATCAACACGGAAATTCAATCATTAATTGTTATCATTATACTCCACATTAAAATTATTAAAAGGCTCAACAAAAGATTTCGATGTTGACAGTCTGTGGAGACCATGTTGTTTTGGCGGTGTATGTTAATTCTGTTGTTTATCTTTTAGACACTGATGTCTATACTATGGCTTGTCTCAAAATTAAGCAAAACGTCTAAATGTTAAAAGCATTCTAATCAAAATGAGTGTGCATTACTACAAACGTCATCATCTTCATCATATTTATCGACGAAGCGCATTTATGGATGTATGGCTATATTAACAAGCCAAATTGCTACCCAAACGAAACTTGCAAGATGGCAGAACCATTATTCCGTACCGAAATTGCCATCCCCATCAACGGAAGCAATACAAATCAATGATTACCAATATCTTCTGGTCCGAATTGAATAATATGTAGTTTCAGCAGCACGTTGCAGTGCTTGCGATTGCCATTTTCTCAATCATTTTTTTAAATGCCGTTAGCAATAACAACTCAAAAATGATTACTGTGTTTTGATTTGTATGCAAAGTATTCAAATGATTCACAAAAGCTCGATGATATGTTGAATGCATAGTACAAAATCAGTGTCTTAATTTGTTTTTGATAACTTTTCGCGCGTGGTTCAAGAACTAAATTTCGTCTTATTTTGATACAATAGACTCCCAAATATTAAAAATATTGAAAATGGTGTTTTCCGTATTGTTAAAAATAGAAATATGCTAGAAAAATCGTTCTAAATACAGTCTTAAATTAATTCAAACATACTCATATAGGAAAGTGTGTATTAACTCAAAAAGCTCTTCTTATATTCATAACACTCATATTGATTCGCTGCTTTTGTGAAAGGTAAGAGTTTTCAGAATATGCAAGCAATTACATGCATTTTGTAGCAAAACACTTGCTGTTGTGAATCATGCAATGACAGTTTTCGTTTACTTTATGTTTAGTGATAACTCAGTATTCATTTTTGCAAAATAAAAAATATGTCATTTGAATGTTATTCATGCACATCTCTGGTACGCACCAAGCATCAACGATTTGAGGAGGTGATGTGAATTGGCTTCAAGATCGTGCTATATTTTTGTTTGAGATATTTTCAGACATTTGTTGAAATACAGCCGAATCTATGCGACAGTCATTGAAAATTTGACTTCTCGGATCTGTGTCAACATGCGATGTCACACTCCATACATAAAATGTCGCACATGGGATCTTCAACTAAATAATGAACATTTCATTAATAATTTAGATTCAGCATGTTTTATTTCATTTCAATAGGAAAGTTAATATAACTATGGCTCTCTATTGAAGGTCCCTCTATCAAAAAACAAGGCTGAATGAAGGGTATAAAAGATTCGACACAGCTATTTGTTAAAATAAGTTTCCAAAACGTGGTAGTGGTGTAAAATTCTCTAAGTATATATATGTACAATCAAAGTATGACTTCACCAATATGTAAAAGTCGAATCAGTAAAGGAACGTAAGAGAACGTGTTGAATAAATGAATGTGAGAATGAGTATTCGGGTATTTGTGTGTGTGTGTACGTACAATGTACTCATTCGTAATCGGTATTTTGTATGATGTGAGATATTGACGACACCCATACAAATTGTTTTTCTATGTACTAAATTCGTTGTTGTTGTTGTTGTTGTTTTTATTGTACTCTGGTCTGTCTATTCCAACAACACACAGACATGACATTTGCATTTGTGGGTGTGTTTGTTACAGTATGAACTGAGTAGAAATAAATACGAGGGCATAACTGGAATTGTGGCTCAAGGAAAAAGATATCTGTAATATAGGGATCTTAGGAAATATGTTGTTGTTGAAGTTTGGATGAAGTGGTTTGGGTTTCGAAACATATCACAGAGTGTCTTTAAGGTTTTCAATTTACCCCATCCTAAGTAAGAACTGGAATCGATACATAACGTCTAGGCATAGTAATTGTATTGCAAGGTTGGTTGGAATCGCAACATCCCAATGAACAAGTTGCAGTTATGTCGGACAAGAATATCTAGGCGTTAGATTTTTTGGCATTATAAATCAATCAATGAAGGATTGTTTTCAAAAACGAATGGAAGTTTCAGCTTTTGGAAAAACTATTTTTAAACTTGAAGAACGACTTTGAGAAAACGTATCATTTGAAAGAGAATACAAATTTCAGAATTCTTAAAGCTGGTATATCTGACTAAAAATATATTATTACCTTTATAGGAAAAACTCTAAAACTATTGTTTTTCAAAAAAACTTTTGCAGTCCAGCCTCGTATTTTTTGTAGGTAAGTGAGCATAAAAATGTCTGTAATTTGGCCTCTATATTTATTTATTTTTTTTGTAGTTTTGCAAATTTTTGTTCAAGAGGGTTGTTGCTTGTAGGGAAATAAGTATAGCACTTATTTATAAATGTATGTAAGTCTTGTCTTATTTTTTTTGCAACATTTTTATTTTGTTTCCATTATAACAAAAAAAAAATTGTTGCTGTCGCATGGATTTGTTATGGTTTTTTTTCTTCATGTTTGTGTTCAATATTTAAATGTAAAAAATTCGTTTTTTTTTTTTGCATTTGAATGGTTGTTTGTGTATCTGTTTGCATATTGAAATTGATGTTAATGTCATTATTTTTGCATATTTAAAAATATATCACAAAATAGTACTACATATACCCCTTTTTAGCTGTTGTTGTATTTCTATTGTTGCTATTCTTGTTATTTAGCTGCACGACATTTTTGCAAAAATTATGTTGACATCTTTTTCCTTTTTTTGGTTTGTTTTGTGCAAAATTTATTTCATTTCTTTTTTTTTTGTAGTCACAAGTCGTAAGTGTGTTAAATGGCATTAAACTTTATATAATGAGTTCATAACTGTTTGGGGACCAATGTTAATGTTACAATAGAGTCATGATATTCAACCATCGTAAATGGAATTTTAAATTAAATATTAAGAAATATAAATGAGACATTGGAAAAGCTAAATTGCAAACTTAGTTGGTATATAAGGGGGTAAAATAATAATTTGCGTTTGCATCAGCAGGTCGTAATGAAAAAAAACTATTGGAAATACATAAATAGATACTTAGTTGTGGTTTTAACAAGAAAATATGTAATAATTGAAATATTTTCTAATATTTTTTATATATTTTCATTATTTAATATATATGTGAAACACAAAACGTACTTTAGACCATGGTAGAACTACCATGCTTTCGACAAATTTTACTTCATTATTATTTTCTCATTGATGAAAAAAAAAATATTTTTTTCTAAAGATCATTTTATGTTTTAATACAAATCAGTTTTATAAGCAGTCATCCCAAGTAGAACAGATCACTTGGTTTTGCTTAATATCGATCCCCTATAAAATAATAATGCTATATACAACAGGTTCAAACAAGTCACTATGCTCTCATATTGTTGGGAAACTTATTATATTCTATACTTTTGGAATCAGGGATGGAAAATTTTATACTTAAAACAAAAAAACAAGTAAAAGAGCTATATTCGGCTGGGCCGAATCTTATATACCCTTCACCAAATTATACTTTAAAATAAAATGAAAAAAATTTTTTTTGTGAAAAAAAAATCGGATTAAAAAATATTTTTCCCGATTTTGACCCATTGTAGGTCCAACTTACTATAGCCTTATATACATCGTTGCAATAGACTTTGCAATATCTATCATTAGATATCCATATTGTCTATATTTATAACTTAGTAATCGATATATAGATCAAAAATATCCCAAAAATAGAGGTTGTCTCGGATTTCTGCTCATATCTCCATTATTTATGGACGGATTTTGCTGAAAGCATGTCTGACAGAATTATTGAAGATTTGGATCCCGAAGATATCTGGGGTCTTCAGCAAATTGATTTCAACAGACAGACAGATGGACATGGCTAAATCGACTCCGCTATCTATAAGGATCCACAATATACAAGGTGGCGCAAAAGTAATCCTCCTATCAGAAAATGCTATAAATTTTGCGATTGGCCCCTAACGTCAGTTCTGTTTTGACATTTGTGTAGTAAACACATGCGAAATACACGTTAATAAACACTGCTCCAGAACGCGGAATATTGCTGACAATTTATTTGACCAATAATTTCGTCGCAGATTTCCTGGCCGTCCAACGCCTACTGGTGAACACTGCGACGTTTAGCCGCTCGCCTCGAAGAGACTGGCACAACACAAGATGCTGCCAGGCGTGGCAGATCCCGGAGTAGCCGTTCTGCAGAGAATATTGCTGCTGTAGCCGAGGATGTCATGGAAGCGCCGTCGACATCGACCAGACGACGTGCCACGCAAATGGGTATCAGTCGACGGTCTTTACAGCGAATTTTGGTATAAGATTTGAAGATGTTTCCGTACAAAGTTCAGACGGTGCAAGCTGTTAGCTGCTGACCGCCAATCGCGTCTAACATACGCTCAAGCCATCCTTAATCACCACCAAGAGGAAGATGATTTTTCATCAAAAATAATCATGAGTGATGAGGCCCATTTCCATCTTAGCGGGTACGTAAATAAGCAAAATTTACGTTTCTGGGGCACTGAAAATCCGTGTGTAACCCACGAAGAGCCATTCCAACCGCTCAAAGTCACTGTATGGTGTGGTGTTTTCGCTGGAGGAGTCATCGGACCTTTTTTCTTCGAAGACGTCGCGGGCCAAACGGTTACTGTGAATGGTGAGCGCTACAGAGCAATGATCAACGAGTTCTTTTTGCCGCAACTTGATGAATTGGGATTGAAAAACATTTGGTTCCAACAGGACGGTGCAACGGCACACACTGCACGTGCCACAACCGATATGCTGAAGGATGCATTTCCCGGGCGCCTAATCTCCCGTTTTGGCGATTTGCACTGGCCAGCAAGATCGCATGATTTGACCGCTCCAGACTTCTTTTTGTGGGGCTTTTTGAAGTCGCGGGTTTATGTCAACAAGCCTCAGACTCTTGCAGCTCTTAAAGACAATATCCGTCAAGAATGTTAGGACCTATCGCCGGAAGTTTTGGCCAAAGTGATGGAAAATGAATTAAAAAGGGCTCAAATGACAATCAACTGTGGCGGCGGCCATTTACATGACATCATATTCTCGACTTGATGTAAAAAAAATTAAAAGACCAAATAAAAATAATCCACAAGAAGAATCAAAGTTTTTCATTTTTTTTAATTACAGCCAAAAAACATCGGAAGTTTACTTTTGCGCCACCTTGTATATACTTTATAGGATCGGAAAATTATATTGTGGAAATTACAAACGGAATGACAAACTCACCTTCGTGAGAAGGGTATTCGTGAGAAGGGTATAAAAACAAATCCCGCGACTGAATTGATACTTTCAAACTATTTTCAGTATTTTATGTCAGAAGACATTCCTATACAGTCAGCATTATTTGGTGTTCTATATAAGCATGTTCGTTCATGTCGTATTCATATTCTTTTCTTTTTTTCAAAGAAGACAGTCATTGAAACCTTAGCACCCACCCATTGAACCATTTTCAGATTTCTATGGAAAAAATTGTGAAACAACATTTTGTATAGTTTATTACAGAAATGTTTGTAAAAAATCTTGTGTATAACAGTGAAGATGTTGTGCTTAACAGTATTTTCCATAGAAAAATTCCATTATAACAGTATTTTGTATAGAAAATTTTGTGTATGACAGTATTTTCAATAGAAAATCGTGTTTATAACAGTGTTTCTATAGAAAATATTGTGTATAACGTATTTTCTTTAGAAAATCTTAATTATAATAGTAATTTTTATAGAAATTGTTATATTTTTTATAGAAAATCTTGTGTATAACAGTAATTTTTATAAACAATATTGTGTATATGAATGTTGTCTATAGAAAATCGTATGTATACCGTATTTTCTATAGAATATATTGTGTATAACAGTAATGTTTATAGAAAATCGTGTGTATATCAATGTTTTCTTTAGAACATTTTGTGTATAACAGTAATTTTTATAGAAAATATTGTGTATAACAGTGATTTCAATATAAATGTGTATTTTCTATAGAGAATCTTCTGTACAAAAGTATTTACTATAGAAAATCTTGTGTATAACAGTAATTTTTATAGAAATTCTTGTCTATATGAATGTTTTCTATAGAAAATATTTGTGTATAACAGTAAAATTTATAACGGTTATTTTTATAAAAAATATTGTGTATAACAGTAGAAAAGTGTATAGCAGGATTTTCTGTAGTGAGTATAACAGTGTATAGCATTATTTTCTATAGGAAATAGTGTGTATAACAGTTATTTCAATATAAATATTTGTGTATAACAGTATATTCTATAGAAAATATTTGTGCATAACAGTATTTTGCAATTTTAGTTCACATTGGTCCATTAACAATAAAAACATAACTTAATGTTAGCACTAACTATAAATCTTTATATTGAAAATTTTGACTGAAAAATGTCACATTATTTTTGCTACCACCCACTAAGTTGTAGTTAAATTAAAACACAACATTTATTATGGTTGAATTTTTTATCCAAACATTTTTAAGCCAGTGCTAACTTTAAGTTAAGTTCTTATTGTTAATGGGGACGAAGCTAAAGTACTACTTAATTGAATATTATTTTGATATCGAACATAAATTTAAATTTCCATCAATTTAAATTTCAGCAATTGATTTTAAGATAACGGCGAACAATTTTAGACCTTGGGAGCATCGAAAATCCTAAAAGTGCAAAATTAGGGCCACCGTAGTATTTATGTATCAAAAAGCCATATTTTGGTAAGAAATTTGTTTGGGGGCTTTGGGAAATAATGAAAATAATTCTTACAATTTTCAACAAGGTTTGTCGTTTTAGGTAATAGCAACAATAGCGGGATTCACAATGTAGAGTACTTGGCCTGGTAATGTAGTAAAAGAGCACAATATCAAAAAACTAAAAACAAAATACATTCGAAATTTAAATCTTTGTCAATAAATAGCTTTTTTGCTTTTTTACTAGGCCAAGTACTCTACATTGTGAATACCGCTAATATATTTAAAGAAAAAGCTGTCTAAGAATAACTCTGGTTCTACTACACCGATTTTTCCAATTTTGAATACCAAACACCAAAAATAACATCCTCCTAAGACTTTCCCTCGTGCTTTCAACGGATAGGTAGACGAACATAGCTAGATCATCTTAGAATTTTATAAGGACCCAGAATATATATACTTTTATGGGTCTACGATAGCGAAAGGCAAACTCACACCACTACAGTTTTTAGATATTGTAGTTGTATGAGTTGAGTAAAAAGTTGAGAAAAAAACAAAAACAATAACTGAAATAAACAAGCATAAAAGCGAAAAGCGTGAAACAACCTGCTTCCATCAATGCTCATGCGAGACTGACTGGTTTTGATTGTTTTTATACAATGTGTGTGCTTGCGTACATGTGAAAACAAAAACAAGAGAGCTCATTTGAGAGCTCAATGCCTTTCGCTGGTCTACGACAATATTTTGATGTGTTACAAAGGGAATGACAAATCTTGTTGGTGGTGGGCATAGATGACAACTAGATAGGTAACTGAGATACAAAAACCTGAGTATGTTATCAAAAACCTAATTCATGAGAATGTATTGCATGTATTTTGTTATTGTATCACCCGTATGTGTGAAAATAGAGTAATTCTTCCAATTGATATTACTCTCTCCTTCCATTCTATTCGTTTATTCTATGATGGTGGGTAAAAAAATTGTTTATTAATATCGAAAATCTCTATACAATTTATCAAAAACAAAATTTCTCAAATGAATCGAAATTTGTGTCAATAATTTCGCAATATTTACCATTTACCGGGCAAATATTTGTAACTGTTTTGATTCAAATTTCGAAACAAATTGCAAAACATTTTTTGGACAAATTGTTCCTACGGGACACCAGCGCTTATTTTAAGTATAATGAAAAAACATTTTGATTAAATTTGATCCAAATATCAAGTTTTGTGTAGGTTTATGTATTACATCAAATATATATAAGTACAAACCGTGGTCCAGTTTATTTACCAAAAACAATTACTTAAATACAATAAATATTGGATTACCATTTTTTGCTATAGTACATCGAAATTAATTTAACACAAAACAAGCTATGATAGATGCTGTCGATGAAATTGTTTAAATTTCAACAAATGTATGTGCATACAAAAAATGTCGTTGAAATGTCAAACATCTTGAAAAGTCAACAACTGAACTGAGTGAACAAATGGGAAAATGTGTAGTAAAAACTCACACAATGAATGAATGAATGAATAAACGAATGATTGAGCGAATGAATGAATGAACGAACGAACGAACACACAATGAACCTAAAATACAGGAAACAGCCCGCCACAACAAATGTTGCATGCTGGCATGCTGCACTTACAAAAAAATTCACAAACAAACCACACACAAACACTGAGTGCAACATGTTAAAAATCAAAAAGAGCAAATCGAAATAAAATAAAACAACATGGAAAGCAATAAAACCGTTTTGAATAGTACAAGTAATACCTACCGAAAAATGAAATAACAAATCCATTTGTTTCTTTTTTTTATGGGATTTAGAAAAACAAATGCAACCTCCAATGTAAACAAAGTGTAAAAATACTCTAGCTTCGCGTAAATGTGTATTTAAATAAATATGTATTCAAGTACACATTTCAATACTTATGTGTTTGAATTTATTTTAAGAGTTTCATTTTATTTTTGTAAAACACCAGAAAGAAAGAAAAGCCCAACTAATGTTAATGACTTTGATATGTCGCCGTATTTGTTGAGTGGAAAATGTTGCATAGTAAATCAAATATATATTTGGAGTAGAGATCTACAAGGAAGCCAATGACATGTTACACCTGCATAATATTAAACAGAAAAATCGGAAAAGTATTTAATAACCAGTGTATAAAGACAATGAATAGCATGTGTAGAATGTCATTGAACGCGTTATCAAGTTACCAATTTTAGTAGCTTATGAAATTTTCCATTTTTATTAACAGAGACAACGACGACTGGCCGAAACATTGTTTCTGTGCATGCATTAATTATTCCAAATTTATATTTACAAGACAATAATACATATTATGTTAGGCCGTGTTGTCCAATAAAACAAGTCATTACAATTTTGTAAAGGAGTGGTGTGCAAATAAATGTTTATATAGAAAGTCCATCATTTGGACAAATTGGAAAAATCAATATACATATATGGGTGGCTGTACAAAAGAAAACTTGATAACTTTTTTTTGTTTTTGTAGATTGATCCTTATTTAATAAAAATGGAAAACTGGGACACTGAAAAAAGAATCTGTATAATCCGCCGCTATCACTCATTGGAGTCTGTGGTGTTGGTTTAAAGAGAATATAGGCGCCTTATAATCTAAACCCTTCCGTTCGAACAAAGCAACCCCAGCGTTTCAACATGTAGATTATCCGCTCAAATGTATGTCATTAGGAAGACTTTGCAGACAAAAATGCATAAGGATTTAAACTTATTCCCCTACAAAATTCAAATGACTAATAAACTTCCAAATTCGCTTGGAATTTTGCCAGAATATGCTTGAAAAGGTGGAAGAGGACGAGAACTTGCTGAATTGTATTTTCATGTCTGATGAGGCTCATTTCGATCTGAACAGCAACGTAAACAAACACAATTGTCGCATATGGAGTGGTTCCAATCCAGAAATACTGCATGAGAGGGAATTGCATCTAATTCGCGTCACAGTGTGGTGTGCAGTTTCTTCGTTGACGCACATGCATCAACGAGCAGGGCGGGCATTTAAATTCAATTATATTTAAGACTAATTAAACTAATTTTAATACAATTCAATGGGCTTTCAAATGCAAAAAGATTGAATAAATTCCATGCATTACAAAAAAAGTTATTCCAGTTTCTTAATTCATCAGCCACTCTGTATATGTTACATATGTATAAGTATGTTAAAAGCCTGAAGAAACTATGTCCAATTTATCGACATATAATTGTGATTTTTATCTTGGTAGTGGGTTCTGCAATGCAGCGACAACCTCCCTTTTTAGTTCCTTCCACTTCCCTTTTCCAGCCAATTGTTAGGTTGAAGGGTTTTTTTACAAGAGAACCTGACAGCTAACAGCTTCCCTACATTATCGCCCATACCCTTACGTATCTACTCGTGGGAACAACATGGATTTGAAAATAAAACTCAAAAACAACGAGATGTACATCTCATTCGAGGACGAACTTCTCGACAACAGTCTGGAGACAGTAGTCGATTTCTTAGTCAGATAGGGTAAAAGTCACAGTACCCTGATGCCCACACACGTAAGCACACCCAACTATTCTTGAACACTTCCTAATAATTGGCTGTCAAGTCTAAGGACCAATTGAAGGGTAAGTGAAAAAAGACGAGTCAGAAAAGAGTCTTAAATCCCGATATTCGAAATCGCTACTCATTATGCAAAATATTGCCAAGAATGTCGGAACGTACGTAGCATGCTCTGGTAGATGAGTACCTTAAGTTCAAGAATTTCGTACCCAGATCTTCATAGGCGAGAGCTCAAGAGATCTGGAGCTCTTCTCTGAATGAGGAGTCAAAACGCTCTTGGGCTCGCCGTAACGCTCAAAAATATTGGTTCAACACTGACCTTAAAGTATTTAAATCGACACAGAATCACTGTTTGAGTCAATTCTGTAATAAAATATTATGACTTTTTATTGACGTTGGGAATCGTTTTAGGTACAAAACTACAAGGTGGCGCAAAAGTAATCCTCCTATCAGAAAATGCTATAAATTTTGCGATTAGCCCCTAATGTCAGTTCTGTCTTGACATTTGTATAGTAAACACATGCGAAATACACGTTAATAAACAATGTTACGCTACACTGCTCCAGAACGCGGAATATTGCTGACTATTTATTTGACCAATAATCGGTCGGTGACTTTGGCACAACGTGAATTTCGTCGCAGATTTCCTGGCCGTCCAACGACTACTGGTGAAACACTGCGACGTTTAGCCGCTCGCCTTGAAGAGACCGGCACAACACGAGATGCTGCCAGGCGTGGCAGACCCCGGAGTAGCCGTTCTGCAGAGAATATTGCTGCTGTAGCCGAGGATGTCATGGAAGCGCCGTCGACATCGACCAGACGACGTGCCACGCAAATGGGTATCAGCCGATGGTCTTTACAGCGAATTTTGGTACAAGATTTGAAGATGTTTCCGTACAAAGTCCAGACGGTGCATCAGCTGTTAGCTGCTGCAAGCCATCCTTAATCACCACCATCCTTAATTCATCAAAAATAATCATGAGTGATGAGGCCCATTTCCATCTTAGCGGGTACGTAAATAAGCAAAATTTATGCTTCTGGGGCACTGAAAATCCGCGTGTAACCCACGAAGAGCCATTACACCCGCTCAAAGTCACTGTATGGTGTGCTGTTTTCGCTGGAGGAGTCATCGGACCTTTTTTCTTCGAAGACGTCGCGGGCCAAATGGTTATTGTGAATGGTGAGCGCAACAGAGCAATGATCAACTAGTTCTTTTTGCCGCAACTTGATGAATTGGGATTGAAAAACATGTGGTTCCAACAGGACGGTGCAACGGCACACACTGCACGTGCCACAACCGATATGCTGAAGGATGCATTTCCCGGGCGCCTAATCTCCTATTTTGGCGATTTGCACTGGCCAGCAAGATCGCCTGACTTGACCGCTACAGAATTCTTTTTGTGGGGCTTTTTGAAGTCGCGGGTTTATGTCAACAAGCCTCAGACTCTTGCAGCTCTTAAAGACAATATCCGTCAAGAATGTGAGGACCTATCGCCAGAAGTTTTGGGCAAAGTGATGGAAAATGCCATAAAAAGGGCTCAAATGACAATCAACTGTGGCGGCGGCCATTTACATGATATAATATTGTCGACTTGATGTAAAAAAAATTAAAAGACCAAATGAAAATAATCTACAAGAAGAATCAAAGTTTTTCATTTTTTATTTTAATTACAGCCAAAAAACATCGGAAGTTTACTTTTGCGCCACCTTGTATTTTACAATCAGGATCAAATTGGATGTCTTTGGGATTTATAAGTAAATGTAATGAATTATTTTTGAGAAAATTACTGAGAAATATTCCATAGAATCAGAAGATTAAATTGTAGTTAAAAATAACCCGCTGATATACTTGGGGTTAAACTATGCCAAAATTTAATCTTTGTAACATTATATTAAAAAAAAAAATAAAAATTTTATGCAATTATGGTAAAAATTTGTTGTCAGGTAATTTTTGTACCAAGATTTCACGCATGCAGTGTTATTTCTAAAGTTTCATTAGAAAATTCCATTAGAAATTTTCCTCGAAAATACCGAAAAAAGTCATACAAACAAAATCACTTTTCATATGAATAAAAGTACATTTGAAAAAGTAGTAGAAAGGTACTTTGACTGTTTTTAGAAATACAAGACTCGTATTTAGTTTAAAATCACTTTTCATACAAACAAAATAAAATACAAGACTAACTTTAAGTATAATGATTTAGCATAAAAGTTACATATTTTGCTTAAAATTAAAGCTTTTAAAAATAGTAGTAGAAAAAGTACTTTTTTATTATTTGACACAATTCAATTAACGTAAAACAGTTATATTTTTATACCCTTCACCTTCGTGACAAGGGTATATATAAGTTTGTCATTCCATTTGTAATTTCCTCAATATAGTTTTCCGACTCTATAAAGAATATATATTCTGGATCCTTATAGATAACGGAGTCGATTAAGCCATGTCCGTCTGTCTGTATGACTATTGAAATCAACTTTCCGAAGCCCCTAAACAACTTACGTACACGATTCATACATCAATATCTCCGGAATTAAAATCAAGAAAATCGGTTCACAAATGGCTGAGATATAAGGAAAAAAACCAGGACAACCTCGATTTTTTACCTATTTTGACCTATATCTGGATTACTAAGTAATTAATATAGACAATATGGATATCTAATGATAGATATTTCAAAAACCTTTGCAACGATGTATATAATACCATAGTAAGTTGAATAATGGGTCAAAATCGGAAAAAATATTTTTTAACCCGAATTTTTTTTCAGCAAAAGTTTTTTTTTCGCTAAATATTAAAAAAATATGGAAAAAAAAAATTTTTTTTTAAATTTAAAAGAAAAAAAAATTAAATTTAAAAAAATTAAAAAACAATTTGAAAAATTTTTTCCAAAAATTGAAAAAAAAAACTGAAAAAATAAAATAAATTTTGTTTACCTAAAAATATTTAAAATTTTTATTTTGAAGTATAATTTGGTGAAGGCTATATAAGATTCGACACAGCTGAATATAGCTCTCTTACTTGTTCATTTTAAAGTACACTCTAAAAATATTATTTTTGAAAAAGTAGTAGAAAAAGTACTTTTTTTGTTTTGAGTAAAAGAAGCCTATAATATATATAGCGCTCTTACTTGTTCATTTTAAAGTACACTCTTAAAATATTATTTTTGAAAAAGTAGTAGAAAAAGTACTTTTTTGTTTTGAGTAAAAGAAGCCTAACTTTAATGTATTTTTAATTTTAACATTATTTAAAAAAAAAAAAAAAATTTATAATTATGAAGTGAACTTACCCGACTGTGATCCACCAGCTATTTGACGCATTTCCTTGGTGAATTCCTTGTTGCCAAATTGACACGATAAATCGTGAACGGTACGGGGCTCGCCTTTGTCTAGCAAACGTTCTAAGAAGAAAAGCAACGTCATGTTGCGTGCCATTTCATATTCCATGGATTCCATGTTGAGTGTTTGGTTGTTCGCTCTATTTAGGCTTAAACTTGTTTTAACTTTAATATGTATTTTGTTTTAAATTAATTTTGATTTATTTCCTAGGTTTTAAGCACAACCTTTATCGTTGTAACAATAATTCGTTAGATTTTAATTTAATTACTTTTTTTTTTTGGAATAAAATGTTTATTTTTAAATAGGAAGCTCTCGTTTTATGTTGATATTTGATTTGTTTTATTTAATTTAATTTTAGATAAGGCAGTTTGGGAAACACTGATGATAAGTGATAGATAATTGTTTAAATATTATTTTTATTACGTTTTTTTCCTGGTTGTTATCTAAAAGTAAAATATTCAAATAGAAATAAAATAAAATTAAATTATATTAAATATACAAAATTGCTAAAGAAAAAGAGAAAAAACAAACATATTACGCAATGAACTAATAAGAAATAAAGAATTCTTTTTATATATTTGTTTATATTATAAATAAATGAAGAGCAAGAATAAAATGTTGGTTAAAAGGTTTTTTATTTGTTTTTGATTTTTTTTCTGGCAAACATTTACATTTACATGAGTTTGTTGTGATGTTTGGGTGTAATTGTATGCCTTGCATTTTACATTATCTTAAGTAAGAAATTTTAATAAAAGAATTTTGTAGCACGTTTATGTTGTAAATAATTAACCAACATTACTACCTGATGTAGGACACTAAACTACACTAATACACTTCTTGCACTCAAACTAACACAAACAAATTTCAAATAAGAAATTTTGCTAAACACAAAACTGTACGAACAGTCGTCACCGCCATAAAATTCAAATAAATCAACAAAAACATTAGAACCTAAGCAAAAGGAAACCGTTACTCGTTACACACTTACGTGGTAAAATGAACGCTTTATTTCGAGTACCCTTGTGTTAAGGAAACGGAAGTTGAATGAAAACTAAATGCTCTTTTCGTTTTCTTCAAACAGCAACACAACATTCCTTTAGTTCAACAAACAAACAATAAACACGGCGAATTAAACGAGTCTGCGCTTTTTAATTTGTTTTTAAGACACCCTACAACCTACAGTGCTTCACAACCATCAACTCAAAACTTTCACCCTTATTGTAGTTGGCGTAGACATTTCCTGCCATCGACAGTTTCGTATTAGATTAAAGATGAAAGGCAACTAGTTTCTTTAATCTAGTACAAAACTGTCGATGGCGTAAGACGCCTAGCCAACCGCGATAAGGGTGTTTTTTTAACTAAGTACTGAAATTATTCGCTATCAAAAAGTTGGCCGAATTTGGCCGGATTTAAACAATCAGAAACGTGTTAAATGAAGAATTTTGAGTTTAATTTGTCATCCGATATTTTGAATTTGAAACATTTTAACTCAGATTCGAAATCAGCAACCTTGAAAACCCCCGTATACCGATTTTCATCCATGTTCAGTGATTCCTTATAGTTTTGACCACAAAAATGGATGAAATTACCTATAGTGCATTGAATTGCACAACTTTTTACAGAAACAAGTAAGAGAGCTATATTCGGCTGTGCCGAATCGTATATACCCTTCACCAAATTATACCTTAAAATAAAATTTAAAAAAATTTTTTTTTTCAAAATAGTTTTTAAGTTTTTTCCAATTTTTTTTAAAAAAATTTTTTAATTTATTTGTGAAAAAAATTTATGACAAAAGAAAGTTTTTTGTGAAAAAAAATTCGGGTTAAAAAATATTTTTCCAGATTTTGACCCATTGTAGGTCCAACTTATATACATTGTTGCAATGGACTTTGAAATATATATCATTAGATATCCATATTGTCTATATTTATGACTTAGTAATCGAGATATAGATAAAAAAATAGGCCAAAAATAAAGGTTGTCTCGGATTTTTGCTCATATCTCCGTTATTTATGGACGGATTTTGCTGATTTTAAATAGGAAACTTTTCGAAAGCATGTCTGACAGAATTATTGAGGGTTTGGATCCAGAAGATATCTGGGGTCTTCAGAAAATTGATTTCAACAGGCAGACGGACAGACAGACGGACATGGGTAAATCGACTCCGCTATCTATAAGGATTCAGAATATATATACTTTATAGGGTCGGAAAATTATATTGTGGAAATTACAAACGAAATGATAAATTTATATATACCCTTCTCACGAAGGTGAAGGGTATAAGTGATATTATATCCACAGACTGTTCTAATAACATATTTTCATAAAACTAACACAAAGCTCTGCATAAGTAAGGTATATCCCCTGAGTGCTGGTTCAATACATGAAAAATATCAGTCATTGTTTTCTCTGATTCCAAAAAATGTTTAAATTTCGTACGCCCCACGTTGGGAAGATCTGCCCTACAGGTTTTAGTAAAGTGTGGATATTTATAATGGGTGATTCATCGTGAGGTTTGATTTATAATGTAAAATAAAACACATAAATTTGAAAGTGAACTTAACATTTTTATTTTCGGTTAGAAGAACAGTTTATGGCATTTACTGTTTGAAAATTATATCATGTAAATGTTGCCCATTACTACGTCTGAGGTGGTCCATTCGGGAGGTACAATTATGGCGACTTGTTCGATCAAAGCGACTGGTATCTCGCGAATTACACGAGTAATGTTGGCTTCCAAAGTGTCAATCGTAGCTGGCTTATTCCTGAAGACCTCAGACTTTACATATCCCCAGAGAAAATAGTCCAAAGGTGTGATATCGCACGATCTAGGTGGCCAATATACCGTATCAAAACGTGAAATTAAGTGCTCACCAAAATAATTTCTCAACAAGGTCATTGTTCCACGCTCTGTATAGGTCATAGCGCCTCATTATTGAAGAAATGTGGACCAATGATTCCATCAACTCATAAACCTGCTTTATTCACTTAACTTCGTGCTGGAGATGGTCTAACCGGTCGAGTATCATCCACTAATGTAAACTGGGAGACAAATTTGCGAATGGTGTTGGCAATAGTGGTTTCAGCAGGTTGATTATGCGCACCGTAAATTCTTCGAATCGCACGAAAAACATTTCTCACAGAACGCTGATTTTCGTTTAGTAATTTGTTATTAGCAAATATAGTGAAATAATGATATTCTTAGGGCCATTATTACAACTTGCATGTATGTTCGTAATAGTAAAAGGTAACTTTAAGTAATAGAAAAAGGTAGCTTGTTAACTTTTACTTTTGTGAACATAAAGGCATGTTGTAATAATGGGATTTTTTCATACAAATCCAAGTGAGTTCTTTAGCTGACAGTATTTAGCTTTATTTGGGGAGGATCCTGATTTTAAACTACCGTAACTCAGCCATTTTTCTACCGATTTTTATAAATCAAATACAAACAAAATAACCAATTTTAAAATTAGTTTTAAAACAACGTATTTACGTGGACTTTTTAAATTTCCTTGTTTCTCCTGTTAACAGGCATCTGTCAGCTGACTTCAGTCAAAATTTAAACAAGCTCCGTCATTTATTTTGTGTTTGACAGCCACCGCGTGACTTGAGAAGATCAAAAAAGTGAATTTCGTCTGCGCATTAAGCATTATTTTTAGCGGTAAAAACCATCACTCAAACCAAAGCTAAGCTTGATAAATACTATGGGATCTCAGCACCATCAATTTCAATGGTAAAAAAGTGGTTTACTGAATTTCGTTGCGGCCGTACAAGCACGGAAGATGCCGAACGTTCTGGACGTTCAGTTAAGGTCTATATGGTGTTGGCCGATCGGAGATTGAAAGTGCTTGAGACTGTGGAAGCCATAGGCATCGCACATGGCTCAGTGGTTTCAATTTTGAATGATCACTTGGGTATGAGAAAGCTTTCCACAAGATGGGTACCGCGTTTGCTCACAATCGACTGCACAAAAGGGTATACACATGGCAAAAATCCATGAATTTGGCTACGCACTACTACCCCGAGTGACTATTTCTTGTTTCCAAACCTGAAGAAATTGCTCGGCGGAAAGATATTTGACTACAACAATGAAATCATCTCTCAAATAAATACCTATTTGGATGACCTCGACAAATTAAATTTTTTTGAAAGGGATGGACAAATTTAAGAAACGTTAGACAAAGTGTATAGAGTTCAAAGGAGACTATGTTGAAAAATAAAATTATTTTTTATCCAAAACCCAGTTTTCATTCAAAAAGTCACGGACTTATTGAAGTTGTAACTTTAAGGATACCGTTATTTCACTAAAACGAAGTGATCGAGAAAAACTTTAAGTATTTTTTTACCCTATGGATTATGGAACAAGACAGATTTGCAACATTAGAACATCTGCATATTTTTTTCAAATTTCTTTTCTTTTTAGTTGTGGTTGAAATCCTTCAAATTTTTTATAAATACTTTTTCATAATGTGTTACATTTTTAACTAATCACAATAGACTATACTGTTTGCTTCCATTCTAACACTTTTAATCAAAAAATACAAAAACTATTTCATTAACACAAACGAACTTCAAAAATAATAACAAAAAAAATATGTTTAAAAAGTTGTGCCTTTCTAATCATTTCGGGGATTTAGGGCAACATTATTTAAAATGAACACATTTTTATACGCTTACCAAACTAATTTTTTTCCGAAAAGAGCACAAAGAAAACACCATATGCTTTTACTTTATAAAAGTTTCGGTTTAAATACTGTGTATTATGCCGATTTTTGGCCTAATCTGAAACCGAATATGCGGTCTGACACTACCGCATTGAATATTGCATACACGAGGAATATAAGATCGTAAAAGTCAACGAGTTATAAATCTACGCATATGAGCGCCATATAAACCAGCTGTCACCTGGATGGTCCTTCAATGAGAGTGTATGCCAGAAGTATTTGGAGAAATAAGGAAAAACCAAAATAATCATAAAATAAAATGGATCTTCTGTAGTTACCTTATTGAAAGAGGAAAATGTGCTTCTAGAAATGGTTCAAGAGTATCTTCATGGTATCCACGTATTACATTATAATTACTTATAAAGACAGCTATTCTTTCTCACTTTTTTTTAAAAGTTCACCTTAACTGTGACCTCTTATGTACCAAGAGAAACTTCTTCCCACACTTATGGATATTAAACATATATGCCTTAGATGTATTGCTAATTCCAGTAAAACTTATTTTGTTCTCTAGGAGATACGAAAACCAATCTGAGAAACCGCAAAATCTATTATTCCAAATAGCTAAGTAAATGTATTATTTTGAGTTTTCTTTATTATGAGTTTTAAACATTATATAGTTGAAAGAGTAACAATGTCCTTTAATCTCACTAACAGACCATTGAAATTAGATGGATGTTGGTCAACAAAGTCTATTGACAGTAATCTATACTATTTTCCTGTAATAGGTTCTTGTATAAAGATCGGTCTTCGGAATCAATAAGACAGTCTTCTATCTTATTGATGATTCTATATCGTATACCGACACAAGTTTTTTGCCACTTTTATTACTTTACTCCACTTTTATTATTTCACAATCTCCGCAATCCCTTAAGTAACATTGGCTTCGCAATAGAAGAAATACAGGGTTTTCCAACAAGAGGTGTTATTTTGGTATATAAAGAAAAATTGCATTTTTTGAGATAAATGATCGGATGTTTATTTTATAATAACGAGGAAGGTATGCCGTTAATAATGAAAAACAACATAAGCCAAATGGCCAGCACGACCACGCCACAGAACCATATCCTTTTCATGAAATTTTCCATAATCAAATCACAAAGTGGCTGCCCTATGTCCTCGATAGCCTCACAAATTCTATCTTTAAGGTCTTGAATCGTCGCTGGGCTGTTGGCGTAGACCTTATCTTTTACGTGTCCCCAAAGGAAGAAGTCGCAAGGTGTTAAATCACAAGATCTCGGTGGCCAATTGTGATCGCCTCTTCGAGAGATAACAGGGTCCGGAAACTTTTCTCGTAAAAGAGCAATGGTTTCGTTGCTTGTGTGTAACGTTTCATTAATCATCTCTCGATAGCGCATAGGACGAGGAATGGGCAAACCTGGGTTTTCTTCAACACTTTTGGCTACAGCAGCAATATTCTAAGTTGTTCTTGAACGACGTGCTCGGGTTTTATTCTTCACATCACTATCTTGTCATTTTTCCACCAATTTATGTATTGTGGTCCGACAAGGTGCTTCATGCTTTAGTTTTGCGAACTGTGACAGCAAGATTTTCACCATTTTTGTAGTGAATTTTAATAATTTATTTGCGTTGTTGAAGCGTGTATAGTTCCATTTTTAGTAATGGCGTAGTTTCTACTTGCCAAATGTCAAAGAATAAAAGTTTCAAAAGTGACATCTACCGAAATACCGGGTGATTCAAAATAACACATCTTGTTGGAAACCCCTTTATTAGCAAATGTAATTTTTGATAGGATGCAGTATGTATTAGTTTTCAACTTTTGTAAACGTAAGCTTCAATGAAAATGCGTGGAATTGCCTTAACAATGTAGGGCCAATTGGTGGATAATATGACGACCACATGTTGTAGTTCTTCCCTGGTGGAAAAAAAACTTACTGTACTAGGCAGCTGTCGCTGAGTTGACAATCTTTGGCCAAGTGAGACTCGGCCGTTCCGAAGCGATTGTCCAATCCAATTGTCATGGGAACGAATATGACCAGTTCTGTTGTCCGGCATTGATTACCGGACACAGAATGAATGCATTAATTTCTACTGTGAATCTGTGTACAATTCTATGCGAAGCTGACTAATCGATTTGCAGTTCAGATTTCTTCAACAATAACGATATATTCAATTTCGTTTAGGGTACTTTATAAACAAACTTGACCGACCACATTCTACAGCAATTTATCCAAATTTCTCTCACTCTCTTTAAATAAGAGTGTGTTTAATTTATTTTTACTAAAATGTGAAAGTTTTGTGTACTTTTTAACAAATTATTTTTTTTATTTTTATTTCATGATTTTTTGCAACAAATAAATTTCTTGTTTGCAAATGTTTGGTTAAATAGTGTTGAGAGAATAGTTAGTTGGAGAGGGAACAAATGTTGGCTTTGTCCGATGATTTTTACTTAACATTTCTTGATTTCTTGAGTAAGCATGTTTGACTCTCTGTGTAGTATATTTTTGTTTTGTTTTTCTTTTATTCAATTCTTTCGAATTCTTTTCGAACCAAAAGCAAACACCGTTTTAGTGTTTTGCGTGTGAACATTGCGGCCAAAGCGGCTGGCAACGGCAGCACTACCAGAAAACTGAGAAAGAAGAAGCAACTGTAAAAAAGTGCGCGCGAGGAAAATGTATGAATCAGTTCGCCGACAGGTAAACGAATGTGTGACACACTTATCGGTAGAAAGAAAGATTTTTTTTCTTATTAACGAAGAAAAATGCCAGTGTGGTCAGAATGAAATGTTCTATTTAGGATATCTTGTTTTTCTTTTTTTTTTAGCTTAGTGCACACATTGTAAGAAAAAACATATAAATTTAAAATTAGTCAGAATCTTTGGTTGATGAATGTTTTTCTAAGACGAATGATATTTCTATTAGGTTCATTAAAATGACTACATATGTGTGTAAAAATTTAATTAGTTTATAAAAATAGAGTTGTTTTTGAGTGTGAAATCAAATCGATTTTGGAAACTTTTAAAATCTAAAATTTTGGGAATAAAATACATATGTCTTTTCTGATAAGACTGGTCAGATATTCATTCAATTTAAAATAAGCTTAGTTAGGAGTTTAAGTTTTAAAGTTGAACAAATCTCTGCTACCTTTGACATGAGTTTCTAAATAATTGCAACTTGGCCATACGAAATTAGTCCATATTTGTTGATTTCCAAATAAAATACATACTTTTTATAACTTGTTCTTCAATTGACTCTGACTCAAAGTCAACAAAATCTAATCAAATGATGTATGGTATGTAAATTTTACTTTGACATGAATAGATTTGATTAGTGTATACATGGTGTATACATCTACTCGGAGACTCCTAGAATTCATTGTGATTATATAATAATAGTAATGACAGTATCCTGTTACAAAACCATCTAATTCCCCCAACGAAACAAAATATATCCTTCCGTTTACAAATAATAATGGCTCCCAGTCCATCGTAGAATTATACACCCAGCCATTTAATTCAATCGCCTTGTAGGCTTGGACAATGACTGAAGATATGTCCCTAAGTCTTTGCACATCCTACAAAAATCGGTAGTGCCACTGTCTCATTTACTAATCCTATCGAACAATGACCCCTTGTCATCCCCACAACATTCCTCAAACTGCACATGTCTAACCTTAACACTAATCTAGTTCCTGCCATGTGCGTCCCAAGCTGACTCTTGGCTTTTTGCGGTCCGTTTTACTCAACCTATCCAGGAACGTCTCAGATAATAGTGAGAAATCGAAAGTTTGATCTACATATTCCTCACCTCCAAGTCCGTTCTACTCTCCCTGGATTGCGATATCCAGGAACGTCTTAGATAATATTGAGAAATCAAAAGTTTGACCTACATATTCCTCCAAGTCCAGAATCTTGTTTTTCAATTTCGTCCTTGACCTTATTTATCCAGTACCTCAAAGCTCTCAGTCTCCTCTATCAAGATACAATCTTATATAGCTATCTCTGTCTATAGGTTAAAATCTAGTCTATTATATCCCTTATTCGGGTATAATACCCAAATCGAACATAAATTTCCATTGCCATGAAAAAATACGATCATTCTATATTCGCACATTTATACTGTGTATAACTATTATGAAATTTTTTTAAAACAATCGTTGTCATTTCGTTAGATATTTTTCTATGATTTTAACATTGATTAACTCAACAACTGTGCGCTGATCAACTTTTGGGGATGGATTAAGGACCATAGCGTTTCGATTGTTCGCAATAATTTTATGAAAATCGTATAAAACTGGTTAGATTTTAAATAATTCGAAAAACGTTAAAATATAGGCTTTTCAAGGAAAATTTTTATATTTTTCTTTAAAAAATACAACACTTTGTTACAATATAGTTTATTCGAAGAAGTTTTTCGATAGCTCTGTACTGTAGAATCTCCACAGCCTCCAAGGACTGGACCTGGGCCAGCGAAATGTTAGAGTGATTGTGGGTATGATCACAGGTAAGAATTAGGTCGAACAGGTGGTACAACGATACTCTGGAGTTCTGCAGAATATGCGATGTCACAGGTCGGCTCACAACAAATGACTGTTTGAGAAGTCACTCGTGTAAAAATCGAGATAAAGTCGCTGTAAAAACAAAAGGCGTTGTCAGAATAGCATATATTTTTAGTGTGGGTTTTTGTGTAATTACTTATTTTTCTCATCAGGTTACATTAATTTTCAGATTATTTAAACATCTCTCATATTTTATTTGTTCATGTTTACATAAATTAGGTAATGCAGATGTAAACAGAATTCCTTCGTGCATACAGCTGCTATCAAAACAATAGCACCACGACATTAATATAATTATAAAGGAGTACTACGTAAAAATTGTTAAATTTATTTTGGTTGTCTTTTTATAAATATATGTATTAGTAGGGCGCCGTACACCCTCTACAATAAAGTCGCCTTTTTAATTTTTTCGGTATATATTCACCATTTACAGTCGGATCTTAAAATGTGATATATCAATGTTTTGTCTCGTGAAGACCAATGTTTTGCTCTAAGGGCCATTGACCTCAAGTATCAAGTATATATACCAGATCTGTGTTCCTAATACCCTAATGTAAAGGTCGCAAGAAATCATAAAACTTTTGCTAACAAAGTAAGAAACACTTTAAAATTGAATTATACCAAAAGAATAACAACAAGTAAGAAAATATAGTCGGTCAAGCCCGACCATATGATACCTTACACCGAGAATATGATTATAAACAATTCTCTTTTGAAACGTATATGGGAGCTATGACTATTATTTTACTTAAATACCAAAATTTTTAAGAAATCTCGTTTAAATGATTTTTGGCAGTGGGCCTCATATGCAAGCTACGACTAATTATGGACCGATCGTTATAAAATTTGGGGAAATAGCTTTTGTATATATATAACTTATTTGTATTAAATTTTCTTATCTGGTGGATAAATACTAAAAAGGATAATTGAGAACATTGGTATTACCTTCTAATGTGTTTATGTTTCCCTTACACCGATTTTTTGGATTTTACATTTTGAAGACTACCTTAACATTTTATGTATAGTAGCATTCGAAAATAACAGAAGACAATTTTTGATGTTAAATTCAAACACTCTAATGTCATTTCAGATTTGATTAAAATATTCATAACTGCTCCTCTAAATATTATTTAAAGTTTTCGGAACAATGACTCCCAACAATACATACAAAAAAATTTGAGTAAATAGCGAGACGAGGTACTCCGATTTGTGAAATAAATCTTGTATTTTGTTGGTGCAAGAGTTAGGTTTTTACAACAGACTTAGATTTTTGACAATTACATCTCGTCTGTATGTCATCCTATGACTTTAAGGTTCTGTGGTGCTATTATTTTGAATTTCTATATTAATTTCTAAAAAGTAATTCAGCACAATCAATAACGCTATAAGTTGTTTAAAAAGGCAAGCAACAAAAAGTCACAATTTCGCCAAAATCGTTTAAATAACCCATGTAAACAAAACAGTAACAAAAACCTGTCACTATCATCCAGTCATCATCATTATTAAGAACAAACAACAAAGTGTAATAAGTATGCAGAGAGTAAGGAGTTTATCTATCTCTTCTTCATATGTTGACTTTATGTTTGCATGTGTGTTTTTATAAAAGCAACAACAAAAACAACACACACACACACACATGCTAAAACACAACAAAGACAAGACGATGACTGAGTGTAAAGAATGAATAAGAAAAAAATAATTGAAAATAATCGTAAAAAATATTTTTTGCAAAACTATTAAAACAAAAAAAAACTGAAACAATTATTATAGATAAGATGATAAAAATACCAACCAAAAATAGGTTATGATAATTAAGCACTCAAACAAAATTTCGCGTTTTTTCGATTGCTCTTCTTTGATTTAATGAAACTGCAAAGAACGCGTTTTTTTTTTTTGCTGTTTTCTTTAACTTTGTTTTTTTTTTTTTTTTTTGTTTCTTATAGGTAGGTATCAAAAAAATTTAACTAACTTTACCTTGTTGAATTGGTGTGTCTGAATGTTGACAAAGTGGTGATATGATATGGAGGGGGCCAAAAATAACAACAAATATTCGTGTATTATTTCTTTTTTTATATAATAAGAGCACTTAAAGGTGGAACTTTATTTGAAGGATATCTTTGTAGCAAAAAACACAACTTCGTTATAAAAAAAAGAAAACACGATACAGATCCTCGTGTACAGGATGTTTTTTTAATTTCGATTGCAAAAGCACTTGTTTTATAATAATAATTTGTTTTATATAAAAAAACTTAAACTTTTTTCGGTTACTTTCACACTAAGTTTCGTATTAAACTTTAACTAGATATTTTTTGTTAATTATTCATAAGGCCACTTTATTTTTTTGATTTTTTTTTTTTTGCTTTTTGTTTTATTTAAATACAATCGAAGACTTTGAAATAAACTACAACAACTACGTCGTTTTATTAATTTTATTATTGTTGTTGTTGTGTTTTTTTTTACTTTAGTTGCTTACTAATAGAAAGGTGTTGTTAACACACAAATGTAGAAAATTTATAAAATATAAAAGACAAAAAGAAATTTGAGACGTGGTAAAAAAAGATTTCTTCTTTTGCACTTTTGTTTAAGCGTTAACACTTTGTAGAAATTTCTTTTTTTTTAATTAATTTTTCTGTATTGAATTAGTTATTTAAACACTGACTTTTATTTATTTAGTGAATTTTTTGTACAAAATCAAATATTTTAGCAACAACCCAAAAAAGTAAAGAGAAAAGCCACGAAACGAACCTTCAATAGGAAACGTCGCGCAACAACTGATTTTACGGCGAATTCCAACTAGTACTGTCATAAATTATTATTTTCTAATTCCGTTATGTGCTGGTATTTCGTGTTTAAATAAATGCACTTTACCAAGGCGCATTTATTGAAGGTAGTGACATTTCCAAAAATAAAACAACATGTACAATAACAACAGATGTTTAGATATGTTTGTGCTGTCAAAATCTGTCTGTTATTTTTGTTACTTTTGGGCAAGGCGAATTCATACAAGGTGGTGGCAGTTCTACAAAAACAACAATTGGTCTTAACAAATGTCAAAAAACAAAAATTAAAAATTAAACAAATATGTATTAAAACTTAATATAGAGTAGATAATTGAATTGTGAGGGCTTTACTTATTTATATAAAAAATAAATATTTTGTTAATAAGCTTAGAATATGTTGATATTTAAATATAAACAAAAGCTTTGACAACTGTTAGAACCAAAAAGCGAAAAAAAAAGTTATCAGCTGATTGACTGACTCCACCTTGTATAAATTCGCCTTGCTTTTGGGTTAGTTGTGTTATTCGCCGCAACAAACACAAGCGAATTTGACAGTTCAAACATCTAAACAAAGAAGAAAAACAATCAGCTGGGCTAGCGGCAGTTTCTTGTATAAATTCGTCTTGCACTTTACTAAAATGACGATAATAAAGAAAACAACTGACACTTTTACAACACAGAGTGGTATTTAATGCATAGATTAACAACATCAAAGATGAATTATTAATATAAAAGCGTTAGTTTCAAATGTTAAAAGAGGTGTGATTGGGATCATTGTAGGGCTGGACTCACCAAACAACGGGATTTTTTCCCTCAACGTATAAATATATAACATTCTTTAAAATGGATCTGTAGCAGATTCCTGTTACAGCTTCTTTTATAAATACTTACCGCCAAACTTGATTGCGGTCTTACAAATGTGCTCCCATCACTGCCCTTTAAATTGTATTGGGACTCACCCGAAAAGAGCACAGTATTCCATTTCTGTCTCAACCAGTTTAAATGTTGTTTGGCAAATTGTATACAAGCAGTAGGGTTTTTCTTTAGATATAAACATTGTTTAACGGTATAATAGCAACCAAGACCAGCCGCATTTGTCCTGCAACTAACAGTTCAAGAACTAATGTCCAATTATAAATTATTGATAACCACCCTGTCTTGTCTTGGAGTTTTTACTAAGGGTAACGGTGTTTTAATGGAAACGGTGATCCCATCCTCAATTAAATTATTAAAAAAAATTGAAAATAAGTTGACATAAGTGGTATATTTTAACTTTTGTCGATTTCATTAAACTCAATTATTGAAATTAAAAATTTGTATTTTTATAATTTTAATTATTTGTAATTGCAGTTATTTCTGTAACGGTATCTTAGCGGTAACGGTAGATAAGCTGAAAGGGTAATTTAGGAGTAAGGGTAGCCACGAAATATTTTTATAATTTTTGAAACTCCTGGTATGTATGTATATTAATTGAATATTTATCACAGATAGTTTTTGCTGCATTAAACTCGTTTATCATTTTGGTTTTTAAATTTTCGCAAATATGTATTTTCTTTTAGTCTTCTTTTTTGCAGAAGTTTAAAATATTCCATTATTTTAATAGAAAACCTAGTAAATTATATTAATTTAAAAATATCCATATGCATATTTTGTAAAAGATCTTCTTTCAAAAACTGCTATTACGAAGTATAGTTTTCAATAAAGTTTCCATTGATTGTCACCCACTGTATATTCTGGATCGTTATAGATAGCGGAGGCGATTTAGCGATGTACCTACTTCAAATAAACTTTCTGAAGTCCAAAATAACTTTTAAACATAATTCATTAATTAATATACATATGTACTTAGACAACAATATGCATATCTAATGAAAGATATATCCACCAATATATATCATGGCTTAGAAATTCGTATCTACAATAAGCCAATTTTTCACAATTTTTTTTTTTAAGTAAACCTTTTTATCTTTGAATTTGACATAACCGAACATACCACTCGTAGTTTTTTTTTAAATATGTAAATGTATTTCATAAAGCATTGGGTTGTGAAATGAACAATTAAGTTTTAAGGCCTCATATAAAATGTTTAGCTTTAAAAAATGCCAGTCATTTAATCAGTTTATTAAAACAGAATTCAATCATTATTTTTTAACATTTAACTCGTCAATCTCGTCCATTTCTCACTTACTGCCCACAGCCATTTTCCCAAAGATTCATCTTTTGCTTGTGGTGCAACATCTTTAATTTCACAATCGCTAAAGTATTGGCCGCTAACATTCGCCAAATCTTCATCTAGGGCAGCATACAAAGTTGTTTGAGCTCCGTTTTGAGGAGATTTAAGGAAAGGCCATGCCAAAGGCTTAAATATTAGACTGGCAAAGAATGAATTAAAGAAGCCCATGTGACGGAAGAGTTCGGTGTCAACAACACCCGGATGTAGAGCATTCACAGTGACACCAGTGCCTAGAAATATAATTATAACATATAGTGATTCAAAAATTGATTCAAGACCTAATTTTGTTTTATTAGAAACAAATTTGATAAACCCTAGCCTATATCTGGAACTTTTTTTGTAAGCAAGCACTTTTATATATTTTACCTGCCAATCCATTTTTAATTTAAATAATAAAACTTACCCTCTAATCTCTTGGCCAATTCTCGTGTAAACAACACATTTGCTAGTTTACTTTGATTGTAAGCCTTGCCTTCATCATACGATTTTTCGCTATTTAAATCACCAATATTGATCTCACCACGAGTATGCGCCAGACTGGACAATACAACTATGCGACTGGGAGATGATTTCTGAATTTAAAACAGAAATTATAGACGTATGAAAATAAATTAAAACATTTGTTAAGAATATTAAACAATACCTACTTTTATTAAATCCAATAGGAGATTTGTGAGCAAAAAGTGTCCCATATGATTAACACCCAATTGTAGTTCGAAACCATCTTTGGTCAAAGAACGAGGGCAACGCATAACGCCAGCATTATTAATTAAAATATCCAAACGATCCTGTTCCTTTTTAAAACTGAAATTAAAAACAAATGTTAAAACATAAATATAACAAACTACTCTAGGCTAAATTTACTTGTCTACAAATTTACGTATCGATTCCATAGAAGCCAAATCACATTCCCTACAATAAACATATTTGTTGCGGCTTTCCAAAACAATTTCTTCACGGGCCTTATAAAAAATTATAAAATTATTAAATTTTTGTTTCTGAACTCATAACAAACCTCTTCACATTTGTTCATATCCCGACAGGCCATATACACTTTAGCTCCCCTTTTGGCCAGCTCCCTTACAGTTTCCTTGCCAATGCCGGTATTTGAACCGGTCACAATCACAACTTTACCTTCAGCTTTAGTTTTCTTGGTAAATTTACCACCTTGCATTAGGTCTCTGGAATATAAAATTAATATAAGTTGCATATTCTAGGATGAAATGTAGTGCTTACTTAACAAAACATGCTAGACCCACTGTAGTGCCGGTAACACTTAACCAAAACACGGGACGACTTTTAAGAAACTTAAATAAACCTTGCATTTTAAGCAATATATAACGCTTCTTGCTGATCTCTTTGAATTATTTAGATAATGCAATTTATAAAAACTAATTTAATTTGTGATAAACTAATTTTATATTTTTAATCGTGATTATTACAGTTAAGTACGGCGAAAACTTGTTAAGGACACAGCTGTTTAACTAAATAAAACAGCTGGCGAAAGGTGACTAAACTAAAGTTTTCACAACAAGCAGCTTTTCGTTATAATAAAAATATAGGGTTTCTTGTGCTTTTATATTTAGACATTTTGTATCTAATCCCCCAAATTTTGTTTAACTGTTAATATTCAAATATTCGGTACCACATATAAATTCAAAGTTCATATTGTTAATAAATTGTACCATATTATATATCAGATGAAAGGTATTTTAAAGCACCATCAATGAATGATACCTATGTATATTGCTCAGATAATTTATTAATTATTGAAGATATTTCCAATTAACTTCAAACCAAAATGATTAAAATACGTGCTTGATTTAAACCAATTTTTTTTTTGTAATAGTGAATTGAGCTAGAGATCAGTTTTATAAAAAAGTATTTGTTTTTATTTCTAATTATTTAAAGAGCTTTTTGGTCTCTTGGTGGGATTCGAGTTATTTTTTATTCGAAATTTATGTAGAAACTACATTTATTTACACAAAAATTCAATTATAAAGTTTTTCATAATTTTTGAGATTCCATTTTGCCGAAATAAGAGAAAATTATGTAGATTTCACAAAAGCCCCAGTAATTAAAATATTTTTCTTATTCCAAATCATATAAAAGAATGGATGGTCAGCTTCGATGTGCTTGTATCTAGGCTTACAACGCTTTTTTAGCATCATTCTGGTGGCGGCTGTAGCTTCAGAGCCCTCTTCATTTACCTCAATGGTTGCTTTATGAAAAATACTGGATATACTTATTTCTTCGGGTTTCTCCAAAATTTTGCTAAAATTGCCGTTTTTAAATGCCTTTTTAATGCCCATCTGAAATTAGAAAAAATACATATACATTAGGCTGGGTCGATTTGTATGGCCGATCAAAAAGTAAAAAAATCGTATAGCAGAAATGCAATCTACGGAAAATTCTAAGAAAGTTTCCTCAAGAAACCATAGGTCTAAAATCAAATCCTATCTTGCGCATTTCGTCTTTTATCCAATAAAAAAAAAACTATTAAAAAAAATAATACTGAAATATCATTGGAAGAAATACGAAATGCGCAAGATAGGATTCGATTTTAGACGTCTCTTGGGGAAAACTTCTTAGAATTTTCCGTAGAATGCATTTCTGCTATACGATTTTTCGTGAACAAAGTTGACCCACTAGTAAACATGCTTAATATATTATTAAAACCAATTTTAAAAGTCTTATCACGCAATTGACCGGTTGGGAGTACCGGCCTTACTTTTGGCCATAGAGAATTATACATAGATACGAGATACTCGGATTTGTCAAAAAAAAAAAATACATTAACTAGCATGTAATTTGTTGTTGCAAGAGTTAGGTTACCCTATGCTTTTGGCCACATATAATTACAGATATGAAATAAATGACAGTTCTCAAAAAAAGAAATATCGAACCGTATGGTTATTTTGATGTTCTTTGAGCTAGAGAAAAAATAATTTTTTCGATTAACCGTAATTATCTCTATTATCCGGGATTACAATTATTTTTGAACAATCTAACACAATGTGAATAAAACGAAAAACGATTGTACCATCGATTTTTCGATAGCTTTTGGCGTAAGGAGTGTTAAGACATTATAAAAAACAAAGTCATTCTGTTATTGGCTTTGGAAACCGAAAAACTTTAAAAACTGCTGAAGAACCAAAAGTAGATTTTGCAGTTTATGAATGGTTCCGGAAGGAACGATTTAAAGGAACTCCAATTTCTGCATTAACAGTGAAGGAAAGTCAAAAATATTCCACTCAAAATTCACAAATTTAATGCTGCAGGAGAAAATATTCAGCTGACAACCGATGGATCAGTGTGCAATATGGAGCTTTAAATGCCATTATCGAAAAATTGTCATTATTAAAAAACTACTAAAAATTAGTACTCAATTAACCGGGAAAATTGATTATCCAGAATGCTCCCGGTCCCGACCATTACGGATAATCGAGGTCTCACTGTATTTTTATTTCACAAATTCAAAACCAAGCCCATGGGACCAAATATGGCTTATATTCTACTCAACAACAATATAAGGCATATTTAACTCCATGGGCTTGATTTTGAATTTGCGAAATAAAAATAAACAAATTTTCAATTGCAACGAAAACTTGAATTAATTCTATAAATGTTTAATTGTCAAAAGAATGAATTAAATTAGTACTTAGGAATTATTCGTATTCGTGATAAATTCTTTAATAGTATACCCTATATGTTTAAGAGAAAACATTTAATTTGATTTTGAAAATTGAATTAAGAATTAATTATTTCGAACTTTTGATTTGTTTGATTTTATTAATTCCCAAAAGATTTTATAATTCTCTTTTTCCAATTTTAATGGGACAACGTTCTGTATATTAAAACAAAAGTCTAGTTTTTGTTAAAGATTGATTAAAAATTTAAGAAAACCCAATAAATAAACACCAATATTAATTCCACTCTAGAAAATAAAAATGGTTTCATTCCGAAAAAAATGTTCGGTTTACTTTTTCTGTAATGCGTTTTTCGATCGGAATGGAATTGTGTGACAGAAGGTATATTAAGTATTAACTTCTTGGGATTTCTTTAAACTCAATTATGAAAATTAAAAATTTGTATTTTCCTTATTTAAAATTAATTTATAAAATAACGTTAAACGTATTTTAGCAGTAAAGTTAATTTAAAGTATTTCAGTAACTGAATTTTAGAGCTAAAAGAGCGTTTCAAGGACAAACTTAGCTTACAGGCAACGGTAGCTAAAAGAGAATTTTGAAGGTTAAAAACTGTTTTTTTAGTTATGTTGGTAAAATTTTTTAGCGATAATGATATTTTCAACGTTAGTTAAGCTAAATGATTTTAGCGACAATGGTAGCTTATATTCCTAAAATTATCAACAATAAGATTTTACAAATTTTATCAAATCTGGCATTTAATGACAGTTTTTATTAGAGTTTATGCTGCAGTTTCAGCACCACATTTATTAACAATTTTAACATTTTTCAAAGTTTTATAAAACAAACTTTTTATGGAAATATTGTTTTAAAAAGAAACAACTTTTTTTTACACAAAAACAGTATTTATTACATTATTGAGTAAATTAGTATTAGAAACTGAAACTTCGTTAATAAATTAAAAAAAATATTTTCTTCATAAATTTGTTTTTATTAAAAAAAAAAAAAAAACTAATAATTAAATTAAAAAATATGAACATAAGTAAAAAAAGTAAAATTTAACAATAATTTTTAAAGCAAGTTTAAACAAATTCTTATAGGATAATTCCTGAATATATAATACTATAATGAAAATCTTGTCATGGACTGATTATTTTAGGAAATGAATCTACTCCTAACTGCATATATTATTGGGGAGCATTAACAAAGGCACCAGCAAACAATATGTTCTTCTTGTTCCAAATCATATACAAGAAAGGACGATCGGCTTGGAATTGTAAAGGTAACATCATCATTCTGGTCATCATAATCATGCCAGTGGCAGCAGCTGCCTCACAACCCTCCTCATTGACCTCAATACAGGCCTTGTGGAAAACATTAGATACGTAAAGATCTTCGGGAGATTCTAACATATTGCTGAAATTGGCCTCGTTGTTAAAAGCTTTAGTAATGCCAAACTGCAAAAGATAAAGAAACGAGAAAAACAATTTTGTAATTTTGATTTGATTGTTATCGATATGTTCGAAAGTGTTTTTTTGTTTATATTAAATTATTATTTAGGTTATATAAATAAAAAAAATACTATGTACATTATCAATAACCCACCTTCCATAGATTAGTTAATATATATAAATATGTATGTATCAACATTTAAATGGTGCTACCGGTATCATTTTTTACTTCTTTTCTTTTTTATAACACATTTGTTCTAAACTGTTTTTTTATAAGAATTTATGATTAGATATTGCAGTCACTACGTGTTCAAATTGAATCATTTTCTTTAATTTTAAAAATGACATAAATTTTTATAGCCATTTTAAATAAAACATTTTGAATTGTATACATACATAGTATGCGCATATCGAGGGACTATATTCAATACCCTCTATCTTAGATTTTTATTAAAATATGTTTTTGATGGCAGAATATTCAGCAAACAGTAAGAATTGTTAGAATTAAATCAAATTTAAATTTATTTCTTACAAGGCAAAACCACCTATTAGTTTTATTTATAATCTGGACAAGTTTTAATATACAAAAGTTTTAAATAAGCAAGCAAAAAAGCGGCAGAATGTGCAGAAGAAAATCAAGCAGAGTTAGACAATTAATTTCAGCTCTATTTTTGGAAAATAATGACATGAAATAATTTCAGTATATTGTTGACGCATTTCTTTACTTTAAGTTGAAATGTTTGTTTTAACTAATGACCTTCTAACTTTTTTGTGTGTGTAAATTACCATAAAGGAATGTTAGCAGCTCGGTAGTAAGCATACACATTTGAATTATGAATAAGGCTCATGGTTGTTTAATGTGTTATATTTATGTAGGTCAATTTAGCTCAAGTCTGTCCGTAAGGTACAATTGAACTCAAAAGCTATGCAAAGTTAACTTCTACATATTTATATTATAGTAATATTTCCATATCTTAAAATAAGTCAGAAAATCAAGGATATTTTAAATATGATTGCAAACCCTAAGGAAATCCATCTATATAAATATATAAATGTCTTTGTATGTTTGTTTATTTGTTGGTTTGTTTGAGCATCACGGCTAAATCGATTTTATTGAAATTTGGAACGCATATAGATCCTTACTTGGAAGCGTCAATAGGCTATAACTTTGTTTAATACTTTTACCAGAAATGTATAAACAGGGGGGAGACTGGTAAAATTGGTACCTTTAATTCTTAAACAATAATTACTAAACGGCTGAACCGATTTTTACTACGACAGGGGTAGCGAAGCTCAACGGGTCTAGCTAGTATTAATATATATTGCAAACCATAAATTATACAGATAAGAATCAAATAGTTTCAGTAACATGGCAATAGAAAACAAATAAAAGAAAATGTCAAAATTGTTGCCTATTGAAAATTGCATTTTTTTTCTCTCGCTCTGCAAACCACAACCATTGAAAAGTGGTTGTAGAATATCAAACTAACCATATGGTTCAGTATTAATTTTTTGACAACTGTCATTTGTTTCGTATCTGTAATAATCTGTGTTGCAAACTATCAATAAAATTTATTCAAATTTCACATATTTCTAAAGATTTCTTAAATTTAGAAAAATATGTTGAAAACAATTGTATTTAAAGTTAAATTATTCAAAACTTATTTAACCCAATTATGAATAAAAATTCCCCGGGAGTTTTTTTCCTTTTTCTTGTTTTTAAATAGGAAAAATAAATAGGAATAATGGGAAAAGTGAAAAAACTCTCGGGAAAGTACACAAATTTCAAACCACTAATAACTAATAATAATAAACAGTTATCAAACTTACCTCTTTTAAAACATCGCACAATTCCACACTATAGTCCACTTTGAATTTGGGAAATTTCACCACAACCTCTTCGGTATTCATTTTATCAGCCAAATCGACCAAATTAATGCCTTGCAATTTTTCGGCCAAATCTTTTAAACCCTCACGTTCGTTGGGCAACAAAACGAACATACTTAAATCGGAGTCTTTGTAGGGCATTTCCAAAGCTTGACAATTCAATTCCTCAAAGAAGCCGTAACCAAATTTGGCCTTTTGATTCATATAGTTCACCTTAACGGATTGTTCTTCGGCAATCCAAAAATCATCTTCTTCTGTGTGAGCTTCATCGAATTTCTGTTCCCAATCACCCTTGAAGTGCAATGCATTCAAGAGAACCAAACGAGTGAGGGCATTAAAACAACCGGGCTCTACTAAATTTGTAATTTTGCCCGCTGTTTGATCTTCCACCCAGGAATTAACAGCTTGGGCTGCTGCCTCACTTTCGCCGAAATTTATTTCCTCTGCTTCGGCATGATAGTGTTCTTTGGTGGCAGTAGCATATTCGACCTTGAGATTTTTGCCCTCTTGTACGTATATTTTGTTGGCGATTTTCAACAGCTCACTGTTCTTGTACTTTTCCAAAACAAATTGGAAGGTTTCAGCCACTTCTGGGGGAAAGTTTGAGACATACTTCATGGCGGTGGCAATTTCATCGGCGGTTTCTCCCTCGGCACCGGCAAAGGCCAAAGCTAAACAGGTCTGTATAGAAAATGGAGAAAACACGATATTTTCCTTAACACCACCGGCAGCCAACTTTTTAAAAAGTTCCACGGTAAATTGGGCACCACCACGAGCGAACTCTAAATTGAAATCGAACATTTTGATTTGATTTTGTTTTTTCACTTGTCACTTCAAAAAAATTTAAATTGAGTGTTGCAGTATAAAGATTTATAACTTGAAAACAACTTTCCTTGGCCGCAGTCTGTTATGGAATGTTTCAAAAAACCAGCTAGAGCCATAACAAATAGTACATGTTTTTAACGCCTTCAATTTTCGGTTTCTCACCGCCTAATAAACACACAAATGACTCACGCATTGTTTGTCTACAATTCCACAAATTGTACTACAATTCGTTTTCTCTTGACTTTGTTAATTGCTAACAACATGGGGGAAAAACAAGAGCTAAATTTACTAAATATGTATTTTTATTGTTTTTTTTTTTTCTTTTAATTTCTCATTTACTTCTTATTTTGTTTGTAGTCTCATTCATTTTCGTTAGAATTTAATCTTATCTATTTGTTTATATTTTAGTATTTGTTCAAATATGTTTTTCCATAATATATTGACTTTGGCCCATCATATTAATAATTTATTTAAAAATAGCAAATTGTTTAAACATCAAGTGCTGCACAAGCAATTTTTTTAATAATTTATTACAAAATTTGTTTATTATTTATAATTTGTTTATAATTTTGTTTAGTTTTTGTTTTGAAATGTTACAGCTGCTGGCAGCTAGAGATGACAGAAGTTAGATTTCTTGTTAAGAAATGTTATCGATATATTTATATAACATGTGTTTAATATATAACAAATTTTAGCGAAATTTTCAAACGAATTATTTAAACAAATCAAGATGCCTGCAATAGTTTATACAGTTCATATTATTTTAACATTTTCTGTATAGCCTCAGGTACTTTCTACTCTGGGGTATATCGAACACCGCCTTCGCTTAAGCAGAATAGAAACTTTTTATTTTGGAAATAATTCGGTAGATCGTAAACGATCTGAGATATTTTAATGAAATTTTACTTAGTTAGTGCTGAGAAGTTTTTCAGCTGAATTGTATTTAAATGCGCTTGTGGTTGGACCAACAAAATTTGAAAAATAGATTTTTTTATATAACAGATATTTATCTGTTATATTTTTGATATAATTTCAAATTAAATATAAACAAGAACCAAATAGTTATTTGGTGCCTTTTAAAAGTCACACTCATCCAAATTTGGAACATCTAAAATAGGTCTTTGTATAAGTTTCTGAATGAAAACTTAACATAAATGAGTATAAAATAAAAATTGGGCCAACTAAGAAAATAGATGCCCCCTCAGCCCCATCCAAACTTGCGGAAAATTTTCAGATTTATCTAAAAATGTCTAAAGACGCAAATCCCAGATTATTTAAATACACCAAAATTTAATAAGATATCACACGAATAACGGCTGGAAAAAGTAAATTTTAGAATCATATGAATCATCACAATTGCAATAGTTATCAATCCATTATAAGTTTCAGATTTTATTACGATATCTAAATACGTTCGAATTTTATATTAATTCGAATTTAAAATTGTTCTTGAAGAAAAATCATAACATTTCAGGTTTTTATGGTAAATATTATTCTAAAAATTTATTGAATACATTATTTTGTTCAGTATCTATATCGATCCATAATAAATATACTTTATGGGATCGCAAGTAAAAAATGTGGAAATTAAAAATGGAATGACAAACTTATATATGTATGTCCTTACCACTCATGGCGAAGGGTATAATAAAAAATGATATGAAAAATAAAATTTTATTTTTAATAAAAAAAATATATATCGCTCATTTGCTGCAACAACGTCATAATTGAAAAAAAGTCGTTTCGAGAAACACGGCTTTGAATATTTTATGACATTCGACTATTTCTTAAATAAATTTTCAACAAATCATGAGATTTTAGAAATAAAACCTGATTTAAATAGTAAATGTTAATATCCTTCTAATCTGTATTCAACCGAAATTTTTTCTTGTCAAATATACGAGAAAACGTGAATTTTGGTTTTGACGTTTACAACAAAAAAACACTCTCACGGAAAAAATTATTGACTTTTTTGAAAACTGATAAAACTATATGAAAGACTATAGAACGGCGCATATTTCGTATTACACAGTTCAAAATATGTCATTGTTGCAGCAAATGAGCGATATATGTATTATTAGAATTTATGATGAAACAGTGAAGAAGCGGTTTCAATGATTTTGAATTATATCAATGATTTTATATATTATAAATTATTAGAAACAAACAGAACTCCTTATAAATTTAGATTTCTCAATTTCAGTTTATATTTTCAACGTTAAATTATATATTTTTTTAATTTCTATTTGTATTTTCTTAGTATTAATTTGGTCATTTTCACTTTATGCAAAATGCTATAAAACAACCAAAGTCTATACTATCAAATTTAAATCTATTGATTTTGATGGTTCCGCATCTATGACAGTCTTCTTGTATTTCTGTCATTTTAAATTTTAACGGTTGTTTCACATCTCACTAATTTTTCATCTGGCAATACTGCTAACGATAACTGTTGAAAATACGAATTTATTACACACCCTGTAATGAAAAAACTACACAAACAAATAACAGCTGTTGACTTTATGTGAACTACTAAAATAAAAAGAAAAAGAACCTCAGAAAATGAATAACTTTTATTTGATAATCTTTTTATTTGCTAAAACTAAGTAATACAATTAATATTGTGAAGTACAGTAAGTTATAATAAAGATTTTAGTGACAACAAAGAAACCTTTGTGGCAAACGAAACATGATTTGTAAATAAAAGCATTTATTAATAAATTTCAGAAAAGAGTAAATTATTAAAATGCAACGCAAAAGAAGAAAATTTGTCTAGGTGGTGATTTGATGATTTGACTTTGTTCATAAATGGAATGTGAACAGAAAGTGTATTTAATAATGTTACTCCAATTAATTAATAATAAAAACAAAACAAACAAATTCTTGTGCAAAAAAAAACATTAATTAGATAAGGTCTAATTTAGATTAAAACTGAAGGATTTAAATATTCCCACAAGTTACACATACAAGCAATCACTGTAACAACAATATAAATTCCAACTATAAAAATCGTCCAATTTTTACCAGATTTATTTAACGAAAAACGCCACATCCTCAACATGAGAGGTATTGAGGGTAAAGTCGTTATTTTAGGATCTAGGGGTAAGTTAATGTATTCATTATCAATTAATATCAATTTCATTTAAGTAATTTGTTATTAATTGATCTTCATTCATTCATAAAGACCTCGAAAGACATTAATTTAATTTAGCTTGTTTACACCTATAATATATATTTATATTCTGCTGTTATCACAACACAACTTTCTGCATGGTTTTTTTTGTCATAGAAATCGATAAGCAACCTTAAAGAGCGGGTGTGTGTGGTGTCTTTTTGTGTGTTTGTTGGCCTGGCCTGACTGTGGCGGTAACCTTGAGGAATTCACTCATGTTTCTTATATTTTGTTTCCATTTTTGCTAGGCATTGGCATTTTTGCTGTTAATTTCTTTTTTTTTTTTTAATTCATTGCAATCTTTTGTAAGCATGCACTTTGTGGGGGGTATTTTTTTTGTTATCGTAGAAAAAACCTTTTTACCCTATATAAAGTTGATAAGTATATTGAATTTATTGTATTGTATGTGTGGCATATTATTAAATAAAAACTAAAAAGACCACACAATCTTTTAATTGGGTAAATTAAAGCAATTTACCAAATATGTATCAAAATACTGAGTAAAAATAGTTGGTGTAAATAATCGGGATCAATTACAAAAAGTAAGAAAAATTAGTTTTTTATCTAAAATGAATAAGAAGTTTTCTGTCAGATTGTCAAATTATTCGAAAATATAATAATATTTGAGCCCTGGAACCGAATTACCACATTTGAAACCGAATAATTTCTTGCTCTATAACGAATGGCATAATCTCAAATGATAAAACTACGATTAATTTTACTCGATATCGAAATCCCCAGTTTAAGAATGTTTACTTGTATTCCAGGTTTTGGTTTTGATTTCACATTTAGAAATTGTTCCAGACTACTGGAATTTGAAAAATAATATGGGCATTTCCGTGGTTACATATCTGTGGACTTTTGACAAAACAACTTAAGTGTAATTTTAAAAATTTTCAGGAGTGAGTTGATTGATAAATGTTTTATTATTTGGCCTTAAAGAATTTCGATACTTGCATACTTCTCTGAGATAAATAATAAAGTTATTAAAGGACAAATAATAAAATAATTATCGATCAATCCAACAGTTTTTGCGCACTCCTGAAAAATGTTAAAATTACACTTAAGTTGTTTTGTCAAAAGTCCACAGATATGTCACAGTCGCACGTTTAATTGGGATAAAAAATGCTTAACTTTTCTTTATTTCTTTATATTTTTGTGTAGAACGTACCTTTTTTACCTTACTAGAAAAAGAGAACGATAAATTCAAATGTAAGTTCCTAAAATACAAAACTGAAACTTTTGTTTTAACGCAAGCATATTTTATTGATACGAATTTAGTTTAAAAGCAATCGAATAATCTACAAACCTCTGTTATGCTGGGTATACACGATACTATTTTTCGTACTAATCGTAGTATGAGTAGAAGTACGGTTTTGTGATAGACGTTATTACAAATCGTACTAGGTACTTCCTTTGAAAAAAATTAAACAAAAAAAAAAAAAAAAAATATCACAAAAAATCAAAATTTTTTGATTTTCATACTTTGTTAGTACGACAACATGATACACGTTACTAATTTCATACTTATACGATTTATCGTACGACTTATCGTAATGTGTATACCTAGCATCATACACATTGAATGACAATACCATAGAAACTTTTTTAAAAATTATATTCAGTTTTTAAACTATATACCTAGCTATTTCAGTTTTTATTCGAAAAAATAATTGACTAGGTTTTCTATTAAAATGTAGTAAATTTCAGCATTTTTAAGTATTAAAGTTTATATAAAATATATATTGGAAGCTTGTTAGTTTTATACTTTGTTGAAATTTATTAAATTGTAAATTTCTATAACAAAACCCAACTTGGTCCTACAAAAAGTTGGCCGAACAATCAAAGGTCTGCCGTCAAACTGATTCCAATGTTATTAAACAGTATCTGGTGAACTTGTCCGTTGATAGAAAACCTGGTTCAGGTAGAAGGAATGGTCCACATGATGTTTTTAAAGCCAAAAAAGTGCTCCCAACACATCCGATAGGAAAGCAGTCCGGTTAGCTCAGTACTCGGACTATTTGGTACGAAAGTTAAAGCCAATGCAGGTTTAAAGACATACAAGGCTCAAAAAGTTCCTAACAGAAACTCAGCAAAAAATTTAGAGGCCAAAGACAAAGCATGGAAATTGAAGTAAAATTTTATACAAAAAACATTCCTGCTGCATAATGAATGACGAATTCGCAGCTTCGGGTCAATATTGTTATGTTTCTGATGCTCGAGGGAATGTTGTAGAAATGTTTAGTACCCAAAAGCAGAAAATTTTCCAAGAATAATAATGTGTTATTTGTACTAAGAGAGGCAAATGCTCCAAACTGTGATCCAAACAGTGGAGAGATATTGGGCTCTTGTTAAAAGAGAATAGAAGAGCACAAACAAGGTGTCCAAAAGTGTGGTAGATTTTAAACGGAGATGTACTACAATTTCGAACAAATTTACAGAAAACTTAATAAAAACCTTAATGGAAGGGTTTTCGGAAAGGGTTCAAAAATTCATCACTATTGATTAGAACTATAAAAATAATATTTTTTTTAAATTGTAATAATAATTTCAATCAAATAAAAAAAAAATCAAAACTGTAAATTTAGTGGTTTCATTTTTATTAACATATATGTATGTTAAGAATTTTTCGATTTCAGTCCTTAGTTTAAAGAAATAGCTTTCATTTTATCTTTAAACTAGTACGAATCGTCAATTTTGTAGGATGAATATAATGATGCAATAGTTTCAAGAGCTAGTTTTCAGGAAAGCAAAGTCTCGAAAATATCAAAGGATGCCTTAAATAGAACTAATTTTAAAGTTATGGATAATAATAAAAAATAATCAAGAGCTTATTAGATGTCTGATATACCTGTCCGTAAATCGACGTCGTGATATTTCGGCTGCTGTTTCTTTACTAAGTCAACATGTTACTCAACCAGCTGAAGAATTTTAGAGGAACCATGAATTTTAAACAAAAACTTGGAGGGAATAGATCTGAGTAACTTATTTGCTAGAGTCGGACGTAAGGTGTTACTTTATAATTTCGATTATGATTTAGGGGTATATCTCCAGCAAAGTAATGGAAGACTTATGTTTTACTGAAACAATAATTGTCGCAGAACAATATTAAAACACTCTGAAGAATATTTTGGTAAGAAATGCAACTAAATTTGGGTTTATCAGTACAGTAACCTACAATACAAATTTTATCTTAACTTGAATCGTATATAGTGCAGATGTGCCTTCTGTATAATTGCGGCTAAGTTATAAACACGACTGCAACAGGTCTCCTACTATATCCAACTGAGTGTGCAGTGCGTGGTATATCCTAATGGTTAGGTTATCAGGCAGCCGTCCACAACCTTCGTTGGTACAGCTCACTTGGGTCCAATAATCGTTCCCTTTGTGGTACCTGAAAAAGAAAATGAAAACAGAGAGAGGAGAGAAATAGAAGTAGAAGAAAGGAATTCTATAGATTTAGTAGGCAAGAGGAGAAAATTTAAAGAAATGGGAGGAGTTAGAAGAGAAGATGTTGAGAATAAGATAACGCAGACCATCATGGGACAGTTGCCGAGTCGCCATGAGGTGCAATTTGCAAGTCTGGTTTTATCAACCACCTGCTTTTCCTAATAAATACGTCTATGCACCTTAGTTCCTTCACAGATAGCCCGGAGAGAGTACCAAAGGACCGTATATCGTCAAGTGCTGGACAATTACAATATAAGTGTAGTATAGTTTCTTCCTCTTCCTCATTCTGGCAACTTCCGCAGAAGTCGTTATAAGGTAACCCAAGTATTGCAGCATGAGTACCGAAAGTGCAATGTTCGGTGATCATCGCCACCATATTGCTGAGTCGTATTCGTTTAAGTCGAAGTAGATATGACGTGCGTCTACAGTCCACCACAGGCCATATCATCCTCGTGATAGCACAGGTGGATTCATTACCCACCTCGTTTGGGAAAGTTCGTAAATTGCGTCCTGTATTCGTTTCTTGCAGGTTGAAAGCGGAATTCCGCAGAGGGAGTCTATCTCGTCTTCCGACAACAAGGCTCCTAATCCTGCCACGTGATCAGCAGGATTTCAAATTGTCGTAAATACTACTGTCGCATTGAGGACTTGCCGATTGTTTTTATATTACTTACATTATATTCAAAAACGTTTATATAATACTAGCTTGACCCGGTGCGCTTCGCTACCCCTGTCGATGTAAAAATCGGTTCAGCCGTTTAGTAATTATTGTTTAAAAACTAAAGGTACTAATTTTACCCGTTTTCCCCCCTTTTTATCCCTTCCTGGTCCAAGTATTGAAAAAATTTATAGCCTATTGACGCTTCCAAGTAAGGATCTATCTACGTTCCAAATTTCAATAAAATCGGTTCAGCCGTTTAGGCGTGATGCTCAAACAAACAAACAAACAAACAAATAAACAAACAAACTTACAAAGACATTTATATATTTACTAGATTGACCCGGTGCGCTTCGCTACCCCTGTCGATGTAAAAATCGGTTCAGCCGTTTAGTAATTATTGTTTAAAAACTAAAGGTACCAATTTTACCCGTTTTCCCCCTTTTTATCCCTTTCTGGTCCAAGTATTGAAAAAATTTATAGCCTATTGACGCTTCCAAGTAAGGATCTATCTACGTTCCAAATTTCAATAAAATCGGTTCAGGCGTTTAGGCGTGATGCTCAAACAAACAAACAAACAAACAAACAAACAAACAAACAAACAAACAAACAAACAAACAAACAAACAAACAAACAAACAAACAAACAAACAAACAAACAAACAAACAAACAAACAAATAAACAAACAAACAAACTTACAAAGACATTTATATATTTATATAGATAAGATAAGATTATAAATACTAAAATAAAGTTACCTCAAAAGAAAAAAGTGGATTACACTACACTACATGTTTTATCTTCATTTCCAATTCCAAAATTATTTTAGATATTAGATATTATACAGTATGTTACCTGTGCAATTCCATCTTTGTCCAAATTCTTCTCAAGAATTTCATTCTAATCGTGTTTCAATATTATTATAAATAAAATTTCTGGAGTTTTTTTGTTTCGGAAATTATTTCAATGTTCAAGATTGTAAAGTGATTAACAGTGCTCTGTTGACTGTAACCTGAGCAATGTTAAAAAATGTCGATTTTGATTTATCTTCACACACATAAACAAATTTACTCAAATTTGAATAAAAGTGTGTTTTTGCCCATATATTAATAAAATACTAAAAAATTATAAAAATCTTAAGATTTCTTTTGGATTGTAATCTATAAATTTAATATTTGGAAAAGTTTCATTGTATTGTCAACCATTGGTAGGTATATCAAATATTAGTGATTTCATTTAATGAATTATACCTCAAACAATCAATTCAAAGCAATTTTACTCGAAACTATGTTTTTTGAGTTATGACCATGTTGATGCAAATGAGCGATATGTCTGTGTGTACGTACTTAAAAAACCTCATTATGACAAAGCCCTTACCGTCCCTATTTAACACCCATTGTAGTTTTTTTTCCTTTGTTTGTTTTTTGTTTTATAAAGTCGTCTAGTTTTAATGCATTTATGTACATTAGCGTGTAGTTTTTTTAAAGGGTATTTACACTGGATTTAATATAAAATATAATTGTTTGCTTTTTTTTTTTATTGTTTTGTTTATAGTACATGCCAATGTCGTTACTCAGTATGTTTTTATTTTCTAGACCATCATTAACATTGGCTGAATAAATATTTATAGTTTAATTTAATTTTTTTTGTTTGCATTTCTCTTTCCCTGAAGCCTGTATTTGTTTTAAGACTTATTTATGTGCATTATTAGCCTAGTATTAGGTGCTCTAACTTGTATTTTTCCCTTGTACACTTGAAATATTTCCTAAAAAATATGTAAGTCTTCTTAAAACCAATACAAAATTCACAAATTTAACTTGGATCCTAAATGCATATTTTAATTCCATTTCCGTTACGATTTGCGTTTAACAATAAAAACTTACAGTGTTGGTTACCGATTTAAAATGGTAACGCTAAATTTGTTTATTACGTTAACGGTAATTTAGCGGTAACGATATTTTTGCTTATTTCGCTGATGGTATTTGCGGTGTTTTTTTTCTTGAGTTAAAGTTAAACAAGTAGAGTTAAACAAGGAGTTCCTCAGGGCGGGGTCCTGTCGCCGCTCCTGTTTAACTTCTACCTCTCTAAACTCCCAGTGCCACCACAGGTTGTGGATGTAATCACCTATGCGGACGACTGCACCATTTTGGCGACAGGTCACAACGTTGATGAGCTTTGTGGTTTGGTAAATGGTTATCTCAACGAAATCCACAATTTCTTCACTGCACGTAATCTGCAGCTATCACCAACGAAGTTATCGGCAACACCCTTCACCACCTGGACGAAGGAGGTAAAACTCAACTTAGGCATCATGGTCGACGGCATACAAATTCCGACAGTGAACCACCCGAAAATCTTGGGTGTCACTATTGATAGCCTTTTTACGCCACTGCAATCACGCATAAACTGCGAAATTGGAACAAGGTCCTCAAAGCACTAGACGGCAGCGCTTGGGGTATGGACAAAGAAACTTTGTTAGCAACCTACAAGACGATTGGCCGGTCAGTGGTTAACTATGCAGCTCCAGTGTGGTCGCCTTCGTTAAGTGATACTCAGTGGAGAAATATTCAAAGCTGTCAAAATCCAGCCTTAAGGACCGTCACAGGCTGCCTCCAAATCACCTCCAAACACAACCTGCACGAGGAAACTAAGGTTCTACCGGTCAGGGAACATAACGTCATGCTGACGCAACAGTTCCTTCTGGGATGTCACCGGAGGAGTCATCCAAACTTCAACATCACACAGTTGGAGTCTCCCCCGCGTCATGTCAGACAGGACCTTAGAAAATACGAGGAGAGCATACAGAGGTATGTGCAGGATCCATTTGATTGCAGCACAAATATGACAGCTTTGAACGACATTCATAGAGACGCCATCAATTCCGCGGTAGCAGGATACCGTATGATACCTAGGATACCTTGGAGGTCGCCCGCCACCGATAGCAGACGCCGAGAAGATTCTGCCGCGCAAAACAACAGTCATTCTGGCACATCTAAGATCAGGATGGAGTAACAGGCTTAATACCTTCTGGTCCCGCATAGACCTCGCCGTCCTAAACTTATGCCCAGCATGTGGCCAGGGTCCCCATGACACCCTCCACATTTTCAACTGTCCTGCCAACCCTACTTTACTACACCCAGTGGATTTATGGACCCACCCAGTAGAAGTGGCACAATTTCTTGGACTTGATCTAGCAGAACCCCAGACTAAATATTGTATAATTGTTCGCGCTGCTACAACAACAACAACTAAACTCGAAACAAATATTATTAGGGAGGGGCAAGGTCTGGACTATAAGGCGAGTGACTTTGGTGTCGCTTCGGCTGATGAGCCGGGCTTCACATACAATCTCTTACCCTTCGGGTTATCGTAATGGATCCACTTTTCATCGCGAGTAATGATTCGGTACAAAAATGATTTTCTTTTATAGCGTTCATACAGCATTTCAGACATGCAAAATCGTCTTTCAAGGCCTCTCGGCTTCAATTCGTATGGTACCCAATTTTTCTGCTTTTAGATGAATCCTGCTGCTCGCAAACGTTTTGAAAATGCTGCTTGAGTAGCTCATAATCATTTTGCAGCTTCTTGTTGAGTTTAACAACAATCTTCATGAAGTAATGCCTCCAAGTCATGGTCTTCAAACTGTTTTGCCTGACCTGGGTGATCTTTGTCTTCCGTGTCAAAATCAACAATTATGAACGTATGGTACCCAATTTTTCTGCTTTTAGATGAATCCTGCTGCTCGCAAACGTTTTGAAAATGCTGCTTGAGTAGCTCATAATCATTTTGCAGCTTCTTGTTGAGTTTAACAACAATCTTCATGAAGTAATGCCTCCAAGTCATGGTCTTCAAACTGTTTTGCCTGACCTGGGTGATCTTTGTCTTCCGTGTCAAAATCAACAATTATGAACCGCACAAACTATCTCTTGCACTTTGAAATCAATGGAACACATTCGCCATAAGCTTTGGTGAGCAATCGGTGTGCTTCAAGCAAAACTTTTCGCATATAACGCTTTATTGGTACAAAATTCTACATTTTCGTTCAATAACTAAAGGAGAAGATATGACAAATATGTACCCTTCAAAGTGATACATCAGTTATTATTAAAAACAATAACCGCGTTCAAAAGATACGCTATGTATTGTAAATCCCGCATTTTTAAATCATACATCCAATAAATTATTTATAGAATATCGGTAATGGTAGAATTCCAGTCCTACCAGTTAGACCTACCTCGTACAAAATTCTACCGTGGCCTATCCGCGTCGTTCTTAACAGAAAAGACTCAAAGTGTAAGCAAGATAATAGCCGCCACGCTTGCCATATAGTTCGCAATTGGTAGTAAGTTTAGGATTATATCCAATGTTGAAGAACATCATTGAGCTTTATTGAGTATCTTCCAATTACTACTTTTTCTCATTTCTTCCCACCATACTGTAAAACCATAAGTAATAATGGGCCTCACAGTTAATAAGTTATAATGACTTAAAGAACCAGTCTAAAATATATTTTAATAACTTAACAAAATTTTCAAAAATTAAAACCACCCTAATATACTTGCAGATGTGGATTATAATTAAAAAATTTGTTTTTATTTACTAATTGCAGCACATTAAACTAATACAGTTTTTCCTGCTCAACTACCTATTTGAATGGGTTGCATGTAACAATTTCGATAGAAATTTAAAGTTAAGCTAAGTTGAATTATAGTTTTAAAATGTCTGCAATTTAATTTGTACTATTAGGCAATTCATTTACAATAGGTAATTTGAAATGTAAAGGGAAATTATTTAGTTTTCTGCATATATTGTTGCAATTAAAGTTTAAATTCGAATACTCTACATATTGGTTATACATATGGGGCATTTCATGTCAAGTGAACCAATTGATTGGGATGAAATTTGCACCGTAGTTAGATCTATTGGATAGTAATTCAGACACAAGAACTTTCTGAGTTAGAAAATTATCAAAACTTTTTATTTTTTTTTCCGAAAGATTGAACAAATAGCTATCTAAACTATTTGGGACACATTTTGCTAAGAACAATAGGTAATAAGTTAAAAGGATGAGAAAAAACATATGCTTGGTCAAAATGTCAAATTTTGACCCCCTCTAACTCAGGAAGTTCTTGACCGATCTTGTTGAAAAATTGTGTCTGAATTACTATTCAATAGATCTAACTATGGTGCATTTCATCCCAATCGGAAGACATCGATTTCAAAAGTTGGTTCAGTTGACATGAAATGCCCCATATATATAACAATTGCAAACAGCTGAGACAACAAAACACCATCAAAACAACCATACAAGATCAATCGACCCACTTTGAAGCGCTGGGTATAATTAAGTTCCTCATTGACAGGTTTATATCTGGCGAATTAGCGCAATTACCCATAATCCTTGAATTCTTCAATTTGTTCCGTCAACGACGCATCTCTATGGCCTTCCTCAAGACTTGAGTGCCAAAGCTGATGGTGAGCGTTAAATTTCCCAAGGACCAAACATGTATCACCATCTAATACTAGCTGTCTGCTGTTTCCCCGATCTGGCCGCACAACTTTCAAACTCAAGATATTGGTCTCTAGTATCAAGATCAACATAGAAAGAGTTTTATAATGTATGATGACAGCAATGCCTCTGCCATTGCTTCTGTTTCAGTCTTTTCGGAAAATATTGTATTTTTGTATCTTTGGAAATAAGTTTCTTCTGCTCAACCACAGCAATCACTATTGTGTTATCACTAGAAGTCTTTGAAAATGCATATCACCTCATGTTTTCGAAGTGCAACAATTTCACTGTTTCCGAGAGTTCGTTCCTGAAGGATAATAAAAAGAGATTTTAACTATTTGTGTTTATGTCAGGTAATGGTAGCTGTAGAAACTGTACCACCTTCATCGGTCTTAAACATAGTTTTATAGAGCACAAATTAGACCTACTAGGACAATTGAATAAATGCAATGTATCGTAAGGACTTTGATGTCAGGCAGGTTAACGGTTTAAAGTGTCAGAAATAATTCGTTCGCGATATTAGTTGAGAAAACTGCATCAACCAGCTCTTAATTGTGCTAGGGTAGGTCATGTTTACCTGTGTAGTTGTCTCGCACTGAGATCGCTGGGGGATGTACATCAATGATGTCCACTTCATAACACAATTGTGCTAGTTAATCCCACACGTATTCTTATTCTGTTTTGTTTTGTCGATAACATGTCGCAGATAATTTTATTAAGATTGTGGAATTAATTCTTGTGAACAAATGAAGCCGATAAATAACTGAAATTTTAAAAGTTCACTAAAATTTTCTTTCGGTTCAATTTTCTTTTGTTCACCAACACAACTTTGTGCATTCCTGATGTATATATGTTGCATCTGTTGCCATTAATAGTTTCGGATGTTTGATGCAACATTATCTGAGCATAATAGACAATCGGTCGGGGTCTGATGGGTTGACGTCTTGGAAGTCGCTGCGAAAGCGTCAAAAGTCCATCTGGATGTGTCGAGGAAGAGGATCCTGCATCAGAACCTGATGGTTGGGGTTAATAGGAAGAGATCCTATGCCAACATTATCTGTCTAGCCAACAGCGCACTATGTTGTCTGACTGACAGTAACCTGATCTCCTTATGATCTCGTCATTTTGAGCCGTTTGTAAACCTTGCCGTTGGTTGTCGCTGCGTAATTGAGTAGAGATCGACCAATTGCCTTGTATGTCGCTACAATCGTCTCTTTAAATATGCCTAAGAGGTGCCAGTAAGAGCTTTATGCAAGTTTTGCAAGATATGGGTGAAAGTACTCATCATTGGGCAGATTGATGTTTACCATGTCATTTATCAGCGAGAAGTGATCAACAGTGTCAAATGCTTTGGATATATACAGAGCAGCAACAATGGTGCATTGACACTGCCGTTGCTGATTCCGTGCGTTGGCGATCTGGGAGGTTATGATTGAGTGCTGTTGTTGTTGTTTATGCTTCCCTGAAGCCATGTTGGTGTCTGGATAGCGGAAAATGTTCACTCAGGATTTGGTAGTAGTAAGGATTCTAAAACGTTTGGATTATCCCCATTCTAAAACCGTTGAAAACAACAAATTCATCACTTGCGTAAGATATTCCAGGCATACAGTACATAGTTTATTCAGCATTAACTTGGAGATGCCATCGGGAGTAGGGCTGAGAAGCACGAGTGAGATTCTTAGTTCTCCGTACTATAGCTATTTTGGTCAGGTTCTCTGTGGCGGGGTGTTCGATAAATTGCCTGAAGAATTATGTTTTGCATTTCAAGGCATCAGTATGACACGAGTTGTTAAACGTTTTTGTTCCTATTGTTACCAAATAGATTTTTAATAGTATAACATAGCATTTTTGAGTCAATTGAGGTGGTCTTACCATTTGTTGAGGCGATGTCATCGGCTGGGTCGCTATTACGATGGAGTTCGCGGACTGAGCTGGTATTACGACTTATTCGTTCATGACCATGGCACACTGAACCAGATAGTTGTAGATTACGGTTGTTGCAATTGATTTGGGGAAGGTGGAGTTGTGGCGTTAGAAAATGACAATGGTGTTCTGGTTAAATATGTACAAACGTATTCAAAATTAGTGTGTGGTAATTAAGGTGTGGCTACTTATTAGTCGGATTATATTAAAAAGTACCAAATAATATTCCAAGCAGTTGTTATTTCAACATTTGGTAATAATAATTCCTGGGCAGGACTGTTAATATTTTCATTAGCAAAGAAATTTAAATAAATCTAGTTTTTTGTATTAGGCATGTTTTGTTTAAAACAAGTATTAAGTGAGTAGACATAGAAAAGAGAATTAGAAAGGTTTTGGGATCAGATTTGAATGAACCCAAGTGAGCTGCTTGAGAAGCGGCAGCCCTCAAGACTTTTCAGTACTCGGAAATTTGGCTGAAAGAAAACTTGATCGATTTGGAATTGCAATTAAATGGCATCAGGCAAACTAATATACGATAACAAAATTTATATGATACATTGTACATCTAACAAGTAAGAGAGCTATATTCGGGTGTGCCGAATTATATATACCCTCCACCAAATTATACTTTAAAATAAAAATTTTAAATATTTTTATGTAAACTAAATTAATTTTTTTTTCAAAATTAAAATTTTTTTTTTTTTCAAAATTTAAATTTTTTTTTTTTTTTTCAAATTTTTTTTCAACATTTTTTTTTAATTTTTGTGAAAAAAAATGTATGACAAAAAATGTTTTTGGGAAAAAAAATATATTTTTCCCGATTTTGACCCATTGTAGGTCCAAATTACTATAGCCTTATCTATCATTAGATTTCCATATTGTCTATATTAATGACTTAGTAATCCAGATATATTTCAAAATCCAGATATATTTCAAAAATCGAGGTTGGCCCGGTTTTTTCCTTATATCTCAGCCATATGTGGCCCGATTTTCTCAATTTTAAATAGCAATGTATGAATCAAGTTTGTAAGTTATTTGGGGTTTTCAGAAAATTGATTTCAACAGACAGACATACAGACGGACAGACAAACGGACATGGCTTAATCGTCTCCGCTATCTATAAGGATCCAGAATATAATTACTTTATAGGGTCGGAAAATAATATTGTGGAAATTACAAACGGAATGACAAACTTATATATACCCTTCTCACGAAGGTGAAGGATATAAAAATACATGTAAAGATCGCAACATTGCAATTTGTATGATTTTAATAAGTGGATTAGTCTTTTACTATGTCTGTTGGAATTAAATATAATTCAACCGTTTCACTAAAAACTCTACACTAGTTCCAATAAACTTATTAATTTAATTATGCAAACACTTAAATTACTAATTTGCTTGGTTCATTATGGCGATAACTAGAGATGAGATAAATTATTCATATTTAAAAGCTTTTGTATGTATGTATGTTGTATTGATATTAGGTTGAATATTTAGGTGAATCCCTGATTCAATAAGTCAGTCGAAAAATGAATTATAAAAAATATCATGGTTTCTATTGTTATTATTTTATTGCCGAACCCCCACCAACTTAGTTTTTGCAAAAAACACCATTGTGCCATCAGATTTCTTATTGAGATATAATTGTATTCATTACTGATTAAATCAAGTCTTATATGTTCGTGGGAACAGAAAACTTAACTTCAAAGTACTTTTAAAAACATTTCAATTAAGATTCTTTTCGCTTTTTTTATTATTGTATCACAGAAGAAAAACATCCTAAAAAAACCATTTATTTCAATTTAACAAAATATTTTAAACATCTTATTGTCTGAAATTTAACCACAAAAAAACACACACAAAATAATAATAATAATAAATATTTCTTTGTCTACGTTATTTCGTTTTTTCTTTTAGGTGTTGGTAAAACATGCCTTGTAACCAAATACATTAAGAACACTCTACACAAAGATGTTGGTCCAACAATAGCTGCTTCGTTTTTCACTTGTAAGATCATCTTGGATGATGTTAAAGTAAAATTACAAGTAAGTAATTGGGTATATGTAAAAAATATATATTTAAAAAGAGCATAACAATGATTTAAAAAATCATCTAAAGCATAAAAATACACCAAAAATCCATTAGATTATCAAAACACATTTATTAACAATTAGAATCTTGTATTTGGTACAATATTCAGTTTAAACTCATGGCATACTGAAAAAATAGAATGACTTTTTTTTTTTTTTTTTTTTTTTTTTCAAAATAAGTTTGTTTTTTTAGACCTTAAGCATTAATTATAAATTAAATTTTAAATGGAGGCATGAAAGTAAAAGGAATTTCAAATTATTTTCTTGTATTTTTAGTTAGTTACCCTAATTTTTTGTAATAAAAGTTACATAAGAAATTATTTAAGTTAAAAAGCTTAATTTTTAAGTTATAGACGCTTAGGCATAAGATATAAGATAGCAATTATCCAGCTACTTCGTTAACCAAAGCTGTAAGGTGCTTAGTTTAGAGAATGTTAATCACTGGTTGTCATAAAGAGAACATTGCACTTTCTTTCTCTGTTGTAATCTGCTCAGCTATTGTTTGGGATTTTTGTTTCTTATTTGATACTTGTAATTTTCTTGGACATCGTTGGTATTCGTGTTCCACACCTGGTGGTTATGAGTGCCGTTTACTGTTCTAAATAGACAGTAGTTGATAATATAATGGAAATGGTTGATAATACAACCATTTTATATACTTATATTAACAACAAAACATATTAAACTTGCATTTTTCAGAAGTCTTCCGCTTTATTTACATAGTTTTTGGCATACTCCTAACGTAACTTCAAATTATTTCTTGAAATAAACGGTTTCTTAAAAAAATGGATAGTCAAGAAAATTCTTTTCTTTTTGTTTTGGACTTCATTCTCGCAAAAGTTTAAAGGTTTCATTGTATATCCAGTGCTAAGGAGTACAGCCACATTCTGAAATTTACTATATTTTAATAGAAAACCTAGTAAATTTGAATTTATCTTTGAAATATATTGGGCAAAAGGTCTAAGATTACGGAATATAGTTTAAAATTCCATTGAATTGTCGCTCACTGTATATACAATCTTAAACATTACCACGTTTAAATACCTAAAATTCCAATTATGTAATCTAATCTTAATGCTAATTTTTTTAAATTATTTGCTTTCAGATTTGGGATACTGCTGGCCAGGAACGTTTTAAAGCCGTTGCGCCCATGTATTACCGCAACGCCAATGCTGCCATATTAGTTTTCGATTTATCACAATATCGAACATTTAGCGAAATTAAATCATGGATACAGGAGCTACATCGCAATGTACAGGATCCCTTAATTCTAACACTTGTGGGTAATAAATTAGATTTACATGCAATTCGTGCCGTGTCACGAGAAGAGGCTTGCCTATTTGCCAACTCCATGGGAGCAACATATTTCGAGACATCTGCCGAAACGGATCAAGGCCTAGAACAGGTGTTTGTCAGCACTGCCTTAGGTTTAGTGCGTTTGGCAAAGGAAGGCAAATGTCGTTCTCTAAGACAATTTGATTCGTGTGACTCGATCTCGACCTATACCAATAATAATACAGCGTTCAATCATACCGCTCAAGCGATTAGTAGTCGTCATATGCATGAAAATGGTTCCGTAATACATTTGCCCTCAGTGCCGTTGGGTATACCGGTAGAAGGGGATGATGTGAAAGCCACAGCAGAGGGGCGTTTAGAGACACCATCCTGGAGTATAGAGCACATAGCGTTGGGTGAAGTGGAACCCGTCAATTGGTGTTGTTAGATTCTAATTGAAATACAAAATAAAACCCACAAATAAGATGCATTAGATGCATATGCATTAGCAAATGCAGTAAAACAAAAGTAATTGAAAGAAAACAATTGTGATTTTTTTTTTATTAAAAAACAACCAACCCAACCAACAAAAACAAAGCAATTTATGAATGCAAACCACAAGAATCTTTTATCAAATACACAGATATTATTTTTAATTTATAAATAGCTACATACTTATGTATGTATTTAATTCATTAGTTGTCTTTATGGTATAACTATGTATGTATGTATATGTAGCAATCTATTTAAATATGTATTTAGTATATAAATTTATATTAAAAAAAACAGGATTTTTTAAATTCTTTTTTTTACAATAATCTAAATATGTATTGTAAAATGCTAAAGAAAAAAAAAATGCTTTTGACCAAAAATGCCCATCGAATTTCTTTTCTTTTCGTTTTTTTTTTTTTTATTTCAAAAAACATAATTTTTTATATAAATCAAATTACTTTTATTTTTATTATTATGTATTAATTTTAAATCTTTTCTACTAACCACAACTGGTACTGATGTGTTTTTAATTAATTATTATGGTATTTTCTTTTTTTTTTAAACAATTAATATTCATTTATATTTATAAGTTTTCATTCATTTTCCTACACTCACTCGTTTTGAGTTTATGATTTAATCTTTTTATTTATAACTAAAAAATAACATGTGTACAAATAGTAAAACATATTCATTTGTTATAATGAACGACATGTTTATTCATCCTCATTATTCTCATTTAAAACCATTTACATACGTAAATATTTTATTATTTTTTATTTTTTTTTTTACTAAATTTGTACATACATATGTATGAGGAAATATTTATATTCAAGTTTAGGGTTTATTTGATTTTAAGCTTCCTTTTAATGAGAGCAAACAAACAAAAATCAAATAATTTATATTCATATTTAATAATACATACTATTACATTTAATGTTTACTTTATAATAAATAAATAAAAAAAAAAAAACAGAATTTATTATACAAAACCCATATAAAATTAAAATGTTGTTATGATTTGTTAAGAACCTAAGAGCTGGTTATTGATTTGAAGATTTTAGATTAAATTAAGAATATTGTTTTGAGTTGTCGGTTCATCTTGTGCAAGTATTCAAAATTGAGTGATTTCAAAAACGAACAATTTTTAAATGAATGTTCTGCAAATCGCACAATTTTGTACATTGAAATAGGTTGAAATATGTGAATTCATTTTAAAATCGAAAACGTTACTCGGGAATACAAAATTAATATTTTAGTATGATTTAGTTTTCATATGCTAAATTCACAATTTTTTTTTTTTTAATTTTATTTCATTTATTTGTAATACAAAGCCTAAAAAGGCCAAAATAAATATATTACAAAGCAAATATTGCCTGATATAATACAATAAACAAATTTATAAATACCATAATATATATAAAAATCTATAAATGTACATATGCAAAAATTCATGTACAAAAATTAATTCATTTAATATTTTCTTAATTATTTTATTTGGCTCCCCAGCCGTAAAAAAATTTAAAACATTGAGAATAATTTTATTAAAATAGGTCCACTCAGCAACAGATTTATATAATTAAATAGTACTAAGAAAGTTTAATTAAATTCCAGAATTCAAAAATGATTGTAAGAGTTTTAGTCTAAAAACATTATTAGATTGGGAAAAAGTGCGTAAATAATGTGGTAAAAAGTTCCACCATCTAGCAATGCGGACTAAGAAAGATTTTTCCAAAAAAGAAGATGATATTCTAGGTATTAAAATTTGAGGGTTTCTTGTGGATCTTGTAAACGTAAAAGAGCTATACAATGGAAGTGGTCTGCAAGTTTTAATGACTCTATAAAAGAAAAGCAAGTTACGATAAGTTATAAAATCATGAAAAGAACAGTAAAGAAAACGTAAAACATAGGACGAGATATGTTCACGACGTCGAATATTGTATACAAAACGTACAATCGCATTAATTAAGCGTCTGATTCTATTCAAGTACACAGCACAAGTACCAGAAACAACTTCAAGTCCATATAATACCTGAGACATCAACAGTGCATAAGCTAATTTGTATCTAATTCTAGAGGGCAGATACAAATTAGTTGAGTATAGTCGTCTTAAGATACCAAAAACTCTAAAACTTAAAGAATCAATGTGATCAGCAAAAGAAAGTTTGCAGTCCAATACAACACCCAGACATTTAAGATGTTCAACAAAATCAATCTGAACATCACCCAAGAAAATATTAAAATCAGAAAAAAATCGATTAGTAGGTCCAAAAACAATGGCTTTGGTCTTAGTAGGGTTTATACTTAAGGAATTATCCGAGGTCCATTCAAGAATACCCTTTAAGCTAAAGTTTATGTTAGATACTAATACATCCTTAAAGTCCAAACAGCTTCTGAACAGCAAAAAAACATCGTCAGCAAATAGAAAAGACTCGCATATCGAAGAGTTAACACAACGGGGAAGACTGTTAACATATAAAATAAACAGAAGAGGTCCTAAGACTGATCCCTGGAGGACACCAGATGATAGAAAACTTATGTTTGAAATAGCTCCATTGATCTGTACAAATTGCAATCTACCGCATAAATAAGAAAACATAAGTTTACATGCTGATTTTGAAAAATTAAACTCACACTGAAGTTTCCTAATAAGTTGGTAGTGATTTAAAGAATTAAATGAAATGGAAATAAGAACGCTGAATTCATTATTATTAACATTATTCCTGATTTTATCAGTCAAACTTAAAAGCAGAGATGTTGTGTTAAAACCTCTACGAAAAGCATATTGTTTGTCATATATACAGTCGCATACTGATTCAAGAATCTGGTTTCGGATTACATGTTCTACAACTTTTGATAACGCAGGAAGAATTGATATAGGGCGAAGATCTTCAGGTCCATGAACTACAGTAGATTTAGGGATAGGTATAACCCTAGCTGTTTTCCAACATGCGGGAAAAGTAGATGTTGTCAAAATAGAGTTAATCAAATGAAGCATATAATTAGAAACAAATGGGTAAATTAATTTAATAAAACGAATAGAGATGTTGTCAATGCCCACAGAACTAGATTTAACTTTATTTAATGCTTCCATAACTTCCATTTCATCCACACATCGAAATGAAAAAGAACCGATCGAGTTATCAAGGACCGAAAAGTCAAAATTAGAATTTCCACTACTACCAGTAACAAAAAAATCATTTAATTGATTAATATCACCCTCATATGCCATTGAATTAGATCCAACACATCCAGCTCCTCTAAGAACTTTCCAGAGAGAAGATGTATCCAGTCCCCAAAAAACTTTGGAAAAGTGCAACCTCTTCACTCTCCGAATAATATTCTTGGCCCTATTGCGATGTTTGCAGAAAAGTTTCCAGTTCACATCTGAACGATTAGACAAATATGCTCTATAACCTAGGTCCCTAAGACTCTGAGCATATCGAATCTCTCTACAATTCATCCACTTCACACTGCCACGATAAATTTTCCTCCTAACAACAGGAACAAAAGAAAAAAGTAGATTTAATAGAGAAGAAAAATCATTACATTGTTCATCAACATCACTGCAATAAAACTGAGAATGATCAAAATCAGAAAGACAACGAAATAAGTTATCCCAATCAATGGATTTATAGTCATGAAATTCTATAAACTCATCTCTTCGGCCCACCTTTATCATAAACGACGCAAAAATACAGTCATGATGGGATATGGACGGACAATGTATCTGGTCTGACAGACATACCATAGAAAAATTACTAACTAGCCAATAATCAATCAGTGACGTTGAACCATGAGCTATATCAAAATGTGTAGGCTTTGAGTTATGAACAATCGATAAATTGCATCTTAAGCACAAAGATCGCATATAGTTAGATTTTACAATATCAAACAAATTACAATTATAGTCCCCAACAATAATAATATAAGAATAATTTAGAAAAAGGTTGTAATGAACTGTTCAAAAGAACAAATATCACCATGGGGTAAGTAAACTACTCCAAATAGAAACACTACATTGTTAATGTAAATTTCAACAAACAAAGTCTCGCAAGTTCCTAATTCCGAAATCTGAAGCACTTTTTTGTACTTAATTTGATTAGAAATGTATATTGCAACTCCACCACCTCTTGAATTCAACCGATCATTCCTACAAATTTTGAATCCGGGAATCTCCACAGCACGGCATGATATATATGGTTTTAACCATGTTTCAGTAACTGCAAAAACATCTATAAACGAATCAGCTAAAAGTGATTTCAACTCATCAAATTTCGAATGATTAGTCGAAGGTTTGATGCTTTGACAATTCAAATGAGCAACATTAAAATTACGTACATGATGTTGTAATGCAATATTAAAGCAAGAATTCACACTGAGTGTAGGACCATTTGTTGAGTCAGAAGTAGGGATGCCAATCCCGAAATCCCGATCCCGAAAATCTCGGGATTTTTCGGGATCGGGATTTCCCGAATCCCGGGATTTGTAAAAAAAAAATCCCGGGATTTTTCGGGATTAACAAATCCCGGAAAATTACGAGATTTTTGATATTTTTGGTACGATATATGAGTGATCACAGATCGAGCACCTCTTCTCGATTAAACTCTTATAAACAAAGTTATTAGGGAGTTTAGAATTTTAAAGTTTTTCGTATAAAAAATCGATCTTTGGTCAGAAATATGAGTGATCACATATCGAGCTTCTTTTCTCGATTAAACAAAGTTATTAAGGATTTTAGATTTTTGAGGTTTTCAGATAAAAAAAACGATTTTTGGTACAAAATATGAATGATCACAGATCGATCTCTTTTTTCGATTAATTGCTTATTTACAAATTTATTAGAGATTTTAGATTTTTGACTTCTTTCATATTTTTTCCGATTTTCGCAATACTTTACAGTATAATTTCAAAGTACTTAGAACTTATTTAGTGCAAAATTTTATAAGGATTGTCGCATAATGAACCTACTTATGACTGCTCAAACAGTATTCCGGGGGACAATTGTATGGAACTAGGGGAAATCATGGACCATTTTCAATTCCAAATAAACCTTATCAACAGAGAGTATTTGTGTATAATTTTAGTCAGCCCTAACGAGTTTTAGACATACGGAAATTTTTAATTATAAAATAAAACAATACTTCAATATTTTATTTTCAATATTAATATAGGGAGGAACAAATATTTTTGACAAAAATTGTGCGGTTTTAATTGCAAATAACTTTTAAACTCCTTACCAATTTTTACACTGTTAGTCTCAAAGTAATGTTCGCTTTCCTAAAAATGCTTTTACTATGAACTACCATATGTACTCAATACAGTTTTGTGTTTCTCACTGTTATAAAGTTCAGAATACGGGTATAAATATGAAATATCGTTTGTGTCAAATTTATTTTAATTCAATGCATTAGTTTTTTCTTTGATATATTTTTACATAAATATATTAACGAAAAAAAAATGTTTTTATTGTTGAATTTTATATTTTTTGACGTTTAACTAAAATCCCGAAGTCCCGAAAAATCCCGAAATCCCGAAAAATCCCGGGATCCCGAAAAATCCCGGGATCCCGGGATTTACATTTCTAAAATCCCGAATCCCGGGATTTGTAAAACCCAGTCCCGTTTGGCATCCCTAGTCAGAAGTCATCAATATAATAGAAAAAGATTACAGTGGGGAACCAAGAAAAATAAACAGTTACGAAAATATTTATAACAAACATAATTCAAAATTACAATTATAATATAACTTTGCAGCTAATCATAAGCTAAAAATTTAGATCAAATATTGATAAATTAAGAACGATAAACATTCAACGTATAATATATACTCGTATAAAGAAAAAAAGGTAAATATAATTAAGTATATGTCATACATGGGACTAGTTCAAGATATTTTAAGCTAAGAAAAAATTTTAAATTGTTTAATAGTTCAAAAAATCTGTAAGAAAAATACATTTCATATTTGCAAGACATTATTAAAAGGTTTATAGTAAAAATGAAATGTAAGAAAACTTTTAAAAATTGATAATGAATTCAAAAACTAATTTAATACTCCCATGTACGCATATATATATATTCGTGTTTAATATTAAAATAAATAGAAATAATTAAAAAGGATAATATTTTAACGGCCAGCATCAAGTAAATCACCACATTGAGCAGGACTGTAGACAACTTCACTATCATCAGTCATTGTTAATTTGACTCTCAATCTGTCACTGTTCAAAATTCTGTATTTTTTAATTAGTTCTTTCCGTAGTAGCTTTTTACATAGCATGTTAAGTTTGCTTGCAGCTGGTGAGTAGTGGTCATTCAAATAGACTCTTAAATCAATATCTCCATCAACAAAATCACGTACTTTTAATGACCGGGTTTTAAAATATGCATTCATTATTTTATCTCGTACAAAAACACTATTGAATTTAACCAATATCGACTTTCGATTATTTATATAGCAAATATAGTTTACATCATTTGTGCAAATTGGAATATCATATATTGACCCCATTTTAATAATAAGAGCCATTAGATCAACAATACCAGTAGGCAATCCACTAATTATTATGTTCGCACGATTAAGTCTCCTGTGCAGGCTATTATTGTCCTCCTCCAAAGCAGCAATTTTATTGGAAGTTGATAAATCAACACTATGTATTAACTTATTACAGTCAATAATCTCACTCTTCATTTCTTTGAGACAAGAAGCTATTTCAGATTTTAAGGAAGCAACCGTATCGGCCAAAGCATTCTTAATTGATATCTGCTCACTGTCAACCTTGTTTATAAAATCATCAATTTTATTGTTTAAGGAACCTATTTCATTTTTCAGCATAGTTTCAAATTCCGAACGAGGATCCTTGTTGCAAGAGGTACATGTGAACGATAATCTATTATCCTTCAAAGCAGAAAGGACCTTATCAGGTATCTTGGCGCATGTTATGTGAAACCATAGGGAACAGTTTTTACATTGAATACTGGTTTGGTTCTTATTAATGTTGTCATCACAGGCTCCACATTTAAAAGTTTTACTTGGCGGCGACATTTTGATGTTAAATAAGTAAACAAAAGTAGATTTGGCAACAGGGCAAAAAAAAAAAAAAATACAACAGCAGTCAGCAGCACACAATTAATTATCCAGTAGACAACAGCATAAAATTTAATTGATGTAATGAAAAATCACTCAAAATTTGTTAAACAAGCAGGAATACAGCTTCTTAATTTATTTTTAGCCAGAAATTAAGTAAATTTTATTTAGCAAATGATCAGATGTACAAAAAACACTTCTACACAGGCATAGCGTTGCCTTCAATTCTCAATTACTGATAAATTCACTGAAATTTATTGTTGGGGGATAAGCTAGTTCCTATGCACATTTCACAACATATTTGAATGCGTTTTTACATATATCCTTCATCTTGAGTGGTAAGTGTTTGATTTTCAAATTTCCAAGGCTTCCAAATAACTTACGAACAATTTTTAATAAAAATATTTTTTGTCTCGACAAAAAGGAGTTTGTCGAATTAGTTATATAAATAGCGTGAGTGCGTCTTTGATTTTATAACTACCAATAATCTAGTAATTTGCAACAAGGGCAATATGCCCACGTTCAGGAACAAGGATAGGCAGGCGGTTATAGATATTACATTGACGAACCACAATGATAATTTCGTTAGAGATTGGAGGGTATCCACAGACTGCTCTTTTTCGGATCACAGTCGGATTACCTTCACTTTGGACTTTAAATCATCTGCAAGGGCACCTTTTAAGGATCCTAGGCGGATGAATTGGGGAACCTTCTATGATAAGGTATTGGGATAGAACAGTTGACTTCATGTGAACTGTTCCCATCTAAAATGGACTATGATGTGTATAAAATCACTAGTGTACTCAATGAGAGCTACGAATCATCATGCCCAATGAAGGTGGTCTTCATACCTAAGGCCGGTAAGGCCAGCAACTCGAAGCCAAAGGATTTTAGACCTATTAGCCTATCGTCTTTTATTTTGAAGACATTAGAACGACTGATAGATCTACATATCAGGAGCAATATAGATACTTACCTCATCAGCAAAGCTCAGCATGCATACCTTAAGGGTAAGTATGTTGAGAGTGCGCTCCATGAGGTGGTCGGTTGTATAGAGCACAACTTGGAGCATAGGGAATATACCTTTGCTGCGTTTCTGGATATAGAAGGCGCCTTTAATAACATAAGGATAAAGGCAATTAGGTATTCGTTGGTGATACTTGGGGTAAACGACTTCCTGGTAAGTTTGATAGTCTTAATGCTTGAAAGCAGGATTATCAACTCAACCCTAGGGGACGATATGATCAGAAGACTGGTTACCAGGATCACACCACAAGGGGGAGTTCTCTCTCCTCTCCTGTGGTTACTGGCGGTAAACTCTATTCTTAAAATCATTGAATCTAAGGGTAGGAAGATAGTCGCCTATGCGGATGACTTGGTGATATTGGTCAGGGGAAAGTTTCTATCCACTATCAGTGACATCATGCAGGTATCGCTTGGCGACCTCTCGTCCTGGGGAAAACCTAACGGGCTGGTGGTAAACCCATCGAAAACGGAACTGGTGCTATTTACCAGGAAATATAAGGTGGAGAGCTTCAGTTTGCCGAAATTAGACGGCGTTGAGTTTATCAGGGGAGCCAAGTATTTAGGAGCCTTCCTTGACAGTAAATTGACTTGAAAAATAAATAATCAGGAAAGATTAAAGAAGGTCGTCAATGCCTACTATACATGCAGAAACTCAATTGGCAAAAATTGGGGTCTGCGACCAAGTATGGTTAATCGGATCTACACATCGGTGGTTAGACCTTTTATTACTTATGGTTGTACGGTATGGTGGGAGGTAATGAGGAAACGTAGCTTTAAGGTTATACTCAACAAAGCTAAAGGTGTGCATGTCTGGGCATCACTGGTGCCATTGGCAGTACCCCGCAGGTGGCCTTGGATATAATTTTAAACCTACTACTCATTGAAAACTATGTTGAGAGTGTGGTAGCAAGGAATTTACTCGGACTACTCGAGTCTTCCTTAGTAAAACCCTTGCGGGTAGGACACACTAAGATATTGTATGAGGTAGGCCATATCGATCATGAACGAGTTCCTGTTAGAGTTGGATATATATAATCTAAAGATTCTAGTAGGAGTGATAACCGGCCATTGAGCAATTGGGGCCTTCAAAGGCAAATGGGATAACGACACACAGGATTTTTGTAGGGTGTGTGGGGATGTAGAGGAACTAGAGACAGTGAAGCACATCATATGCAACTGCCCTAGTTTACAGAGTCTTAGACTTAAATGGCTAGGAAACAGATTTCTGGACGAGCTCAGTAATGTCGCTGGCTGTGAACTGTGCAACATACTGGGTTTCATTAAGGGATTAGGGTGGCTATTTAAGGAACGATCTACGGCAAATCCGAACACGCAATAAAAATCTTATTCTTACTCTTCTTCTCTTTCTCTTTCTTTTTTCTCTTACTAGGCGGTTTTCGGACTCAACAATTCTCTATCAATTTAACAACTATCTACCTATTGAAGGGAATCCCAATGGACCTTATGGTCTCCGAGTGGAAGTACACCCCTTCCTAACCTAACCTATATAAATAGCATCCAATGTTAAAATATTCATCTGAGACAAATTGGAAATGGATTCTCCCATATACTACAGAAGTTAGGTTACTTACTTTCTTACTTTTTAACAAGTTCGACATAGCTTTAGTAAAATCTTAATTATTCATAAAACGTTTGCTTAAATTTTAATACTAAAGTATTTGTAGAGCTTCTTACCTTAAGTTATTTACTTTAAATAATTAGCTATTTATAAAGTTCATTTCAACACCAAAGCCAATTCAATTCTGGTTCTATTTTAACAGTTTTCATTTTACACATTGCTTTTATTATAAATACTTCCTTGTGGTTAAATGTATAAGTTTTAAATTCGTTAACCGTTTCTTTTTCCCACAAATTATGCACCCTTTTTTGAAACTTTTGAAATCTTTTGTTCATTTAGTGCCTGATACACATTAAAATGTTGCTTTAACAAAATTTCAAAGCCCTACTGCGGAAAATAAAATAAAAACCGAAAGAAATTTAACAAAAACATCATGTATTTAAATAAAACCCACTGAAGTTTTCACTACGATACAATAGTAACTACAACAAACAAAACATAATAAAAGTTACAAAAGGGAAAATGGAAATAATAATAAAACATGTATCCTTTTAACACCCCATTATTTCGAAAATAAAACTTTCACCATTTAAAAAAAAAATACAGGATGAACTAATGGAATAATACAGCAACAGTGACTACCGTACAGGGCAAGTTTTTCAAGCAAAGTACTTGAATAGTAAGCTTGTTGTTGTAGCAGCGCGAACAATTATAAAATATTTAGTCTGGGGGTTCTGCTAGATCAAGTCCAAGAAATTGTGCCACTTCTACTGTGTGGGTCCATAAATCCACTGGATGTAGTGAAGTAAGGTTGGCTGGACAGTTGAATATGGGGAGGGTGTCATGGGGACCCCGGCCACATGCTGGGCATAAGTTTAGGACGGCACGGTATATGTGGTACCAGAAGGCATTAAGCCTGTTGCTCCATCCTGATCTTAGTTATGCCAGAATGACTCTTGTTTTGCGTGGCAGAATCTTCTCGGCGTGCGCTATCGGTGGTGGACGACCTCCAAGTACGACATTCATACGGTATCCTGCTACCGCGGAATTGATGGCGTCTCTATGAATGTCGTTCAAAGCTGTTATATATGTGCTGCGATCAAATGGATCCTGCACATACCTCTGTATGCTCTACTCGTATTTTCTAAGGTGCTGTCTGACATGCCTCGGGGGAGACTCCAACTGTGTGATTTTGAAGTTTGGATGACTCCTCCGGTGACATCCCAAAAGGAACTGTTGCGTCAGCATGACGTTATGTTCCCAGACCCGTAGAACCTTAGTTTCCTCGTGCAGGTGGTGTTCGGAGGTGATTTGGAGGCAGCCTGTGACGGTCCTTAAGGCTCCATTTTGACAGCTTTGAATATTTCTCCACTGAGTATCACTTAACGAAGGCGACCACACTGGACCGGCATAGTTAACCACTGACCGGCCAATCGTCTTGTAGGTTGCTAACAAGGTTTCTTTGTCCATACCCCAAGTGCTGCCGGCTAGGACCTTGTTCCTATTTCGCAGTTTTACATCTTTCGACCAGGTGGTGAAGAGTGTTGCCGATGACTTCGTTGGTGATAGCTGCAGGTTACGTGCAGTGAAGAAATTGTGGATTTCGTTGAGATAACCATTTACCAAACCGCAAAGCTCATCAACGTTGTGACCTGTCGCCAAAATGGTGCAGTCGTCCGCATAGGTGTTTACCTCCACACCCTGTGGTGGCACTGGGAGTTTAGAGAGGTAAAAGTTAAACAGGAGCGGCGATAGGACCCAGCCCTGAGGGACTTCTTGTTTAACTCTACGGGGTTTTGAGCATTTGTCTCTAAACTCCACGAACGACTGCCTGCCACTCAGATAGTTCACTATCCATCTCTTCGCGTTGTTGGTCATTGTGGACTGCAGGATGTCCCGGAAGAGTGTGGCATGACTGACAGTGTTGAAGGCCTTTGACAGGTCAAGTGCCACTAGGATCATCCGTTCACAAGGCCTCTGCTGATTCAAGCCATGTGAGATCTAAGTGACTATGGCTGATAATGCTGTGGAGGTGCTGTGCATCTTACGGAATCTATGCTGGTGACGAGCTGCTGGTAGTTGACGGGTCAGCTGGGGGAGGAGAAGGTGTGGCGTAGGATGACGACAATGATGCCGAAGATGCTGATGAACTACGTCGCTGGCAGCATGGTGCAACGTAATTCTCCGACCACTCCCTTTCATGGGTAAGTCCGGAACAATTCCTGAGGTGACACCAGCCCAAACAAGCTTTTTGAGCTTTTTGCTAGCTTATTTTAAACTTTTTTTGCGCACATTTAAACTTGCCCTGACCATTACAATATGATAGAATAAGGTATGAGAATTTGAAACTGATTGAAATTAAGAGTACAATGCAAGTAGGAAATGCAAATTCATGAACATTTTGATTTCCCGGGAAAACGAGAAAATTGTGTGGCAATAACGAAACATTATTTAAAAAAAAAAATTATACAAATAAAAAAAAAAAAAACATATTAGCCCATAATCAAAGTCAAAAATAAAGTGTATTTTAAGGCTTAAAACCGAAACCGACAATTATTCATCGGTTTTGACTTTTAATCTATCTAGTAGAAAAATTCAAAATTTAGAAATGATAAATAAATATTTTCTTCCAATTATTCATCCAATATCTCTTAAAACAAATCGGTAACAATATCTTAAGATTTGTTATTTTCAAACATCCGATAAAAGTATGGAGTACTAGGTGCGCTTCGCCACCACAATTGGAAGAAAGAAATACTACTATTAAGTCTCCCTTTGTAAATTAATACTAGTTCAGGAAAATATGTCTCTAGTTTCATGTTTATTGATTCATTTATTAATTTAAAATATTCAAAAAGTACCTTTACAATAAAGAAATAATTTCATTAATATACCTTTTGAATTCGCGTTTCTAGGTCCATCGTTATAATATATTTAAAGAGTACTATTAGTTGGAAAAAGTACCTGCAAGTCCCTTTTTTATTTTTTAACTCAGTCAGGATCATGTGTGTTTAATTTCCTGCTTATAGGTTCATTATTATAGAAATTTCAATAATAGTTTCTGTTATCTCAATATCATTATGCCCTCTATCCTTGATTCTTTCTTTACTCAGAAGCAATATAATTTAATATAATTAAAAGTACCATTAGAAGAAAAAATAACAATTTTCTACACTTTTCACTGTCAAGTTTGAAATTTCAAAGTTATTTCCTGATTCTAGGTTTAATATTATAGAAAATGGGTATCATAATACAATTAAGACCCTATTCTTGATTATTTCTTTACTGAGAAGCATATTAGCCAATTTTAATGTATATAGGCTAACTATTTAATGTATTAGAAAGGTATCATTAAAAGAAAAAGTACCAATTTTCCTTTGTCCTTTTGAACACTCGCCAAGTTTGAACTTTAAATTTGTAAAACATTTTCTATGTTATCAACTGATTTAATAGTTAATAAATTATCACAAAACCGAACCGAAACCGCGGTTTTGAAATTCTTCGGTTTTTTGGAAACTCTAGTGAATACCGCTATTTTTTACAAATTTTTTTTTTTTTTTTTTAATTTTCATGTAAGCTGTTCAGCGGTACCACTTGTCTATATTTTGTTGTATATTGTATGAAAACATTTTCTACATTTTATGCACCTTAACGAATGGGTAACATTTATTTAAATGAACAAATTCAATATCACTTATACGCCAGAGAGTTGAAAGATACATTGCGTTCCATATCTATAATGTCAATTTGATATTTATCAATAAATACTGAACAAAATAGGATTTTTGTTAATTAATGTGTTGGAAAAAAAAGAGTTGCTTGATGACCAAAAGGCTGTAGGAAAATTTGTATTAAATTATAATTACTTGCACAAGTAATTATAGTGGGTATTTATGCCAAAAGAAAAACAAGTAAGAAAGTATGGTCGGGCTTGACCGATACCCTACTAAGTAAATGAGCAAAAACACTTTTCTTTCAAAATTTCAATAATTTATATTCGTGAACGATTTTCGGAAGTGGGCCTTATATGGGAGCTATGACCAATTATGGACCGATCACCATGAAATTAAGTGGTGTGATTAATGTCTGTATGAAAGTTGTTTATGTTGCATTTTATGTGTATACCAACATTTTTAAGAGATTTATGCTCGTTAAAGTGATTATCGGAAGCAGGCCTTATATGGGAGCTATGACTAATTATGAACCGATCATAATTAAATTTGGTGACATGAATTTCGTATATATAAAACTTATTTGGAGAAAAACTTGTGTAGATACCTATATAAATTAAACATTTATGACCGATAAAGTCCAATTTCGGGAGGACATTTGTATGGGGGCTAGGTGAAATAATGAATCGATTTCAGCCAGTTTCAACAGGCTTAGTCCTTGGGCAGAAAAAATGATATGTACCAAATTTTATCGAAATATCTTCAAGATTGCGACCTGTACTCTGCGCACAAGGTTTACATGGATAACCAGCCAGCCAGACGGACGGACGGACGGAAATCGTTTATTCGACAGTGATTCTGATAGTGATTCTGAGTCGATCGGTATACTTTAAGGTGGGTGTTAGACTAATATTTTTGGGCGTTACAAACATCTGCACAAATCCAATATACCCTCCCCACTATGGTAGTGTAGGGTATAATAAATAAACAAATGAAGTATTAGTTTTGAGTTCTAATGATTGTTTATTTGGGTGGAGTTATGTTGTTCATGTAGTTCACAAAAAGGGTAATATGTTGGTATAATGTTTAGGTTGACTTCACATTAGTAAGTAACTAATAAGTGTGTTTACTTCACGCAAGTAAGTGCACACAAGTAAGTGTTTTACAAGATAAAAATTCAATAGATTGATCTTTTACAATATAAATCTTATTGTTATTCAAAACACTTAGCAAAATTCAGTTACAATGGTCTCAAACAATGGTCCCATAAGTTTTTGGCCAACAGCTAATTCAGACCTGGTGATATTGCTTAACTTTATATGAGAATAATAGCTAATAGTCCGCCCAACAAATTTTGTTAAAATTTTTTCCAAAACAATAGCTTTTTCGTTCACTTAAAAAAAAAAAAACAACGAATAACTTCCAGGGACTCCTAATTGTTCACTAACAACATTTAGCAAAGATGTAGCTATGGTAAAGCTCAACATATCAATGCAATCTGAACATATCTAGGCACTCTAAATAGCTTACAAAATCACTTTCAACCTTAAAAATTTTCGTTTTTTATTAATTTTTGACGCTAAAACAAACTTTGAATTAATATAAAATTTTAACGGTTATAGACATCACAATTAAATTTGGATGTAAATGTTCTCAAGTCAATAGCATCACTAATGTTGGCATTCTTTGTTTTCAAACACCAAAATTCTTAAAACGGAGAAAATGTGTTAAAAACCTAATTTTTTTTTTTTAGAAAAGTACTTACTTTGAAGTCATTTACAGTGGGATAGTTAAAACGTTTTGTATTTATATAAACAACATATATGGTTATACAAATATGAAGAGTTTTAGAGGATTGGTGCTTTTCGTTCTTAGAATTTTTTACTCAAACCTTAACTTTTGTTTCAACAATGTCCGCTTAACCCCTTATTAAATATTGAAAATAAGGACTTCAGGAAGTTATTTACAAATTTTAACTTTGTGGGGGACCTGCAAGGTACAGAAAGGGACCTGCAAGGAATCGAAAGGGACCTGGTACTTTTAAGTACCGTTGGTTTAGCATCAGCTAAAAGATAAAAAACTCATAGATTTTTGTTAAACTTTGTTGTTTTGTAACTTTTATAACATTTTCTATTTCAAGTCTATTCCACGGTATTTTACGAAACAGTATTTTTTATCATTACAACATTAATAAACACCACAATGAGAACATGAGATACTTCATCGTTATTCTGGGTAAGCAAGGTTGCCAATAGGCAAACAAATGTATTATTCCAAAGATGATAGTGTACTTTAAAGTACTTTTGGGCAAAAAGGGTCATTATAGAAACTTTTGATCGAAATTCAAAAGAGAAAAATAAATTAGTGAATTGTTTTTGACAATCCCACAATTCCCAGAAAACTTTTTAAAAATCCCAAAATTGTGATTTTTGGATCTATTGAAGGCATCAAGTTCGGGACTATGAAATCCCTTTACATAATATTGAAGAACATATTGGGACATACAAAACAGGTCTTAATCTATTGAAAGCAGCTATGCGATTTGAGAAAATGTTGTCTAAAGTAGAAATTTATATAAAAAATAGGTCTTCTTCGGAGGGCTCTGGACCACGCAATAATAAGAATTTTGATATTATTTTACTTTTATAATACATTCCGTAATGTTATCTTTCAGAAAAATATAAATACACTAATTATCTTTTTAATTTTTTCTGTATAATTTAAAATTAATGTAAGTACTTTTTTCGAAAAAAAAAAAAATTGCGAAAAAAACTTTTTTATTTTTTAAAGTTTGAATGCACATAACTTTTGACTAAGTAAAGGTTTTTAAAGGCTGTTATTAACAAATTTGTTGTTAAGTAAAAAAAAGATATTTCAGGAAAATCGGGAAAGAATTAAATCCGTTATTAGCAAAAAAGCACCTGCCTGCTTAAGAAAAATAATTTTTTTTTATTTTTTTTCAAATGCGAATGACTTGCAAACTATAAGAGATACTATATGGCTAAGGCAATGTTTTTTGTAGATCTCGTCAAGTAGTTCCCATATATATAAAAATCTTTCAAATCGAATCGCAAACAAAAATTTGGCATCATTTTTAATTTTCGATATACCCGAGGTGCCCCAATTTGGGGCATTGTGGCTCGGCCCCCCCTTAATTTTATAAGTTTTATTTTATTGAAATCGGGCTATTCGTTTAGAAGTTACAGATTTATTTCCACTTTTTTTTCATTTCCTCCACTGTGCGTTTTTTGTAATCTTAGATACAAAGTAATAATGTAATATTTCCATCACTAGTGGTGGCACGGTATCAAGAAGATTACTGAATTTCCGTAAAGGGATTTGCTGTAGCCATTGTAAGTTACATCGCGATCACAAACATTTTGAGCTATTGAGCTATAATACAGAATGTGATGGTCTTTGCCATAACATCTAAAGATAAGATTAGATGGCAAGGACCACCTTCATCATAAGAAATTAAGACACTATGATTCAATTACAAGAATTTGTAAATCCCTTCACTTAAGTCATTTCAGAAAACATAACATAAGTTATTTTCACTTATTTCTATAATTTAAAGCTGTTATTTGCAGTTCTATATATAGCCTACATATTGTAGAGTATTCACCAAAAATAAATTAAATAAAATCAACTATTTAACAAAAGTCAAAAGTGAAATACAATACACAAAGTGCCTAAAGTTAAATGGGGAGAGAATGAAAATGCAAAGCGTTGAAAACAGCACAAAAGAAATGAAATATGAGTTGCAGGTATTAGAACATTGGAATAGGGCCATTAATGTAGAAAATCTTGTAAAATCTAAGTATAAATGGAAACAATGAAATTATGTGGTTTTTGTTTTACCAAATTTTTTTTTGTTCTTTAACATTTCAACAAACATTATGACTACTTTCGCTATGACCCGTATGATGCGGCCAAAAAATATAATCAAACAAAAAAAAAATCCTCTTAAAAGGTAACATAAGGGCAATACCAAAAAAACAGATAAACATACATACGTACACAGTCAATGGAAAAATCTGTTAGAAAAGCATGGATGTAGGTAGGTACAAGCTGCAGACTGAAGGAGGAAAAAGCTAAATAAATACATACATATCTACATATAGTATAAAATTTTATCCAACCGCAAATACGAATATAATTTCTCAACAAAACAATACACTACTTACACCACAAGTTCATACAAAGTGTAGCACGTTTCAAGATTAGTAACCATAAATCTAATTTATGGCCATTGGATGAGGGTTCAAAATACAATATATAGCACATTGCAGTGGCATACACACACAGAACTGGCCGTATGTCTGTTCAAGTGTATAGGCTACTCCCTCTCCCACAGTAGAGTGAGTGTCTTTGCCACTACTAACTAACAAACCAAACCAGACCAAACCAGACCAAACCAGACCAAACCAGACCAAAAAGTGGTTTAAGTGTGAATGAAAAATACAATTCACAATGTTGCAAATTTCATGGAGGTTTCTTTCTTTGGTTTATGGATTCTGCTGGATGGATGAATGTTTTATTTTCTTTGCCCTTTCTCTCCTTTCCCACACAACATACATAAATATTTCTCTTTATGATGGCATAATAAGGGAATTATTATCTGATAAATATGGTTGGTAGTAATGCTTAATAGATAAATACGTTTGTATTAGGAGTTTATGCCTGATATATTGTACATAACAATATTTGTTTTTGGGGGGCTATTGTCGATTTTATTTTTTGTTTATCGAATTTTATGTTTTCGCAATAGAAAACCGGATGTTTAGACATTATTTTATTTTTTAAATTAAATAAATCACAACAAAAATGTTGGGTGGGAGAAAGATTGAATTTAGAATTCAGAATTTTTACTTTTAAACTTATCCTAGAATAGTTGAACCCTTTTAATGTGGGGACGAAATGAAAAATTTCGATCAGAAAAATGGATTTGTGCAATGGAGGTTGCAAAATCATTGGCAATTTCAAAACGTTTGCAAGCAGTAGGATTCATCATACGAATTGAAGCCGAGATGTTTGATCAATATAAAAGAAAATAATTTTTATATCGAATGATTACTTGAAAAATGAATCCATTCAATAACCCGAAGCGTAAGAGATCGTATGTGAAACCTGGTCAACCAGCCAATTATCCATGGCGCTAAGGTAAATTCTCTGTATTTGGTGGGAGCAAAAGTGTCCTATCTGTTATCAGCTGCTGAAATCTGACCACATCATCACAGATCATCACTATAAATTTTGCGATTGGCCCCTAATGTCAGTTATGTTTTGACATTTGTGTAGTAAACACATGCGAAATACACGTTAATAAACAATGTTACGCTACACTGCTCCAGAACGCGGAATATTGCTGACTATTTATTTGACCAATAATCGGCTAAATTTATAGCATTTTCTGATAGGAGGATTACTTTTGCGCCACCTATTACCATCGTGACAATGATGTGAGAATGAAGTAACTGGGATGTTTTCCCTCACACGCTTTATAGTCCAGGCCATGCCCTGTCCGACTACTATTTGTTTTAATCAATGCATAACGCCCTCTCTGTGATACGCTTCACTTTGGAACAGAGTATCGGATATTAACTTGATTCGTTGTTGGCCTCAAAAGACGAGCTGTTTTTTGGCTTGGAAAGATGGGAAAAGGTTATAGCTTATAATGTGCAATACTTTGAATAAATTTTTATCGCACAAAAGTTTCAAAATAAAAGCTAAAAAATTGAAAAAATTCAGCATTTTCAAAGTCATACACCCAATATGTATATATGTATATATTTTTGGTTCTAGCAACAAATAATCGGTGGACAAAAAAGCATTACGTTTAAAATAATAAAATTTTTGTCATCCAAACTAAATAATTTTATCCACAGCAGATATTAAGTATTAATGGTTTAAATTTGTTTGTTTCTTAACCCTTTCACGACCATAAGACTAGTTTTTGAACAATTCTTGAACACAGTACCAATATAACTGTCAATTTTCAAAGACAGTAAAAAATGAAAGCTGCAACCGAACTTGTTTGATTCTAAATACGATAATAAGAGACACGTTTACGAACTAATTTAAATTAAAATGGAACGAATTATTTTTTTCGTTTTTTAGTTATTCAATATTTTTGTGATGGGACACCGGTGACCCGGTGGTCGTCAAAGGGTTAAAGGAATTACTATTAAGGTGCCTAACAATACAACTTCTAACAATTTTCATATTTAGAGAAAAAATTATAATATTATTGGTTTAAATTAGTTTACATACATTCTGATTTGAAAAATGTCTCTTTCTAAATGATTTCCTCATGTTTTAACATAGTCGGAAATCTATTTAAGTATTCGAAAAAACTTTTAGTATAATTTAGTATTAAAAAACAAGTAGGAGAGCTATATTCGGCTGTGCCGAATCTTATATATCCTTCACCAAATCATATTTTAAAATAAAATTAAAAAAAAAAAAATTTTTAATTTTTTTTTTTCAAAATTGTTTTTAAAAGTTTTTTTCAATTTTTTTTTAAACATTTTTTTTTTTAATTTAAAAATTTACTTTTTTTTTTTTAATTAATTAGTGAAAAAAATGTATGGCAAAAGAATATTATTTGTGAAGAAAATTCGGGTTAAAAAATATTTTTCCCGATTTTGACCCATTGTAGGTCCAACTTTCTATAGCCTTATATACATCGTTGTAATGGACTTTGAAATATCTATCATTAGATATCCATATTGTCTATATTTAAGACTTAGTAATCGAGATATAGATCAAAAATAGTCCAAAAATAGAGGCTGTCTCGGATTTTTGCTCATATCTCCGTTATTTATGGACAGATTTTGCTGATTTTAAATAGGTAACTTCTCGAAAGCATGTCTGACAGAATTATTGAAGATTTGGATCCCGAAGATATCTGGGGTCTTCAGAAAATTGATTTCAACAGACAGACGGTTAGACAAACAGACAGACGGACATGGCAAAATCAACTCCGCTATCTATAAGGATCCAGAATATATATTTTTTATAGAGTCGGAAAATTATATTGTGGAAATTACAAACGGAATGACAAACTTATATATACCCTTCTCACGAAGGTGAAGGGTATAATTAATGGGCCAATAAGCCAGTATATTTCTATATGGTTGTTCTGTTCGACAATTTTGATATTGTTTGTCTGCATGGGAATACAACTATCAAACCTTCAACTCAAACTGTACTCCTAATTGCATTAACCTACTAAAATAACAATTGAAATTATTTTGATCTCAGCGTTGAAAAACGCCAACAGAAATAAAAATAAATATATTAAATATACATATATTAACCGTGTCATTTTTATATTCTCATTCTAAAGTACCTATGTAAATATTCACAATATAGTAAATCACAAGACTTCTTGAATATTTAAATTTAAGATTCGTATCTAAAGATTGATTGATCATATTTTAATTTTGAAATCACCATCGTTTTTATGGCCATATTGTACTTGATAGTTTGAACGCTCAAAGTAAGATTTGAGATCCGTAATCAGGGAATTTGAAAACTCCTGATTTTTAGTTTTATTTCGCGTGTTTACTGATATCCAGTCTCATATTTAAATTCTGAAATCACCATTTAAGTAGTATTTAAAAATGTTCGTTTTTATGGTCATATTGTACTTGATAGTTTGAACGCTCAAAGTAAGATTTGAGATCCGTAATCAGAGAATTTGAAAACTCCTGAGTTTTAGGTTAATTTCACGTGTTTACTGATGTCCAGTCTCAATTAAATAACTACAGAATACATACAACGTTAAACAAGTATGAGAGATGTATATTTGCTGTGCAGAATCGTATATACCCTTCACCAAGATTGATAAAAAAATTCTGGTTTAAAAAATATTTTTCCCGATGTTGGCCCATTGTAGGTTCTAATTACTATGGCATTATATACGTCTTCTTTGAAATATCTATCATTGGATATCCATATTGTTAGGTTTAACCTTTTTAAAAAGTTGGTTTATTTCGTTTAAATAAACCGGATACTTTTGATTGTATATAAAAACAGTTTTAGTAGTTTAAAATTGTAACAACTCTTTATTTATTTACAATGTACAACAACAACAGTTCAAATAGTCACTCAGTGTCTTTACACACGTTTATCAATTCGCAGAAATGCACACACACTTTATAATGTACTAACTTAAATGTACAAGGAAGTCTATGTTAACTCTAACAGCGCTTATGATCTTCAACCTCTGCCACTATTTATACACACGCCATCTTTCGGAAATCTTCTACAATGCTCTTAACGGACAAACTAGTAGCTTTCGATGTTAATGTTAGCAGTTTAACATTTAGTGTTGCCATACTTATAAACAATGCTAATAACATTGTTGATAAGTAGAAGTTTCTACTGATGGACGTGTTTATAAACATGATGACTCCTGCAGGCAGTCGTTACAGACCGTTAAATTCAAATCGCAATTGCAAAATCGTAACAATATTATCTATATATTAGTGACTTAGTAATTCAGATATAAATAGCAATCGAACCTGGAATATAGTGGATGTATTGATGTATGAATCATGTATATAAGTTATTTGAACGTTAAGGAAAGTTGATTTCAACATACAGACCGACATAATTTTATGGGTTCGCAAATGTTGAAATTACAAATGTAATGACAAACTTATATATACCCTTGCCACTCATTGTGAAGGGTATAACAAGTGAGATATCATATCCTAGATCAAGTATATACGGAATGAAAAGATTTAAGTATTAGCATTAATATCTAAGTAGATTTAGGAACTTCATAATTCCCCAAACCAATAAAATATCTGTAAGAAAATTTATCTTCAAAATTGATTATTTTTTGTTTAAATAAATAACCAAATAACAACATTAAAGTTTGTGGTAAAATAATTTAATTTAAAAAGTTTCTATTTTATTTAACTCAAACACATAAATTTTATTTTAATTATACTCATTTCAATAAATCCCTCTTCTAATAAAGGGGTTGTTAGTCGTAAATAAACCACATTCAAGTTGTGTAAATTGTCAAATATTTAGTTTTATTAAATTAAATGGTGCGGTTTTATTAACATACTCATTTAGACAGAAATGAGATTTATAGATAAAATTGTATATTATTTATGTTTGTAACGTGCAAAGTATATCGCAAAATCGTTTATGATGCGGACGATTAAGTAATTATACGTAGTATGAAGTCACCTAACTGGGCTAACAGTAGCCGGAACAACTATCAGTTTTTTTTTTGTTAATTCTGTAATACTAATTTCCGGCGAAAATTTTATAAAATTTCCTACTTACATTTAAAATGCCTGATTGTTTAGTAAATATATGATAATAAGCTTTCTAGGTTAGTTTAAAATATGATGTTTGTAGTTCACAAGATCAAGATAGTAACTACCGACATTGATGGATTATTTATCGTCATCAGCCTTAATAGGTATAATTTAGTTATCATTCGATAAGTTCGAAAAATTTTTTAAATTTCGCTTATTGTTTGTAGTTTTTGAGGATATATTATTATAAGTACTTTTGCTATCCATAGTTTATTAATATAATCCTGCTATATGTAAACAATTATAATGACAAACAAAAAAGTATGTAAACCCATCGTTCTGATCCCTTATTATAGACTTAATAGCTTAAACCGGTGAGCTTCGCTACCCCAATCGAAGTAAAATAAAAATATTGTTACGTTTTCACCTTTTGAAAACGTTGGTTTATTTCCTTTAAGTAAAACGGATACTTTTGATTGCAAATATTAATTTATTTAAAATGTACAACACAAACAGTTTCAATAGGCACTTAGTGTTTTATACACCTTTATAAATTCGCAGAAACACACAAACTCTTAAATTAAGCACTGGTAATATACAACAATACACTGGTAACACAGTTGATGTTTATTCGACCAGCGTCTATGATAAACTCACTGACGTCTGCAACCTCTACCACTATTTATAGACACGCCATTTTTCGTGAATCTTCTACAATGTCTATGACGGTTACCAAAACGAATCTGTTTTCTCTGTGTAGTTATTCAGATATTCGATAGTAAAGATTTACTTAGTATGAGAGAGGACACTTCATTTTTAGCGCAGCTGCAGACACTGGCATCGAAGTAATGTACATAAAGTTTAAAGACTCTTGCAATTACAATTCTTCAGGAATTCTTAAATATGTAGTTATTTGGTATGGGAGTAATTAGTCGTAGCTCCCATATAAAGCCCACTTCCGAAAATTACTGTAACGAGCATAAATGTCTTCGAATTGTTGGCATTCAAACAAATTCAACACAAATAAGTTTCATATATACTAAAATTACGCCAACTAATTTTATGACGATCGGTTCATAATTAGTCGTAGCTCCCACATAAGGCTCACTTCCGAAAATTACTTTAAACAGCATTTCTTTGGTAGCCAAATAAAATTCAACCCAAAAGGATGAGTTTAATGAAAACTTTAAGGAAGATCATAATTGGTCATAGCTCATATTTGAACACGCACTTCCAACTAAAATGTGTTACAATTGATCGATAATAAACTCAAGGTTAATGAAATGACTAACCCCCAGTAACAGGAAGTCTGGTTATTTATATTTATACTGAGAGTATTCATACTAAAATAATTTTAACCGACAGTATAACTATTAGTTAACGTCTAACCAGGCTTCGTGTTATTAGCCTTTATTATCCCGCAACCCTCAGATTGATAGTCCAGCACACTATCTTCTAGTTTATTCGGCCACCAAGTTACTTGATTTACACTAAATTAAGCCAAATAGCAGTAATTTTTTTAAAATAAATCGGTCAAATTCAACGACCTATATAATGTTACGTTTTTACCTTTTAAAAACGGTGTTTATTTCCTTTAAATAAACCGGATACTTTTGATTGCAAATAAAAAGCAGTTTTAGTAGTTTAAAATTTATTAATTTAGAATGTACAACAACAACAGAATTAAATAGGCACTCAGTGTCTTTATACACGTATATCAATTCACAGAAATACACACACACACTTTATAATGTAAAAGTATACACGTACAAGACAGTTGATGTGAACTCTAACAGCGACAATGATCAACTCAACTCACGACTGCCACCATTTATACACACGCCAACTCTCGGAAATCTTCTACAATTCTCTTAACAGACTAAACTCGTATGTTCGAATTCCAGAGCCTTCGATGTCATTGCCCAAACATTTAGTGTTGCCATACTTACAAACAATGCCAACAACCGCATGCTACTGATGGACGTTCCCTCAAATATGATGAATGCTGCAGGCAGTCGTTACAGACCGTTAAACTCAAATCGTCATTGCACATTCGTAACAATATGTACTTTTATTAAAAGATTTTAATGGTCAGACTAAGTTAAAATTAGAATATAAATAAACAAAATAAGTGATATTGACATTAAGATGATATATGATCTTAATAATTCATTTAAAAACTTAAAATTTCAATATGTGTTAAGTAAACCTAAAAAAAAGTTAATTTTCCTGATTTAAATAAACAATTTTCATATAAATAAATATAAAGTATCAATAATCACCCTTTTTGGATTCTTATTCAATTAGATGCTTAATTTCATGTTTCTTTTAGCGGATTTCAACTCCTTCATACGTTTCTCATATTCTTATACTGTTACGAAATTGCTCTAACAATTTGAATTGAAATGGCATTCCAACATTCATCATGTTTATAAATATTCCCTCAGTAGAAACTTCTACTTATCAACAATGGTGATAAGACGCAGTTATTAACATTGTTTATAAGTAGGGGGTGGATTTATATGCAAATTAAACTTTTTTTTAAAGACCAAATACAATGCAGACTAATTTTCTATGCGAATCGCATTGATTTGTTAGGTCATATTTTATTTTTTTTGTCGAATTTGTTCTAGAAATAGCATTAAATGTTATCGACTAACTTCTTTCGAGATCGAGAAACTCGCATTAAGTCTTCTTCACTTCTCTATTCGCAATTGAATATTATGATTTCAAAACATTTTGCTTCAAAAAAGTTTAGAGTTTTTTTTTAAGTATCAAAAATTCATTAAATGTATCGAAAACATTCATATTTGATTTCATTGCAATTTCGATTTATAAGAGATTTCATTATCGAAAGATTTTGTAACTTCACATACACAGTTACCGCTCCTGAAAGTCATTTCGCAGCAGTTCTAGGAGACTGACCTGAACTAGTAATTTTACTTATCATTTAGGGTGACAACTAAGTACTTACATAACTAGCTACGTGACTAGTTATTTTAACACGTGTATGTCCTCAGTATACATTTACTACATGAATAACTGCTGGCTTTTTAAGAGATGAAAATTAAGGTTGGATGTTACTTTATAGCACGATCAAAATATTGATGATTTTAAAAGACAAGTCGTAAGATGGAAGTTATGCCTTTAAAAAATTATTCATACCAAGATATTTTTACGAATGTGCAACAGCGATTTGAACTTAACGGTCTGTAACGACTGTCTGCAACATTCAGCATGTATATAAAACGTCTATTAGTAGAAGCTTCTACTCATTAACAATGTTGATAGCACGCAGTTATTAGCATTGTTTAAAAGTGTGTCAACACTAAATGTTTAAGCTGCTAACATTAACATCGAAAGCTCTAAAATTCGAATGTTCTAGTTGTCCGTTAAGATCATTGAAGAAGATTAACGAATGATGGCGTTCGTATAAGTAGTGGCAGAGGTTAACATCAACTGCCTTGTACATTATAAAGTGTGTGTTCATTTCTGTGAATTGATAAACGTGTATAAAGACACTGAGTGACTATTTGAACATTGTTGTTGTACATTTTAAATAAATAAGGAGTTGTTACAATTTGAAACTACTAAAACTGCTTTTATTTGCAATCAATAGTATCCGGTTAATTTAAAGGAAATAAACCAACTGTTAAAGCTGCTAACATTATGATTAGAGCTGCTAAAGGCTCTAGATTCTAGAAATATAACATTCCAGTATTCTCCGTTAAGATAATTCATTAAACTACTACAAGATGCCACTGTGTATATAAATAGCAACAACTATTTTCAAAGAGTTTAGTTTATCGTAGGCGCTGTTAGAATTAACATCAACTGTATTACCTGTGTATTCTTGTACATTACCAGAGTGTTTATTTAAGTGTGTAACTATTTAAATTGTTGTGTAAATTTAAATAAATAAAGAATTGTTACAAATTTAATACTACTAGTCGCTTTTATTTGCGGTTAGAAGAATAAGGTTTATTTATAGGTATTTTTATAATAAAAAAAAGTACCATAAAGAGTAACTTGGGATTCTAACTCATTCAGTACCATATATGTTTATTGGTCACTTAATATAGATAATTTAAAAAGTACCATTAGAGTAACGAAAGAGTACCATTTGTTTCATGTGACACAGAAACATGTGTCTCAAATGATTAAAATCTAAGTTCATGTTAACCTTGTAGTCAAATCGCAGGACAACCTAATAAGCTAGAGTACTATATCCGGTTCTGCTGAGTCATCACACATATTCTACAAAGAATTTACAATAGCGATTTGAATTTAACAGTCTGTAATCATGTTATCAACAATGTTGATAGCATGCGGTTATTAGCATTGTTTATAAGTAATGGCAACACTAAATGTTTAAGCTGCTAACATTGACATCGAAAGCTCTAGAATTTAAACATACTAGTTTGTCCGTTAAGAGCATTGTAGAAGATTCACGAAAGATGGCGCGTATATGTGAGTGGAGTTGATCATAGGCGCTGTTAGAGTTAACATCAACTGCCTTGCACATTTAAGTTTGTACATTATAATGTGTGTGTGTGCATTTCTGCGAATTGATAAACGTGTATAAAGACACTGAGTTGCTATTTGTTGGAGATTTTTAATAATAGTTACAATTTTAAACACTAAATGGCTTTAAAGTATCCGGTTTATTTAAAGGAAATAAGCCAACATTATTGAAAGGTTAAAAAGTAACAGTATTTTTGACATATGTGTGTCTCCAGAATTAAAAAAAAATTGTTTTGTCCTAACTCTTGGATTTATGGACCGAAAGTTTGTAAATTATTTGTTGAGCTTCCAAAAGTTGATTTCAACTTAAATCTTCCAATAACACTGATTTATTTACATACTTATAAATCAATATTAACATTTACAATTAAAAAAAAAAACACAAACACAATTCACTGATAAGGATTGACACAAACAAAATTAATTAATTACCATCAATCATAACGAGTAGTTGTGACAGATTGCCTTCAGTTGAATATTTGTGTATATAAAAAAACGTATGTATGCATTTAGGTTCCACAATTTAATTGGAATATAGCTGTAATTTGTTTCACGGACGATTCATGCGTTCAATATCAATCTGGTGTTATTTTAATTTTAGTTTTTCTTAAAAAAAGATTTACTGAATTTAACGATGTTGTTTTGTTTTTTTTTCCACCTCAACTCTGTTTACATCATTTTTAATTTAACTTTTTTTGTTAGTACATGAAGTCTTTTGCTCTTGTGCCTACTCACTGACCGTGGACTCTGATGATTGTGTCATCGTAAAAAAAATTAAATCGCACTCATCATGCTTTTCAGTATTTAATTATCAAGTATGGTATTTTTTGTTCATGAGTGACAAGGGCAGGTGCGGCTACATAGGGGGTGAAAAAGGAATTCCCTTCCATCACCAAAACCGAAAAGTTTTCATATAAAAAAGAAGAAAAAAAGAAAAATGTAGAACAGATTTTGATTCCCCCCCCAAATGGTTGACCTGGATCCGCGCCTGGACAATGGTATATAAAAGTTGGTCATTCCGTTTGCAATTTCCACATTTGTCATTTGTGACCCGATAAAGTATACTGAATTATTCTGGATCTGGATAGCTATGTCCACTTGCTTAAATGTCTGAGATGTAAGCAAAAACCTTCATTTTCTATCCAATTTTTTTCACTAAAAACTTTTAATTACGCCAAAAACTTTGGTGAAGGGTATATAAGATTCGGCACTACCGAATATTGCACTCCTACTTGTTTTATCTCAAAATATTATTTTTTTGTGTTTCAGGTTCGAATACAATTGACTGTGTGTTAAATACAAGCAACACATCCGTCGCATTGTAGAACAATTTCCGCATCATTTATTACATCTTTACAACCTCTGGTGATGATAATGATGATTGCGAGATGAGGTGTTGAAAGCATTGTTAATGGCCGCTAACATTCAAGGTACATAGTTACTTGTACTCGTCGACTACATATTTTACAAACAAATGGGAGAATAAAAACAAGAAAGTTAAAAACAATTGAGTATAAATACAAAATACCAGCGCTCAGGTATTATCAATTTAATGGAGAAACAATGTAAATATGTAGAAGGTAATTTAAACATTTGCATTGGCTCACAAATCCTCTCAATACAATAAAACTAAATAATAAAGAAATTCTACACAATATAAACATTTAAGAAGAAATTGGAGTAAGTATATTGGAGTAATCTTTGGCGAATATGAATACTAGAATCGAATGTTTAACACCCCTTTGACATGTAAAATTTTTAAGCAATTGCTAATTTCCTAGATTTAAATAAAATTATATATTTAGTATGCTGTTTTTAGAAGTAAGATTTTTAATCATAAACTAGCAAGAGTGTTATATTCGGTTGTGTCGAATGTAGAGTATATAGTTTTGGCCTTCTATAGGGACTTGAATCAGTTATGGTCCGAAATTTAGAAAACTTATTATATCTAATTCCATCACGATTTTAATTATTATAAGACAATTATGAATGTTCAAGTTATTTTCTGAGGGGGACTAGGAACAAATGTTGTCCGATTTTCACTATACTTTACAGTATAATTTCAGAGCACTTAAAACTAATTTGTGCTAAATTTGATCAGGATTGCCGCATAATCAACATATTTATGACTGCTCAAACAGTATTCCGTGGTCAAATTTGTATGAGAGCTAGTTGAAATCATGGACCGATATTGCCCATTTTCAATACCAAACAAACCTTATCAACAGAGAATCAGCTAGCTCCTTTCGTTTGGGTCCTATCTTGATTTTTTAACTTACTGTTGCGACAACTTCCATTTTTCCTCAAATATTTATACAAACGGTGGAATTGCTCATGTAAAATTTGAGGACTCTAGCTATTAAGTTTTCTAGATATTTGATTTTTAAAATTAACTTCGTTCACTTGAAATTTCATAACAAAAAGTAGCCTATAGTTCCTTCTAGACATACAGTAACATGCTGTACAAATTTCAAGCAAATCGTTTATCCGTCTATAGACTTCAAACAAACAAACATATGGTGAGTTAAATGAACAAATTTTTAAAACCGATGTCTTTGTGATGAAATTTGCACCAATGTTAGTCCTATTTGACAATTTGACATTTTGAACAAACATGTGTTTTTTTCTCATCTATTGTTCTTAGCAAAAATTTGTCCCAAATAGTTAAGATAGCCATTTCTTCAATCATTCGAAAAAAAAAAAAATAATAAAAAAAACAAGTAAGAGAGCTATATTCGGCTGTGCCGAATCTTATATACCCTTCACCAAATTATACTTTAAAATAAAAATTTTAAATATTGTTTGGTAAACAAAATTATTTTTTTTTTTTAAAAATTGCTTTTCAAAATTTCTTTTCAAAATTGTTTTCAAAAAATTTTGTTTTTTGAAATAGTTTTTTTTTTTTTTAAATTTACAAGTGAAAACAAATTTGTGACAAAAAAATTTTTTTTATAAAATAAAAATTTTAAAATATTTTTAGGTAAACAAAATTAATTTTTTTTTTTTCAAAATTTAAAGATAATATTTCTTACAAAATTGTTTTCCAAAAAAATTTTTTTTTTCGAAATAGTTTTTTTTTTAAAAATTTACGAGTGAAAAAAAAATTATAAAAACAAATTCGGATTAAACAATTTTTTTCCCGATTTTGACCCATTGTAGGTCCAAATTACTATAGCCTTATACAATTTATAAAATTTTTTTTTTGCAAAATCAAAAACTTTTTTTTTTTTTTTTTTTTTTTTTTTTTTCAAAATGGACCCTTTTTTAATTATCTGCTAAAAAGAAAGCTTTTTTTTGAAAGTTTGAAGAATTAGCTATCTAAACTATTTGGGACAAATTTACCTAAGAACAATAGTTAATAAGTTATATGGATGAGAAAAAACTTTTGTTTGGCCACTTGTCATAAAATCGCCCATATATAATATGATCAAATTCATTCTCAAAATTAAAAAGTTTTGAGAAGAAATTTACACGTTCAATTCATACAGTTTATGTAGAAATTAATTCCAGATATGATTTTTTTCAGTGTACCTAAATTATTATTATTCAATATCTTGTGCAAATGGTCTTGTATTTGAAAAATATTTGATTATATTTTTGCTCTCCAATAACAAAATATATAGACATGCGGTTGCTACACTTTTGTAGATATGCAACAAGAAAATAAACTGGTAAGACAACAATTTGTCAAAGCCTATTCTTGTATACCTACTAGGGTATTCAATTAATCGGGATTCTGGTTTAATCGGTTAATCGAGCAAATAATTAATCGGGGTTTAGATTTAATCGGTTAATTTTAAATTATTCGATTAACCGATTAATTTATATTTTAATTTTAAATTGAAGATAAAAAACCACGAATTTTGTGTACTTATTTAAGCATTTCAACAAAAAAATAAATAATAGGAACTAAATATGGTATTTTAGATCCTTTTTATTTATAAACATGAGTTTTTTTTTTAAGATTTTAGTGAGATATTCTGAAATAATCTTTTAAAATAAAGAATAGGAAAGGTTTCCTTTTAATCGATTTTTCTTTGGTTTAAATAAAACTTAACTTGGACAAAATTCTCTTACTGATTGTGAATGTTGGAGAAATCGAAAGTAAGGCATGATAAATACTATCCAATTTCTCAGTTCATTGTTCTGTTTTTTTAAGCATATAAAATCCTCCATTATACCATTGGAAAATTTCCTTAAGTTCTGGTAAAAGACTCGTTTCAGTAATGTCTTCAGTTTCGTCTATTATCATGTCTTCATCCAACTCATTAGGACAAATTTCATCATGGTACATTCTAGAAAAATGTAATTTTCAAATTCCTTAATTTCAGTTTTTGATCTATATTTAAAAAACTATTGCTAGAAGGGAATGTTCATAAGATATGAAATATAAAGTCCAAAAAAAAAAAGAAATTTCGCTTAATCGGTTAATCGACACAAATTAATCGGTTTATTTGTTATTTGAAAATCGGCAATTTTAAATTATTCGAACAGTTAACCGACCAAAATGAATCGGTTAACCGATTAACGATTTACTTTGTGGCAGGGTTGTGTTCCTTTCTTTGATCCCCTTAATTTTTGGCATAACTGGATATTGGCATCAACGTTATTTACACAAAGTTTAAAGACTCTCACAATAACAGTTCACTTGATATTATGAATGGGAGATACTATTCCACTCCACTGTTCTGATATGTACAATGGTAACAAAATATCTCAGTTCAAGCTTTTCTTTAAATATTATAATTCTCTAGATATTCAATTATATATGAGACAGGTCATACCGCCCAATTTTATCCAAACATCGTACAAATATACGAAAATTGATTCAGACAAAGCTTACAGATTCTCGCATTTATGTTGCCGAAGTGTTAGTGTTTTTTCAAAAAGCAAAAGAAATGGGTACATATTGCATTGATAAGAAATTGATTCATACAAAGTTTAAATACTTTACAATTATAGTTTTCCAGATATTCGAAAATTACTATTTACTTTGCCACGCCCACTAATCCAAAACCGACCATTTTCAGCAAAACTATGTAAAAGGTGCAACTCGGGCAAAATTTCAAGACATCCACAATTATAATTCTCAATACATTTGGAAATAACTATTTACTTTGTATGGGACGTGCAACACCCCCGCTTCTGATCAGTATAAAATGTGAAGACTTGAACAATAATAGTTCTGCTGATATTAGAAAATAACTATGTACTTTGTACGTCCGGTGTCATGCCCACAATGGTACCGAAGTAAGTCGCGCGAAGTTTTGTGACTTTCCAATTATAGTTCATCAGATATTCCATAATAAGTATTTACTTTGTAACAACACTACATACAGCATCATTTGGCGGATCTAATTTTACCTGCGCCTTTAGCGTAGTAGATTATACCCTTTCAAACATAGTCCACAGATACGATCCTGATGGATCCAAGGTTCCTGGATCATGACTAGCTCCTCCCCATTATTAGCAATTCGAAGGAGCAGTGCAGCGAATGCTGCTTTAGAGTAGTGAAGTTTTATTTGTGTCACCCTCACCATGCTCCATTTTTACAACGGTGACGTTGGCGCCTCGTCCACCGCCTCAATAATGGTACCAAAGGTACCAACCAGTTCGAAAACAGAGTTGGTGTCTTCAATGTCAGTTGGATCGGCGGCGTCCTTGCAATCCATGCCCTATTCCGATACCATGGGTTTTACATCATCTGAGGAGTTTTCGTCTTTGTTGTCGCTACGGTAGACACGCAAGATGATCTCTCCAAACCATAGTAGACCTTCCCTTGTGTCTTCTCTAGCGGTTTCAAAGAGTCCTTATTCAGGACAACGATCGTCTTTCTCAGCGTCCGTAACCTTATCAATTTTCCAAGGGTGGGTTACAAGGATCTCCAAGAACTCCTCCGGGCTAGATGGCTCAGCTGGAATTTTAGCTACGGAAATAGGCTTTCGGGGTATCTCTCTCACCGATACCACCTCAAGTCTAGATCGCGGTCATACTTCGCCCAATAATGCGACAGCAGTCTTGAGTAGCAACGCTCAGCGTTCATCTATACAAGACATTAGTTTAACGTGACCCTGGTAGCAACCAGCATCATCGCATTGAGGAGGAGTGCCTGGGTTCTCTTTGAGAACTTTCCGTCACCGTCATTGGTACTCCGATGTATAACTGCCAAAATGGATGAGCCCCCGATGATGAACGCGTATTTCGTAAAAAACTACGGGTTTCGGGAACAAGTTCCCTAATTTCATCAGAACACATTCCATTGTAGTATCGATAGAACAGTGAAACACAACCCACATTGCGACGATGATCCAGAGAATCAATAGATAAGAACCTTCGCCCTCTCCTGTACGCGGTCAAGTAGCTCCAAAATAGACTTCGAAGCTCCGGCCCATACATGAGAGTTGTATTCCATTTTGGGTCGGATATAAGTGGTGTAAATAGTAAGGAGATCAGATAAAGTGAAGTATTTCTTACATCGTCTTAGAGGTGTAAGAGGTACTTGAATGCTTCTTTCTACACTTGAAAAATGTGTTTTGTCCAGCGAACATCACACTGAATTTTCATGCCTAGAACATCGAGAGCTTCTGATTCCTTAATATTTACACCACCCATAGAAACAGATTAAGCAACATGATCTGTCGTGCGTTTATGTGTTTTTCTGTTAAAATAGTTAAAATAGAAAAACCAAGGCTTCAGTTATAGGGAACAAAATACGTACAGTGGTAAGTCTGGGATCATATATTTTGATCCAAAACTTTTTACCGGTTCTATCTATTTCGTTAATTTTTGGACACATACGCAATTAACAACTATTAATGCCGTTTATGACCTATCGTCCTAAAAGAAATAAAAAGAATTTTCGTTCAAAATAAATGTAACAGGAGTAGCGTGTTATGTAGTCGGGTAAGTCCAACTAAAATTTATTACTTGTGTTACTTACAAATTTTCGTTTTTGTCAGTAAACGCAACATTGATGATAATAAATAAAATAAATTAAATGAAAATAGAATTAAACCAACAACTACAGCAAATCAAAAAAATCTTTTGTATTTATTGTGCAAGTATTTATTATCATTTTTCGGATTTGTTTGGAATTTTTTGGGTTTTTTTTTTTCTGGGATGAAAACTGAGAAAATAAATTGAGTTGTCATAGTTTGTATTTATTTATTTATATGAGTGATTTTCATTTTCTACGAATGTTGATGCAATGGAAATTCTATGAATGGCTCTCTTAAGTCAATTAAATATTTTAAACTTGTTTTAATAAATACATCCATCCATATATATGAGTTTTTATTTTTGTTTCTATTTTTCCATTTAAATTAAAATTTGTATTTAGGTATTTGTCATTGTCTTGATTCAATTCGAATTTGTATAAATGAATTTTTAATTTTTCATGTGTCTGTGTGTGTGTTTGTGTGTTGGAAAAATGTGTTTGAATAAGTAATTTTTAAATAAATTCAATTCATTACATTCAAATGTCTTCTACAACTGAGGTTTTACTAAAATTTGTATACACGCCAGCAAAAATATGGGCGGTATATTGATTTTATCATTCCGTTTGTAGCACATGGAAATATTAATCGCAGATCTGCAAAAGGACATACATATATTCTGGGACTTTATAAAATATAACAAAAGTACTTAGGGAGATCAAATTTTTCTTAAATGTTCTTTGTTTGATTAGAAATGTTTGGCATTGAAAATGTGAGACAACCTTCAAAAACGATGATTTGTTTCAAAATTTTTTTTTGGAATTTTTTTTTAAATATATTGCAGATAATACATTGAAATTTTACACATTTTATTCCTATTATGAGAAAACAATTTGTGTTGAAAATGGTAAGAAACGGTTAATTATTTCTCCTAGCACCCATAAAGGAATATGACTGATACATAAATGTCTATAGCAACGGTTCTTAAATGGATGTCCAAGGCCCTCTAGGTCCATATAGGGCGCCCCGAAGAACTCAGAAAACCGTATTCTGTTTATAATATTTCCTATATTTCGACACCATTTCTACCATTTAGCAAAAAGTACTAAATTAGTTACTACCAAAAAAAGTAAGCTGTGTAAAATTGTTCATAGAATCTATTAAACATGCCATGATAATTTCAAAATTATATCTATTTTCTAGTTTTAAAATAGTAGTAAAAATACTACTTTTAAAAAAAGTAAATTTTTGTACAGCAAACAATTTTTTTAAAATTAAGGAAATCGTATTTTTTATACACCATTAGCCAAAAGTACTAAATTAGTTACTACTATTTAACAAAAAGTAGTAAACTATGTAAAATTGTTCATAGAATATATTACACATGAAACGATCAATTCAAAATTATATTTATTTTTCAATTTTAAAATAGTAGTAAAAATACTACTTTTTGAAACAGGTATTAAATTAAATAATTTTTTGTACAGCTAAATTAGTTACTACAATTTAACAAAAAGTAGTAAATTATCTGAAATTTGTAATATAATTTAATTATACGAAACAGTGATTTCAAATATGGATTAATTTTTCAATTTTAAAATGGTAGCAAAAATACTACTCTTTATGAAAAGTATAAAATTTATTAATTTTTTGAGTGAAATATGATATATTAAAATTGAAATTTAAAGGAAATATAAATTTTTATTGAAATTTTACAAAAAGGAACTAAATTTGTTACTACTATTTAACAAAAAGTAGTAAATTATCTAAAATTTGTAATATAATTTAATTAATACGAAACGGTGATTTCAAATGTGGATCTATTTTTCAGTTTTAAAATGGTAGCAAAAATACTACTTTTTATGAAAGGTATAAAATTATTATTATTTTTATGAGTGGAATATGATATATTCTGATATGTTTCCTAACTTAAAGAGCTTATAAAATAAAAACAATTCCATTTCATGCCAAATCCAAATTAATATTAAGAAAATTCAAATTGAAGATGAAAAATCCAATTTATTATTGAGAAAATAAATATTTAACCCTTATGTGTGTGACAGGGCACCCGAGTAAATTTTTTTAATTTAATTACAATTTTCTATTTATGCAGAATTCCTAGGCGCTTGAAACTTTCTGAGAACTACTAACTTTTTGTTATATTTATTTTTTTATAATGGACACTTTTGTGTCTCGACTTTGGAGGGAGTGGTAAATCATTTTAAAACGGGTAAAATTAGAAATTTTGTGTTTATTCATATTTATGTCTGTACCTTATGGGAGGCTAAACCACTGATCCGATCCTGTTGAAATTTACCGTATATTCCTGTATATTTGAAACGATCAATAGACTATTTTTTATTTGGAAATTTTAAGTGGGCGTGGCACCTCCTATACAAAGTTAATAGTGATTACAGAATATCTGGTGAACTATCATTGTGAAATTCGCAAATCTTCGCGAGATTTTCTTCGGTACCATTGTGCACTGCTTGCCACAAAAAGTAAATAGGTGTTTTCGAATATCAGCAGAACTATAATTTTGACAATATTCAAACTATATAGGAACCGATTTCTTATCTCTGTATGATGTTTAACTGAAAGCGGGATGGATCGGAACAGGGGGTGTGATACCATCCATACAAAGTAAATAATTATTTTTAAATATCTGGAGAGATATAATTGTGGAAGTCTTCAAGATTTTTTAAAATCGCATGATATTTTTTATACATTCAAAGGCATGGTATGCAATTAATCACAAACAAGAAATTCCGGTATTAATTATATTCATTCATTTTTTTTTATAAAATCCTTACATATTTTTTTTTACTACGACAGGGGTAGCGAAGCGCACCGGGCCAAGCTAGTTATTAATAAAAAGGAAATACAAATAAAGAAATCGAGAAAATACAAATAGAAATTAAATTTTATATTGAGAAAAAACCAATTGAAATTGTGAAATCGATATTAATAATCAGAAAATGAAAATTGAAGTTGAGAAAATCCAATTTACTGTTGAGAAAATCTAAATTAATATTGAGAAATAATATATTTTTAATGGCTTTAATTAAACTTAACTACATAATCATAGCATGTGTTAAATAAAAATATTATTTAAAGAATATCATACAAATTTTTATGTTTCGGCATCAATTTTCTCAATTTTTTCAATTGTAACAATTTATGTTTTCTTAACATTAATGTCTGTTTCACAATTTAAATTTGTTGTTCTTAATATTAATCAGCTATTCTGAATTTCAATTTTGTATTTTCTCAATCAAAAATTTAATTTGATTATAACAGGTGGCGCAAAAGTAATCCTCCTATCAGAAAATGCTACAAAGTTTGCGATTGGCCCCTAATGTCAGTTCTGTTTTGACATTTGTGTAGTAAACACATGCGAAATACGCGTTAATAAACAATGTTACGCTACACTGCTCCAGAATGCGGAATATTGCTGAAAAGTTTTTCATTTTTTTTTTAATTATAGCTAAAAAACATCGGAAGTTTACTTTTGCGCTTATCTTATAAATAGCGATATCAGGTTGAAATTATACATAAATAATCAAACTCATATAAGCTCCACTTTCGAAAAAAACATCTATATATGAGGTCCAATTCCGACAATCACTTAAATACGCTTAAATATCTTATAAATATCGCAAACAGTTTGAAATTCGACTTCAATAATTCCCATGTATACTTTCCCGGTCCATATATATTATTGGTGGTGGGTATATAAGATTCGGCACAGCCGAATATAACAATCTTACTTGTTTTCTATTATTTTTTTTGTTTTTTACATTTGTTGTTATTTATTTTTCTTACGAGTTAGAATTGTGGCATCTGCATTTGAGTTACAGATAAAACTTAAAAAAAATAGAAGAATCTATAGTGCGGAAAATAAGACTTGCAATTGTGAAGGAATTACTAGCAACTAGGCAAAGGCAATTAACTTAACTCTTATTTTGGACTTGTCATCTAAATGCTGAAAATTTAAGAAAAATCGGATAACTTTAAGAGGTTACACATTTTATTTAAAGTTTCGAGTTTTTGATAAGAAAAAAAAAATCCAATTAAGAAAAGTTTGTATTTCATTTACACATAGTTGCATGATAGAAGGTAGACTCACTTTCTCTTTTTGTAGCCATATTATCCTCCTTTTTTGATAGGGATTTTTTCCTAACATGTTCATATGTATATAAATTATACAAATTTTGATAACAAATAAAAAATGTTTAAACAAAATACATATTTTCGCTTGTTAATGAAATCCAGCATTGTAATTTTTTGAGTATGACCGTAATATATCGCATAAATTACAGTGCCATATTTTTGTCTGACACTGTACTGTATGTATTATATCTAAATATTTGTTTATTTAATTTTATTGTTACAATAAAACTATTGTGTGTTTATATTAGCTTACGGACTGTTAAAGAGAATAAAATATTTCAATTTTAATATAAATATAAACTTTAACCGACTTTATACAAAATAAGCTTGTGTACCAAATACAGAGCTAAACCTGAAGATAATAACAATACCTTAAATTATTCTGTTATAATTCTTTTAATGATTCTGGAACATTTAGCCAGCACTGCTATTCAAATATTTCCATGTCAAATATTTGTTAATCTTCCTAATATAAGTATGCATACATACGTGTGAATATAAATTGTCTATATTTGTATCTGCATAAACATTAGATATAAAATTGGAATTCTTATTTGTTGCAAATTTACATAGTTACAAATATAAATTTGTAGAAAAAAAAATACATATACATACATATATTTTATATAACAATCTTTCTGCATATGAATGCATATTTACTCTAAAATACGTATGTATGTTCAATTCAGAAACTACCATACAAGTTGTATGTTGTTTGAAATTCATTAAAACGTATTAAAAAAAGGATGATAGCATCAACTCCCATTGAATGATTTCCATCCCTGATGAATGAAATTGTCATTCATTATATAAACATATGTAAAAAATATCTTCATAAAAAAATGATGTGTACAACAAATTTGCTTACACGGGTTCCTTATGGTCATAAAAATTTTGAAATCGCCTTCGTTTGTCTTTTATCGAGTTTCAAATTTTATATATTGTTACGAATTTGCAATAGCGATTTGAATTCAACGGTCTGTAACGACTGCCTGCAGCAATTATCATGTTTATAAACACGTCCATCAGTAGAAGCTTCTACTTATCATCAATGTTGATAGCATGCGGTTATTAGCATTGTTTATAAGTATGGCAACACTAAATGTTTAAGCTGCTAACATTGACATCGAAAGCTCTAGAATTCGAACATACCAGTTTGTCCGTTAAGATCATTTTAGAAGATTCCCGAACGATGGCGTGTGTATAAATAGTGGCAGAGGTTGCAGTCGTGAGTGGAGTTTATCATAGGCGCTGTTATAGTTAACATCAACTGTCTTGTACATTATAAAGTGTGTGCATTTCTGCGAATTGTTAAACGTGTAAATAGACATTGAGTGACTATTTCAACTGTTGTTGTTGTAGATTTTAAATTTTATTTGCAATCAAAGTATCGGATTTATTTAAAGGAAACTTCCCAACGTTTTAAAAAGGTTAAAACGTAACAATATGTAAGAATGGTAATAAATTGCTCAAGATCAATTGTATGGAAACGTTTCACCGCTCATCCAATTTTTACAATATTGGTGTTATAGTAATGCTTATGCACACTAGTTTCCTTGTATTTTCTTAAAATTTCTCTTCTTTTGAACATGAAATCGTCCTTGAAAGAAGGATATATCAAAATTAAGAGTGGGACCATGAAAAATCGTATAAATTATGGAATATCACGTTATTAAAGTTAAACATGGACATGACAATTATAGAGTTGTATGAGGCTGGAAGAGCCCTTTATAATGATACCCGATTATATATATGGGTATTTCCACGGAAAGGTTGGTCCACCGATACCACTTAGTTATTGAACATTAAGCTTTGGTGAGCAGTTGCTGTGTTTAGCGGCATTTTTTTTTTCAAATTATAGAAGTAAAGCAAAACTTTCCGCATACAAAGTTTTTTTTTGCTTCGAATATATCGAATTTTGTGCCAACAAAGCGTCATATGAGAGAAGTTTCGCTTTACTTCTTTAATTTGAAAATCGTGCCGATTGCTCAGCAAAGCTTATGGTGAATGTGTTCCATCGAGAAATGTTTTATTTTGTTCTTAAGTGGTGATTATGACACGAAAGACATATATCGCCCAGGCTAACGAAAAAAGTTTGAAACCCACGAATTGGGGGCATTACTCCATGAAGATTGAAATTGGGTACCATACAAATTGAAGCTAAGCAACCTTGAAAGACAATTTTTATGTCTGAACTGTTGCTTCAAGAAAAGAAAATCCTTTTTGCACCGAATCATTACTTGGGATGAAAAATGGATCCATTGGCAAAGCTAAATATCCATGGCGATAATGTAATGCTCTGTATTTGGTGGAACCAAAGGGTTCTATCTATTATGAGCTGCTGATATCTGACCAGAACATCACAGGGAACCTCTATTGAACACAATTGATTAGTTTGAAGTGAGCATTGGCCGATAAATGCCCATAATATATATTGTATTCCATTATGACAACACTCTGGCACATGTTGCAGTACCTTTTAAAAACTACTTAAAATAAAGTGGTTGGGAGGTTTTGCCTTTATTGCCCCATCCGTTAGCAATTTGTTCAATCGATGGAATACGATTCACTTGGGAACAGAGTATCCGATATTGGCTTGACTCGTTCTTGGGCTCAAAAGATGAGCAGTTCTTTTGGCTCGGAATCCCGCCATTTTTCACCTATTTTCAAAATTGGAAAAACAAAACGGGAAACCTTAGGTTTTAGTAAGACATACGAAAAAAACATGTGTAATATTGTTACGTATTCACCTTTTGAAAACGTTGGTTTATTTCCTTTAAATAAACCGGATACTTTTGATTGCAAAGCAGTTTTAGTAGTTTAAAATTGTAACAACTCTTTATTTATTCAAATGTACAACAACAGTCTAAATAGTCACTTTGTGTTTTTAATATACACACATACGTTTATAACGCACAAACTTAAATATACAAGACTGTTGATGTTAACTCTAACAGCGCCTATGATAAACTCACTGGTAATGTATAAGAAATTCTCTGGTAATACAGCACACATGACAGTTAATTTGTATTTACTTAACGAAGCTTCAAATTAGACTAACTCTTGTGGTGTTCTTATGGCCAATTTATATACACTGCATTATCTAGAAAGCTCTATTTCCACAATGATCTTAAAACTAGAATATTCGAATTCTAGAGCTTTCGATGTTAGTCATCATTTAGTGTTGTCATACTTACAAATAATGCTCAACTTTTTATTCAATGTTGTATGTTCTACATACAGCAATGGTAATAATACCCACAGATTTATTAAAGTTTGAGAAGCACTGTTGTTGAGAGGCATTACACAACTTTAAACCAGCCGTTAAAACAGTTATATTTTAATTCAAGTACAATTTCATAACAATATTATTGAATTTTATTTCCTTGGGAAGATAACGCACTAATAAATTTAAAGTTTTAGTTATACCTTCCAAAAATAATAATTCATATTTTATTCCATTTCTATGTGACAAAAAATCATTATTGGATCTAATACATAATCTTAATGAATGGCATATGGTATTACTTTCATGGTTAATAATCTATAATTTTATACTATTTACTAAAATCAATATCATCAAATTAATATCTCAGTACACATTTTTTTCAAATATTTTTTCCTGCTAAAAAGTCTCAAAAGAAACGTTAATTTGATAAATATGTATTGCATAAGTAATTAATAAATGAAATCCAATTCCTATTAATGAAGTTTAATTCGAAAAAAATTAGAAGAAAAATTGGAAAAGTTTCTTTAACATTTAAGTATTTTTTGCAAAAACCTCGATTAGACAAAATATAATTTTAATAACTTTATGCCACAAATACTACTTTCTAACTTTTATGTTTTCATTGTTGTCTAAATTCTTTGGAAAGTTTTTTAATTGGTTTTTAAGTCCTTATTTGGCTCACTTCATCTACGTAAATAGGGAAGATACATTTGCACTACAACTTTGTTTTGTTTTTTACTTTTTGCTGCTTATTTGAAACTGTAGTTACATGACGTATGAGTAATATTTCATTGTTTTCATTGACACACAGTGGGAAAGATTATGGAAAATGATAATAGAAATGAGACTTGTGTGAATGTTTTAGTTATTGTGTATATATACTGAAATTGCAAATTCTGATTGGATATGAGATTCAAAAGTTTTATTTTTATTATTAACATATTTTTTCCTATCAGTCTCACAGTGAGTAACAAAACTAATTATTACTTATATGTAGTTATATATTATTGACTTTACCTGCAGTTCGTTGAACTAGGTCCATTACATTTTAACATCTTCTTATATATTGTTACACTTTTACCTTAAAAAAACGGGGTTTATTTCCTTTAAATAAAGCAGATACTTTTGATTGCAAATAAAAGCAGTTTTAGTAGTTTAAATTTTGTAACAACTCTTTATTTATTTAAAATGTACAACAACAACAGTCTAAATGGTCACTATGTGTTTTTAATAGATACACATACTTTATAATGTACAAACTTAAATGCACAAGACAGTTGATGTTAACTCTAACTGCGCCTATGATAAACTCAACTCACTACTGCAACATCTGCCACTATTTATACACACGCCATCTCTCGGGAATCTTCTACAATGCTCTTAACGGACAAACTAGTATGTTCGAATTCTAGAGCTTTCGATGTTTATGTTAGCAGCTTAAACATGCAGTGTTGCCATACTTAAGAACAATGCTATCAACATTGTTGATAAGTGGAATCTTCTACTGATGGATTTTTTTATAAACATGATGAATGTTGCAGGCAGTCGTTACAGACCGTAAATTCAAATCGCTATTGAACATTCGTAACAATATAAATAGGCCGAAAAATTAAAAAATAAAAAAGTATGTAGGGTATGAGCCAAGGCCTGGCTGGTGGCCAAATTTTAGGGTAGCCCCACAATAAAATTCCTGAATATTACTTTATCATTAAGGCAGCATTGTCATTAAGGCTATTGAAATTACTAGTTAAGAATTAACCAGAGTGTGTCAATGATATGCCTAGACTCAAGTTAGATTCGCCAGCAGAAAACCCCACAATGAGTTGCGAGATAGATTACTTAATACACTACTTTACAAAGCACCAGTTACACAAAAGTAACTAGCTATATTTTTGATATTGTAGGCATTTGCTACTTTTAAAACTGCTGGGTAAACATTGGAACATTGAAGATGGAGTGTGTGTTTATTTATAAATGTTTTAGTATTTATATGTCCACTTGAGCTTTTGCTGATGTTCTTGCCGAAACTTTTCCATGTAATAATCAACGATAACACCAGCAGCAAAAACAAAAAGATAAAGATAAGAAATATGTAGACAAAACTTCTTCACTTTTAAGTATTCTCTTTAAGGAAAGTTACAAGCCAAACGGAATATTATGAATTGTGTTGCCAAATATTTGTTTTCTTAAAAGAAATTTGGCATAATTTTAGCTTAACATAAATTTATTCTTATACATTTGCATGAAATAACTTTCAATTCCAAGACTGCGACTGGGATGAGTGATGGTTTTTGAATTTCACTTTTACAGAAGAGAGTGAGAGAAATTTAAACTGACTTATCAGACGAAGATCTTGGTGAGCCTTTGGGAGTTCAGAATTTTCACATATTCCAGAACTGTCGTATAACCAGAATTCCTTTGTTTTCATTGTTATGCACACCAGAGCCGTAGCACACCTTTAATTATCAGTACTGAGATTCTCAGGATCATTTCTATGGTCGCACAAAATTGGATTTGTCGAGTGCCTTCCAATGAACTCCAGTATAGGCTTGATCACCATATTAAATAGATACTTCGCGTGGCTTGCAGTTCTATTTCAGGTCCTCACTATGCCCTTACCACTCAGTCATGCCCTAGAATTAATGATTTGATGATGAAGAATCTAGCACAGTTTTATACATAATATAATAGAGTTCCATTCAGCAAAGCGTTAACGAAAAGGAGTTGCCTGAATCACTACTTTGTATTTAAAAATCCTCATTGCAGACATAATGACTAAATATTGGAAAACAATTCTGTTATTATTTAATCGTACAAATCGCTATAATTTACACCTAGGTTGTAATTAATGAGTTAAAATGAGCATTTATAACGTAATTATACCCTACACCACCATAGTGGGGAGGGTATAATTGATTTGTGCAGATGTTTGTAACGCCCAAAAATATTAGTCTAACACCCACATTAAAGTATACCGATTGACTCAGAATCACTTTCTGAGTCGATTAAACGATGTCCGTCCGTCCGTCCGTCCGTACGTCCGTCTGGCTGGTTGGCTGGCTGTCCATGTAAATGTTGTGGTCAGAGTACAGGTCGCAATTTTAAAGATATTTCGATAAAATTTGGTACATATCATTTTTTCTGCCCAAGGACGAAGCCTATTGAAATCGGTCCATTATGCTCAGAGTACAGGTCGCAATTTTAAAGATATTTCGA